>CM062804.1:890041588-891241588 GCA_031772625.1 Pinus tabuliformis | reverse complement strand
TCTGGTCCTTTTGCTGATCTGGATCATGGTTCATGTCACCTTCTAGCATGACTTTCTCATCTTCCTCTTTTTGTTGATCTTTCTCTTAAATACATGGAAGATTTGATGATAACCATGAGGGAACTCTCTCGATCTCTGATTTAGATCCCTTCTCTTCGTCAAGTGCAGCCCATGGTTCTTTGATCTCCTCTTTTGAATCTTCTTTTGCTGGATGTGATCCTTCAATGCTTTCAAGATGATCTCTTTTTTGCAATGCTTTTCCTGAGCCATGGTGAAGATCATTGAGCTCAAAAGGAGTCATTTGCACATGTTGTGCCTCAGCTTTGCAATTGGGTTGAGCTACTCCATTGTATGGCTTTGGAAATGGTACGGGTAGTTGAGTGGAGGTGTGAAATTGAGATGGAGATGGATGGCATTGTGGTTGGGTAGGCATTTGGGGTTGCCTTGGTGGAGGAGGAGGCAATGGTTGTGGATGAGCAGGTGGTGGAGGAAAATGAGCAGGATGAGAGTTGTACTGGGGTCTCCACTCCTAATAAGGTGCATTCCACTGAGGCTGTGGCTGAGCATAAGAGTGAAATGAATGAGCAACTGGTTGGGCATAATATGGATCTGTGAAGGAACAAGGAGGATATGACCAAGGAGGAGGTGTAGACCAGGAAGGATAAGCAGGGGGACCCCAAGAAGGCATGAAAGTGGCTTGATAAGGGTCATAATAGGTCTCGGGTGTCCCTTGCAGTTCCTGTTGGTAAGATCTAGGTCCATGCGGCCAACTTTGGTTCATGTAATAGAGTGATTGAGTGGCTCCTTTGGCTCTCTGATATGCAACTTTGAATCTGGGTAAGGAAGGGCACTGATCTGTAGGATGGTATTCTTCACAGACAAAACACACTTCTATGGAGTACAATGGACATTCGTTCCTAGGATGCTTTCTAGTGCACCTAGGACAAAAAATGACCTAATCCCTCTTGGCTTCTTCTTGCTTCTTTTGGATCCGCAAGGTATCCAGTTGCATGGCAAGAAACTGCCTCATATCACTCTTGAAATCTTTGATCTGATTTTCAAATTCATCTTTGGACAAGATGTTGCTCCCAACATCTCTGCTTGTAGCCATTTGCTCCAGAGGAATGTTTTCTTCTTCTTCTTCTCCCTTAGAGGTTCTTTAAATATGCCTTGATGTCCACCCAGGGGTTCTTTAATCACAGCCATCGAAGAAGAGAGACCGTTGGCTGTGTGAAGCAGTGGGGGTGTTGTGCAATCATTTTTCTAACTTATCTCTACTCCTACAAGGCATGAAATGAAATCTTTTTGGTTGATTTTTTGCTTTTTTCTACTTCTACTTGCAAAACTGAAATAGATTGAACTGCAACTAACTATCTTGCTAAAACGAAAATGCGGAATTGAAATGAAAGCAGGAAAGGAGTAATCTATTTTGCTCAAATGAAATTGCAGGAATGAAATGCTAGTCTATGCTTGCGGAATTGAAATGCTATTCTACGCTTGCAGAAATGAAATTGCGGAATTGAAATGCTAATCTACGCTTGCAGAAATGAAATTGTGGAATTGAAATGCTAATCTATGAAAGCGGGAAATTCTAATTTACATTTGCATAAACGAAATTGCATAATGGAAACGAAATAAACTACTTAGAAGAAGATTGTAGTGGAAAATAGAAGAAAAGCGACAATCACCAATACTCTAACGCTTCCCCGGCAACGACGCCAAAAAGATGGTGAGCTCCAGTATTGTAGCAATAATGCTACAACTCCTGGGGCTTCCTATCTCTAATTTTATCAACCCGGTAGTTCGTACAAACTTGGAAGCGACGGTGCTATATGCACAAGTACTAGCTCTTGTCGCAGCTGTCACTTGCTCAGCTGGCACAAGTCCGCTAGGGCTCAAGCCAACTTCTATATGTTCTCAGAAGAAGCTTTCTAAATGATGGACGAAGGCTATCTCAAAGGAAATTAATCTATTTTGCAAAAAGAAACTGAAAGCCAAAAAGAAACACAAACCCTAGCAAACCCTAATTCTACCAGCTAGTCCTACTGATGCAAAGGAGAGCATGCAAACTACTGAAAGAGATGCCATTACTTCTAAGAAGGTAAAATGCATGTGTCTAAGTTATTACTATCTGAAGAAAACATATTTTTGTATTTTTGCTTAAGTTGTTGAAATTATCATGCATGTGCTTCTAACTAGTTTTCCACTGTGCAGGGATGGATCAAGGGATGAAATGCTTTGGGGAAGGTTGGGATGGTACAGAGAGGGTCTAAGGGATCCCTAACATTCTTTCTGAGAGTTTCACAAAGTCTGGATGACATGCAACCGTGTTTATGAACTTCTACAGGAAGTCTGCAGGGGTTTCTACAGGATGTTTCGAAATGGGATGTTTGAGGATGGATGGTTGATGGAAGATGCATGGATGGTTATGGAGGTAGGATGGGGGTCTGAAGTGACCCAGGAACTGATGGATGGAGTGGTGAGATGATGTGGAAGGCTGACTTGCATCAACGAAGGTGTAGGCAATGGAAAAGCAAGAAGGTAGGGTTACGTGGCAAAAGAGCAGATGGGAGATGAGGAAACAGACTTGGTGATGGAGGAGCTGCTCTGGACGAGGCTCAGATGAACGAGGAGGTGATGAAGGTGATAGAGATGCCCTGCACAATGCTCATTCAAACGAATCAATGAATCCTTGCAAACAAACCAAGTCCTAGCTAACTTAATCCAACTGTCAATGAAATGAATAAACAGCAGCTTTGTTTGGAAAGAGAACCATGTACATCACGTGAGTAAGAACATTCAAAAAGATCTAAATGCATGACAAACTCCTACCAATCGATTCTAACCATAAAAAGCTACTTTAACCATCAAAAACAACCAAAATAACAAAGCAAGATCTAAAGAGCAGATTTCATTTTAAGAACACAGCAAACACATAAAGATAAACAAGGGAGGTACGGAGCGCTTGAGATGGGCCCAACCCCAAGAGCTACAGCCTCCCAAGAGAGATTTAGAGCTGGTGCAAAGCTGGATTCATCTTTATTAATCAAGAATGAATAGTTACATCAAAACTGTCCACAAGGAGAACTTGAAAATGAGCTAACAGCAAAACTAATCTATTGCCTAAAAATCGAATTACAAAATGACTACAACAAGACTATGAAATGACTAACTACCAGCTACAGAATGACTAACCACTAGCTCCCCAAAATGACTACCAACTAGCTAACCAAAATGAGGCCCTAAGCCTTCTTATTTATACAATTTGAGGACCCAACAGTCCTCCTAAAATTTAGGGACTTGGCTGCCCAAGACTTGTAGTTAACAGTAGTCCTACTTGACTTGCTTGGCTGCCCTTGTGCTCATTGATTGGTGGCCTTTGAACTCCGAGCTGATGGTGGAGAATTCGAGGTAAGGGCCCATAAATGAGGGGGACACCTTCCTACAAATCCTCTAGCTTGTTATCCCACGAATTTGGCTGCCAAGTGCTCATTAAGACCTTCAATTTTGTCTCCAAGTTGACCAAAAAGGCTACACAAAGCACCCATTAGACTTGTTGGCATAATGACTAACCAAATTCACTCTATTAACATAAAAATAATCAAAAACATGAAATAAACCAATGAGAATGGTGGATTAAGTCAAATTAGAAGGTTGAATGAGCCCAAATAATTGTCCATTTTTGGGGCTCATCAGTAGGGGCTCAAATAATGTCGATAATAGAGGTATTTTCCAATATATAGTAAAATTAGGGATATTGTTTAGTACGTCAGAGATGTACATGATATGTCAGAGGTTAATTAAGTGAATCCCCTATGAAGTCCTCTCATCAGTGCAAAGAGTTGGGGGGAAGATTAAAAACCCATTTTCACATGCCTCCTTCTAGGTTTTGTATAAAGAACTTCATGCACACATCTTCCTCCTCCAACATGAAGTTATCAATGAAATATTGGAAAGTGTTGATATGTTCTTCGACTATTCTTTTATTTTCACCACTAAATTTGGGCAATAGTTTCATATGGTTCTCAAGAATATCATGTAAGACACAAGGAAAAGCTAATGGCACATATTGAGATTCTACCCTAACCAATGGTTGGTTAGATGGGATTTGATGATTGTGACATTTCCCTTTCCCAGCCATAACTTGATGTAGAATGATGTCTCTAGAAATAGGTGATATTTGGGTTCTTGTTTTCCCTATTGTTTCCAAATTTAAGTGGAATGTGGATGAGAGTGGAGTTTTTAAATCATAAGGAGGGCTAAGTAACCCAGAGTGTTCATGCATTGCTTGTAAGGAGGGTATGTTGGTCAGGGTAATGATTAAATGACTATGTTGAGAAATCATAGCGGTACAAGGTTGAGACATAGAATCTACTTTGTTATTCTTTGAAGGTTCTTCTTGTAGTTTTTTATTTCATTGCTTGTACGTGTACATAAAAAATTCATGATTAAAGAATGAAAGTGTTAGGTTTGGGTCTAGGTTGCTCTAGGTGTGCCTACTTGTAGAAGCCAAAGTTTAACATTGATTTGATAAGGCAAGAAGTGACATGTAATGATGGTGAGATGAATAATATCGTGAGGTGTCATTTTTATTATTTTGGTGAGGGCATCAATGATCACTGTTTTGGAAATGGGTACACTATAAACAATGGAGTTTTCAACTAGAATGCACAACTGATAAACCAGATTTTTTCCACCCATAAAATATGTTAGGATTGTCATTCTTCCCAAGGAATGTGTTTAAATCATCCCTGGAAATGATTTCATGATATGTTGGGGCCAAAAATTCACACTACATTTTGTTGTTGTGAGGATTTGAGGAACATCTAAATCTGATTTTCACTTTCTACTTTAAATGATTTTGTTTTCACTGAAAAATATGTGTATGAAAGTACCAAAGTTCACTATTGAATTTATTGGGTATGATTTCACATATTTTCAGTTCTACGCACATGGTTTTTATTTGACATATGTTCTAACAAGAAAATGAAAAATATGGAGCACATATTTCAACAAGTTGACTCATATTTTATTTTCTATTTTTATTAATTTTGTTTCTCCTCAAAAATACGTGTATGGAAATGCCAACAAATTATAAATATGTTGTTGGGTATAATTTCCATATGTTTTCAGGTTAGAGCATTCATATACCTAGGGTATGGCATAATAATTATGAGGGTTTCTTCAAGGGCATGTAAAGTGTTGAGTCCCGATTTTGTCCATTTTTTATAATGTTCTAATGCCGTGCTCCCCCTATTTTGAACTCATTTTGACCCTTCATGACTCTCTTTTCTCCATATCCTATGTTTTTTTTACCAAAATAGTGTTGTGGGCTTTAAGGTATGAAAAATAGTCTAAAAGGTATCATTTCCCTTTATTATTGAGCATTTATAAAGTTAAATGGTACTCAAGCAAATTATCTACAACTGCAAGAGAATCCTATGCAGATCCACTAACTTCCGAAGTAGTTCTGTGATTTCCTGTAGAGTCATAGATTTCTTATAGGTACGTGAATTTCCTATAACCGTTGTGATTTCTTGTAGCAGTCTTGATGGTTGAGTATGCTCTAGTCAGCCTTGAACAAAACAAAAACATGGGTTTTGTCAAGAAATCTATCTGCATGGACATTGTCCTATTTCTGCCTCAAAACTGCCACCGAAACCACCCAAATAATTAGACTTCTCATGAACACTCTATGTGGGAAACAACCTCAGAAAACAACGAGATCAGTTTTATCCATGCTTTCAGTCATGGATCAAACTCAACATGCTTATTTTTATTGTCTTTTCTAGTTATTATCAGAGGATAGTTGCAGTATTTCAGTTTTCCTAATTCGGGCAAGTTTATGCTTCTATATTTGTATAAATACTTTCATTTATCATTTGTAAAGTAGGCTAATATATCAGACATTGATACTACTGTAATACTTGTTTAGATTAATACAAAGTTCATGTTCTGTTGATCCTATTGCATAAACTCCTTTAGCAGTTGAAAGAGTTGTGAGTAAGGGAGGACCCCCTTTACTCATAACTCCCATAGTTGTAGATTGCGTTCTTTTAATTATTTTCATGAATTGATAGAGTTTTTACACATGTTTTAATTACTCTTTTCTAAATTATAGCAACACATGTCTGATGATCAAATGGTGAAGCTTATGTGATGAATATGTTTGGAGTATTTGAGTAGGCTTTAATGTTACATTTCAAATTGATGAAAAGATTTAATGATTGTTTGATTGATCTATTATATTTTTCTGATCAGCATCAACAATTTTCAAAGCTTTATAGGGATGACTAAATCTACTCCATAGCCTTTGCTGCTAAGTGTTTGTGGGAAAAAGGGACATTGGAGCTGTGTGTGTATATGATTTTGTTTAGGAAAAAACTGAATGTATTAGCCTTTGGATATTTACGCAACATCTCACAAGGTTACCTACCCTTGGTTGATAATTTATGTCCATCAAATTATAATTCTATAATTTTCCCAAACATTTTGGCGTCGTTGATGGGGAGGTGCTAAGGGTGATACAAGAAGTTTTTTAGTATGGTTTCTTTTTGTTTAAATTTCTCAGGATTGGGGGAGTCGAAGTGGTAAGATGTGGGGTAAGGCCTAAGCACATGTAGAGATCAGAATTTGCCAAAGCCATGTCCTCATTGTTTGGTAAGTAGAATTTTTGAATTTATTTTATAGGGGCCAATATAAATTTCAAGTACTTTTAGTGGTGGTGTGAGCACCACTCCATTCACTAATAATCTGGTAGGGAAAAAGAAGTGTGCAAAGAACAAAGGGAATTCTGAACCAAGGACTGACAGTTCTTAATGGGGATCAACAACTAATCCTAAGCACAGAAATACCCCGACAGTAGAGAAGAATCCTTCTGACAGAGAAACCTCTGTTGTTGCTCATCAATAATCTACTCTTACTAGGAGGACATTGTATTTGCTTAGTGGTTAGCCTAAAGAAGAATTCATCTTCAATCCTATTCAAGAGTTCAGGGAAACTGACTCTGAAGGATTTGTAGTTTACCAGGGTCCCACTCCCTTTTGGTGTAATATGGCTCATTTAGAGGGTACTGGTACTACAAATGGGGACTATCATGAGAAGGAAGAGGAACCATTTACATTCGAATTTCCTATCAAAGATTCTGTTGGGACCAGTCAAATGAAAAACATTCCTCCCTCTGCTTTGCCTAATTTTTGTGATACCTCTACTGAAGATCATGATTCTTTCTTATTCAAGTTCAATGTATTGTGTAGAAGCTATGATTATTCTTAAAATTATCAAAATTTGAATTTGTTTCCTTCCACATTGAAAGATACAAATCTCAGATGGTTCATGGGAATAACTGCGAATTACATTTTGACATGGGATGACATGAAGAAGGTGTTCTTGAAAACGTACCAGGATTATTGTAGGACTAGGGACATCAGGGAAGAAATCTTTGGCATGACCCAGAAGGAGGAAGAAAGCTTGGAAGACTTCCTAGCAAGGTTCCAGTATAATTTTCAATGATCCAAGATGAACCAACTAAATAAGGAAAACCTGAGAACAATATTACTAAGAGCCATCAGAATAGAATATCTCGAGGTTTTGAACTTCATGGGAGAAGGTGATGTATCAAAATTGAGTTATGATGATGTCTACGAGTTGCGTTGATGATATTTGAGGGGAAATTATAAGGTTAGAAAAGGATCAAGAGATAACTCTTGCATATTCACTAAATTAGTTACAGGGGCTGGGGTAACCAGAGCTGAAACAAGAAGCTTATTTGAAAATTTTAAAACTGACATGCTTAGCACTTTGTCTTCATAGTTATTTGTTCTACAGGTTAAGAAGAAGTAGGAGGAAGTGGATAAATCCTTGGCTATGTTCTTCCCTAAGTGTAGAAAAGAACATCCCTTGAGGGAATGTCCTAATCATTCTAATCATTCTACTGATCGGTTTCCTTCACTTCCACATATTAAAGTAGCATATCTAGCAGATAAGGAAGCTGACAATGCACTCTATGCAATGGGACCTCAAAAACCATGGCAACCACATCCTATAGGTATGTCACAAAGTCATTCTCAATTTCCTTATGCCTAGAATTAGATGTGGAACATTCTAATGCCCTGGTAACCCTGGCCTCCACAACAACCTTGGTAGGGAAATTTTCCTTATCCCGCTACACTAAATTATCCCCCTCAAAATTTTTATCCACCATAACCCATGCCACAGCAAATAGTTCAGCCACAATAGCTGCAACTTCAGTTGCCTACCCCACCAAATCAACGATGACCCACACAACTTGATGCCCATCCGATACCCAATCCAAAAAATAAAGCCATCAAATATACTCACAATATTGGAGTGGCCACCTATCCCACTTTTCTTACCTATTGTATTACAACACAACTTCTATAGGAAATTTATGTTCTTGTGTCACTGCAGGAAATCAAACTCAGATCAGGAAAAGTGGTGACTCAGCCCAGAAAAATTGAAGAGATTATAGAGGAAGACACTCTAGATACAATTGAAGTAGAAAACACACCAAAACCAATAGATCAAACCATTCCAAAGTTACAAGAACCCTCCTCGTCTCATAATGTCAAACCTCCTTTTCCAGAGTGGTTAGAGATGAAAATAAAACAGCTTGAGTTTGATCTTGCATCTGAACGAAGAAATGTATGCATTAGTATGTTGTTACTACAAGAAATTAGGGATATCCCTATTTATGCAAAAACAATTATGGAGCTATGTACTTCGAAACCAGGGAGACAGAAGAAGGAACCTTCTAAAATTGAAGTAGGTGGATAACTTGCAAGTATAATGTCCGCTAGATTTGTTACTTAGAAATATGTAGACCATAGGATCCATGTGGTTACCACCTTTATCAATGGGTATCCAATAATAAAAACTCTAATCGATTTAGGTGCAGCCATCAATGTGATGAACATGGATACATTGTCTCATATAGGATCATTTGACTTACTTCTTACTCCTACCATGTTACAATTGGGAGATAGACCCATGGTAAAGCCAGAGGGTGTATTAGAAGACATTGTCATTTCATTGGATTCCTGGGCATACCCTGTAGATTTCTATGTTCTTCAAGCTAAGACCAACTTGAGAGGGCATCCTTTAATCTTGGGGAGACCTTGGCTGGCTACGGTTGATGCCTAAATAGGGTGTAGGTCTGGAAACATGACCATTGCTTATGGGGCTAAAAATAAACACAACAGCCTATACCCCCTTCGAAACCCCTCCTAAAATTAGAAAATACCTATTGGGATGATGAAGAACATAATTCATAAGCTATTCACCTAGTATTGACAATAGCCCAAGCCATGAGCTTTAAGGAAAACTCGGAGATAATCTGATAAATTGTCATATTTCCAATCTTGAGTTTTTCACAGCATTTACAGGGGCAATCTAGTCCTAATCTAGATATCATTACTAACCTATAGAACCCTTATAAATATGATACAGTAGTTGAATTACATCCAGACCTCTTATCTTTGTTTCCTACATATTCAATGACTGAATGTGGAGGTGAGGTAATTGACATTTCTTTTGGGGAAACCATTAATATCAATTCTGCCTTGACTCCTGAACATGAGGCACAATTAATTCAGACATTGAAATACTTTTCAGATACATTTGCTTGGGAATACACAAACATGAGGGGTATTCACCCGGAAACATGCATTCTTCATATCTACATACAAGTAAATTCCAATCTTGTGAGACAATCATAAAGGAGAATGAACCCTGCTTTGAGAGAAATTGTAAAAAAAGAGTTGCATAAATTGTTAAATGTAGGGTTCATTTATCCTATTTTGAATAGCCGGCGGGCATCCCCACTGGTTATCATCCCTAAAAAGAATGGTAAATGGTGAGTGTGTGTGGATTATCAGGAACTAAACAAAGCTACATTAAAATATCACTTTCCCTTGCCTCTTATAATCCAAGTGCTGGACACTCTAGTAGGGAAGAGGTATTTTTCTTTCCTAGATGGGTTTAGTGGGTACAACCAAATTAGGATAGCTCCTGAGGACCAGGAGAAGATGAAATTCACATGTCCCTGGGGAACCTATGCATATATGGTAGTACTATTTTGTTTATGCAACACACCAGCCACATTTGAAAGGGTGATAGTTGGTATTTTCTCTGATCTTTTGCATGATTGCATAGACGTTTACGTGGATGATTTTATAGTAATGGGTGATACTTTTGAAGAAGCTATACATAATATTAGGATATTTTTGTAGAGATATAGAGAAACTAATATTTCATTGAGTAATGAAAATTGTTTTATGATTATGACTAAGGGTATTTTTTTGGGTCATCATGTTTCTGCTGCATGAGGAATTAAATTTGATCCGGCTAGGATCAAAGTAATTGAAAAGTCCCACCCACCAACTAGTAAAAAGGGAGTTCGAAGTTTCCTTGGACATGCAGGCTACTATAGAAGGTTTTTTGAGAATTTTACAAAGGTAGCCTCGCCATTGTTTAAATTATTGATCAAAAAAATATGAATTTCATTGGAGTGATGAGTGTCAAGCTTCATTCGATACGCTCAAGGAAATACTTTCTTGAACACCTATCTTGAGACATCCAGAGTGGAAATTTCCCTTTCATATTTTCATTGATGCTTATGATTCAGCTATAGGAGTAATATTAGGCCAATAGGAAAATCTCGTAACCTATCTTACCTATTTTGTTAGTAAAAATTTAACTCCTATAGAATTGAATTACACCGTAATTGAAAAAGAGTTCCTTGATGTAATTTATGCTATTAATAAGTTTAGACATTACATCACTGGTTATGAAGTTTTTGTACTTACTGATCATTGTTCTATTCGATTTCTCATGAACACACTAGTCACTAATGGCAGGATTACTAGGTGGATTTTTCTACTACGGGACTTTGATGTCATGGTATTGGGCAGGCGCAGAAAAGAAAATCAAGTATTTGATTTCCTATCTAGGCTCAACCATGCAGGTGAGGATATTCTTGTTAATGATATCTTTCCTAATGAGAATTTGTTTTCTATTTCTATCAAAATACCTTGGTTTGTAGACATAGCCAATAACCTTGCTACAAGAAAGTTACCACCCTAATTCTCATCTAGTTAGAAAAGGAGAATTATTAGAAAAGGTTTCAATTACTCTTGGATAAAAGGAGACCTCTTTTGCACAGACCTGACTTGATTATTCATAGGTGTGTTAAAGAGGATGAGATATATGATATCTTAAGAGATTTTCACGATGAACCCTGTGGAGGACATTTTGCAGATAAGCGGACAAACTATAAGATCCTCCACTCAGGTTACTACTGGGCAAGTCTTTTCAAGGATGCAAAGGAGTATGTTCATAAATGTGATAGCTGCCAGAGAATAGGGTGGCTTGTTCAATCGAATGAAATGCCTTTGCAGCCACCAGTTCTTATAGAACCATTCAAAATGTCTGCTCTTAATTTAGTAGGTCTCATCAATTCTATGTCCAAAGGTAAGAAGTATATTTTATTTTGTATTGATTATATTACGAAGTGGGTGGAGTGAGGGAACTACCTAGAGAAACGTAGAATTCAATGATAGAATTTCTTTTTTTCTGATATTTTTGTACGATTTGGAGTACTAAGGGAAATTGTTACTGATTAGGGTACTCATTTTGTGTCAAATCTTGTGTAAGGAATTTTATAGAAATGTGAGATTACCCATCTAAAGTCCACCCCTTACCATCCATAGGCCAATCGGCAGGTGGAATCAATAAATAAGGTGTTGGAGACAATCCTAACTAAGACGGTGCAATTACATAAGAAGGATTGGTTTGATCAACTTTCTGAGGAATTATGGGCCTACAGGATCACATGGAGAAACACCACTAGCTTCTCTCCACATGAGTTGGTGTATGGAAAAGAAGTTTTACTGGAAATTAAATTTTAGATCAAAACTTTTAAGATGGCAACAAATTTGGACATAAACCTTGATGAAGCACAACAACAGAGAATCATGCAGCTTAAAGAGTTGGATGAGATTAGGCGAGATTATTTTCAGCATACTGATCTAATCCAACAATAAACTGTCTAGATGGCACTATAGATACATTAAGAAAAGCCAGTTCAAAGAGGGAGACTAGGCATTGTTGTTTGATTTGAAATTTAATAATTTTAAAGGGAAACTTAACAAGCGTTGGCTTGGACCCTATGAAATTGAAATGTTTTTCATAATGATTTGTTCGGGTTAAAACAATTTATGATGGGAATGTTACCTTATTGGTGAATGGGAACAGACTCAAACTATATCAAAAACCCCAATCTAAGGAGGAATTTGTGGAAGATATTGTGAAGAAGGAGCTGGAAATGGTGGAGAAGGAAGTCATTCCTTTCACTACCTCTTCTTGATTTTCTGCCATAATAAACTGAGTTTAGTTTGTTCCTTATCATGCTTAGTAAACCATGAAGGGAAAGTCTATTTGCTATAGGTTTATTCATTTTTCTGGCCACAATAGACTAATTACAGAAAATGATCCCCCTTGGATTCTTCTTTTATAGTATTTCAGACTCTGTAAAATAGAAATTTGGCAAGCATGAACTGCCCTGGGCTCGTTAAAATCAAACAATAGTAGATTCTTTGGATCCTCAAAATAAATTCTGTATTCAGATAATTTTTGGTTTTCTCATGTTGGAGTAATGTGGGATCTCTTAAGGCTCTTCTTCCAATAATATTAGCCCATCCACATCAACAAATTATCTGGGTTTGAGATTAGAGACTTTTTTATGCCTTGAAGCTTGTATACCTCAATGACACGCTATCTCATCAGCAGAAATGGGGATTCATCATGGCTCCTTAAATTTTGGATCCTACAGCGGGTATGACAATAGCTCATACATTGGCACATGATAGGATGCATCAGAGGTACCTTGGTCCTCATTGTCATTAAAGGTGATGGATCTTGCATTGGTTAATCACTGACCTTAATACCTGATAATCCAACAAGATTACTACACATTCAACCTCAACACCTATATTCATGTGAAGTAAAATTTACAAGAAAGGGGGAGAACATGGTTTCCTATAGAAGGATTTCCTACAGAAAATTTTGGCAGTTGCATTTCCTACAGCAATGCACTTATTTCCTAAAGAATGAATTTCCAACAGAATTTTTTTTAAAAGAATCCAACAAGTATTGAACATCTTTATTATTAGTTGAGGCTATGTAATCACACGATTTGGCACATGATATGGTTTTAAATGTGGTTTATGATTCCAAAGACAGAGCAACCGTCACACGAGGTACTCGACCGTTGTAAGGTAAGATCAAGCAGGTACGTTTGGCATCAAAGTACTTAAGGTAAAAAGGTAATTGTATAAAAATTTTGAATTTGCATGAATATAAGTCACTGCCACCCTCCCTACATTTATCCCATAGAATGGATCATGATGACAATCGTGATCACATTCCATGTTTTTCAATGTTTCCTTATTACCCTACACCTTTCCTAAAATAAAAAATTATTTTTCTTATCGGGTTTGGATTATTTCACTTGGTCTCATAGGCATATCAATGAAGTAATCGAACTCTCCTCTCTCCCACTCCTAGCCACTATTGAAAATGTGGTCCGACGTCAAATTCGAACCTCAGGGTCTGGCATTACTTGACGCTAACCCACAGATTAAGAAGAGGTTGGAGAAGGCAAGATGGCTACCTCTATTCTTAAAGTTTAGCGGGCATAATACAAAAGTGACGGAGTCTTTTACTCTAAACCTAAATGGTGATAGGGCGTAGGTGGGTAACATTAAGTTCAGATTGATAGAGGAGCTAGTGGCCCAAGTTTGTGTAGTTCGATATGAAGGAGGACTTTGGTTTAAAAACCAAAGATTCAATAAGGATAACTGTGCACCCTTCCTCAGAAAATAGCATGTAGACACAGATTGGAGCAAGGGGATTCCACATGATTACCTTAGAAGTAAGTACCAATGACTCTTATTCCTCTTACAGAAGTACATCACTTGTGAAGGTCGTTTCAGGTTAGATTTCCTATTTCATATTTGTCTCCTTGACCATTTCCAAGAGAAACCCTTGAATTTACCATATTATCTTCAAATGTCCTTTTTGAAGATGGCTACTTCTGCTAAGGAGAGGGTTTCACATATAGAGGAGAACCTCTATCATCACGGTCTTGTAAAAATTATCATGACAAAGGTTTTGAAGAAACAGAATAAAACATGGGAAGGTTCTTAATAGAGAATTACTTCATGGATGATGAGAAAGAGCCCGACTTACTAGAAACCAAAGAGGTAGAACCAGTGGAGAAGTCAAGAAAGAAACCTCAGAGCCATGGTTAGCCAATAGAGGAGGTTAAGAAAGATGAGGAGGTGATGGTAATCGGGGAAACTAAGGGGAAGAAGTCGAAGCTATCAAAAGGTACCCCTACTCCTGCAAGGCATTTTAGGAGGATCTAGGCAACAAAGCTAGAGATAAAGGAAACTCTGGAGGAGGAGGTCCAACCAATTAAGATTAAGAAGAAGGATAAGAAGCCCTAAGACTTGTCTAAGGGGAAGCAAGTAAATATCAATTCAGCTCTATTCATTGAAAAAAAAGAGTTGGAGGCCATGTCTTTCCACAACCCACAGGAAAGTGGGGAGAAAACAGTCGAAGGTTGCAGAGAGAAGGAAGAACCAAGTTCGACTCATTCCTCTCAAGGGTAGCGTGGGGATGAGGAAACCTTTAAAAAGAACCAGTCCCTAAAGGAGATGGAGGAATCCATCACCAATCTCACTGTGTTTGAGCGGGTTCTTCAGAGGGAAAAAAAAACTATCAAAGAGAATAGCCTGCGTTTGCAGAAAGAAATAGAGGAGCGGTATTGGGATGGGGTCCCCAGGGCTTAGATTTGGGGGAAAAGCCCAAGTTTTGGGGAAAAATCCCCAGTTCGATGCAAAAATATGTAAATTCTTTTCAAATTATGGTTGTGGAGCACATAGCTAGTTAAGAGTTAAAAAGGGTTTTACTCTCCTTTATGTAAGCTTGAGTTAGATTTTTGAAGATCTACCCATGGTCTGTGGGCCATGGGATTGTATAAATAGGTGTGTCTTAGGGAATCTAAAACAAGAAATCGAAGTTTGTCTATGGGTATGAGTGAAGGAATCTAGCACAAAGAAGTAGCCATAGAGGGGAAAAGGCTCTGTAGCTAAGTGCGTAGAGGCCTAGAGTAGTGTCCGCAGTTGAGTGCGCGGACCCCTATCGGTTAGTGTGTAGGAAGTATTATGTCTATAACCCTATATTAAAGATCATTAAAGAAGATTGTGGCAGAAATTCCTGTGTTCGATCTCTTTATTTATGTTATCTATGATTGCGATATATGTTGTAATGAATGATGTCCTTATGAAATAATGATGCATTGATGCACGACTTTACTTGATCTGTATTATTATCTGAACACAATTAATGTTAAGTGATTACGCGAAGATCATAACTCTTCTTGTTAAAGTTATTGAACACTTCGGTAAATCTGAGTAAATAATGATCTAGGGAGAATCTAGGGTGCGCGTAAGTAGATAATTTGACTATTCAGGGTTTGAAAAATCTAGTCATAAACCTTCGCAGAGCTCTAGGGGCCAATTAAATGAAGTTATAAAAATAAGCCACAAGATCTTAGAGATATACGCGAAGGGAGATCTAGGTCGTAGAAGGAAATCACACTAATCTCTAGGTGCAGAAACTTGGTTCCAACATCCCCCCATACTGCTTTGGGTGAGACTTCAGTTCGCACACCGCCGATTGATGCTAAAAGGGCCAGTAGTGTAGGGATTTGTTTGGTGCAACTAACTCCGAACCTGGGTGAGGACCCCTAAAGCCAATAAATTGTTCTGTTTCCAGGACCGCGATCTACATAAAGAGATGTGTGATGTCGCATCATTGGAATCCGACTAAGAAGGAAATTGAGGAGTGGTTGGATATAAAATCCACGAATTCATGGTGCAAGTGGATAGCTAAATTGGTAGATGACCAAGGGAGGTGGAGGCTTGATGGTCCAATAGTGTGGACTCCAGAATTAGTGTGAAGGTTGCAAGCTTCTAAAGATAACATTATGCACATTGTTTACCATTGGCTTGATCAGGTTATAGGAGGATCTATTACAGAGTTTGCGGCTGACACCTCTGTTAGTTACAATGAAGGAGAGTGATGCTTCTTCAAAGGACCACAAGGTAAGTATCTAAGATCTTTGAAAACTTGGATTAAAATGTTGTTGTGTGAGAAATGATTTATGCCACTACCTTGATGTTTGGAGCTACGTGAAGTGGGAAGCTCTTCAGGGATAGTGGAGGAACAAGCCCTAAATATAGCCCATTGATTGAACCTCCTATGAGTGACGACGAGGGAGAAGCACATGCTTCACCTCAGAGTGTTGTCCAGTTGATAAGGCATGATTTTCGGTGAATACCTCATCCGTCCATACCACCTCCACCTATTGGCATTATGATGCATGTGTTGTACTTGATGGCAACCCACTCGTAGAAGAACATCTCACTTATATACAATCAGATGAAACTATAGAAGAGATATCAGATGTGACATATTACATGGGATGCAGGATAGCTCAAAGCAATCAAATGATAGTCCTTAGTATCACAAGTTAGCTTTGCCATCAAGTCCAAAGGGAGAGATTGTTGGCATTATGGCTCAAGTGTTGTCCTTGATGGAAACTCATACAGATGATAGATCATAGTGCAACAGGTCAATAGCAAAGATTGATGATCAGCCTACAAAGAATGAAGAAAATAAGAAGTTCGAAGGTGCGCCAATCAAAAGGTGCATTCATCACTAGGATCTGCAGGAACATCGTTTAGAAGGTGCCAACATGTTCGTAGGTTGACAGTTCAAAAGGTGCAGACCCCAGTTCACACACTTTCATGCAGAGAAAATCGCGCGCACGTGGGAAATATTACGGGCAGTCCATGGTATTTAGTCCGACACTTTTGAACCTATGGTTTGGTCTGTGGTTTTACATCTAAAGGTTTGAACCCCGATTTTGGATCCATAGTATTGGATCTCTATGGTTTTGGTCCATGCTTTGAGAAAGGCCTAGACTATAAAAAGGGGAAGGAGATCATTTGGATGATACACTCATGGGTTGAATATCTTAAGGTCAGCGAGATCTGAAATACTTGAGATTGGTTGGTGAGTGATAGCTGTATTTGAATCAAGGAGAAATCTGAGCATTACAAGACGAATCTACTGAGAGGTCGAGATCTCCTTGACGCATGATCAAATCTATAAATCTGATAGTCTGGGGTATACTCAAAGCCTGAAAAATTATCTATACCGGCAGGACCG
Source organism: Pinus tabuliformis (assembly GCA_031772625.1). Taxonomy (NCBI): domain Eukaryota; kingdom Viridiplantae; phylum Streptophyta; class Pinopsida; order Pinales; family Pinaceae; genus Pinus; species Pinus tabuliformis. Next base: position 891,224,269 of record CM062804.1, on the reverse strand, counting down.
CAAGTGCGACATGGTGCAGGTGCGGATACCCGCAGATCAGAAGAGTGCGCAGGTGCGGACACCCGCAGATCAGAAGAAAGCGCAGTGCAGATACCCGCAGATCAGTAGGTTGTGCAAGAGCAGATACCCATAGATCAGAAGAAAGTGTAGTGCAAATGCCTGCATATCAGTAGGCTGAGCAGGAGCGAATACACACAGATCAGAAGAAAGTGCAGTGCGGATTCTCGCAGATCAGTAGGCTGTGAAGGAGGGGATACCCACAGATTAGAAGAAAGCGCAGTGCGGATGCCTGCAGATCAGTAGGTTGTGAAGGAGTGGATACCCACAGATCAGAAGACTATGCAGTGCAGATACCCGCAGATCAAAAGACGGTGCAGGTGCGGATACCCGCATATTAGAAGGGAGAGTGGTCGCGGATACCCGCAATTTTCTATGGGTGAAGTAGTGTACTTTTATTGAAATATGTTTTAGTTGCTGTAGTGTTCTGAGTTTTGAAGTGATGTCTGGTTACTGGTACTGTGTTCTAATAACAGCATTCTGAGAAGTAATTGATTGATTATGTTTAATAATGGATCAGGTTCATAATGACTTATCCTTATGTGATCTGATAGACTAGATCCGGTTGCTAACACACAGATTATCCTTGTATATCTAATGATCTAGTGATTGGGTGATTCAAAAGATTGATTGATTGTGTGCTTCAAGGATATTGATGGGTCCACTATGAAAATTGGATGAAATGTGGCCTTTCAGATTATGATGTTGTGTTCCATGAGTATCTAGTATGAAAATGTACGAAACATGGTTCCCGGAGGAGAGAAGATTGTAGGCCAGCGCCTACGTACTAGTATCTCAGCTAGTACAACAGTAAAGGGGGTGGTAGCTCCCTTCCAGTAGCAATTGGAAAACGAGTAAAGGTTGGAGCATTTCTACAGGTAGCAGCCTGCGTACTAGTAAATGGATCAGCTAGTACAAGAACTAAGGGGGTTGTAGCTCCCTTCGAGGAGAGTCTGGAAAACGAGAGAGGGTTGTAGCTCTCTACAGGTTGCAGCTTGCGTACTGGTAAAGGACTACATCAGTACGGAATCATTGTAAAAAGAAGTTTCTAATTGAAAGAAGATTGAGACGACTTGCAGCAGGTGGTTTTCACCCACATTGGGTTTCCACCTTACATCATGGTGTTCATGTGTGCTTCTTGTGTGTGATGATCTGTTCTGTTTTACTACTTCGGTTTACTGTTCATAATGTTCTAAAGCACTCATTAAGGATCAACTAACTGAATCATGGATATACACTGGTTGCATTAATCATAGTTTTGAAAGTAGCGTATATGAATCTGAATATGGAAATGAAAAAGTAGACTGATTTAATAATACTGATTCACCCCCCCCCTCTCAGTATTATTTCCAACAATTGGTATTAGAGCAGGTCCTTTGGTAGAAGCTTGATCGCTTGAAGGAGATTCGTAAAAAAATGGGAAAGAATCTTAAGAAGGAAGCACCTAAGAAGATGAAGGCATCTTAGAAGAACTATGATAGTGGGAGTATCAATTAGGGAATATGTGGAAGAAGCACTTCAGATTCAGAATCACTTCATGATGAAGATGAATAAGCAAATGATCTATCAGGTATGAATTTGTTATCCTCTGGTGATACAGGTATCTATCCATTTGGAAATGATGAAAGTGATAGCGAAACAATTGAATTTGCTCTTATGGGTGAGCAAGAAAGATATCAAATAGAGGCAAAATTTAAAAGGCTTACAGACAAAATTAGAGATCAACAAGATCTATTGAAAAAAAGGGAATGTGCCTTCAAAGAAGAAGCTACCAAACTAAAAGCTCAACTAGAGGAAGGAAACAGGGTAAGGAAGTTATTCAAGGGAAAATATCAAAAGTTGCGAGATGAAGTAACATCTCTAAGAGATGAAGTCAATGAGAAGAGCACAACAATCAAGAAACTCAGAGATAGATCCAGTTACTATGAAAGTCTTGAAGCTACGATCCTCTTGCTAAAGGAATATCTTGAAGAATCAAAGAAGTAGAATAACGAACTTCTCCAAGCTCATGAAAAGCAAGAAAATGAAGTTCTCGATCTAAGACATCAGTTGGAAGAAGGAAGAAAAGCTGAAGAAAACATGAAGAAGCAGTATCTTGAAAAGGAAGAGCAACATTAGGTTGAGGTAAATATACTAAAAGATAGGCTAGAATAAAAAGATAAGCTCTTACGATTTCAAGATAGTACTAAGATTTTGGATGATATTCTTAGTAGTCAAAGGTCTCCTACTGTGAAAGCTGGTCTTGGTTTTCATGAATCTGTTAAAGGTGAATCTAGTAATACAAGGGACTCTTATGCAAAATCTGAAATTCTCAACAAGGAGATGAATGGTCAATCTCATCATCAACCAAGGAAAGAAATTCTTTAAAAAAAATCTTTTACTCCTCCTATGAATAAGGTTGAATGCTATAATCTTGGACATGTTGCATCCAGATGCAGAATGGGTCAAGGTCATCATGCAGAAAGATCATCACATTCCAGGTACTTTAATGGATATTGATTTTCTTACAATATGTTTGGTCACAGAGCTGTTGATTGCTATAAAAGGAATATGAGACATGTAAGATGTTATGCATGTAACAAGCTTGGACATATAGCTAAGTAATGTAGGAACAAAGTATGGAAACCATACCAAAAGAAGAAAACATCATCACACTTGAATATATGGAAGAAGAAGGAAGTACAGACAGAAAGATGTGGTACAACACAATATATAGACTCAGAGGGAGCTGAAAGTGTAAAAGTTCAGTGTCCTCAATCTCATATGCAAGTTTGATAAAGGGAAGATGTGTATATACGCAAGTTAGTCACTTCACAGTCGCGTATACGTTAGCAGAGTCTGACATGATTCAGTTTATTATTTTCTCTGTTTGATAATGGTTACAATTTTTTGATGATGTGTGGAAATGTCTTAACACTTGTAAGATGTTTAGAAGTTTTTTTGCACCTAACTTGATGATGATGATGCCTTAATAATTCTTTCTGATATATGAATGTTCAATATCTGGAAGTAAACAGATGGCACAAGTTCCAGGGGAGATTATGCTTTTAATAATGCATTGTTGGCATTATGGTCCTTGGTGATGATACTTATATATTGTTGTCATATGATTCTTGGGGTTACATAGTTGATCAGATTTATGGTTGATTCTATGATGATACATATATGGTGTTTACCTGGTGATCTTCATAAGGATAAGGAGAAGTACATAGCTTGAATACACATCTTCATTGCTTGATGATGAGTCACTCATATATTGCTGTCGTCATATGCATAAAGATCATATAATACAATTATGATGCAGGATTCCCATAGTTCTTGGCGCTCATATGGATGAGGATTGTTGATGTTGATGATATAAAGAAGTCTTGACAAATGATCTTGAGCTCAAGATACTTAGTGCTGGATACTTGAATGATTACTCAAAGTTGCATTGTTGGAGACATGATGATGATGAGTTCTTACCTATATGATGATAGGTTGATGCTTACATATGTTCCCAAGTGATGATACTTGGATCATGCAGAACTTGATGTTGATGAGATGGCTATGGTGTTTTTCGCATAGGATAATGATATTATAATGCTCAAGATCAAGAGAATGAATTGATATCTACATTCAGGCATATCTTGTCACAGGATGATGTTATCTACACTAATGGACATATACAGGATTGCTGATCTAGATGCTATTGGAAGATGCCTATGGAACTGATCATTCACCATGTATGATAGTTGTTGATGACTTTCATGGTCTTATTTAGATGTTTGGTCTCTGCTATAAATATCATGTATATCATTTGATGTAAAGGTCATATCAAGTCTCATGATGTAATAGTGTGTATCTAATCTCTTTTGGTCATATGATGTTGAAATATTTCAGTCGTTATCAAGGTCATGTAACGGCCTATGTTGGTTTCCCCTCTATGCCTATGATGGATGATGTTATACTCTTGTGCTATCATGTGTAAACCTTGATGTATCCCCACTTGATTGGGTGGATGAGTCAAGTTTTGTATATCCCCATTTTGGTGGGAGATGGATGAGTCTTTGGTGATAGGAAGGTCATTTATGATGTATAGAGTCATGTTCTTCTTGTAGAACATATTTTTGCATACCTTACTTACAGTCAGGGGGAGCATGAACAACACCCTTCAGCAAAGCAGAGACTTCAACAGTACTTAGAGGGAGCATGGTCAAATTGGTACACCTTTGCATATACAAAGGGGGAGCTCATTCAGAGATTTCAGCAGATACTCGAGGGGAGTATGGTCAGTGGAAAGTTTATCATGGAAAGAGAATATCTTGGTCCACCCTTTTCCCTTGATGTCAAAGGGGGAGAGTGACTTGGTATTTTTGCCATCAAGCCCAAAGGGGGAGATTGTTGGCATTATGATGCATGTGTTGTACTTGATGGCAACCCACTCGTAGAAGAACATCTCACTTATATACAATCAGATGAATCTATAGAAGAGATATCAGATGTGACATAATACATGGGATGCAGGACAGCTCAAAGGAATCAAATGACAGTCCTTAGTATGACAAGTTAGCTTTGCCATCAAGTCAAAAGGGGGAGATTGTTGGAATTATGGCTCAAGTGTTGTCCTTGATGGCAACACAGATGACAGATCATAGTGCAACAGGTCAATAGCAAAGATTGATGATCAGCCTACAAAGAATGAAGAAAATAAGAAGTTTGCAGGTGCGTCGATCAAAAGGTGTGGTCATCGGTAGGATTTGTAGGAACATCGTTTAGAAGGTGCGGACATGTTCACAGGTTCACAATTCAAAAGGTGCGGACCCTATTTCACACACTTTCATGCAGAGAAAATCGCGTGCACATGGGAAATCTTATGGGCGGTCCATTGTATTTAGTCCGATGCTTTTGAACCTATGGTTTGGTCTGTGGTTTTGAATCTAAAGGTTTGAACCCCGGTTTTGGATCCCTAGTATTGGATCTCTATGGTTTTGGTCCATGGTTTGAGAAAGGCCTAGACTATAAAAAGGGGAAGGAGATCATTTGGATGATACACTCATGGGTTGAATATCTTAAGGTGAGCGAGGTCAGAAATACTTGTGATTGGTTGGTGAGTGATAGCTGCATTTGAATCAAGGGGAAATCTGAGCATTACAAGATGGATCTACTAAGGGGTTGAGATCTCCTTGACGCATGATCAAATCTGTAAATCTGATAGTCTGGGGTATACTCAAAGCCTGAACCCGCAGGACCGCAGGTGCGACACGGTGCAGTTGTGAATACCCGTAGATCAGAAGAGTGCGCAGGTGCGGATACCCGCAGCTCAAAAGAAAGAGCAGTGCGGATGCCCGCAGATCAGTAGGTTGTGTAGGAGCGGATACCCGTAGATCAGAAGAAAGCATAGTGCGGATGCCCGCAAATCAGTAGGCTAAGCAGGAGCGGATACCTGTAGATCAGAAGAAAGCGCAGTACGGATGCCCGGAGATTAGTAGGCTATGAAGGAGTGGATACCCGCAGATCAGAAGAAAGCGTAGTGCAGATGCCCGTAGATCAGTAGGCTGTGAAGGAGCGGATACATGCAGATCAGAAGACGGTGCAGGTGCGGATACCCATAGATCAGAAGGTAGAGCGGTCATGGATACCCGCAGTTTTCTATGGGTGAAGTAGCATACTTTTATTGAAATATGTTTTAGTTGCTGCAGTGTTCTGAGTTCTGAAGTGATGTCTGGTTACTGGTACTTTGTTATGATAACAACATTCTGAGAAGTAATTGATTGATTATGTTTAATAATGGATCAGGTTCATAATGACTTATCCTTATGTGATATGATAGACTAGATCTGGTTTCTAACACACATATTATCCTTGTATATGTAATGATCTGGTGATTGGGTGATTCAGAAGATTGATTGATTGTGTGCTTCAAGGATATTGATGGGTCCAGTATGAAAATTGGATGAAACGTGGCCTTTCAGATTATGATGTTGTGTTCCATGAGTATCCAATATGAAAATGTATGAAACATGGTACTCGGATGAGAGAAGATTGTAGGCCAGTGCCTACGTACTAGTATCTCAGCTAGTACAAGAGAAAAGGGTGTGGTAGCTCCCTTCCAGTAGCAATTGGAAAACGAGTAAAGGTTGGAGAATTTTTGCAGGTAGCAGCCTGCGTACTAGTAAATGGATCGGCTAGTACAAGAACTAAGGGGGTTGTATCTCCCTTTCAGGAGAGTCTGGAAAACGAGAGAGGGTTGTAGCTCTCTGTAGGTTGCAGCCTGCGTACTGGTAAAGGACTGCATTAGTATAGAATCATTGTAAAAATAAGTTTCTAGTTGAAAGAAGATTGAGATGACTTGCAGCAGGTGGTTTTCACCCACATTGGGTTTCCACCTTACATCATGATGTTCATGTGTGCTTCCTGTGTGTGATGAACTGTTCTGTTTTACTGCTTCGGTTTACTATTCATAATGTTCTAATGCACTCATTAAGGATCAACTAACTGAATCATGGATATACACTGGTTGCATTAATCATAGTTGTGAAAGTAGAGTATATGAATCTAAATATGGAAATGAAAAAGTAGACTGATTTAATAATACTGATTCACTCGATGCCCCTCTCTGTATTATTTCCAACACCACCTTCACCTCCACAACATACACCTTCGCCCACACTACCACCACCATCACCACCTACCAACATGTCGAATACAATGAAGTTGCTAGTTTTCAAGGGCAGAGGAAGTGAGGATCTGGATCAGTTTTGGTTTGTTGCAAAGGATGCATGGACATCACAAAAAATTATGGATGATAATATAAAAAATGCGCAGCTGGTTATCGCTCTGTAGGATCAAACATTGATACGGTACATTAAGTACTACACTAATAATCCGTTGGCATCATTAGTATATACTCAGACTGCTTTGAACAAATAATTTGGTAAGCCCAAGTCTGCATTGCAATCGGTAATTGGATTTAAGGAAATCATGATGAGGCCTAGTGAAATGCCCTAGGAGCTAGATCAAAAACTAAAGTGAGGGATCCGCAATGCTAATATGAATCTCATAGATAATCAGCACCGCAACTGGTTTATAGTTGTACTCCTTCCCCACATAAGGATTTCTTTATCGTAGCAAAATGTAGGAAATCATGTGGAAGCTCTGGAAATCACAATGAGGTTGGATGAGACACCTATCCAGGACGTCTCTTTGGGAGTCCAACAAATTCACTCGCAGTTGAAAAACCTCTGTTTGGAATTGCAGAGCTTGAAAAAAGAAAAAGAGGCCAGGACAGAGGTGGATGAAGAAGTCTGCTGCCTCAAGTGTGAGAGCCAGGGACATGATGAGGATCATTGCCTTGTCTTTACGAACTATATTACGGGGGGGGCAATGCCCCTGAGGCAGGAAGCTCTAGCAGGACCAAGTATGGGGCCTACACTATGGTGCACCATTTGTCAAGTGGTCAAAAAACATGTCACAGATAATTCTCGTCTACTACAAAAGTTTGTACAGACACCACAACAATTGTTCTACGATTTTTTCAAATCGGTGATCCATGATGCGAGCCACTACCAAACCTTTGAATTAATGATGGAGGGGAGGCCTACATATTGACTGCAAGAGGAAACTTGGCCTCCACATCAGAGCACTGGGGGAGCGTGCAGAGGATATCAGGGACATGGATGAAGCCAAGGAGGAGGAGGACCTGGTAGGGGTCATGGGTAGGTAATTTTCTACAATTGCAGAATGGAAGGACACTACGCGTGGGAGTGTACAAATCAGACACATCCATCAGTTCAATAATGTACTCAGTTTGACCACACAATCAAATAATTTCTTGTGCTGATGGTTGAGATGTAGGAGAAGAAGGCACAACCTCAACATCCTACCCATAACTTACAGATAATGAGGGTCAAGCCCCACGAAGATAACTTGAATGTGAATATCATGCTGCAAAGCGGGATCACGAGTGGTGACGATAAGGGAAAACAACCTGAAGAAGGTGGATGGGTCTGCAAGACCCCAGAAAAGGAGACTAGTTTTGATCTTGAGGTGCACAAGGGAAACATTCATGGAAGTGAAGAAAAGCTTCGCTAAAGCCTCTACCTCAGGGAGTCAGAACAAACTACCAGACACCAGCGTGCCTACAGAGGTTGACCCCTATGTGCTTACCACCTTCTTGGAGACTTGTATAAAACTATTGCGCTATAGCAATGCTGTGAGAGGACTACAAGAGTTGATAAACAAGTGTGATAGTAAGGATAATGCTCCTGATGGACGCCTTATAGTCAGAAAGATTTGTAAGCATAAGGCGAGAATAGGGCACGAAATGAGGCTTACCACAAAAATAGGAGAGTATGAGATGGACCAAGTTATTTTCGATTTGTGTTCTGACGTGAACGTATTGCCTAAATAGAACTGGGGGAGAATGGGGAGACCTGTGCTGCAGTGGTCACTGACTCAACTGAGATTGGTGAACCAACATAATATTATCCGTATGGGACAATTCCAGGGAGTTACCGTAGATATAGAAGGTGCAAGTGCGCTGCCTGATTTTGAAGTGATAGAAGTTGTTGATGACATCAATCCATACTGCACACTCCTTGGAATATATTGTGCTATTGATATGAATGGGGTCATCAACTTGAAGAAGCAAATGACGTCATTTGAAAGAAAATCGCTCCATGTTGTAGTACCATTGGATCGTGCAGAAGGACCACGCTACACCAAATTGGTCCACGACTGTGAGGGAAGTGATGATGATTTGGATCAAATCTACAAAATTAAGCCACGAGACCAAGATTGGGTTAACCGAACAGCTGATGGATGGATTGCATGGGACCACGAAAGTTCCTATACCTCGGATTCAGATGAAGAGTTGGGACATTGGAAAAACAGGCTGCATGAAGTATCCACACTACGCTACAACATGATGACCAAATTGCTGCGCTGTGCGTCATCAGAGGTAAGAAATTGACCTTATTACGATGGTTTAACTGACGTAGATAAGATTTTGGATTATTTTGAGATAGAAGTTCCAGAGGATCACCACTTTCAAGCATTGGATTTTCCATTACACGCTACGCCTTCTTGGTGGTAGGGTATGTACAAATACAAATTTGATGAGTGGTGTGATTACAGGAGGATGGTGAGGATGCGATTTGGTCATCCTAAAGTATGGTTAACTGAGAAATATGATGGGAGGAATGATCCACACAATCATTTGGAAAAATGGACTAAAGTGTATGGAACGGAGCTGCAACCAGAATGGGTGCATTTATTTTATCACACTCTGGATATAATCCCTATGAATTGGTATTTGGAAATGGAGCTCTGCCATGGCACCACGGAGAGGAATATTTTAACAGAAGGATTCTTGATGACTTTAAGATTTGAAGACAGGTTCAAAATCATTGATGAGGTGTTACAGGAGGTTAAGGCATCGATCTTCTGAATTCCACAGGATCCTTTGGAATTACTTCAACTGTATTAGAGCACCCAGCTGCTCCATGCATTGGAATGACATAATATGACTCCTAAAGTAGAGGATGAGGATCCATGAAATATCAATATCCCAGAAGTAGAGGGCTACTGTGAGGTTGAAGATCTGAAGATAGAGAACTCGAATATCACTGTGCCGCTGAAGACTAAGCAAATAAACATTGGTACTGAAGTAGAGCCTAAGTTCACAAATATTGGAGATTATTAGGATGATGCCATAGTGGATAAAATTCCTGAATTACTCCACGAGTACCAAGATCTTTTTCCTACAAAATTTTCAAACTTGAAAGGCATCATATGTGATTTGGGAGTGATGAAAATAACTTTGAAACTGTATGCGAAGCCCGTTAAAAAGAGGTTGAATCACCTTAATCCCAAATAAAATGAAAAGGTCCACTTGGAATTGGAGAAGACGCTTGAGGCAGGTATCATTGAACTAGTGGAGGAATCTGATTGGGTGAGCCCACTGGTAGTTTAGGAAAATAAACAGAAGGGAGAGATAAGGATTTGAGTAGATCTAATAAAGCTTAACGATGCCTGGGTCCATGATCCTTTCCCGACACCATTTACTGATGAGGTACTGGACAATGTTGGAGGGTAGGAGGCCTACTCATTTACTAATGGGTTCCATAGATACCATCAAATTAAGATTGCACCGAAAGATAGGAGTAAGACAACATTCACAACGGAATGGGTGTTTTTTCAGTACATGGTCATGCCCTCCGGACTCAAGAATGCGTCAACAATATTCTCTCGCATAGTCATCGCGGTGTTCGAGGAGTTTATTCACAAATTCCTGGAGGTATATCTTGATGACTGGACAGTGTTTTGGCTAGTAAAGTGCCATGTAGCCAGTATGTGCTTAATGTTAGATAGGTGCCAAATGTACCAGATCTCACTGAACCTGAAGAAGTGCTTGTTTTGTGTCCCCTTTGGGATTTTGCTAGTTCATGTGGTATGCAAGTAAGGAATAATGGTGGACCCTACCAAGATTGTAGTAATAATCAATTTGGAAACCCCGAGGAATGTCAAATAGCTGCGCAGAACGCTGGGCCATACTAGATATTATCGAAAGTTCATCAAAGCTTATGCCTAGATTACCACACCCATGGAGAAGTTGCTGAAGAAGGACACTACATTATATTGCGATGAAGAATGTCAGTGCAGACTGGATGTCTTGAAGGAAAATATGGTCACCGTGCCAATCTTGATCTTCCCATATTGGAAGAAGGAATTCCATGTGCATGTTGATGCCTCGTGTATTGCATTGGGAGCAGTGCTGACACAGGCTGGTGTAGGATAAATGGACCACCCTATAGCATTTGCAAGCAAAAATTTATCAAAGGCCGAGAAGAACTACTCAACGATAGAGCACGAGGGATTGGCTATGGTATATGCACTACAAAAAATTAGAGGCAATCTATTGGGTAAACATTTCAAGATGTACACAAACCACTCTGCTTTGAAGTACCTAGTTAATAGGCCTATGTTGGGGGAAGATATGCAGATGGTTGTTGTTGTTTCAAGAATACAACTTTGAGGTCATTTTCAAGACACAAAGGTTGAATGGAGGACCTGACCATTTGTCACGAATTGAAACAGGGGATGAACCTACTAATTTGGAGGAAGGGCTACCCGACATGCATCTCTTCGCAGTACATGTAGCGGACAACCACTTTGTAGATATTATCCAATTTTTGACCACATGGACAGCTCTATAAGGCTACACCAGTCAGTAGAGGAAAGAGATGGTAGTACACGGGGATGATTTCTCAGTAATCGTTGGACATTTGTATAAGATGGGATCGGATGAGATATTTCGATGATATGTGCTCGATTTGGAATGAAATAGCATCCTCACTAAAGCTCATGGAGGAGTTGCAAGAGGAGATTATGTAGGAAAGGCAATGGCGCAGAATATTTTGTGCACCAGATTGTGGTGGCCTACAATGCATAAAGAGTCTAATTTGTATTGTAGGGTGTGTGATGCATGTCAAAGGATGGGCAAGCCATTGCAAAGGGGTGATTTTCCTCTAAATCCGTAGGTGTCATTGCAGTCGTTCAAGAAATGGGAAATTGAATTTGTGGGACCAATTCAACCCCTAGGCAAGAAATAGGTGCGCGTTATATCAGCACCGAGATAGAGTATCTGACCAGATGGGTGGAGGCACATCCTGTGAAGGACTGTACAAGGGCAACAATAGCCAAGTTCTTGTTTGAATATGTGTTAACCTGTTCAGTTGACCTAAGGTATTAATGAGTGATCATGGTAAGCACTTCCTCATTGAAACAATTGGCATGCTAACAGAAGAGTTCCAGGTGTATCATCAGAAAAGTACACCGTATCACCCCTAGGCTAATCGAACAGTGGAGGCCTTCAATAAGATATTGGAGAATACACTGACAAAGATTTTGAACATGCAGCAGAATGATTGAGACGTGCACATACTGATAGTATTATGGGTGTATAGGACTACTTGCAAAAAGATAATAGGTTAGACGCCTTTCCCGGTTGTCTATGGCATAGAAGCTATGATACATATGGAATATATCATGCCTAGTCTACACATAGCATCCTTCACAGGGATGGTGGACCACAGAGCCTTGGAAGAATGACTTGTACAGTTGAAGGAGCTCGAAGAGGAGAGATTCTTGGCTAGATTGCATCAGCGAGTACAAAAGGAATGTGAAAAGGCATGGCATGATCGACACATCAAGCTATGCACATTCAAGGTAAATGACTTGCTTTTATTATATGATATTAAGTTTGCTAAATTTCAAGGAAAGTTTCAGATGCATTGGTTGGGGCCATATGTCATCAAAGAAATTAGAGATGGGGGCACGATTCAGCTCGCAAAGCTGAATAGAGAATATTTCCCTAGAAAAGTGAATGGGAGCTAGTTGAAGTTGTATGTAGGAGATCCGGCTCAATGACTACATGATAGTAGCATAGTCTTAGTACTCTAGGTAGTTGCAAGGGAGCGCATGTTACACTAAAAAATGTCACCTTGACTACTTACAGTTAGTATGGCTCCAATCAACAAGTCATGCTACCCTCTTAGGCAAGTCTCATGCCTCTGTTATCCATCTCAAACTCAAAGAAGAGAGAAAGTCTTGTAAAAATCATGTTTATCTCTGGGGTCGCAGGTTCTCTCTAGCCTTACCTGCGGGGACGCTGACCATGTTCACAAAATCCGCGTCCATAGACGCTCTGTATGTTAAGGGACAGGTGCGTCCCTCTGTAAAAGGCAAAATGCGCGAGTTTTATCTTGAAAAAGTTACTTGTGGTTACTTCTAGAACATTCTAGAGGTCGGTTTGATGAAATGGATGCGCCTCCAGTTGGTTCATGTATCTCTATTAAGGGGGAACTTATCCCATCAATAAGGGAGCTATCCCACCCATAGAGGGGGATGATCCCATTGATAGTGGACCTGAATAACCTCTTTACAGCACTATAAATGAAGGCATTGAGCCAGAAGGAGAGGAGGTTGGAGCTATACATTTTCTTTGGGTAAATGCTGCAGGATTTAGGTCTTCCATTAGAGCCTTTGTGAGGAGAGATTGTCTTCACTTGATTCTACTTGGGAGAGGGTGAGCTTTGTCAAAGTAGAGGAAAACCCTTGATGGACCCTGGGAGGAATTGCACAACACCAAGGCCAGGTTGTAAGAGTTTCTTTGTTTCGTTATTAATACAAACTGGTTTATTTTTCTCAATAGCTTGTGTTAATGAGTTATTTCATGTGTTCCTTGGTCTGCATGTTGAATATATGTTTTATTATATGAAATGCAAGTGCTTGGTAATTGTTTGATTGTTTGTGGTTGCAGGAATTGACTTGAAGGAGGAGCTCATCCGGATCGTCAAGAACGGACTTCAACAACAGCGTTTTGGAATAAGGTAAGCCTAAACACTTGTAGTTTTCATGTTGTAAAAGGTGTATTTAGAGAAAGATCACTCCATTTTGTCTTGTTTGTCATTAGAATGTCTTAGACTTCTAGGAAGGTCAGTCGTGTCCGCACCCTTGACAGATTCCGTGTGACAAATTGGCGACTCCACTGGGGAATCCATTAATGAGAGAGTCTTTTCCTTTATATGAACTTTGCTTTGAGAAAATCATTTTTATTTTCTGGTTTTTGACTGTGAGAATTAGTATTTGGGTGGCTTAGCTGTAGCTTTAGTTGGCTTTAGTTTTTCTTCCTTTTTCCAGAAAGACGCAGTCTCTGTGTGCTGCACAGTGCGTCCTTGGACGCGCTGTTGTCGACTGCACAGTGCGGGGCCGCACCTGTGAAACGGCTGGCCTGCGTCTTCCTGTAAAAGTTAAGAAAATTCCATTTTTGCTTTAAATTACTTTTAGATTTTGTTTTTTCTTAGTGTTTTCTGCCCAGATCCTTTAGTACCCTGTCAAGAATTCTCACCTGAACTCGTTTTGTGAGCTTTGAGTGTTTTAGTGGTTTTCAACGAAGTTTAGACCTAGGGTTTGATTTTTGGTAAGGCTTTGTAGTGACTTTGAGCTTAGAAAGTTGTCCAGCCTTAGATATCTCTGGTTAGTCAACCTTCTTAGAAGTTGAGCCTGCCGTAAAGTCTCCTTGTTTGAGCAACTTGTCATTTGAGTTGTTTTGGGTCAAATTTCGAATTGCTTGTTTTTAAAGTATTGATTTCCATTTTCAAAAAGGACAAAAAGATTAGAATTTTGTTTTGACTAGTTTTTGGTTCTGCAATAAGCTAGTCCTTGATTTGATTGTGATCAAGTAAAACACCTTAGAAATAATCATTGTTAGTTTTGGCCTCGTTAAGATTGCTTAGAGTAAATTTGCCTTTAGTTTGCTTATGAGTGCATTTTCATAGATTTTAAGAGTTTTTAAGATTGTTTTTTTGGTTATATTAGATTTATTTGCTTTATTAAAAGAAAAATACAAAAACATCTTCTTAAAAGTCTTGTTTCAAGTAGCTTTTTGTTTTCAAAAGAAGAAAAGAGTTTTTTTCGTGCATGTAAAGAGAAGTTATGTTTTTATGCTTGGAAAAGAAAAACGATTTGTTTCTTTGATTGTCTTCAATTAAGAAGTTGCTTTTATAAGGATTGCATTCTCTCAACTTTTTAGTTAAGCAATTCATCGAAAAAGTAAAGTAGTGGATAAATCATTTTAGGTGCATTTTGTAGTGGTTTCGAGTCGAGTCAACATACCACTAGTTTCACTTCCATCACCTTTTGACTTAAGAAACAACCTTAAAAGTAACGCTTAAATTAAAATCAATCTAGTAATCTTTATTTTTCTAGGGCTCTGAAGCACCAACATAGCTTAGGCTAGGGTCTTGGAGTAGGTGAGTACTTAACTCTCCAAGACTACAAAACCAAACAGATAGTCTATCTTGAGTAGAACAAATCCAATTGTTTCAGTTACATTCTGGGAAAGCTCCTCTTAAAGGAGAAACACGAGCTCGTGTCCGAACCAGTGAGGGGATCATTCCTCCCTCGTTGGGAACGACGCCAGGCAGTACGTATTACAAACGGTAAACCTCGGATTAACCATTGTCGAGGAGCCAGGGGTCACTTATCGGTAAACCTTGGATTGTTGTCAAGGAGCCGGTAAGGGGATTGGAGCTTGCTACTCTGCCCTTGCGTGCTGTCGGAGTTTAGACTGTTCCCCCAGGTGTAATTGTTGTGATTGGTAACCTTAGTGGCCATAATATCTAGGATTCTACCCAAGGTGACGGTGGAGGGAAGGTCCCACTGTACCTGGAGCAGACGTCGGTTATACTCACTTGGATTTTCTGGGGGGTTCGCTTCACTTCGAGACGGTTAAAGTGGAGGAACTTGGTCCAGTCTATTCATTAAGCAGGTTGCCGGGGTAACTGTTCCACCCACTATTTCTGTACTGAATCCTGCGAGGTTGGGCCTAATCACCAACTAGCGCTTTTGGTCCGGAAGACTACTGTTTGTGTGTGGTTTGACGCTCTAGATTATTTAGGCGTGTGCTTCAAATTTGATTGGTTCTTTAGAAGACTTTAGGTGGTTTGATTTGAAATTTTTTACTTTGATTTCGTGTGTTGTAGTTAAAATCTTTAATTGTGGCGGAATTACCGAGACAGTCCCGTAGACTTCGGGGCAAGTCTCCTGAGATTGTTACCGGGATAGATTTGTTAAGAAAACTCCGTAAATCGCGGGGTGAATCTCCTGAAAACATTCCGGGTCATTTAGAAGGGTTAAAGGTCCTTGTAACTCCTCCTAGTGGCAGTAGAGTAGGTTCACCTGAAGAAGGAGAATCTTCTTTGGTAGTCCATCCAGATTACCAAAGATTAGAAACAGGTTACAATCCCGAAGCTGTTACAGTTTCCGAGCTTGCTGGTAGTTTTTCATCTGCCAGTGAAACAGGCGAAGAACCTGAAATTTCAGAACCTGTTACTCCAACTCCTAGTGTTCCTGATTCACCAAGAATAGAAAGAATTATCACCGAAAATCTTCCTGTTGGATTAATTGCTATAGAAGAACTTGTTCCAGAGGAAGAAATAGGCGTTTCTGATTCTGAAGATCTAATTACCCTTGATCTAAGGGAGCGTGAATCCATCTTTTACAGTCCTCCTAGAAGTGAGTCTTGGTACCTTGCATTAACCAATTTTTTAGACAACTCAGTAGGTTTTTCTACACCTCGTACTCCGGTTCCACCTAGAGGAATTCATTCTCCTGTAAATATGTCTGGTCAGTCGTCTGTGTTTTCGCAAAGTCCTGAATCATTTTTACATGGCGGTCCTTCTGTTCCTACTGGGTATCAGTCACTTTCTGGTACCTTTGCGGGAGCATCTCCTCAACCTGTTGATCATGGGTTATTAGTTGGAAACAGTGGTAATGTACCATTGAGTATAGGTGAAGTTTATATGATGTCAGGTTCAACTCCCATTAACCAACCTCAAGGTGGCCAATTACCGCCTGGGGGGCAACCTTCGTTAATGCCTGGGGGGCAACCTCAAGGTACTTCATTTGTGACTGGGGGGCAACCTCAAGGGTATCAACCCCAAGGGTATCAACCCCAGCCTCAATACGTACCCCAAAGTCAACCTCAGTATCAGTATCAACCTCAAGGATGGCAACCTCAAGGATGGCAACCCCAAGGGTATCAACCCCAAGGGTATCAACCTCAAGGATACCAACCTCAAGGTCAAGGTCAACCCCAGTATTCGTATTTACCTCAAGGTTATCAACCTACGGGTCAATACCCTGGTCAAGGTTATCAACCACCTCAAGGGCAATCATATGGGACTACACCTTACAGTTATCAACCCTATCCTCAATACGGCTATGGATCTCAGTATCCTCAACCTGTTACGAGTCA
Organism: Pinus tabuliformis; assembly: GCA_031772625.1. Classification (NCBI taxonomy): domain Eukaryota; kingdom Viridiplantae; phylum Streptophyta; class Pinopsida; order Pinales; family Pinaceae; genus Pinus; species Pinus tabuliformis. Next base: position 891,207,411 of record CM062804.1, on the reverse strand, counting down.
ATACCCTGGAATGTTAACATGGGATCCGTCACAGGGTCAACAGATGTCGCAACCAAGTATACAGTCGGTACCTCAAGCAGGACAACCTGCAGTTCCTGGTCCACCCCAGCAACCGCAACCTGTCCAGTCAAGTGTTCAGACCCCTGTAACTTCTGTAGTTACTCAGCCGCCAATTGCACCGAGTACTCCACCTCACACGGCTGCAGCAGCTACCGCTTCATCTACCATGCTTACATCTGGAGTATCGGCAGCTCCGGTTTCTACTGTCCCTGTAACCGTTCCTCAGACATCTGTACCGTTGTCTGGACCCACGGTTCAAACCACAGTCCAGATGCCTGCAGGTCAACCTGGTACAAGTACGGTTGTTACTACTCAACCTCAATTTGTTCAACCTCCGTACCAGGGACAGTATCAACCTGGTCAAGCTGCCCAACAACCGGTTTACCAGTATCAACCGTATCCTGGGTACAATTATCAACCACCTCAACAACCCCAGTACGGTCCGGTTAATCCTGGTTTTCCAGGAGGATATAATATCCCCAATGCGAATCCTGTTCCTAGTTATCCTGGATATCCTCCTCCTGGGGCTGGTATTGTGACTCAGAGTTTCAGAGATCCTAACCGGCAGTTACCATTTATTGCGACTTTAGATTTACCCGACTTGACGCGCCTAACGAACGATCCAATTCAATATCTTCCGTTCTGGCCGCCAATGCCAAATAAGTTGCCCAGCGATATACCCAAGTTCGAAGGTAAGTCTGGAGAGGATCCGTCTAATCACGTGATGACTTACCACCTCTGGTGTGCATCAAATTCCATCTCAGATGATTCTATCCGCTTACGTCTTTTCCAGCGTACACTCATTGGTCTCGCAGCCAAGTGGTACATTGAGTTGCCACGGGCTTCTTTTTACAACTTTAGCCAGTTAGCTACTTCATTCTTAACTCATTTTCAGTTACCAGTCAGATACGATAATGGTACGGAATTATTAACTTCGCTAAAACAATCGACATCCACGTACATTTCTGATCACATCCATGAGTGGAGACGTCGAAGGAGATTAGTGAAAGTTTTTATCCCGGACCAAATTTTAGCTGAATGGTTTGTAAAATCATTATTACCAAGAATTACTGAAGATGTAGCTAAGGCCGGCGTAGTTACTGAGGAGCAAGTCATTGCTCAGGCACAATACCTTGACTTAGTTTACACTCAGTCGGGTACGTTACACGAGAAAATTCCGGATCTTCCAAAGTCAAACCAAATCGCTGCTGCTCCTTCGGGATCTCATGCCGCTGATGGTATGATCGGTATCGTGACTACGAAGAGTAAGAAGAAGTCTTCCAAGACCTCCAATACTCCAATTATCACTTTGCCTGATTCTCCGACAGGAGAGTCTTCTCCTCCTGAACTTACCGCCGACATTCACGCTGTAGAGTCATCTACGGCCAAATCCAAAAACGGTGGAAAGAAGAAAGGAAAGAAGAAGGCTAAAGCAGACAAGGCTCCAAAGGAGAAAACGGAAAAGTCGGAAACTAATGACGAAAAGCGCAAACCTCGTTATCCTTGTCTCATTTGTGAAGAAGATCATTTTACGAGAGACTGCCCTCATCGGGCCGAGGTAGTGAAAATAGTTAAAGGTTCTCCGACTCCTGCTGTGTTAAAGAATCCATTCCCCGAGCAGGAAAATAAGATGATAGGTTCTTCTTCGAATGCCAGTGAAGAACCCATTTTGATGATGTCTCATGTCAGGATTGCGACTCGATCGCAAGATTATGGTAGTAAGGCTCCTGTTGATGGTAAAGAAGCAGAATCTTCTAACTCTAACCCATCAACCTCAGCTCCTGGTTCCGATCCACTACAGATCGAAAAACCTAACCCAGACTTAGTGATTAAGCCGCCCGCCAAGGGTGTACTTCGAAGGTCTGCTTTCAATCCACATGCGAGAGCAGCCCAGAATTACAACATTGTTGAAGACTTAGCTGTTTCACCTTCAGCAATGTCGGCACTCGAAGTGCTGCAATCATGTCCAGCGCAACGAAAATTGCTTTTGTCGGCTATTGGAGCTGTCGATGTTCAGGACCCGAACCTAATGATCTTTGATCTAGAAAGTAGTACACCGCGTCTCCCCCATCAAATGGCTTTCCAAATTCCAGTGATAGTCAAAAACAGGCCTATTCATCGGACTGTGATTGATGAGGGAGCTTCTACGTGTATTATGTCGATTCAATGTTGGAGATCGCTTGGTTCTCCTTCGTTGAACCAATCCCCCACCATCCTTAAGGCCTTTGATGGCCGTGGGTTCCGTCCGTTTGGTATTCTACAAGAATTGCCTATAGGGGTCGAAGGTAAAACCGTTAGTCTGGATGTGGAAGTGGTTGATGCCCCTCTAGACTACAACCTTCTTTTGGGTCGAAGTTGGTCATATGCTATGACAGCGGTCGTTTCATCGGTCTTCAGAGTCATTAAGTTTCCACATAACGGTAAGATCGTGACTATTGATCAGCTGACATACTTTTCATCCGACCCAACCTCTTTAGAAACTATCCAGCATGTTGGTAAAACGACAATCCCTTATAGGGACATTGGTGTAGGTTTAGTTAAGGATTCCGGTTTACTGGGAACTTTTCCTCTCCCTCCACTCAATGCAGACCCTTCGTTCGCAACAATTCATATGATCACGTCAGAAAACATTATTTATGATGATCCTTGGTATGTTCCCTCTGACTCTGAGCTAGACTCACTCGGTGATGTTATGCCGTTGAGTCCGTATGAGATTGCTTATGAAGCTCTTATGTCTTTTACCGACTTTCATTCAACCGACCAAATGAATGTGGTCAGTGAAGAGTCACTTTTCACCTCACCCTTAGAACGGATAACGTTTCCCGAAGAAGTGTCATCTGACGAACAACTTCGCGAAATCCTAAGTGTAGATGATCTACCATGGGAAGATCTCCATCACAGATCTTCGTTTTTACCTAAGGATGATGCTTTGAAAATGATTTTTCATCTATCTTTACCGCTGAATATGTCAAAGACGCTCAGGATCCAACGAAACATTCTGATTCAGAGCTGAATTTAGGGAATATTTCTCGTACTATTCCCATTGATATTTCAGTGAAGCCCGGAATCAAGGAGAACATTCATATAGGTGCCGCATGTACTGACGAAGAAATTGAAACTTACAAGGCCCTATTCCAAGAATTCCGCGACGTGTTTGCCTGGTCCTACGAAGAAATGCCAGGAATCGATCCTGCCATTGTTGTTCATGAAATCAAAACCTACCCGGATGCTAAACCCATTCGGCAACGGTTGCGTCAGATTCACCCTCGAAAAGCAGCTGCAATCAAAGCCGAAGTCGAAAAGCTGTTGAAAGCAGGTTTCATTTATCCGATCCCGTTAACGGATTGGGTATCGAATATTGTTCCCGTCAATAAAAAACAAGGAACAATAAGAATCTGTATCGATTATAGGGATATCAATCGAGCTTGTCCAAAAGACAACTATCCTACGCCTTATATCGATCAAATTATTGATGATTGTGCCGGAAGTGAGATGTTTTCCTTCATGGATGGTTTCTCAGGGTATAATCAAATCAATATTCTACCTGCCGATCAACCAAAAACGGCATTCATTTGTCCATGGGGGACATTTGCTTATTGCAAATTACCTTTTGGCCTTAAGAATGCCGGTGCTACTTTTCAACGGGCCATGTCTTATGCATTTCATGACATCAAGCACATTGTGCAACCCTATCTCGATGATTTGCCTGCTCATTCTTTACACCGAGCTGATCACCTTGTCCATTTACGAGCAATCTTTATGAGGTGTAGGCATTATCGAATTCGGTTGAATCCCCACAAGTGTGTTTTCTGTATAGAAACAGGTCGATTGCTGGGATTTGTTGTTTCCAAAACCGGCATTCGCGTCGATCCCTCGAAAGTCGAGGCTATCATCCAATTGCCTCCTCCTTCGAGTTTGCGCCAACTCCAAAGTTTGCAAGGGAAAGCAAACTTTTTACGCCGATTCATCCCTAACTACGCCGAGGTCACTAAAGGTTTTACACGGTTGTTGAAACAGAACGTACAATTCTTTTGGGACGAGATTGCTCAACAATCTTTTGATGCACTGAAACACGCGTTGACCCATGCACCGTTATTGCATCCTCCCAACTACAACCAGGACTACTTCTTATACCTCGCAGCTTCGCATTCCACCATTGGAATGGTGTTAGTTCAAGAAGATGAATTCAAGGCAGAGCATGTGATATATTACCTTAGCAGAACCTTAAATCCAACTGAGTTAAAATATTCGCATGTGGAGAAATTGGCCCTGGCAGCCGTTCAAGCTGTCCAGCGTTTTCGTCACTACATTCTTCTCCGCAAAACTACTGTTATTTCGGATTGCAACCCTATGATTTATATCTTGACAAAACAACTGCTAGGGGGCAAGTACTCTAAATGGATCGTCATCCTGCAAGAGTTCGACTTGGAGTTTGAGAAGTCCAAGTCTAAGAAATCTTTAGTCTTCGCGGAATTGATGTGTGATTTCCCGAGTGCTGACACAGAGACTGTGGCAGAGGAGTCCATTGCGGACGAATCTTTGTTTCTTATTAGCACTGTAGATCCGTGGTATGGGGATATAATCATCTATCTCCAAACCCAAACCTTTCGGCCTGAAGCTTCCAAGGAAAACCGTCGAAAAATTCGGTTTCAATCCCAGCAATACAGAATTATTGGAGATACACTTTATCGCCTGGGGGCAGACTTAGTTTTTCGACGTTGTTTAACTCACGATGAGGCTGAGAGAGTTTTGAATGATTGTCACTCTGGAGCATGTGGCGGTCATATGTCTGGGTATGCCACAGCTCAGAAGGTGTTGCGCGCTGGCTATTTCTGGCCGTCTATGTTTAAAGATTGTATCCTTGCCGTCAGAAAATGCCACAACTGTCAAGTGTTTGATCGCAAGATGCGCGCTCCACCTGCTCCTCTCCACCCTATAATTGCCGCTGGTCCATTCGCCAAATGGGGCATTGACTTTATTACTTGTAACCCTCACTCGGCCGGGGGGCATGCGTATATCATCCTTGCGGTTGATTATTTTACTAAGTGGGCCGAGGCGATGCCTACATTCGACGCAAGCGGCAAGACAGCTGCACTTTTCGTATTCAATCATATCATAACTAGGTTTGGTGTCCCACAAGCAATCATTACGGACCATGGAAGCCATTTTCGAAATGTCATGATGACTGAACTTACAAGCCAGCTTGGTTTGCGCCACGATAGCTCTACACCTTATTATCCGCAAGCCAACGGTTTGGTTGAGTCAATCAACAAAGTTCTAGTCGTCATGATTCGACGGATCATTGGTATCCATCGAACGAATTGGCATAACATGTTATTTTCGGCGCTATGGGCATATCGAACTTCAGTGAAAAATTCAACAGGTTTCACCCCTTTTCAGCTAGTTTATGGCTTAGAAGCTGTGTTACCTATTGAGTGCGAAATCCCATCACTTCAAATGGCTGTCGAATTACTTCCAGCTACTTCCGAAGAGGAGAAACGGTTGTTATACTTAGCTAAATTAGATGAGACTCGACGTGACGCTACTTTAGCTATCGAGACTCACGCGAAACGAATGAAAGCTCAGTACGATAAAAATGTAACCCCTCGAAGTTTTTCGGAAGGAGACCTAGTACTATTATATGATCAAGCTAACGATAAGCTAGGTGCTGGAAAATTCGTTCCCATGTGGCATGGGCCCTACATTGTAAAGCGAAAGCTAGCAAAAGGGGCTTATGAGTTAGTTGATTTTGATGGGGACTCTTTGGGCAAACCCAGAAATGGACTTTACCTAAAGAGGTATTATGCTTAAAATGATGGATGGAGAAATTTTTAGATAGGTTAGATTTCCTTTCTAGCTAGCAAGTGTGTTAGTTTAGTCAGTGTGCTTAGCTTAGCAAGTGTGGTTTTTCGTCATTATTTTGGCTCATCTTGGTTTTACTCTTGATATTGTAGATGTCGACGCCTCTCCAAACATACATTGGATTTGCTGATGGTGCTTGTCGTAGTACACGGAATATCTCTTCCGCAGCTTGGGTTATCTATTCGCCCTCTGACGAGTTAGTTTCTATGCATGGGGTAAGCCTCGGTCAAACAACGAATAACATTGCAGAATACAGTGCAGTGGTTGAATTATTATCCGAATCTATTTCATTTGGAATTCGACGTTTGATAGTGAGGTTAGATTCTGAACTTGTTGTATTACAGCTTAATAGAGTTTATGCCATTAGAAATCCTGTGTTATTAAGGTTGTTTTTGAGAGTGCGTCTCTTGGAACGTGAATTTGATTACATTGAATATCAACATATTCCAAGGTCTTTGAATACATTAGCAGATGCAATTGCTTCTCAAGTGTTGGACAGACATTTATAATAATCATGCAAGTAAATTTAAAGACATTTCATCATACATGTTAAACAAGATAAGCCGATAATAGTGATATATAGATATAGATAGAAGTGTGTCCAAAAATATATACATCGTCTTCGATCATAGGTTTAACACACCTTATGATCGGCAAAATGATAGTGCAAAAAGTCAAAAATGTCACATGTGACTACAAAAGTGACTAGTCAATCACTGGTGGTGCTCTCTGTACGACACCACTGCGCGGGCTATCTTGCGCAGAAATCTCCTAAACGGTCCAGGGACTGCAACTACGAAGCGCTGAAGCCTCATTGGAATGTCATCCATAGTAGTCTCAGGTATATCTGCCGTGAGACGCTCTAGATCATGCTCCAAATCGGCTAGTACTTCTGCTGTCGCATCCTGTAAGGCCGGTGCCGGTGCAGCTGGATGTCGTCTGTCGTAAGGCCGGAGATTGGCTGGACGCTGTGGTCCAACATCTGCATTTTTAAAATTTTACTGTTACTTTGAGACGATATATATGAAAAATAAAAAATACATAATTAGAAAACTTGTGAAAATGAAAGTACCTCTGTCATCCCATTGTTCTCCCTGTGGAAGAACCATGTCCGGATCACCTCTGAAATCCATTCCGGCATATGGAAAGTCTTGTATCACAAAAAGCTGGCCCTCTAGCCAGTCGAAGTAACTGTCAGAGAATCGAACCACTGCAGCACCCTCGTCAGGATGCCGGGCCATCACCGCAACCCATCGAACAAGCTTTGGCTCCCGAGGACCCAAGTCATCAACAGTGAGTTGCTGAGGGATCAGCATAGGAACTCTCTCCAAGGCAAAGCTCACGACTAGAGGCCCATATCCAAAAGTCTTTAGTCGTCCGTTCTTTGCCTTGGTTAGTTGGCTCTTCATATGAGCCGACACAGCTTCGCACCAGTTGAAGATGGTGCCTTGGTAACAGTCAACTGCCATCCGCATTTGGGATCCGGAAGCAATGTGCAAGGCGGCCGCGCCACAAATCCTAGTGACCGTAAATGCAATAACTCTAAGTTCCGCCAGAGCGATGTGCTTTATCTCCACGCCTTTTTATGGCGAGTCCCTGGTCTGCACCACTCCTCGCGGAGATCATCAAGGGATTGGCCACCCGGCCTGGTCCCCGCAAGGTTGAGTTGCTCACCTCTGTTTGGCAAGCCAGTGAGAAAGTATACATCCGAGGGCTCTATCTCGAGCTGGTGCCCTCCAATGTAAAAGCATTGATCTTGAACGTTCCATCGCTCAACTAGCCATTCCAAAAATCTTACCTGGCCCCTCATGCCCGGTATGGTCCAATATTTGTACAATCCACATGTTCTTAAGGCATCCAGAGAGGGTTGGTGGTTAATCGCAGCTTCATCGTCTTCTACGTGCTCTCTCTCTCTCCAGTCTAACATGTTTTGGGCCCTGCACATCAAAAGAGTCAATTAGAAATTAATTTGAGAAAATTTGGTGGTTTTTTGAGAGAGTTAGGGTTTTGAAATGCGCCCTTTGCGGAAGACGCACCCCGGCTTTTTAGCACAGGGCGTCCGGACGCAGCTCGCCTGAAGGCGGACTGCGTCCCCAGACCTTTTTCCCGTGTGAGAAAAAGTCGGGGGACGCGGCTCACCCGAAGGGCACCTGCGTCCGCCGAGGGGCGCATTTTGAACCCAAAACCCCCCCAAAAATGAAACAGAGACCAAAAACAAAAAACTAAACGGATAAAAATGAAGAGTGGGATGTGTAAAATACCTCGGTGAAGCGGCGTTCGATTCCGACGGTCAGATTTTCCGCAGCAACCACGGGAAGTTTCTTGTCAAAAGCTCCTTTTTCAACCTCAACAGTGAAACGGTAAAAATGACATGGTAAAAGGTCTTTTTATAGGTTTTTTGGATGAATTAGTTCATTTTTTACCATGAAAAGATGTTTTCAAATGTATTTTTGCCTATTTTAAACAGGTATGAGTAATGTGTCGCTTTTGTGCAGGACGAAGGGATTTCAAGGGAAATTGTAATTTTTCACAAACAAAATTTCAGAGTCATCTTTTAAGCCCTTTTCTGACTCCTAAAACATGAAAAGATCGCCGAGTGTTTCTTTTTCACTCGTTAAAACGGAATTAAAAGACGGTCCCCTTTTAGCTCTTTTCTGACCGTAAAATCAGGAAAAGATTGCCGGGTTTTTGTCGTTTCAAACTCGATAAGGAAATAAAACGACGTGTCTTTGATCGCTTTTTACTTTTCAGGTCAACGATACTATTATGAAAGTACTCCTTGGTCGCAAGATCAAGCGGTTCCCCCAGGTATTATTTTATACTTTTTCGGGCTTGAGGGACACAAATATACGAAAAAGTTCAACGTGGAGTTTCCTTAAGTTTTTCAGACTCTCTAAAATTGAAAAACGCCGAGTTTCTCCTATACTGGGCTCGTTAAACTTTTACAGTAAAGGACCTGTTCAATTACAAACAGGAACGAACCACTCCTTCCTAGGGTTCGCATTTAAACTAGGTTGGACTCGTCCGAAGGATGAGCTTATAATCAAGCATATGTTATCCTCCTCAAGCTTGTTAAAAATAAAGAGGTACTTGCCAGAAATGGTGGGGGAAAAAAGAGAAGAATGAACCTATTTGTCACCTTTTGCCTCAGAAGAAACTTTATTACCGCTCTTGAACACGACACTTTTCATTCACCTGGGTTGGGAAATCTTTTACCTCACAGTTGACTAAATCACTTTGAAAATCTTTAACCGGGTTCAGGGATCAACTTTGAGTTATTCGTCACCAAACCATCTGTTGTGTCGTTATGTGTTCAAGAGGTCTGCAAGCAAAACTTTCATCTGCAAAATACTTGTCATCCATTGACCATCCCTGAGTCAGTCCTTACAGCAACATTTCTTCAACTTGAACAATGATTTCGTGTTGCAGGCTTGCCTGCAACGGGTCGCTTTCTATCGACATCGACACATTATCTAGAAAGATGACTTAGGAATCGACAGTACCTTGAAGTCTGCATGCATCAATGGCAGGTTTCTCGCCTTTGACGTCAGTTTACATCATTGACTTTCGATCAGAGGATTCCGTGAAGTGTTCGACATCAAAACATCTATTCACATTTCACGGGTTGTGCTTGGTACTTTGAGAACCATTGACATTACTGGTGGTTTCTCTCACGCTTGTTAACAGTTTACATCATTGACTGGTAATCAAGTGGTTTCTACCATGTTCGACATCGAATCATTTAATCACATGGCTAGAATCGTACCAATTCGGGAAGTAGAAGTGAAGACCCTGGATCTAGTTTCTACCATCCAGGCTGCGAGGAGTTTTGTATTCATTATCTATGTAGACTAATCATAAACAGATGGCTGCGTCCATACTGTGTCTACAAAAGTCTATAAAAATGATGTACTGCAAGATCATTCCTGTATCAGAATAGTTAGTCCATTAGTTAAAGTTTTGAATCTGAGTATGGGAATGCCTACCTCAGTGATGATATAATCTTATCCATGTATTTTGTGTTGAAAATTGCAGGTTCCAACCAGGCCATCCACAAGGCAATCCTTGAAATGATAAAGCGCTTCACCCTTCCTAGAATTACAAAACCCTATTCTATTCCAGGCTTCGCACTTTAGGGGGCAATCTGTTACACTAAAAAATGTCACCTTGACTACTTACAGTTAGTATGGCTCCAATCAACAAGTCATGCTACCCTCTTAGGCAAGTCTCATGCCTCTGTTATCCATCTCAAACTCAAAGAAGAGAGAAAGTCTTGTAAAAATCATGTTTATCTCTGGGGTCGCAGGTTCTCTCTAGCCTTACCTGCGGGGACGCTGACCATGTTCACAAAATCCGCGTCCATGGACGCTCTGTATGTTAAGGGACAGGTGCGTCCCTCTGTAAAAGGCAAAATGCGCGAGTTTTATCTTGAAAAAGTTACTTGTGGTTACTTCTAGAACATTCTAGAGGTCGGTTTGATGAAATGGATGCGCCTCCAGTTGGTTCATGTATCTCTATTAAGGGGGAACTTATCCCATCAATAAGGGAGCTATCCCACCCATAGAGGGGGATGATCCCATTGATAGTGGACCTGAATAACCTCTTTACAGCACTATAAATGAAGGCATTGAGCCAGAAGGAGAGGAGGTTGGAGCTATACATTTTCTTTGGGTAAATGCTGCAGGATTTAGGTCTTCCATTAGAGCCTTTGTGAGGAGAGATTGTCTTCACTTGATTCTACTTGGGAGAGGGTGAGCTTTGTCAAAGTAGAGGAAAACCCTTGATGGACCCTGGGAGGAACTTGCACAACACCAAGGCCAGGTTGTAAGAGTTTCTTTGTTTCGTTATTAATACAAACTGGTTTATTTTTCTCAATAGCTTGTGTTAATGAGTTATTTCATGTGTTCCTTGGTCTGCATGTTGAATATATGTTTTATTATATGAAATGCAAGTGCTTGGTAATTGTTTGATTGTTTGTGGTTGCAGGAATTGACTTGAAGGAGGAGCTCATCCGGATCGTCAAGAACGGACTTCAACAACAGCGTTTTGGAATAAGGTAAGCCTAAACACTTGTAGTTTTCATGTTGTAAAAGGTGTATTTAGAGAAAGATCACTCCATTTTGTCTTGTTTGTCATTAGAATGTCTTAGACTTCTAGGAAGGTCAGTCGTGTCCGCACCCTTGACAGATTCCGTGTGACAGCGCAGGACTATAAAATACCTTGCCTGGTTTTGGGGACTCTGCGACAGAGGAGCTGCATGAAAAAGGGTGATGTCATAGTACGAGAAGCGATGCGAAGGGATATATGCTATGGAGGGAGATATCGTGCAGCATAACAGGAAAATGACAGTTAGGGTCACTGTTCATGATTTGACAGCCAGGAGTGTTATAGACATTTTTGTGCCTTACAAAATTGAGCATGAAATGTCCATAATCTAAGGGATCCAAAGTCCCTAAACATGTTGTTCCTACCCCTAAAGGAACAAGGCTAGCAAACCACAGCAATTCACAGAAGTTCTCCACCAGAAACTGCTCAAAAACAAGTCAATTCATGATCATTTCAGTGGCTACACTAGCTGTTTGCGCTGAATGTCAAAGCCAACACTGGCTACCTGCGTTGAATGTCAACTGGAACACTGGCTACCTACGCTAAACGAGATTGGACAAGTGGCAGGCTCATTTCTTAAGGTGTCAAAACCCAGGAAGCTTCCAAAATGACACTTGCCTCAGGGAATTCGACTGGTGATGAGTAAGAGGTTTGAAATCTCCAAGTGGAAGCAAGAACCTCCAAGTGGACTCAAGAACTGACAGAGGGAGAGGACACTAGTGAGATCTCAAGCTGACTCATCCTCTCTCCAAACATCTATATATGGATCTCTCCTCCATGAGATCCGAGAGGCTGGAATTTTGTTATTGCAAAGAATTGCTGTTGGTTTGAGACTGGAATCATTGGGTGCTTAATGCTTTGAAAGGGGTGAAGATAGGAATTCCATTTGCTGGGAAGGAGATGCTGGATTGGAGCCCTCTGGGTTGTATCTCTTCCTGAACCTTGTTATTCATCAATAAAGCTATCTTGGTTTCTCCTATATGCTGATGTATTTTTTGATGTATGAATGCTTTAGTGTATTTGGTTTATTTATAATCCTAAACTAGTTATGAATGTGAATATCTGTCTTTGTGTAGTGTTCTTCTCTTGTCGCAAGTAGCTGTTCTCTTGTCGCAAGTAGCTGTTCTCTTGTGATCTTGCAGGAAGTTGAAGCTGGATAAGCAAGAAGGCAAGTAGCTGTGAACTCCCAAAGAGAAGAGAGACCGGATCGAGGGACAAACGGAAGACACCGGTAAGTCTATTGATCTCTCTTCTTTCACATTTCATAAAGGAAGAAACCAGAATAGCTGTACTCGTTTGTTGCTAAGGCACTGTCACACCTTAGGTGGATAGGATCGTCCTGCATAGGCATTTTTCCCCACAACAAATTGGCGACTCCACTGGGGAGATCTGTTTAGTCATTTTATTTGTGTTTCTATCATTGTTTGCTTCATAGACTTGACAGCAACAATCGAACTGCATCTTTCCCGGATGCAAAGTAGACAGTTGCTGCTTTGATCCAATTACTGGACTTGTCTATGATCTTAACAATGGATTCACAAATGATTTGATGATCCTTGTGATAGATCTTAGTAGCCCTTCAAAGCATCCCTTTGATTACACCTTGCTTTTTGCTTTTATTTGGCCTAAAACAGTGAATTAAATAGCAATCTGTGACCCAGAACCTAAGGGAAACAAGAGTTTCTCCTTCAGCGCAGACCCAGTGAAGGGATTCTGCATTTCAACGTAGGTCCCGTGAAGGCTACCTGCACTGAATGTCAAAACCCCTGTGTTGAGGTTGCGCTGAACCAGTTTGTCCTTGTGCAGCTGGGGTTCTCTGCTCTGTTTTGCCTTGTTTTGATCTCTGATTTTTGCAGCCTGTAACCAGCATAGGTACCAGCCTGATAACTCCTTTTCTCTGCTTAGATTCCGCCTCCTTTTGTACAAAAATACTGTGAGTGTTTTTATGTGTTTGTGGCGTCATTTACAGTTTTCCTTTGCATGAGTGAAATAGTCATCCTGTAGCCCTTGATTCAGATCTGATTGATTGTGATCTTAGAAGAGAGTTCATTGGCTGTTTGCAGATTGATTATACATTTACTTTTGCTTATTGGTTTGAATTTGTCTCTTTTAAGTGTCGAAACAAGTATTCATTTCGAAAATCGTTAAGTGTTGTAATCTCTTCTATCTTCTCTGATTTCGAAAAAGTAAACTTGTTTGTATTTGATCATTTAAAAGCAAATTCAAAGTTGTACAAAAAGCTTTCTTTGTAGGCATCAATACTAAGAAAGCAGAAAACAAACACCTGCATTGTGCATTTGCATTTGATAGTTTGCATGTTGGATTTAGGAAAAGTGCATTAGAGTGTGCTGATTGCTCTTTGAGAAAAGATGGTGTCTTTCTTTTCCCTTAGTAGCTAGGATTTTCAAAGTTGAAAAGATATAAAGCTTGCTTATCATCTTTAGACTGCATTTAGGAATTTGTATCATACATCTCGTGGTGAACCTTGAAAGGCAAACTTCTAAAAAGATCAACCTAAAATAAATTGAATGAACTTAACAACGCTTTGCAACATAACGCACAACATAGAGGTCTAGGCTAGAGACGTGTTCCGGCGTCGTTAAGCCTGGTGACTGTCGATCTCGTGGATGGTGGGTGATTCCTCCTGAGGGACGATAGCGCCAGTATAGATTGTGCTCCCACGTACCGTCGCGTATATATTGGGAGACCCCTATAGGCATAAAACCTTTATCCTTAGGAAGCCGTGTCGGCCGCCCTACTGATCGCAATGCACTGAACACAGCATTCAGGAAGATCGACCGCCCGTACCCTAAAAAGTATTCTGCGGTTTTGCGAAAAGTTTGGCACACCCTCTGCCTAGAACTCCAGAGCAGTTCCTTTTGGCCTTTTTCAGACTCTATAATAGAAAAAGTCCATCCGAGCATTTGTCACTTCGGGCTCGTTAAAACATCGAAGGAGACTAGAGTAATCTTTAGCTTTTTCTCGACTCTTTAAAACTGAAAAAGCAAGTTGTGTCTAAAGTGTTGTTAAAATTTATTTTAAATGGAACAATCATCCTTTATTCCTGCATTGATCTTTAGGTTGAAAAAATGGAGCACACCAACCAAGGAATTCCCCTTGGTGGAAATCCTAGTCCCTTCTCCTCTTGGGGAGATGTTGGTGCGCCCCACATGGCCACATTGTCGCTTCCAGGACTAACAATTGGCCTGCCAGTCTAGCTCTTTTCAACCAATGTCGTTCAGAACACCACCATTCCTGAACAGTCGAGTCAACAGTTAGACTAGACCAGAGTTGCCAACCAGCCTTCTACTTCATCTAACTCTTCCTCTCCTCCTTCCTCTTCGCTTGACGGAACTGGTAAAACCAAAAACTAGGTTCCTAAGGAGAAGAAGGAAAAGAAGAAGAAAGAGAAGAAGAAGAAGGAGCCGAAGGCGACTGGGGGCAAACAAGTGTCGTCTGACAAAAATCCACACACAGCATTGACCAGGCCTAAATCGCCATGTGTAATATGCAAGGGAGACCATTTCCACAGAGATTGTCCCTGTATCCCTCGAATACTAAGGGACTGGTCTCCCCGTTTGCACAATTCGGTAGCATCAACCTCTGATAGCCATGTTGACTGCTCACCGTCGACTAGTGAAAGTGAAGTCCCAGGACAGAGAGGGAAAGCTAGATTTCCCTGCAAACTGTGTGAAGGCGATCACGGCATCCACCGTTGTCCCTTCTTAGATGAGGCTAAAAGAGTTCTGGAAGATCACCCGATCTTACGAGCGCAACTTCCTCCTGGATATCAAAAACTCCTGCCAAGTCCTTCACTGGTTGAGAACCCGGTTAGCCCGCCCAGGTGGTCAGCCGAAGCACCTATCATTGAAGATGAACCGTCTGGATCCATGCCTGACGAAAGTCAAAAGGTTGAGACGGTATTTGACCCGATTTTGCCTTCAGAGGCTCTATCTTCGAATGATACCATCACAGAGGAGAATAAAGACGACACCGTCCAAATTCTCTTCATCAACACTGACTCTGATGAACAAGGGGGAAATGCCACCATTCCTTTATCGCAGGAAGGAAGTTCGTCAGAGCGATATCCGGTCGTTTATTCGGTCCCACCACCAAGAAACCTGGTTGTATCCTTTGACTGGAACCAACTAGGCAGACCCCGGTTGCCAGCAAGCATACCATTCAGAATTATCGTTCAAATATACAGAATGGTAATGGCTGGCACTGTCATTGATGAGGGGGCATCTGTGAGTATCCTTTCCTCTATTGCTTGGAAAGCGCTTGGTTCGCCAGCGCTTTTGCCTGAAATGAGAAATCTATCAGGCTTTGATAAAGGAACCAGTCGACCTTTAGGGATCCTCCCCAATGTGCCCATAACATTGAAAGGGAAGACCGTTCAAATGAATGTGATGGTCATTCAAGGACCCTTGGATTATAACCTACTCCTTGGACGAGACTATATATATTGCATGGGAGCTATAGTCTCCTCACTCTTTAGAGTAATGTGTTTTCCGCATGAAGGAAGAGTGGTCAAGCTCATGGACCAACTTTCATTTCCCGGATCACGCATCGCAAATAGTCATGTACCATCCCTAAATGGTCTATTCACGCAAGAAGTGTCTCAACCCATGGTCCGTCCTCCTGATGAGCGCGAGTAATCCGGGAGGATACGACTGGAACCCAGGGGGCATGCGTCCTGGTCTGCTTAGGCAGGAAAACTTTGGGTATAGAGTAGGTTTCCGCGGGAGAATATGACTAGTCTGTACCCCGTCCGTCTAGGAAGAGGGTTATTCTAGAATAAGATTCTTTTGTCAAAGTTATGTGAGTTGGCGGGCTACGTCGCTCACCTTTGTCTATTTCGGTAGACATTGCCGAGGAAGTGTTTTGTTTGAAAGATTAACGAGACAATCTTTGGGTAACCTGAAAGAGGTAAGCCTCTCTCGTTAAGACAAATGTTTTGGCGGAAGTGAAGTAGAGGTAACCTTGAAACTCTGTTTTATACCTGGGGGCATGCAAACCTTTTGGAGTGCAAGCAAGGGGCGGCTATTTATTTTTTTAAATTTTTAGGACTTCTAACCCTTTAAACTCGTAGGATTAGTCATTTCCGAACTTGTATAACGAAAGGATCCGGAGCAAAGCTTACGTAAGATCTAAGCTCCCTAAAAAATAGCATCTTCAATGAGACACTCTTATCATATGACTGGGTATTCGAGTAGTTTTAGCACAAAGTTTATGCTCGTTAAAAAATAAATGCAAGATACGAGCAGTTTTAACGCGGACTTCATGCTCGTTAAAAAATAAACATAAGCAATGAGCAAGTGTTTCCACCAGCGTTTAAGCTCATTTTAAAATAAAAAATGAACCATCCCGGTAAATAACCACTGTGAATGTAATATCATCAGCCATTAAAGCCTTGGTCGTGTTTTCACCGTCACCTCCACTTTTCATTTGGCCAATCGTTCACCTCCATATGTTTGTTTACCCATTTTGAGGAATAGCTGCGAAGAGTGATTTCACCTAGCCATCCTTGTGACACTGCCGTGATTGGAAAATTCCAACCTGTACCTGGAATCAGCTACTAACCCTGTTTATCACTCGTTCCTCAAAAGACGAGTCTTCTTTAAGCTCTTTTCAACTGACTCGTAAAATATGAAAAGATTGCCGAGTTTTGGCCTTCCAGCTCGTTAAAGCGACCGGAAGAGCTATCCATCCTCTAGATTTTAATCTTTTTGGACCTGAGGGATTATTGCACAAAAAGATCGAGCGCTTGTTTTGTTCGGCTCGTTAAAACTATCGAAAACTCATCCCTTCTGTATTGTTTTATACTTTTTCTGACTTAAGGGATTAGATGACGAAAAAGAACTTTTGGAGTTAACTTTACGTACCTTTTCAGACTCTCTAAAAATGAAAAGGACCGAGTTATCCTTGTCGTTAGACTCCTTAAAATCATTAAATAGCGACAAACTTGTCTTTAGACGAGAACAAGTTTCACTATCGCTAGGCTCGTTAAAACATAGCGATGGGCTTGCCCGAAGGGCAGGTTATAGAACAAGCATATGTTATCCTCCTCAAGCTTGACAAAAATAAAGAGGTACTGGTCAGCAATGACTGGGGAAAAATTGAGAGAAACTAAAGAAAACTTTGATGGTAGCAAGTCGCTCTTGAACATGACACTTTTCCTCCGTACCACAATCGAGTTGGGTTGTTTCATTCACCGGTCACATCCATGGTCTCACCATACCATCCATATTTGGGGTAATGCTACCGATCCATCGTATTAATGTAGCCATATGTTCAAGAGAAGTCGTTCAGAAAAGTCAACCGTGTCCCATCCACTGCCATACATTATCCTTCATCCTTTCATGACCGCCACCCTGAATCATATGTCACAGGTCGTTTTCACCTCCATTAAAATCATTAGCTCTGTTCCGTGTCACTGATGTGGGATTCATTAAGGCCCTCCTTTGACAGATCGCTTCTTGTCGACATTAGCTCATTATCCAAGAAGTTGATCTAGGAACAACCCCTTCAGTACTTTGAAGCTTGCATGCCATAATGGCAAGTTTCTCACTTCCGGCGACAGGTATACATCAATGACCTTCGACCGAAAGATTTTGCGTGGTGTTCGACGCCAAGTCCTTTATTCACACCACGTGAATTGTACTGTAGTACCTTAAGGGTCATTATCATTATCGGTGATTCCTCTCGTGCTTGTTAACGGTTTACATCATTGACCGGTAATCAAGCGATGTCTTTCCATGTTCGACTTCAGAACATTTCTCACATGGATCGACTTGTACTTAGAGTGAAGATCGAACGAGTTTGAAGACCCCGGATCTAGTTTCATCCATCCGAGCTGCGATATATATTCCGGAAAGATAAAGACATTGACATGTACATCATTGCAGCAGATAATCATCCTACTCAAAGGATGATAATTTCATCAAAATTATCAGCCTACCATCAGACGGTTGTCTGTTCTATGTACAGAAAAATGAATTTATAAAGCTGAGCATGGGAATGCCCACCTCAGCTAGATCATGAAAGCAGAATGAAAAATAATGTATTGTATTGTATCTTATTACAGGTCTCCTCTCAGCATTGGATGAACTTCGGATCCCCCTCATAAAGCATTTCACCCGATAAACAACCTCATACTTTAGGGGGCAACTGTTATAGACATTTTTGTGCCTTACAGCATTGAGCATGAAATTTCCATAATCTAAGGGATCCAAAGTCCCTAAGCATGTTGTTCCTACCCCTAGAGGAACAAGGTTAGCAAACCACAGCAATTCACAGAAGTTCTCCACCAGAAACTGCTCAAAAACAAGTCAATTCAGGATCATTTCAGTGGCTACACTAGCTGTTTGCACTGAATGTCAAAGCCAACACTGGCTACCTACGTTGAATGTCAACTGGAACACTGGCTACCTGCGCTGAACGAGATTGGACAAGTAGTAGGCTCATTTCTCAAGGTGTCAAAACCCAGGAAGCTTCCAAAATGACACTTGCCTCAGGGAATTCGACTGGTGATGAGTAAGAGGTTCCAAATCTCCAAGTGGAAGCAAGAACCTCCAAGTGGACTCAAGAACTGACAGAGGGAGAGGACACTAGTCAGATCTCAAGCTGACTCATCCTCTCTCCAAACATCTATATATGGATCTCTCCTCCATGAGATCCGAGAGGCTGGAATTTTGTTATTGCAAAGAATTGCTGTTGGTTTGAGACTGGAATCATTGGGTGATTAATGCTTTGAAAGGGGTGAAGATAGGAATTCCATTTGCTGGGAAGGAGATGCTGGATTGGAGCCCTCTGGGTTGTATCTCTTCCTGAACCTTGTTATTCATCAATAAAGCTATCTTGGTTTCTCCTATATGCTGATGTATTTTTTGATGTATGAATGCTTTAGTGTATTTGGTTTATTTCTAATCCTAAACTAGTTATGAATGTGAATATCTGTCTTTGTGTAGTGTTCTTCTCTTGTCGCAAGTAGTTGTTCTCTTGTCGCAAGTAGCTGTTCTCTTGTGATCTTGTAGGAAGTTGAAGCTGGATAAGCAAGAAAGCAAGTAGCTGTGAACTCCCAAAGAGAAGAGAGACCGGATCGAGGGACAAACGGAAGACACCAGTAAGTCTATTGATCTCTCTTCTTTCACATTTCATAAAGGAAGAAACCAGAATAGCTGTACTCGTTTGTTGCTAAGGCACTGTCACACCTTAGGTGGATAGGATCATCCTGCATAGGCATTTTTCCCCACAACAAGGAGACGGTTAAGAGGAGTGGGGGTGTGACATTGAAGGCTAAAATATTTGGAGATCTACTACCAATTTAGCATTAATGGATGGATTTTGGTGGGAACATCAAATTTGAATTCAAAACCTCCTATAAATTATGTGTGGCCATCCAGTTGAGAACACTTTGCATCCTTAGAATTTTCACATTGTGATGTCTGTCGCTTATGAATCAAAAGTATTTCAAGGATTTGGTCACAAGTTCTATGTTTGATAATCTACCTGAGAAAAGCCAATACTCTATTCGTAGCACTATGACAAGACCAGGAGAGACTGCGAGCATCAGAGGAACTGTTGCCTCCAAAGGAGTGGCTCGAGAAGTTGTGAGCATGGAGGCTCTAGCTCCTATTCCTACGGCACCAAAGTCACCTAGGTCAAAGCCTACGCTAGCACATGAGACACATAAGATGAAGAAAGACAAGCAGAAAAGCCTGGTGCCTATGTGTGAGTCACCTAGAAAGCACTCTACTACCCAAGCATAGAAGAAGGACAAATAACCTCAGAAGGTTGTAAATTTATAGGCTGAAGAGGCCATTGAAGATATAGACATCGAGGGTGTGGAGCCCATCTCCAAGTTTCTAGAGTATATCCCTCCATGAAATGGAAAGGTGAAGGTCATGAAGGATCCACACGTGAATAAATTCAACATTTACACACCCCTGTTTCCAGAAAATATAACCTTTGAAGGTCCATGCTTGGCGAGGGTTCCCCTTTTAAAGATGGAAAACTAGGACTTGGCTGACCATGAGAGGTTCCCCCACCTCGCGATGGGGAATTACATGATATAGGTGTATCACAAAGAATCCTTTGTCATTGCATTGGAGCTAGTTGAGTGGATTCGCAGAGTAAATCAATCGGGGTTGTTGAACCTGCTATGGGTGCCCCACTATCACTTCTCCAACATCAATATCACCTGTATAAAGAAACTCCTGACTTTGGTGCATGATGGGTGTTTATGGCTTGGCATGCTTATCCCCATCACAGACATGCTCATCCATAGAATCATGCTTTTGTCACATGAAGGCTTGACTTTAGCGGAAAAACAAGCAAGTACGATTTGGCAAAGAAGATGAAGGCAAAATTTGAGCTTATCAAGAAGCCGCGTGGGTACTCCATAATATCCATCAACAACCCCACAGTAAAAACTGTGATGCAAATCCTATTTGGTAAGGTCATGAGGAAGTGATGCATTAATGTGGTTCTGGCACCCGTGATCTCATTAGCTGCATAATGCACAGAGGGCATGTAGTTTAACTGGTCGCACTATCTATGTAGTGAGTTCCTTGTGAATAGTTGTGAGGCCCAAGATGAGAGCAATACCTTCCACTATGTGTGGTTTCTACTCTCTGTTGTAATGGTTGCTTGGGAACTATCAGAGGATAGTTAGTTCCCTCCATTAGAGGGAGGTTTGCCGGAGGTTGCATAGTTTGCCTCCATTTGGGCCACAGAGGACCCCGCATGGGTCACTGAGACAAAAAATTTCATGGGTTTTGATGGAGTTGAGAATTCACATGGCCATCAACCAGCAACCATGATCCCCCAACCATGTATGAGCAGTTGTATGAGTACGCAGAGTTCAAGGCAGACTTCCACCACTTGTATATGAAGGTGTGGAACGATCCAAAACAAAAGTGGTTCGATCTGCCATATCTTGCCATGGATGATGCAATTCAGGAAGTCATCGAGTGGTGGCCAACAAATTGGCACTCTCCATCTGACCTGGCCATGGGTATCAGCAAAGGTGTAGGGATTTCTGTGAAGAAGAAGAAGAAAGAGACAACAAAACAGGCGATCCAGAATTTGGCCACGTAGCAAAGGAAGGAGGTTGAAGATAAGGCCCGATTAGAAAAGGAGCACGCTCCAAAGCAGTAGGCTAAACAAGAGCAGCATGACTCCGAGCAAAGTGGTAAATCCCCTTCACCCCAAACCGAGGAAGAGGAGTAGTCAGCGTAGGGCAGTAGCGGTGATGAAGGACAAAGCACTCCATTCTAGGTCAAGATGTACAAAGAATAATAGACGGAGGAGCCCCGAAGGTAGTCAAAGGTGACTAAGCCACCATTGGATCCCATTACGATAATAGAGGGCGACCTTGACGAGATCAGGGACAAAGTGCACGGCACCACCACTAAACTATTGCATCAATTTGAACAACATCACCTATATTCATTAGGTATTATTCATAAGGATCTGCGTGAACTATAGATCTAGACCAATAGGATACAGGTGGGAGTAGGTCAGGTGGGAGGTGCACAAACGGGCCTAGCACTAGGGACAAGTCAACAAACAAAACTTGTTAGGTCATTGGACCGTAGGACAGTCGCGCTACCAGAAAGGTCCCTGAGTGTGGAATCAGCTAATGACAAGGTCATCATGAGCACTCTGAAGAGTGTCGGCCTCAATATCGTAGTGCTCCCCAATGAATATCTTCATGCGCTGCAGACAGGTGTGACGACAGAATTGAGGGTGCGGGAGAAGCGCGCTCTCAACTTAATAAGTGAATATCGGGTGAACAATGAGCAAATGTTCACCAAAAAGACCAAGGCCCCAAAGGCAAAGGAAATGATCCAGGCACAGAGCACCCAACTGGAAGCTGCGGGGGTAGAGGCATGTAAGACAGTGCCAGAGTTGCACATACCTGAGGAGGCACCACTTGAGGCTAAGATCTGAAAACTTGTTGTGGGTTTCTGTGATGCTAAGGAAGAAGTGGCTAGAGTTTAGTTTGAACTTAATATGAAAATCACAGAACTGGAGCTCAAGTCACAGCCTTCCACTCTTCCTGAAGTTAGGGAACAACTTGAAGCTACTGTCAAGGAAGAGACCAGTGCCTCGCCAAGTTGGAGGAGGAAAATCATGTCCTTACACAAGTGGAATCCATGCAAAAAAAGGAAACAATCCTTAAGGCTAGGTAGGGTCCTTGGTTGGATGAAGTCTACTAGTCTCGAGCAACATACATGAAAATTTGGTGAACTTACAGCTTACACATAAGAAGATCAAGAAATATAGTGAAGGACCAACCACATAGTAGCTGGTGGAATAGGTGAAGCAGGCAACCACATAGAGTGCGGCTAAGGTAGCAATCGTACAGGTGGAGCTAGAGGATATTTGTAGCCAGATCACCATGCCATCCGAGTCACTCGAGGGCGAGTCACGACCTTTGTGTTGGGGACCTGTTCAGATGGGGTCCCCTAAGGTCAGTTTTGGGGAAAATTCCCTAGCTATATGTAAAAAGATGTAAAGTCTATGAAAATTGTGGTCACAAAGAGCGTAGCTAGTTAAGAGTAAAAAATGGATTTTACTCTCCTTTATGTAAGCTTGAGTTGGCTTTTGAAGATCTACCCATAGTCCGCCAACCATGGGATTGTATAAATAGGTGTGTCTTAGGGAGTCCAAGACAAGCAATGGAAGTTTTTCTATGGGTATGAGTGAAGGAGTCTAGCACAGAGAAGTAGTCATAGAGGGGAAAAGGCTCTATATCTGAGTGTGTAGAGGCCTAAAATAGTGTCTGCAGCTGAGTGCGCAGAACCCTGTTGCTGAGTGAGCAAGAATTATTGAATCTATAACCCTATATTAAATATCAGTAAAGATGATTGTGGCAGAAATTCCTCTGTTTTATCTCTTTATTTCTGTTATGTATGATTGCGATATATATTGTAATGAATGATGTCCTTATGAAATAATGATGCATTAATGCATGACTTTACTTGATCTATATTATTATTTATGCAATTATGTTAAGTGATTACGTAAATATCACAACTCTTCATGTTAATGTTATTGAACACTTAGGTAGATTTGAGTAAATACTGATCTAAGGAGAATCTATGGTGCACATAAGTAGATAATTTTCGTACTTAGGATCAACAAAATCTAGTCATAGACCTTTTCAAAGTTCTAGGGGCCGATTAAAGGATGTTATAAGAATAATCCATAAGGGCTTAGAGATCTACGTGAAGGCAGATCTAGGTTGTAGAAGGACATCACATTGATCTCTGGGTGTGGAAACTTGGTTCCAACATCCCCCCATACTGCTTCGAGTGAGACTTTAGTCCACGCACCATGGATTGATGCCGAAAGGGCTAGTAGTGTAGGGGTTTGTTTAGTGCAACAAACTTCAAACCTAGATCAAGACCCCATAAGCCAACAAGTGGAAAGTGAAGCATCAGAAGTAATGTGGAGTCATGAAGGAAAACCAGGATTAGATTAATCACCTCGAGAAAAAGAATGAAGAATATCAAGGTAAGGTTTAGGAGGCTGAGTCTAGCAAGGCACAACTGGATCACCTGGTTGTAGTAGCAGTAGCATAGTGCACATAATGCTTTTTTTCCTTCTGATGTGTAACATTTTTGCTTGCATAAGGGACATGCAAGGAGCTGGGTGTGGGAGAGATGTTGAGTCCTAATTTTGTCCATTTTTTATAATGTTCTAAAGCCTTTCTCCGCCCTATTTTGAACTCCTTTTGACCCTCCATGACTCTCTTTTTGCCATATCCTATGTTTTTTTGACCAAAAAGGGTGTGGTGGGCTTTAGGGTATGAAAATTAGTCTAAAAAGTATCATTTCCCTTTATTCTTGAGTATTTCTGAAGTAAAATGATACCTAATCGAATTATCTACAACATCAAGAGTGTTGACCGAATCCTATGCAAATCAACTATCTTCCAAACCAATTTCGTGACTTCCTATAGACAGGCAGTGATTTCCTGTAGAGTTGCCAATTTCTTGTAGATACGCCAATTTCCTGTAACCACTCCGATTTCTTGCAATGATCTTGATGGTTGAGTATGCTTTGGTCAATCTCTAAGAGAACGAAAACATGGGTTTTGTCAAGAAATATGTCTACGTGGATATTGTCTTATTGGCTACCTCAAAACTGTCACTGAAACCGCCCTGATTTTTAGATTTCTCATGAATAGAAAAAGTAGGAAATAGCCTCAATAACCCAACGAGATCAGTTTGATCCATGCTTTCAATCATGGATCAAACTCAACATCCTTATTTTTATTGTCTTTTCTAGTTATTATTAGTAGATAGTTGCAATATTTTATTTTTCCTAATTCAGCAGGTTTATGCCTCTGTATTTGTATAAATACTTTCATGTCTCATTTGTAAAGGAGGTTAATATATCAGACGTTGATACTACTATGATACTTGTTTAGATTAATACAAATTTCATGTTCTTCTGATCATGTTGTGTAAACTCCTTTAGTAGTTGGAGGAGTTGTGAGTATGGGAGGGTCACCTTTACTCACAACTCCCATGGTTTTGATTACTCTTTTCTAAATTATAGCAGCACATGTGTGATGATCAAATGGTGAAGCTTATGTGATGAATATGTTTGGAGTATTTGAGTAGGCTTTAATATTACATTGCAAGTTTTTGAACTGATTTAATTTCTTTTTGATTGATCTATTATCTTTTTCTG
Organism: Pinus tabuliformis; assembly: GCA_031772625.1. Classification (NCBI taxonomy): domain Eukaryota; kingdom Viridiplantae; phylum Streptophyta; class Pinopsida; order Pinales; family Pinaceae; genus Pinus; species Pinus tabuliformis. Next base: position 891,182,674 of record CM062804.1, on the reverse strand, counting down.
ATCAACATCAACAATTTTTAGATCTTTAGTGGGATGATTAAATATGATCCATAGCCTTTGCTGGCAAGTGTTGATGGGAAAAAGGGACATTGGATATATATGTTTGTATGTTATTTTGTTTAGGAAAACGTTGAAAGTATTAGCCTGCATATATTTTGGACAATATCTCACAAGGTTACTTACCCTTGGCTGATAATTTATGTCTATCAAATTATAAGTCTATAATTTGCCCAAACATAAAGCATGAAGAATAAACATCAACAAGATAAGATGGGAAATGAAGAATCCATTCCTACTGTTTTCACTCAAAAATAACCTAGACTATAGAGGGAAATCCTTGAGGCAATCTGAAACCACTTTGAGTTTGAAAGTTATCCCTTCAACCTGGAGAAGGATCTCTCTTCAAACACGGCTACCCTAGGTCACAATGTTATAAGGTTTATGATATGCTCTATGGCCATATTAATTTGGAAGTTGCTAAAACTAGTTAGAGTATGGGATGAAACCATTGGGAAATGGAGTCATAGTGAAATAAAACTTACATCCTCAAAAGAGTTCAGAGGAAGCCAATCTCAAATAAAAGTGTAGAAATTAATGTGCATATTCAATACTGCTCATGAAATTTACTAAATCATAACAATTGAAGATACTCTACTCATCTACGGAAAGAAATTCGTGATTAAGAACACATATCATAAACACACACAAAGATTTAACACACATAAACAAATAATTATCTATGGGAAAGAAACTTCTCAAAACCCCTTAATATCTATATTACATTAATCTAATAATAGAGAAGAAATGCAATGCTTTCTCAAGCATGAGCACACCCTACACTAGTATAGTCTACCCCTCTGCCTGACTAACTGAACCTAGCTAAAACTTAGCCAATTTTTCAAGCCTCCAAGCTCATATTTCCTTTTGTTGTCTCCTTGGGAAATTTCCCCTATTAGTTAGGAATTTCACTCAAGGAATTACACAATTACCATAGGCTCATCCTCTAACTACATGCACCACCTGTACAACTTCAAATATTTTAAAATTGATAGTACTTTTCCCTTGAACTCCAACATCAACTAGGTAACTCAAATTCTCTGTGTGCAACAATTATTTTGGATTGATTGATTAGTTAACTAGCTGACCATTTAGTATGGTCAAAGTTACACACCCACAACTTGACCTCCACTAGTTTTTCTGATAGTTAGAACTAGTTAAACTAACAATAACTCAAATGAATTGAAATAGATTGCTACAAATTAGCAATCAATCATGTAGAGTTGAACATAAGTATCCCCAACTAGAATTTACTAAGTTAACTGAGTGACAAGAGCCATATCACCTCATTTAACTACCTCCAAGTATTTTGTTGAAATTGAAATTCGAATTTTAATCTAGTTTGACCAAGGAAAATTCAAAACTATATTTTCTTGCTGCATTTTCAACACTCCCTCTCAGCAAGAAAGGGATTATCAGATACCCCAATACTACTTATATGGAACTCAAATTTTCATCTTGACAAATCCTTTGCCAAAATATCTGCATCTTGTTCTTCTATAGCAATGTATTGCAACAACATAATCCGCCTCTACTCACAATTTCATAGATGGTGATACCATATGTGGATATTCTTGGATCGATCATGAAATATAGGATTCTCATATAGTTTGATACAACTCTGATTATCACAATAAATCATAGTGGGATCCATAATCTAACCAAAAAAGTCCAACATGAATATTTCTCATCCAGATAGCCTCACATGTTGCTTGACTTGTAGCCATGTACTCTACTTATGTTGAGCTAAGTGCCATAATATGCATATCTAATTCCTTGTAGCTTGAATCCCTCTATCTGTTTGTACCAAAGACCAAACTGAGTAGTTCCGCTGAGGTATATCAACACATATTTGGATCCCTTCCAATATAGTGTGGTTGGCTTAACCATTGCTTGAATAATATGGTTAACTGCATAGCACATGTATGGTGGTGTGTTCACTAAATACATAAGTGAACCCACAAGTTTCCTGTAAATGGTGTCCTTGTTATAGACATTTTTGGGCACTACAACCCCAAGCATGAAATTTCCATAAACCAAGGGCTCCTAAGTCCCTAAAAGTGTTCTTCTAACCCCTAAAGGAACAAGGTCAACTGATTACAGCTTCTCTCAGAAGTTCTCCATGAAAAACTACTCAGAACTGGTCAAAACAGGATCATTTCAGCGGCTCCATGGGCAAAGTTCGTTGCATCTCACCTAAACACACTGTGTGGGTGCATTGCATTTCAAAAATCCCTTCTATGGGGTGCGATGGGCGAGAAGTGACAAATGGCAGTTTCATTCCGTGAGGTGGAGAGGCATGGAAACTTCCAGAAACTTCTCCTGTGACACTTGCCTCTCTGAATTCGACCAAGGATGAGTAAGAGATCATCAATCTCCTAGTGGAAGCAAGAAATATCAGAGGGAAGACACTAATCAAATCATAGGCTGACTCATCTCCCTTACAAATATCTATATATGGATCCCTCATCCCAGAGATCCAGTAGGTTGGAATTTTGCATATTGTAAGGAATTGTTGTTGGTTTCTTGAGACAACATCAGATTGTTGGGTGATCTAAGCTTTGTATGAGGTGAAGAGGGGCTTCTTTGCTGAGAGGATGATGCTGGGTCAGAACAACTGGTTGTAACTCCCTTGGCTGTTTCTTGTTTATCAATAAAAGCTATTCAAGTTTTCCTCCATACTCTTGTGTCATTTATGTTTGCTGCATTTGTATGGTCAATTTACATCTGATCCTAGATTGTTTATGATTATAGATCCATGTTCTTGTATAGTGCCATGCTACTGTGATCTTACAGGTACTCTGTGAAGCTGGGCGTGCAAGGGAAAAAGTAGCGAAAGACTATCAAGAGAGAGAGGAATCGAACCAGGAGATTAGCACAAGACAGAGGTTGGTCTTCTTTGTTCTTCTCTCATCTATAATTCATAAGGAAAAATTAAAGTAGCTTTACTTTGTTTGTTTCTAAGGTAGCTATCACACCTTAGTGGGATAAGCAGTTCTGTGTAGACACTTTTCCTTGTAACAAAATGGCGACTCTGCTGGGGACGAATTAGTTTGTTTGTTTATCTTCCTTGTTGTCTATTTTATAAACTTACAGATGGAGCCTGAAGTCAAGCCAGGTAGCTTTTGAACTGCATTTGCTATGCAAATGTAAAGTAGATAAATGCCGCTTCAGTCATTCTCCGGGATTTGTTTATAAATTAAACAACTGATTTACAAACTCTTTGATTGCCCTTTGTGATAGCTCTTAGATCCTCCTTAGATCTACCCTTGATTGTTGCATTACTGATTACCGTTTGCTCGGCCAAAACCCATGAACTAAACTGAAAACTGTGACCCGGAACCCAAGCAAAGTCTTGTCTCTGGCCCAGCGCAGGTACTATTCTATGAATTTGAAATTCAGCGCACTTCCTGAGTGTAGTAGGTGCGCTGCATTTCAAATTCCCTGTGTTACAGGTGCGCTGATCAGACTAGGCATTGTTCAGTTTTGGTTTTTGTAGTTCATTCTTTCCAGTTCTATTCATGAATTTTGCTGCCTGTGATTAGTATATCTCTGTTTGAAACCCCTTTTCTTTGCTGCTATTCTGCCTCCTTTGTACCAAAGAACTGTAAATGTTTTTGTGTGTTTGTTGGGTCATTTTCAGTTCTCCTTTGCAAAAGTAACGTAATCGTACTGTCGTCCTTTGATTTGAAAGCGTTGCAAGTGTCGTTTTTAGGCATAGGAAAGAGTTTGATTGTTGTAGATAGTCAATTATCCTATTACTATTGTATTTGGTCTGAATTTGTAATTTTTCTAGTGTCGAAAATGAGTATTCATTTCCAAATCGTAAGGTGTTGTGATTGCCTCCATTTTTGATTTCGAAAATAAACTTGTTGATAACTGTCGCTTGAAAAGTAATTCAGATTTGTGCATCAACTTTCTTTTTACCATTTACATACTAAGAAAGTCGAAAACAAATACATGCATGTGCATTTTCATTTAGACTGTTTGATTGGTTTGATTTAGGAAAGTGCATTTAGAGTGTGCTCTTTTCTCTTTGTGAAAGAATACGATCTCTCTTTCCTTAGTAGCTAGGATTTTCATTGCACAAAGAAGATAAAAGACTGTTTATCATATTAGATTGCATTTTAGGAATTACACATCTACATCTCGCGGTGAACCTGAAAGGCAAACTTCATAAACAAGATCAATTGTAAAATAAATTCAATGAATCTAACAATGCTTTGAACCTAACGCACAACATTTAGAAGTCTAGGCTAGAGACGTATTCCGGCGTCGTAAAGCCTGGTAACTGTTGTTCTCACTGATGGTTGGGTGATTCCTCCACTTTGAGATGATAAGTGCCAGTATGGACTTGTGCTCCCATGTACCATCGAGTATATTTTGGGAGACCACAATAGGCTTAATCCTTTATCCATAGGAAGCCGTGTCTGCCGCCCTATCGATCGCAATGCACTGAACACAGCATTCGGGAAGATTGATTGCCGTACCGTAAAAAGTATTCTGCAGTTTTGCGATTGGTTTGGTAATCCCTCTACCTAGATTTCCAGAGAAGTCCCTTTCGTTCCTTTTCAGACTCCTTAACGGAAAAGGTGCATCTAAGCACTTGTCACTTCAGGGTCATTAAAAATCGAAGGCGACTAGAATCATCTTTTATTTTTTCTCGACTCTTAAAAATTGAAAAAACAAGTTGTGTCAAAGCATCTAAAATTTATTTTAAATGGAATAATCATCACCTTTCCCTACGTTGATCTCAGGTCGAGAAAATGGAATCCACCAACCAAGGAATTCCCCTTGGAGGAAATCCTAGTCCTTTCTCCTCTTGGGGAGATGTTGGTGCACCCCATATGGCCACATTGTCGCTTCCAGGATTGACAATCGGCTTGCCTGTATGGCTCTTCTCAACCTTTTTCGTTCAGAACACCGCAATTCCTGAACAGTCGAGTCAGCAACTAGACGAATCCAGAGTTACCCACCAACCTTCTACTTCCTCCAATTCTTCCTCTCCTCCTTCTTCTTCGCTTGATGGGGTTGGTAAAGCCAAAAATCAAGTACCTGAGAAGAAGAAGGAAAAGAAGAAGAAAGAAAAGAAGTAGAAGGAGCCAAAAGCAAAAGGGGGCAACCAAGCGTCATCTAGCGAAAATCCACACACTGCACTGACCAGGCCTAAATCGCCATGTGTCATTTGCAAAGGAGACCACTATCATCGAGATTGTCCCTGCATCCCTCGGATATTAAGGGACTGGTCTCCTCGTTTGCACAATCCAGTGTCATCAACCTCTGATGATCATGTTGGAAACACACCGTCGACTAGTGAAAGTGAAGCCCCAGGACAAAAAGGAAAATACATATTTCCTTGTAAACTGTGCGAAGGCGACCATGTCATCCACCGTTGTCCCTTCTTAGACGAGGCTAAAAGAGTTTTGGACGATCGTCCGGTTTCACCGTTACGACTTCCTCCTGGATATAAAAAACTCTTGCCGAGTCCGTTACTAGTTGAAAAGCCGGCTGACCCGCCCAGGTGGTTGGTCGAAGCGTCTATCATTGAAGACAAACCATCTGAACCCATACCAGACAAAAGTCAAAAGGTCGAGGCGGCAGTTGACCCGGTCTTGCCTTCAGAGGTTCCATCTTCAGATGATACAGTCACAGAAGAGAATAAGGATGACACCATCCAAATTCTTTTCATAAGCACAGACTCCGATGAACATGGGGGCAATTTACCCATTCCTTTACTACAGGAAGGAAGTTCGTCAGAGTCATACCCGGCCGTCTATTCAGTCCACCTCCAAGCAACCTAGTTGTCTCCTTCGACTGGAATCAACTAGGTAGACCCTGTTTACCAGCTAGTGTATCATTCTGAATTATTGCTCAAGTATATAAAATGGTTATGGTTGGTACCATCATATATGAAGGGGCTTCTGTGGGTATCCTTTCTTCAACTGCTTGGAAAGCACTTGGTTCGCCATCGCTTTTGCCTGAGATGAGAAATCTAACAGGCTTTGACAAAGGAACCAGTGGACTGTTAGGGATCCTTCCCAATGTGCCCATAACACTGAGAGGGAAAACCGTTCACATGAATGTAATGGTAGTTCAAGGACCCCTGGATTATAATCTACTCCTTGGACGAGACTATATTTATTGCATGGGAGCCATTGTCTCATCACTCTTTAGAGTAATGTGTTTTCCGCACGAAGGAAGAGTGGTCAAGCTCATGGACCAGCTTTCATTTCCTGGATCACGCATAGCAAATAGTCATATACCATCACTAAATGGTCTTTTCACACAAGGAATGTCTCGTCAATCCCCAGTCTGCCCACCCGATGAGCGCGAGTGATTCGAGGGACATGACTGAAACCCAGGGGGCATGCACCCTGGTCTGCTTCGGCAGGAAAACTTTGGGCATAGGGTTGGTTTCCGCGAGAGATATATGACTGGTCTGTACTCCCATCCGTGATTGGAAGAGGGAGTTATTCTGGAACAAGATTCTCTTGTCAAAGTTACGTGAGTGGAGTAGCCTCCTCCACTCACCTTTTTCTATTTCGGTAGACATCACCGAGGAAGTGTTTTGTTTGCGCTGTGAATAGAACAATCTTTGGGTAACCTGAAAGAGGTATACCTTTCCTGATAAAACAAATGTTTTGTCGATTTGAACAAAAGGTGGCCTTGAAACTTTATTTTATACCTGGGGGCATGCAAACCTTTTGGCATGCAAGCGAAGAGCGACTATTTATTTTTTAAATTTATGGGTCCTCTAACCCTTTAAACTCATAGGATTGGTCGTTTCCTAACTTTCAAAAAGAAAGGTGTCAGGCGGAAAGAGTCGATTGTGCGGACACAACCAACCTCCCTAGGAGCCTAAGACTCTCTAGTGACAAACAAGACAAACAAGAGCAATCCTTCTCTAAACATGCATTTACTATATGGGAAATCAAGTGTTTAGATCCTACCTGTAGTCCAACGCTGTTGTAGCAGTCCAGCTCCGCTGATCCGAATGAGCTCCTCCTTCACTTTGAAACCTGCATACACTAACAATCAAACGATTAAATAGCACTTGATAATCTCATAAAATAAAACATATTTAACACATATACCAAGGAGTACATGAAACAACTCATAAATAACAAGTTATTGAGAAGAATGGACTCATTTGCATTAATAGGTAACAAAAGGAACAAATACAACCTGAGCCTTGGTGTTGTGCAAGTCCCTTCCAGGGTCCATCAAGAGTTCTCCTTTACTTTAACAAAGCTCACCCACTTCCAAATAGAACAAGCAAAGATGGCAATCTATCCTCACAAGCTTCTAAATGGGAGTCCTAATTCCTGCAGCATTTACCCTTAGAAATGTATAGCTTTCAACCCCCCCTCCTTCTGGCCCAATGCCTGTATTTATAGTGCTCAATAGGAGGTTAATCAGGTCCACCATCAATGGGATAATCCCCTCTTTGGATGGGATAGCTCCCCTATTGATGGGATAAGTTCCTCTTTGGTAGAAGTGCATGAACCATCTGGAGGCGCTCAATACACGTCGAACAACCTTCTAGAATGCTCTAGAAATGACCACAAGTGACTTTTTAAAGATGAAACTTGCCCATTTTAACCTTTACAGGGGGACTCACCTGCACCTTTACATATAAAGCGTCGAAAGACGCAGTTTTTGTGAACATTGGGTGCGTCCCCGCAGGTAAGGTTGAGAGAACCTGCGTCCCCAGAGATAAATACATTTAGAAAGACTTTCTCTCTTTTTTGGAGTTTGACATGGAGAGCAGAGGTATAAGACTTGCCTAAGAGGGTAGCATGACTGTTGATTGAGCCATACTAACTGTAAATAGTCATGGTGACATTTTTTAGTGTAACAGATTGCCCCCTAAAGTGCGAAGCCTGAAATAGATTAGGGTTTTGTATTATCTAGGAAGGGTGAAGCACTTTATCATTTCAAGGATTATCTCGTGGAGAGCCTGGTCAGAACCTGCAATTTTCAACACAAAATACATGTATAAGATTATATCATCACTGAGGTAGGCATTCCCATACTCAGATTAAAACTTTAACTAACAGACTAACTACTCTGATACAGGAATGATCTTGCAGTACATCATAATCATAGACTTTTGTAGACACAGTATGGGCGCAGCCATCTGTTTGTGATTAGTCTACTTAGATAATGAATACAAAACTCCTCGCAGCCTGGATGGTAGAAACTAGATCCAGGGTCTTCATTTCTACTTCTCGAATTGGTACGATTCTAGCCATGCGAATAAATGAGTTGATGTCGAACATGGTAGAAACCACTTGATTACCAGTCGATGATGTAAACTGTTAACAAGCGTGAGAGAGACCACCAGTAATGTCAATGGTTCTCAAAGTACCCAGTACAATCCATGAGATGTGAATGAATGAGTTGATGTCGAACATTTCACGGAATCCTTTGATCAAAAGTCAATGATGTAAACTGACGTCAAAGGCGAGAAACCTGCCATTGATGCATGCAGACTTCAAGGTACTGACGATCTCTAAGTCATCTCTCTAGATAATGTGTTGATGTCGATAGAAAGCGACTCGTTGCAGGCAAGCCTGCAACACGAAATCATTGTTCAAGTTGAAGAAATGTTGCTGTAAGGACTGACTCAGGGATGGTCAAACGGATGACAAGTATTTTGCAGATGAAAGTTTTACTTGCAGACCTCTTGAACACATAACGACACGACAGATGGCTTGGTGATGAATAATTCAAAGTTAATCCCCGGAACCCGGTTAAAGACTTTCAAAGTGGTTTGATCAACTGTGAGGTAAAAGATTTCCCAACCCAGGTGAATGAAAAGTGTCGTGTTCAAGAGTGGTAATAAAGTTTCTTCTGAGACAAAAGATAACAAACAGGTTCATTCTTCTCTCTTTTCCCCCACCATTTCTGGCAAGTACCTCTTTATTTTTAACAAGCTTGAGGAGGATAACATATGCTTGATTATAAGCTCATCCTTCGGATGAGTCCAACCTAGTTTTGATTCGAACCCTCGGAAGGAGTGGTTCGTTCCTGTTTGTAATTGAACAGGTCCTTTACTGTGAAATGTTTAACGAGCCCAGTATAGGAGAAACTCGGCGTTTTTCAATTTTAGAGAGTCTGAAAAACTTAAGAAGACTCCAAGTTGAACTTTTTCGTAGATTTGTGTCCCTCAAGCCCGAAAAAGTATAAAATAATACCTGGGGGAACCGCTTGATCTTGCGACCAAGGAGTACTTTCATAATTAGTGCCACTGACCTGAAAAGTAAAAAGCGATCAAGGACACGTCGTTTTATTTCCAGTATCGAGTTTGAAACGACAAAAACCCGGCAATCTTTTCCTGTTTTTACGGTCAGAAAAGGGCTATAAGGGGACCGTCTTTTAATTCCGTTTTAACGAGTGTAAAAGAAACGCTCGGCAATCTTTTCATTTTTTAGGAGTCAGAAAAGGGCTTAAAAGATGACTCTGATATTTTGGTTCGTGAAAAATGACAATTTTCCCTCTAAGTCCCTTTGTCCTGCACAAAAGCAACACATTACTCATACCTGTTTAAGATAGGCAAAAATACATCGAAAAACATCTTTCCGTGGTGAAAAATGAACAAATTCATCCAAAAAACCTATAAAAAGACTTTTTACAATATCATTTTTACCATTTTACTGTTGAGGTTGAAAAAAGGGCTTTTGGCAAGAAACTTCCTGTGGTTGCTGCGGAAAATCCGACCGTCAGAATCGAACGCCGTCTCTTCCAGGTATTTTACAACATCCTACTCTTCAATTTCATCCAATTAAAATTGTATTTTAGGTTTTAGTTTTGATTTTTGGGGGGTTTTAGGTTTTAAAATGCGCTCTGCGGTGGACGCAGGTGCCCTTCGGGTGACCTGCGTCCCCTGACCTTTTTCTATACAGAAAAAAAGGTCGGGGGACGCAACCCACCTTCAGGCCAGCTGCGTCCCGACGCCCTGTGTTCTAAACGCGGGGTGCGTCCTCCTCAAAACGCGGATTTTGAAACCCCAAACTCCAAAATCAACCATTCAAATTTCCCAAAATTAATTCTAATGCCTATTTATTCATGTGTAGGGCACTTACCATGCTGGATTGGAGAGAAAGAGAGCACGAGGAGGTTGATGAAGCTGCAATCGAGCATCAACCTTCCCTGGATGCCCTAAAAGCGTGTGGGTTATATAAATACTGGGCCATACCGGGCATGAGGGCTCAGGTAAGATTCTTGGAATGGCTGGTTGAGAGATGGAACGTTCAAGAACAATGCTTTTACATCGGAGGGCACCAGCTCGAGATAGAGCCCTCTGATATATACTTTCTCACTGGCTTGCCAAATAGAGGCGAGCAACTTAATCTAGCCGGGACTAGGCCGGGTGGCCAATCCCTTGTTAGTCTCCGGGAAGATTGGTGCACACCTGGTGCACACCATTCGAAAGGCGTAGAGATCAAACACATCTCTCTGCGTGAGCTCAAAGTTATAGCATTCACGGTTACCAGAATTTGCGGCGCAGCCACTTTACACATTGCTTCCGGGTCCCAAATGTGGATGGCAATTGACTGTTACCAAGGCACCATTTTCAACTGGTGTGATGCTGTGTCGGCTAATGTGAAGAGCCAACTGACTAAGGCAAAGAATGGACGACTGAAAACTTTTGGATATGGGCCTTTAGTCATGAGCTTTGCCTTAGAGAGAGTTCCGATGCTGATCCCTCAGCAACTCACTGTTGATATCTTGGGTCCTCGGGAGCCAAAGCTGGTACGATGGGTTGCAGTGATGGCCCGGCATCCTGACGAGGGCGTGGTAGTTGTTCGATTTTCTGATAGTTATTTTCACTGGTTGGAGGACCAGGTTTTCTTGATCCAGGACTTTCCGTATGCCGGAGTAGATTTTCGACATGATCCAGACATGGTTCTTCCACAGGGAGAACAATGGGATGACAGAGGTACTTTATTTTTCACAAGTTTTCAAATTATGTATTTTTTTTGCTTTTATATACATCGTCTCAAAACTGACAGTAAAAATTTTCAAAATGCAGATGTTGGTCCACAGCGCCCAGCCAACCTCCGGCCTTTTGAGAGGAGACATCTAGTTGCACCGGTACCGGCCCCACAGGACGCGGCTGCAGAGGTACTAGCTGAGTTGGAGCATGATCTAGAGCGTCGGACGGCAGATATGCCTGAGACTACTATGGATGATATTCCTATCAGGCTTCAGCGCTATGTAGTCGCGGTCCCTGGACTGTTTAGGAGATTTTTGCGCAAGGTAGCTCGTGCAGTGGTGTCGTATAGGGAGCACCACCAGTGATTGGCTAGTCACTTTGTAGACACATGTGACATTTTTGACTTTTTTGTACTCTATCATTTTTGCCGATCATAAGGTGTTTTTAAACCTATGATCGAAGACGATGTATATTTTTTGACAGACTCCTATCTATATATATATCACTATTACCGGCTTATCTTGTTTAACATATGTGATGAAATGTTTTTAAATTTACTTGCATGATTATCGTAAATGTCTTTCCAACATTCGAGAAGCAATTGCATCTGCTAATGTATTTAAAGACCTTGGAATATGCTGATATTCAATGTAATCAAATTCACGTTCCAAGAGACGCACTCTCAAAAACAACCTTAATAACACAGGATTTCTAATGGCATAAACTCTATTAAGCTATAATACAACAAGTTCAGAATCTAACCTCACTATCAAACGTCAAATTCCAAATGAAATAGATTCGGATAATAACTCAACCACTGCACTGTATTGTGCAATGTTGTTCGTTGTTTGACCGAGGCTTACCCCATGCATAGAAACTAACTCGTCAGAGGGCGAATAGATAACCCAAGCTGCGGAAGAGATATTCCGTGTACTACGACAAGCACCATCAGCAAATCCAATGTATGTTTGGAGAGGCGTCGACATCTGCAATATCAAGAGTAAAACCAAGATAAGCCAGAATAACGACGAAAAACACACTCTCTAAGCTAAACACACTGACTAACTAACAAGCATACTAGCTAGAAAGAAAACCTAACCTAACTAAAAAATTCTCCATACCCACCATTTAAGCATAATACCTCTTAAGGTAAAGTCCATTTCTGGGTTTACCCAAAGAGTCCCCATCAAAATCAACCAGCTCATAAGCCCCTTTTGCTAGCTTTCGCTTTACAATGTAGGGTCCATGCCACATAGGAACGAATTTTCCAGCACCTAGCTTATCGTTAGCTTGATCATATAATAGCACTAGGTCTCCCTCCGAAAAACTTCGAGGGGTCACATTTCTATCATACTGAGCTTTCATTCGCTTCGCGTGAGTATCGATTGCCAATGTAGCGTCACGTCGAGTCTCATCTAATTTAGCTAAGTATAATAAATGTTTCTCCTCTTCGGAAGTAGCTGGGAGTAATTCGACAGCCATTTGAAGTGATGGGATTTCGCATTCAATGGGTAACACAGCTTCCAAGCCATAAACTAGCTGGAAAGGAGTGAACCCTGTTGAATTTTTCACTGAGGTTCGGTATGCCCATAGCGCTGAAAATAACATGTTGTGCCAATTCGACCGATGAATACCAATGGTTCGTCGGATCATGATAACCAGAACTTTGTTAATAGACTCAACCAAACCGTTGGCTTGCGGATAATAAGGAGTAGAGCTATCGTGGTGCAAACCAAGCTGGCTTGTAAGCTCAGTCATCATGATGTTTCGAAAATGGCTCCCATGGTCAGTAATGATCGCTTGTGGGACACCAAACCTAGTTATAATATGATTGAATACGAAAACTGCAGCTGTTTTGCCGCTTGCGTCGAATGTAGGCATCGCCTCGGCCCATTTAGTAAAATAATCAACCGCGAGGATGATATACGCATGCCCCCCGGCCGAGTGAGGGTTACAAGTAATAAAGTCGATACCCCATTTGGCGAATGGACCAACGGCAATTATAGAGTGGAGAGGAGCAGGTGGTGCGCGCATCTTGCGATCAAACACTTGGCAGTTGTGGCACTTCCGGACTGCAATGATACAATCTTTAAACATAGATGGCCAGAAGTAACCAGCGCGCAACACCTTCTGAGATGTGGCGTACCCAGACATATGACCGCCACATGCTCCAGAGTGACAATCATTCAAAACCCTCTCAGCCTCTTCGTGAGTTAAACAACGTCGAAAAACTAAGTCTGACCCCCGGTGATAAAGTGTATCTCCAATAATTTTATATTGCTGGGATTGAAACCGAATTTTTCGACGGTCCGCTTTGGAAGCTTCAGGCCGAAAGGTTTGGGTTTGGAGATAGATGATTATATCTCCGTACCACGGATCTACAGTACTGATAAGAAACAAAGATTCGTCCGCAATGGACTCCTCTGCCACAGTTTCTGTGTCAGCACACGGGAAATCACACATCAATTCCGCAAAAACTAAGGATTTCTTAGACTTGGACTTCTCGAACTCCAAGTCGAACTCTTGCAGGATAACGATCCATTTAGAGTACTTGCCCCCTAGCAGTTGTCTTGTCAAAATATAAATCATAGGGTTGCAATCCGAAATAACTGTAGTTTTACGGAGAAGAATGTAGTGACGAAAACGCTGGACAGCTTGAACGGCTGCCAGGGCCAATTTCTCCACATGCGAATATTTTAACTCAGTGGGATTTAAGGTCCTACTAAGATAATATATCACATGTTCCGCTCCGAATTCATCTTCTTGAACTAACACCATTCCAATGGTGGAATGCGAAGTTGCGAGGTATAAGAAGTAGTCCTGGTTGTAGTTGGGAGGATGCAATAACGGTGCATGGGTCAACGCGTGTTTAAGTGCATCAAAAGATTGTTGGGCAATCTTGTCCCAAGAGAATTGAGCGTTCTGTTTCAACAACCGTGTAAAACCTTTAGTGACCTCGGCGTAGTTTGGGATGAATCGGCGTAAAAAGTTCGCTTTCCCTTGCAAACTTTGGAGTTGGCGCAAACTCGAAGGAGGAGGCAATTTGATGATAGCTTCGACCTTCGAGGGATCGACATGAATGCCGGCTCTTGAAACAACAAATCCCAGTAATCGACCTGTTTCTATACAGAAAACACACTTGTGGGGATTCAACCTAATTCGATAATGCCTACACCTCATAAAGATTGCTCGTAAGTGGACAAGGTGATCAGCTCGATGTAAAGAATGAGCAGGCAAATCATCGAGGTACGGTTGCACAATGTGCTTGATGTCATGAAATGCGTAAGACATCGCCCGTTGAAAAGTGGCTCCGACATTCTTAAGCCCAAAAGGTAGTTTGCAATAAGAAAATGTCCCCCATGGACAAATGAATGCCGTTTTTGGTTGGTCGGCAGGTAGAATATTGATTTGATTATAGCCCGAAAAGCCATCCATAAAGGAAAACATTTCACTTCCGGCACAATCATCAATAATTTGATCGATATAAGGCGTAGGATAGTTGTCTTTTGGACAAGCTCGATTTATATCCCTATAGTCGATACAGATTCTTATTGTTCCTTGTTTCTTGTTGACTGGAACAATATTCGATACCCAATCCATTAGCGGGATCGGATATATGAAACCTGCTTTCAACAGCATTTCAACTTCTGCTTTAATCGCAGCCGCTTTTCGAGGGTGAATCTGACGCAACCGTTGCTGGACGGGTTTAGCATCCGGGTAGGTCTTTATTTCATGAACAACAATGGCAGGATCGATTCCCGGCATTTCCTCGTAAGACCAGGCAAACACATCACGAAATTCTTGGAATAGGGCCTTGTAAGTTTGGATTTCATCTTCTGTACATGCGGCACCTATATGAATGTTTTCCTCAATTCCTGCATACACTAACAATCAAACGATTAAATAACACTTGATAATCTCATAAAATAAAACATATTTAACACATAGACCAAGGAGTACATGAAACAACTCATAAATAACAAGTTATTGAGAAGAATGGACTCATTTGCATTAATAGGTAACAAAAGGAACAAATACAACCTGAGCCTTGGTGTTGTGCAAGTCCCTTCCAGGGTCAATCAAGAGTTCTCCTTTACTTTGACAAAGCTCACCCACTTCCAAATAGAACAAGCAAAGATGGCAATCTCTCCTCACAAGCTTCTAAATGGGAGTCCTAATTCCTGCAGCATTTACCCTTAGAAATGTATAGCTTTCAACCCCCCCTCCTTCTGGCCCAATGCCTGTATTTATAGTGCTCAAGAGGAGGTTAATCAGGTCCACCATCAATGGGATAATCCCCTCTTTGGATGGGATAGCTCCCCTATTGATGGGATAAGTTCCTCTTTGGTAGGAGTGCATGAACCATCTGGAGGCGCTTAATACACGTCGAACAACCTTCTAGAATGCTCTAGAAATGACCACAAGTGACTTTTTAAAGATGAAACTTGCGCATTTTAAGCTTTACAGGGGGACGCACCTGCACCTTTACATACAGAGCGTCCAAAGACGCAGTTTTTGTGAACATTGGGTGCGTCCCCGCAGGTAAGGTTGAGAGAACCTGCGTCCCCAGAGATAAATACATTTAGAAAGACTTTCTCTCTTTTTTGGAGTTTGACATGGAGAGCAGAGGCATAAGACTTGCCTAAGAGGGTAGCATGACTGTTGATTGAGCCATACTAACTGTAAATAGTCATGGTGACATTTTTTAGTGTAACAAAAGGATGTGGGGCAAAACTCTAAAAATTGTCGTTTTTAAATGGGACATTCTTATTATATGACTGGATTAATTGAGCATTTTTAGCGCATAGTTCAAGCTCGTTAAAAAATAAACATAAGCCATGAGCAAATGTTTCCCCCCATGTTTAAGCTCATTAAAATATGAACTATTTCCCGGTAAATAACCATCGTGAATGTAGTACTTCAGCCTTTAAAAGCCTTGGTCGCGTTCTCATCATCACCTCCACTTTGTATTGGCTGATCATTCACCTCCATTTGATTGTATACCCCTTTTTGAGGAACAACTGCGAAGAGTGATCTCACTAGCCATCCTTGTAACACTGCCGTGATTGGATCATTCCAAACCTTACCTGGAATTAGCTGCTACCCAATTTTATCACTCGTTCCTCAAAAGACGAGTCTCCTTTAAGCTCTTTTCAACTGACTCATAAAATATGAAAAGATTGCCGAGCCATTGGCCTCTCCAGCTCGTTAAAGGGACCGGAAGTGCTATCCCTCCTTTAGATTTTATTCTTTTTGGACCTGATGGATTATTACACAAAAAGATCGAGCGCTTTTTATTCAGCTCGTTAAAAGTATCGAAAATTCATCCCTTCTGTATCGTTTTATACTTTTTCGGACTTAAGGGATTAGATGATGAAAAAGGAATTTTGGAGTTTCCTTTACGTTCCTTTTCAGACTCTCTAAAATTGAAAAGGACTGAGTTATCTTTGTCATTAAACTCGTTAAAACTTAATAGCGACAAAATTGTCCATAGCAGACAAGAACGAGTTTCACTATCGCTAGGCTCGTTAAAACATAGCGATGGGTTTGCCCGAAGGGAAAATTATAGAACAAGCATATGTTATCCTCCTCAAGCTTGACAAAAATAAAGAGGTACTGGTCAACAATGACTGGGGAAAATTGGGAAGAAAACTTGAAGAAACGTTTTTGGTAGCAAGTCGCTCTTGAACATGACACTTTCACTCCACATCCAAGTCGGGTTGGGTTGTTTCATTCACCGGTCACATCGCCATGGTCCCATCACACCATCCACATTTGGGGTAATGCTACCAATCCATCATGTCAGTGTCGCCGATATGTTCAAGAGAATTCATTCAGAGAATTCACCTGTGTCTCACCCGCTACAATACATTCATACTCCATTCTTTCATGACCGCCACCCTGAACTGTATGTCATCAGATTTTTTTCACCTCCATTAAAATCATTTGCTCTATTCCGTGTCATTGATGTGGGATTCATTAAGGCCCTCCTGTGACGGATCACTTCTTGTCGACATCAGCTCATTATCCAAGAAGTCCATCTAGGAACACCCCGTTCAGTACTTTGAAGCTTGCATGCCTCAATGGCAAGTTTCTCACTTCTGGCGACAGGTTTACATCAATGGCCTTCGACTGAAAGATTTTGTGTGGTGCTCGATGCCAAGTCCTTTATTCACACCACGTGAATTGTACTGCAGTACCTTGAGGGTCATTATCATCATCGATGATTCCTCTCGCGCCTGTTAACAGCTTACATCATTGGCTGGTAACCAGGCGATGTCTTTCCATGTTCGACTCCAGAACATCTCTCACATGGATAGACTTGTACTTCGAGTGAAGATCGGACGAGATTGAAGACCCTGGATCTAGTTTCATCCATCCGGGCTGCGATATATATTCAGGGAAATAAAGAGATCAAATGTACACAGATAATCATCCAATCAAAGGGATGATGGCTCGACCAGAATCATCAGTCTACACTCAAACGATTGTCTGTCCTATGTACATGAAAATTAATTTATAAAGTTGAGCATGGGAATGCCCGCCTCAGCTAGATCATGAAAATATTATGAAGATAATGTATTGTATTGTATCTTATTACAGGTCTCCTCCCAGCTTGAAAGAACTTCGGATCCTCATAATAAAGCATTTCACCGATATCAAAAGATTAACGACCTCATGCTTTAGGGGGCAACTGTTATAGACATATTTGGGCACTAAAACCTCAAGCATGAAATATCCATAAACCAAGGGCTCCTAAGTCCCTAAAAGTGTTGTTCTAACAACTAAAGGAACAAGGTCAACTGATTACAGCTTCTCCCAAAAGTTCTCCATGAAAAACTACTCAGAACTGGTCAAAACAGGATCATTTCAGCTGCCCCATAGGCAAAGTGCATTGCATCTCACCTAAACACACTATGTGGCTACGTTGCATTTCAAAAAGCCCTTCTATGGGGTGTGATGGGCGAGAAGTGACAAATGGCAGTGTCATTCCGCGAGGTGGAGAGGCATGGAAACTTCCAGAAACTTCTCCTGTGACACTTGCCTCTCTGAATTCGACCAAGGATGAGTAAGAGATCATCAATATCCTAGTGGAAGAAAGAAATATCAGAGGGAAGACACTAATCAAATCATAGGCTAACTCATCTCCCTTACAGATATCTATATATGGATCCCTCATCCCAGAGATCCAGTAGGCTGGAATTTTGCATATTGTAAGGAATTGTTTTTGGTTTCTTGAGACAACATCAGATTGTTGGGTGATCTAAGCTTTGTATGAGGTGAAGAGGGGCTTCTTTGCTGAGAGGATGATGCTGGGTCAGAACAACTGGTTGTAACTCCCTTGGCTCTTTCTTGTTTATCAATAAAAGCTATTCAAGTTTTCCTCCATACTCTTGTGTCATTTATGTTTGCTGCATTTGTATGGTCAATTTACATATGATCCTAGATTGTTTATGATTATAGATCCATGTTCTTGTATAGTGCCATGCTACTGTGATCTTACAGGTACTCTGTGAAGCTGGGCGTGCAAGGGAACAAGTAGCGAAAGACTATCAAGAGAGAGAGGAATCGAACCAGGAGATTAGCGCAAGACAGAGGTTGGTCTTCTTTGTTCTTCTCTCATCTATACTTCATAAAGGAAAAACGAAAGTAGCTTTACTTTGTTTGTTTCTAAGGTAGCTATCACACATTAGTGGGATAAGCAGTTCTGTGTAGACACTTTTCCCTGTAACAGTCCTCCACTACCTCACTAGAAGTTGCATCCTCTTTCCTCCAGCTTCCTTCTAGAGGAGTCTCTATGGGTTTTATCTTCTCCATGTGGAACCTCTTCAGTATCTCATTGGCATACTTGCCTTGAGAGACAAACAATCCCCATATCCTGGCCATACTTCTAAACCAAGAAAGCAATGCATGAGTCCCATGTCCTTCATCTTGAATTCTCTTGCAAAAACCTCATTGCAAGAACTGATCAAGTTCTCATCACTGGTTAATAGTAAATCATTAGCATACAACATAACAATAAATAATTTATCATCAAATACAATGTGATAAAGGTTTTCATTTGCTTCACTTTTGGTGAAGCCCAACCCAGTGAGATAGTTTTCGATCTTGGTGTACCAAGCATGGGGTGCTTGCTTGAGTCCATATAAGGATCGCTTGAGTTTTCACACATGCGACTCTTTGTCAAAGATATCAAACCTCTCTTCATACTCAATATACACCTCCTCCTCAATAACCCAATTGAGGAATGTTTTCTTCACATCCATTTGATGGATCTTCCACCCCATCTGCGTTGACAGGGATAGAAATGACTTGATGGATGAGTACCTTGCTACTAGAGAAAAGGTTTTCTCATATTCAATTCCCTCCAACTAAGAGAAATCCTTAGACACAAATATGGCCTTGTGTTTCTCTATGCTCCCATTTGTTACATGATTTACCTTGTAAATCCATCTCAAACCAACCAATTGTTTGTTTGTTGGTCTTGGGACCACTTCGCAAACACTGTTTATGTAAATGGAATCATATTCCTCTACCATAGCATCAACTCATATTGGTTTCTCTACATCTTCCTCAAATGAGGATGGCTCAGTCTCTACAGGCTCACTCATTAGAGCCATGAAGCCAATGTACCAATCGGATGACCTCCTTTGCCTATGTTGTGATATGGGTGCTCCCACATTCTCTCTAGAATCCTGCACTAATCTATTAGCTTCCCTCGGTCACTTCCTTCCTTCTCTAGACGTATCTACTTGAGTGAATGTCTCCACTCTCTGCTCCTCTGATTGTGGTTTCTCCACAACTTCCTCAGGTTCTTCCTTTGGAGCCAAAATCTCCTTGTCAGACTACAACTAAAGCTCCCTCTCAAGAGAACACCTCATTGGCTTCTCCTAATCATATTTCACATATCTTCTGACCATTTTCATCTTGAGAGACAGAAATTACACACGACAGTTTTGAGGTGTTTCGGTGTACCCCACAAATACTATTATCGACTCTAAACTTTTCCTTGCTTCCTTGGAAACTGTTGTGGCCAGCAACAACCCCCCCCCCCCCCTTTTTCATTTAAGTGTTGTCGAAAATACTAAATGAATGGAGACCCTTAGTTAAAATTTAGGAAAAGCAAGAGTTTCCTTTCTTCAAAATAAGGTTACCATCGTAAGCTTAGGAAGATCTTTTGAATACTTTAAAACCTAAGTTTATGATAAGAAAAATCTTTAAAAAGTCGCATCATAAAATGACAGAAAAACATCTCCATTTGGGTATAATCCTGGTATGTGCAAGATTCTCGTACTAAGCGATATATCGCATCGCAATAAGGTAATGCCAATGAGAAAGACTTCAAGATTTTCCGATTTGCGAGAACCCCGATTGCAAGATCGCATATCGCAGGGAATGGGCTAACAAAATATGGCAAGCATAAAACTTCTGCAATCTACGATGTTGCGATATCGCGATAAAGCGATGGTTGCAATATTAAGCCAAATCAACTCTGCGATGTTATATTTGTGAGTCGGTGCGAGAGCGCGATGGTGCGATAATGTGATGTCGCGATCTGCGACGATTGCGAACCAAATCGCAAAATCACTCCATCACGAATCTTTCGGGCACGCTATTCAAGAAAAGCCACTTACCATAATCTGACTCAAGATCATGCGCTTTTAATGATAATAAAGGAATTAGTTGTCATCTATTAAATGTAGACGCGTGCTTCTGCAAAGAATTACTTCACGTAAGGTGGCATATTTGATATATCTGTTGCATTTAAGACTCTCCCATCACCTTTCTTGATCAATCATTTCCATTTGTGAGCTGCAGGAATGAAGAACGAAGGGCGATACCAAGCCTATGCAGGAAGAAATGGGAAGGAAAAGTAAGGCTTAGGGCTCTGAGGTGAAGGAGATGGAACCTTTATATACAGACACAACTTGTAGCAGAGACGTAGGGATATTGACGTGGGAAAGTATGTACAGACTGCTTGAAGAAGAAAACCCCAGAATAATGAAGGTTACCACTGTCGCAGATTCACAGGGCTCTTCCGAAGCATCCTTAGAAGAACTAGCGTGCTCATTCCTTCATCAGATAGCAGCAAGGCCTAAAATTCTCCCATATACAGATATGATCAAGTGGATACTTGACAATGAAAAAATGAACGACAGACAGTTCAAGATTCAAGGACATGGGATCATCGGGTCATTCGCTACACAAGACTTAAAGCTCATGTATCATCTTCCTAAACCGCAGGCGACTTACAATGCACAATTCATTAAAAAATTTGTGCCGGAGAACCCAAACTTATCAGAGACCACTAAATATTGGTCCAGAAAAGATGAACCGCTCAAAAAAGATAAAAACGATATGTACAGCACTGGTTCCCTCACCTCTCCGTATTGTTTTGCTGCAGCCATGCTTTGTAGATTATTTGGGATGCCAGATATCAATAAGTTTTCGTCTGAATGGTTATCATTGATTGATGCTGCCACAAATGCCGTTATTATAGATTGGGCCAAGATCTTTTCTGATAACCTATTCACAGCTATTATCAATTACCGGTCTAAAAGATCCATGTCTCAAAGGTTTTATCCTCCTTTTTACCTATTCGCATACGTTATGGATTCTATTTGTTATGTGTCTAAATTTCCCTCTATGGGTTGGAAATGGACAACTCAGGACCCATTACCCATCCATGTTTATCATAAGATATTATGGGATTCTCAGTTCATTCTACATTTCTACCAAATTTGTCACGGGCTTATCTTACCCATGTATAGAATGATGTATGATAAAGAACCCCCGAGGTGCTCACCTGAGGCACAGATAGATATCATTCCCATTGCAAGATGGTTCGAAGAAGAATGGTTCACCTATATTAGAGTATTTAGAAGCACCGTCCCTCCTCATGTCCTACCTTTGTATATCCTTGACAAACTGCTGGCTCGAGAAATTGCATATCAAACCTGTTCAGAAGGCGGCCTAACCAAAGACCTAAAAGACAAAAAGAAGGCCATATGGCCTCAGTTTCCTGTAGCTTGTGGGGCCTTTTCATTGTTCGATGTAGGTCACGCGTTCACCGAAGTGGAGAATATGACGTGTCTACAATTATTTAAATTCCCGGCAAGGCCATTTGACCCAAATGAAGTTGCCCAAGATTTCACAACGAACGTCAAGATAAAAGTATTCGTTGGAAAGAAGGATTTATTTGATGATTTATTTCAGAATAAAAGCTCACTCCAGGAAATTTTGCGGGAAGCTCAATCGCGATTGTCTCCAGATGACCTCCAAAGATTCATGGTATACAGGGAAAGAAGACTAGCCAGTGTTCCTCTAGAAAAGCTGCAACTACCTGCCAGAGAACCTACTCCAAGCATTAGCCTTAGTGGGAATTCAAGCGCTTCCGGATCTAAATCTAAGACTGGACAAGAGATGCCTGAGCATTCTAAAAAATCCGAAAACGACCAAGATAGAGGCGAAGAGTCAGCTAAGGACACCGCTCAGTCAATGGAATTTCCACAGCAGCAAGTTATCGCCTCCCTGTCCAGAGAAGTCCCCCCTCTCGTCATTGAAGCACCACCCATCACAAAAAAATTAGATAAAGAATGGGAAACCTTCAAAAAACTGATCAATCATGAAGGACAGGCCCCAAAAACACCTGTGAGCAATACACAGGTAGCACAAGAAGTGTGCTCAACCATAGTCAACAATGTCACAGAAACGGAGCATATTCCTATCGCTCCATCTTCTGAGCTTCTACTGAATGTAGAAGAAATTCCCCCACTGGACATATTTTATAGTCCCCAACATAAAGCAGTTGTAAGAAGACAAAGAAAAAAGAGAAAGTTAGAAAACACACTTTCTTAGGATGCTGAGCAATTAGACGTCCTGTGGAAAGATCCTGTCAATAATCCAACTGAAAATCTCACCAAACTGTCTCAGATCGGAGGGGCGTATGCCTCTGCTACTATTGACAAAGTGTAAGAAGTACAACAATTGTTGAAAGAGCAAGAAAATCAGATACAGGCACTGCAACTACAATTGCAACAAGCCAATGCTAATAATGAGGTACGCAAACAACTTGAAAAGTTGCAGGAAGAATTCCAGCAAATGCAAATAAGTTATCAAAGAAGTTTGGATGAAAAGGGAAAACAGTTGCAGGATGTACTGGAGATGCACAGAGACGACCCCAAACTTAAAGAGTTTATTTCAGAGTCTATTACCTTGAACAAACAACTACTGTAGCAATAGGAAGAGTTGGGACAGAAGATATCACAATGGAGTTATTATTGCGAACTGAGTGATAAAATCACCAATCAAGTGGTAGACTTGCGAAGTGACTATGATCAGATTGACAAATGAGTGACATAGTACTTGTCTTGGCAGGACGAAGATGAGGGAAAAAGAGCAGGCACATCCAAGATAAATGAGAATTATAAAGACTTGCTCTTCAACAAATGGGACGATCAAATCAGGGAAGCGGAACAAGCAGCAGAAACAGTGGCCACGACAGCAAGCATTCTTGTCGACTGTGTAAATGAAAATTTTCACAGAGCAAACTTAATCGCAGAGACCACCCCAGGATATTTACCAAATAAACTACGACTAGAAGCAGAATGGAAACAGAAGGCGCAAGAAAAGGAAAAAGCGGTCCAAGCACTAGACAGGTTAAATTGGGAGTGTTATTGGGCATACTTGGTGAAGCCGCATAGTCAGTAGATGACTGTAAAATGTATCATAAATGCGGCCGAGAAAGTAGTGCCAGCTCTCATAGATTCCGTTTTCTCAGCCCAGCTCAAAGCAAAATTCAGCCAGCCGACTCTCCTCAAACCAATGATGAATGCATGCAGCTTTAAAGATCAGATTCAGAAGTAACTTTATTTAGAATGTTGTTTTTTCTTAAAAATTAGATTAGAAAAAGGACAGTCATTTGAAAACCGCATCCTAAATTTTGTAAATAAACTATTATTAGAATTAGGAAGTAGTATTTTAACCCTTCTCATGCATTTATATAAGGGTCCAGAAATTTGTCAAAAACTTGTCCTCAGAACATGCACTTCTGCACCCTTAGAGGAGGTTTTGATGAATAGATGGATCAAGGTTTATTAATTTTTGCATTTGATATCTGCTACTGATGTTGCACTTCTGTACTCTTAGTAGATATTAGAACAAGTAGAGATAAATCATTGTTGCTTGAAGCTTATGAGTAGGACCAGTCATAAATGGTACTTTTATCTCTTGATCATTTCTGCTTATATTCTTAAAGTGATATACAATTTTTAGTTGTTTATATGTTATTGCATGAATGTGTGAGTTACCATTTGGCACTTTTGTACGGTGGAGTCATTTATTTATGTTTGATATATGAATAACTTATTATGCGATATGCTGTTCACAACTATTTTGCCTAACTTTTTATGCAAAGTGGTTCATCTTAATTGATTTCCATTCTTATAATAGCTGAATGATCTTTATTACCAGTTATTGTTTGAAATCTCTTTAGATCGCATAATAGAAGAAATACATCATGGGTTAGCATAGATTAGATGTGCTTTTTTCATTAGATCAGCATCATCCAACTCTGCACACACACGCACACCCTTAGATTGGAAAACTGGTCCCATTATCCCCAGTCGGACCCGCTATACCAAACGGATAAGGAGCTGCCAACCAAGGTCCGGACCGGGTGGGTATCCCCCTTGTTGTAGACCCAATTTTTGGGGCTTCAACAGAAACATAACAATAAATTGATGATCTAAAGAACCTAAAGTGTGACACATTTGGCATCTTCCCTTAAAAATGTTCCTCTGGTGTACTCATGCCAAGAATCCTGTGATGACTCTTATTTTGCAAATAAACCCTTGTGCTGCAGTCTTCAACTCATAAGTGTAGAGGTAGGCTTTGGTCATGCAAGATCACTGATGGGCCTCCAAATTAGACATAAATTAAGGCCCATATAACCTTTCCTAGGCACATAAATGCTATATTAAATCTCTCCTTCTACACTTAACAATGTCTTTTTGTCTTTAATATGTTCATTAGGAATTTTTAGAGATAATTTAATATTTGTGCCTAATATTTTTTTTTTTTTAATATTATTAGAATATTGGGTAGATTATGAAGATTTGGAGGAGGAGATAATCTAGGGACTTGCTCCCTACTAAAGGAGGATCAATATTGGATTATAAATTAACAAAATAACATGAAATTATTGACAAATTATGGAGCTCCAATGATTATAAAAATATAGGAATGTATTCCATGTCATGCAAATTCCTAGTGTTGGGAACTAGATCCACCTTTTGAGAAATTTTGGAGGGGTCAAGGAGAATTATTCCTCATCACTTTGTATAAGTACCAATTCAAATTTTCCTCTAGAAGTATGTATTTCTTAGTCTTCTTGTTGTTTGTGGTAAAAACTTCCCTAAGCTAAGGGTTGAAAACCTCAACAAATCGAAGGAGGACTATCAACAAGAAGAATACATTAAAAGAAGAAAACTATGAAAACTACTAAAGTTTTGGTTTGTGAAAATACCCATAGGTTCTACGTTTGATGTTGATCCTGTAGGGTCCAAACCCTCTTCTTCTTCCAAAGTGACCAAACCTACAACACAATTCAGAGAAGCATATACATAGCAAGTATTTCAAATAGCATGAATAATAAACATGTTAGATCATTAACCATCAACATACAAAGCATGATATATTAGACATAAACTATAGAAAAACATGAGATCACAACATTTCGAGAACAAGTCAAAGCTTCTTTATTGATATCATCAAATAGTAGTGGAAGAATAGAACCTAATTTGACCATGGCACCAATGAAACCTTCCTTTGGGTCCATCTAGACCAAGCCTCAAAGATCACCTATCAACATGTGCAAAACGATGTCATATAATGGAATATGAACATCTCTGCAAGGAAACAAGGGCTTCCTATGACTGGGAGTGTAGGAGGCACAGGGAAAATTATACTTGATTTGTGGACAAAGGGACTATAATGTCGATATCCTCTCTCCTTATATGTTTTAGGCCTTCCCATGAGATGTATAAATATCACCATAAATAATCTGGTTTACTTAGGCCATGGGCTCCTGTAGGTGGGATTTTGGTAAAACATGTAAACCCCTCCCAAGAAATGGGAAATATTTTATTTTTTCATATTTTAAATTATGTATGTGGGTTTTGTATTATGGTACCCGTGCGTAAACACTCTTTTATAAGGGCAGAGTCATGTATGGATTTATTTATTTATTTTTTAATAAGTGGTCAAGTCACAATGGGGAAGGGTTACCCAAGACCATATAAGAGCATCATAACTATAGGAGTGTTGAATGATGCTATAACGCATGCCCCCTAGTTTATGAGTTCAGAAGGGGTACACGCTGGTCGAAATGTATTAAGCAAAAAGAGAGACCATTTGAAAACCTAAGAGGAGATCACTAGATTATTGCCTTCTAAATACCTGTAGAAGGAATTAGAAAGAAGACTCATGTCTAAGGCGAGCATACCCATGCTCAGAGATAGTAAAGCATGTCTGTTGATCAAGTAAAAGGTGGATCCATTATGTATACATAAGTGTAAAAAGAATATTGGAGAATACATAGTGGATCGTTAGATCATAGTTGCAAAGGAACACAATGGAGCTATGTCTCAATATCACATATATAAGAATTAATCAACAATGTTGCATAACGGATCCTCATAATAGTACCATGTCATATAGGTGGAATAGTGGTACTGCATAAAACTCGAGTGTCAACATATAGAATGATGCTAAGATGAACTGCAACATATAAGTGTGGCTAGAAGCACTGGCAAAAAATTGAAGTGACTGACTAGTGAACCAAGATGCTAACACAACTCGAGGTCTTCACTGACCACAGATGGTACATTTCTAAAATATGGGAATAAATGAGCTGAAGTTGACCATATCAAAAATCATTTGATTACCGGTCATTAATGTATAGAGTTAACAAACACGAGACAACTCACTGATAATGATGGTGAGAGTTAAGGTACCCCATTACAATCTAAAAAGTGTGAATAAATGTGTTGACATAAAACACTTGAGAGAATCTACCAATCAGGAGACATTGATGTATTCTCACTATTGATAGTGAAGGAGTTTGCCACTGATGGCTGCAAACCCTAATGTACTAAAAAAAGGACTCTAGAAATTATTCCCAGAAAAATGAGTTGGAGATGATGGGAAAATATATGTTGGAAGGAAGGCATTAAGGCATCATACGTCAACCAGCATGAGTGTAACCCATAGGCCAATAATTTGGAAGAACTCGTATGAAAAGAGATGAAGTAACCATTCTAAAGTATGTTTCCGGAGTACATAAGATGTCGTTAGTGCATGACATCAACCCTCTAAACGAACCAATAATGAAATTTTACACAGAGGCATGGTATCCATCATTAGGTGAAAATGGAAAACAAGGTACAACATGAATCCCGATGGATGATAATGTAAGCTATGACCAAACACAAGGGAAACCAGTAAGTCAAAGTTCCATGACACTAATCGATGTTGAGCACAAAGTCACCTATCAATGATGTAAATAGGGCCAGGGTGTGGCTCTAGGCCTACTCTTAGAGCAACTTTTGAGAGTCGATGAGAGAAAACACCCTAGCAAGAAATCAATGGAGACCTTATTAACGAGGATGAGAAAAGGACCAAGTAATTGATATGATACCGAGGATGAATTTGATATACTGGGTATGGCCAACTGAAAATGAGTTAAGTGACACCACAAAATGGTCGAAAGGTTGACTTACCTTGAAAAAAAGCATGACTCATATGTGACTATATGGCATCATAAAATAACTTTTCATAAGTTTGCAATGTAGGAGGCATCAACAAACTCTCCATGTGATTGGAAGAGATAACCAACTAAAGGAGGACTGACTCAAGAACAAGGTTATGGCTCTCCTAAAGTCGAACTAATTCCCATCTCAAATGTAGGAAAGACTTATTTTGAGTGCTTTGTTCAAGGGTAACATAATTGACTCTTGTTGCCATCAAATATGGAAGTAAATGTCTCGTTCGCACTCTTTTTTGGAATATATAATTTATTTGTCTTTTTCATATTTAAAGCCTAACAATAGTAAAATAATTATGATAGTACAGTGGAAAGAATGAGTGTCCAATAGATGCTCTAGTTCCTAGGGCTGGAACATCCCTATTCTTAGTGAAAGGTGGCAAAACTAGTTGTTAACACTCAAAGGAATGTTCTTTCCATGGATAAAAGGTGTCAAGTTGTAGAGGCTAATAAATGCATGGTTTTGAACTTGTAGAAAGTTCATGGTAAAAAGTGTCTTATACACAAGTTAAAATGAAGTCAGCTTAAGGCCAAAAGGGTACAAGTAGTCAATATGCACTGCAACAATAGAACTTAACACATGGGATATTACAGGGTATAAAGCCAAAAAATAGCGAAGAAGAAGAGAAATGAGGCCTCGTCGCTAACTTGTGGTCGGAGTAAAGAGGTCTCCCGAGCCTAAGAACAAAATATTAGCATGGGTACCAAGTGACAACAAGGTACTATCTAGGGCTCCTATGATAACATAGGCTCCTACCACACAAGTTATGACACTTCTAAGAAGTGAGAAATGTTTGTGTCACTTCTTAGTGGGGTTGATCCTAGGGCCAAAATGGAAAAGGAAACGATAAATGAACAATTCAGGTGAGGAACTTAACCTATATGCCCGTTTCGAGAACCAATACCTATCATAACATATCAACCATAAAAATGACCGAAGGAGAAGTCTTCAAACTTTTGTATACATAAATAGAGACGCTAGGCAGGAAGTTACTACATCCCATATATAAACCTCAGATAAAAGCTTGTATTATAGAATACCAAATATTAAAAATGAGTACCTTATATATACAATATGGTATAGGGAACCATGCAGCCTTGCAACTTATGCATAATAGTTCTTCAAGACAAGCCCATTGTGAGACTTAGGCCAAGGACTCCTTTGGTAGCTGAAACTCATGGCTTTAAAAAATTCCTCCTGCAAAGGAAACTCAACTTCCAAGAAATAATGAGAACTAGAAGGATCAAAGGAGGAAATTAATGGGTCTGATGCCTCGATAGGGGAAATCACTCGACCAACTGCTAAGACCAAGTCCCAAGAAGGAAAATAATAGTTCAAAGGATCCTTCTCAAAAGAAATTGAACATTGAGGATACAATGCCACATAGTTCACCCATGGTGGGGCAGAGTATACTTGAACACTTGGAACATACCAAGGGGTATTATAAACTAAATTTGAATTAGGAGGGTGATTATCCGATGCAAGATGATCAATAGTGAAAATACTTTCATTATGAGAAAAATACATCACTCCAAAGAGTGAAGACACCACAACATTCATATCATAGACATAATCATACCCAAGTAGCATATTAAAGTCTAAAGAGAGATCAATGACAACCATATCGATTAAGAAAATCTTCCCACCTAAAGTATTTGGAAATTGAGTAAGAACACCCATAGATTCACTAGGTCTTCTATCGTAGGCTAACAACTAATTATCTGTTGCCAAAAACTTTAGAGAACCAAAATATATCCAAGTTGAGGAGAATATAATACTTTTAGAGGATCCTTCATCCACCATACATCGATATATGTTTGTGGAATTAACTCTAACCTTTATTTGGAAACGTGTAGTAGAAGGAATATGAGGTTTGACAATATTATCCCAATCAAAGGAGACACTCCTAGAACTTGGAGGAGCTACACTAGAAGAGACTGGGATGCCCCCTATACCAGAAAACTCTGAACTAGAAATAAAAAGTAATTTTTTGTTAGGAAATTCACCCCCAAAAAGAGGAGTGGAATCAGCCAAAGATTGCATTGGCTCGAACACTTCATCAACCAATGGTTGGCTAGATTGTTGAGAAACCATAACAAATTCAAGAGTATAAGAACCTTCAGACTTGGACCATAACCTTTGTACCATTGAAATAATGGGGCACAAATTAGTAAGATGGTGTCCCTTACATATATTACAAGTGAACTTAGGTTTAAATCTTCTACACCTAGATTTATGATCAGCGTCCAACCCCCCAACACGACTAATAGTTGTTGGTGCAGAGTGTCCAATATGACTTGCAAATGTTGGTGACTCTTTCTCAAGAGAGATAGGACTTGTGCCCCAAATCCTACTCACAGAAGCAAGTGAGTCAACAGAAATATGACTCAAAGAGGCAGGTGACCCATTTCTAGTATGACTTGCAATGACTATAATTATGCCCCCATCCTGACTTGCACCGATTGAAGGCTGATCTCCAACATGACTAGTAGAGGTTGATGATCATTCATGGATAGAACTATTCTTCTTCTTATTCTTCCTCTTTATCTTCTTTATATATTTCTTATTACAAGATGGTCGAGAAAGAGGAAGTCTAGATTTCTCTTGTGAAGAAGATGAACAACTAAAACCCATTTGATCTCCTTGAAAGAAAGAGTTCATATGAGAAGTTTCAAGAACATTTGGAAAATTTGGAGTGGACCACAACCAAACTGGTAGTCCAATATTAAATCCAAGAATATTCAAAGTTGCCATCAAGGGGCTACCAATGTTTCCAAATAAAGGAAAAGCACAAGGATCCCCTTTTGGAGGGGTCCCTTGGTTGCCCTCGGCAGGAATATTGGTCAAACCCAACTTATATGTAGGTCCTTCCCTTACAAGATTGTTCAAATGACTTTTCAAGGAAGAGAGATTAATAATCAAGCCTTTTCCCTTAAGGAAGAAACTCCAAAATTTCAAAAGAAATATCAAAAATCCTTTCAAGACCATTGGAGTGGTTTTTAAATCACTTAGAATCAAAGCTCCGAAAGGTGACAAGACAAGTCCACCTAAATCCAACTAAATACAAAGAGTGAAAAACACTCCACTATAAAGTCCCTAAAGATACAACCAAATGAGCATCTTCCAATTATTTCCGCTCCGGGTGATTAGGACCGAACACCAAAATACAAGAAATAAAAGATAGGGACCTTCCAAAAATAGTTTTGGATAATTATGGCCCAAACCTACTAGCAAAGGTATCAGGAACAATTATGTTGACCTCTAGACAATGGCCTTTGTTAGTGCAAGTACCCAAGCTTCACAAGGGAACCCTCCAGAAGTACAATGAAAGTAATAAAATGTTTGTCTCAGGTACCACGGGTATTCCCCCCGGAAATCACCTATGGTCCCTAGGATAGGTAACTAAGGTCACCATTTAGTAGTCAGAATTCGAGTGCAACAATTGTGGGCATGAGATCCAGCAAGTAGGAGAGGAGGTATCACTCTTTCATGTCTTTGCCCGTCCTCGTGCACTCTTTAATCATCACTCTCAATCAATCATAGTGCCTCAACGATCACATCTCAACATGTGATAAAGGATTTCATATAATGGAATATGAACATCTCTGCAAGGACACAAGGGTTTCCTATGACTGGGAGTGCAGGAGGCACAAGGAAAATCAAACTTGATCTAGGGACAAAGGGACTATAATGTCAATATCTTATATCCTTCTGTGTTTTAGGCCTTCCCATGAGGTGTATAAATAACACCAGAAATTAGTTGATTCAGTTATTCCATGGGATCTTGTAGCTGAGCTTTCATTAAAACTCATAACCCCAACCAATAAATAGGAAATATTTTATTTTTTCATATTTTATATTATGTATGTGGTTTTTGTATTATGGTACCTGCATGTACACACGCTTTTATAAGGCAAAGTTGTGTATGGAATGTTTTTATGTATTTATAATAAGTGGTCAAGTATAAATGGGAAAGGGATACCCAAGCCCATATAAGAGCATAATAACTACAGGAGTGCTAAATGATGCTATAACACTTGTGGAGAAAACTTGTTATTAATTAGCCGCTCCACTTTCATTTCTAGCAGGGATGTACTTGGATTGATTAAAATAATGAATTTTGGTGCCATTTATAGCTTATATAGCTTGGTTTCCTTCAAATAAATATGAGTTTCCTTGTGCTTGGCTATACTAGGAGCCTTAGAGCCCTCTTGTACAATATCTTTATTTTATTTGAATGTATTTTTCACTTGTATATCTTATCTATGTATTTACTATTCATGTTTATTTCGTTGTAGGTAATATAGGTTAAATGATTGAAGTGAGTTTTTTTGTAGGTTATTTACAGAGTCATAAGAATGATTAATCCTTATAAAATCTTTGAAAATTCATATTCATCATTGAGCTACTTGGATTGGTTTACCAATTCACAAATATAGAATTTCTAGAAGTCCCTTGTAGCAAAATAGAGTAATTTTCTTCTATTTTTTAGAACATGTTAGTGAAATTAATTTGAGTTTATTCCACTTGTATTGGGTCATAAAAAAATTCAAGTTAATAACCAAATTCACCCCATATCATTTTTACTTTATTAGGTTAGGTATTTGGTAGGTTAACTAGCTCACTAGTTCTTGAATTTCGAGTTTTTAGAGTAGTAATTTTCTGTTATTTTTTAGAATCTATTAACAAGAGTATTTTGGAGTGGTTCCACTTAGAATGGAGTCCTAAGACATACCTAATTAATAATGATAAAATCCCATCCAATATTTATTTGATTTAATTGGGCATTCGGCGTGTTATCTCCTCTTGTAGCAAAATAGGACCTCCTGTAGCACCACTATAGCATGTATAAACTTGACTAGATTTGCTCCAAAAGTTTGTTTTTTGTTTCTTAGTATTGAATAATTAACCCTAGGCTTTAAATCCATGATTAGGGAAGAATAAAAACTACTTAGTACTTTCCTTTTTACAAAGTATATCAGGCTTATTTCCTTAAACTCATGATCTTAGGATTTCAATTACAAATTGTTGTTCTTGCATAGGATTAGTTTATTTTCAAGGAAACTTTTCATATTTTGAAATTAGACTAATGATTCACGTTGTTTCCAGTAGAACAAATTTTACATTTTTAAAATAGACAAGTGATTTTCATTCATGCAAATAGCATAACCTTTACCTTCTTGCAATTAGGATTAGTGTTTACATTTGAGCAATTAGCATTTCCATTTTTTTCAAATAGAGTAACATTTCCATTTCTCCAATTAGTTTAGTCTTTGATTTAATGAGATTAACTCCATTAAAATAGATCAACGAAAGAAGGACATATTGTATGTTGCACATATAGTTCCGACACCACTTAAGTTTGTACAAACCTCGTGTTGATAATTTAAGTTGGTAGCCTTGGGAGTCGCATCATTCTTGTTGCAATGTTGAGGCTCATCACTTTTCGGTGCTACTTTTGGGGAGATGTCAAAGTATGCATTTTTTTCTTCCGTAGTTGATTGATCTATTTTACTTTCTACAAAAAAATGCAATAGGAATCTTTCATTTCAAGAATAGGAAATTGCATTATATTAGCATTCTCATTCAATTTCTTTTATAAAAACAAAAGAAATTCTTCTCCAATACCAACCACCCCCCCCGGTTTTATCTCATGGTGTAGTAAGAACCACATCACCATGCACTTTTTCACATAGAATAAGAAGAGGTGCAAGAGAATGTAGAAGAAATGCATGGAGATGACGACAATGAATAATATCCTCTTGAAATTCCCATTCAAGACACTAATATGAGTGTTCATTTGAAGAACATCCCTCCATATTTATTTCCCAACTTCCATGGTATGAGGTTAGAGGATCCAAAAAAATTTCTCTTTGAATTTGAAATCCTTTGTAGATCTTATGGTTACTTACTAAACACACAAAAGTTGAGAATGTTTCCAGCAACATTGAATGATAGAGCTATTAAATGGTTCATGACTTTAGGGACTAATTCAATAAGATCATGGAATGATATGAAAATGATATTTCTATAAAATATAAAGGTCGTGATCTTAAATAATAGATCTTTAGATTGGCTCAAAAAGAAGATGAGAACCTTGAGGATCTAATAGAGAGATTTATGTATAATGTTAAGAGGGAAAATTGCATCATTTAGGATTTGACACACTAAAAACCCTCTTACTTGTTAATCTAGGTTGTCATTGATGTCAATATAGCAGTGTTTGTGATGGCAAATTCTTTGATACATGATTGCCCGTTGATTGACCATTGATACATGATTTCCTAGGGTTTCACCATAGTGATGAAAGTTTGATATATGATGACATGATGAGATGGAGGACCCAAGTGGATTGAATATATATATATATATATAGAATAGAAGAAGTAGATCCATGAAGCAACAGGAGCAAGAATCCAAAGAGTAATATGAAGTGTTATCGAAAGAACAAAGAGAAAACAACGATAATAGAGGAGTAAAGAAGAAAACATCGGAGGAGCCATATTGGAAGTATCACATGTAATTTATGCCCAAGAAGAACTAATAGGAAGAAAACAATGGAGGAGCATAAACAGAGTTATATGAGGTCATAAGAAGATAAGCCACAAGAGCAACAGTTATCGAAAGAGTGCGGGTAGGAGTGTACGGATGTTCAAACACTTACATCACAGTTAATACCTACGTCGATCTCATTTTCAAATCCTAGCCGTCAATCTCTGTTTTTAATCCAAGTGCTAGTTGAAGACCCATAGGCCATAGATTTGATAACCTCGTATATCCAATGTATATCAGGTCATAAAGTGATTGGACGTTAAATCTCAAAACGGACTTGAAATTTTATAGATCAAGGATTTATAATTCTTATCGGCTCCGTAAGGGCAGTTAAGTGTCACGCAAGTTCCCCAACTGATATCATTGTGAACCATTGGATCCAGTGCACCTTGATCAAATAGTGGAGGATTAGTGATTGTGTTTGTTGATCGGGTGGATCAACAATTGTCAGATTAATGATGAGATCAACGGTGGAGAATTAATCTAATAAGACTTGGGATTGAGTGGACCGGAGAAGTTTATGGTCATAGGTTTATTTTATTTTGGGTCTAGTCTTGTGCATTCAGGTGCGACCGACATTTGTTTGTGGGATTAAAGGAATAACTCCATTTTTTCATGAAGTTACAATTGCGATTAAAGGTGATGATGTGACATGTGGAACCTCCATGTGGGTATAGCAACTCTTATATGGTTTCCATGAATAATCAAGTCTATGGATAAAAGACTCTCCGATGTATATTTTTAATATACAATTTGGCCTCCCTCCAATAGACGTGTCCTTTGGTCATTGGTGAAACTCGTATAAAAATGAGTTAAAATGCTTCAGTTACGAGTATCTATCTTGGGCACAAAAATAGAGCATAAAGAAGTTCACAACTCGTGAACTTGAAGAGACAGAGGAAGCCGAAGGAAAATAAGAAAAAGGAAGCATTGGTGTCCTTGGAGTTGGTGCTTCGAAATGCAAGGTTTGTGCCTTGATAAGATAGGGTCGAATCCCTAGAGGTCAGAGCCTCATCAAAACCAAGTTGGAGCTTCGAACACATTTATATTGTATTTATTATTTTATTCAATAAAATTATACATATACATTTCTCTATTTAAATTGTGAAGAATTAAACTGGTAATAATAAAAATTCAAAGAAAATATTGATTCACCCCCCCAGTATTTCCAACAATTGGTATCAGAGCAAGCTTCTTCATATCAGCGTAACAGCTAGAAGAAGAATTCTTAGTGACAATGAGAAATCAAGAAGTGTCAAGAAGACCTCCTCTGTTCGATGGCACAAATATTGGTTTTTGGAAAAAAAAATGTCCTACTACTTAATGTCCCTTGGACCTGAAGTTTGGCATTCGATTTTAAATGAGTACACAACTCCTTCCACTCTTCCAATAGATCAAGACGAAAGGAAATCTTACATTGCAAATGCAAAAGACTTAAATTCCATCACTAGTGGAATCAATGATTCTGAATTTACAAAAGTCATGAATAGTGACTTGGCCAAAGAAGTATGGGATAAGCTAGTTAGCTTATATGATGGGGACTCCAAAGTTAAGAAGGCAAAGCTTCAAAATCATAGAAGACAATTTGAAAGTCTAAAAATGGATGATGAAGAAGATATTGCATCATACTTTCTCCGAGTAGCTGAAGTGGTCAACTCTCTTAAAGGACTGGGAGAAAGCATTGAAGAAATCACTATTGTTCAAAATGTCTTAAGATCTCTCCCAGAGAGATTTGACTCTAAAGTAAGTGCTATAGAAGAAATGAAGGACCTAGATACTCTCAATATGGATGAACTTCATGGAATCCTCATTTCCTATGAGATGAGAAAAGGAAGCGCAAGTTCCAAAGATGCACCATTCAAGGCCTCAAAATAAAAAAGGGGAAATAATGGAATACCAGTAGTGATGACTCTGATGTTGAATCCAAATTGGTGCAATTTGTACAAAGACTAAAGAAAGGACCTAAGCTAAAAGGTAAGTACCCTCTTATTTGTTTAAAATGTGGAAGAATAGGTCATTATGCTGCAAAATGTCCTCTTAAGCATGATAGTGATGATGAGGAAAATTCTAAACAAATGATATACAAAAAAGGGGTTCAATAAGAATAATTTCTTCTCTAAGCAAGATGAGTCTGATGAAGGTGAATTTGTAGTCATAAAAAATAAATCAACTAATCAGTTCCCTCATCGCAAAGGAGGTAATGATGAATCAGATGAAGAAAATGACCATGCTGGAAGCCAAGAAATATTATTCATGGCATTCACAAATGGTGATGATTCAGGTCTAGAAGGAAATGTAGATGAATTTTTAATGAGTTCCATTGAAGAAAATGAGAAATTATGAAATAAAATAATTTCTCTCAAGGTAGAAAACAAGGAAGAAAAAGGAAGGGAAGACCTCTTGAAAAATAAGCTAAAATAAAAAGAAGAAATTTGTGAAGAACGTGAAGCCGAAATAGTATCTCTGAGGAAGAAATTGGAGCAAGTCAAAAAGGGTTGGGAAAGCTCTCAAATACTTGACATTATCCTAAATGATCAAAAACCTCAACATGACAAATCTGGGATAGGTTTTAAAGGAGAATCATCAAGTACTAAGAATAATGTGAAAAGCTATGTCGACATACTTTCCAGCAACCCAAAAGAAGAATGGTTATTTCATCAAAGACCCATCTCAAATCCAAAGAATGAAGAGAGAGTAACTCCAAGGAAGAATTTTGATTCAAATCATGGCTATTACGATAGGTACAAAACTATCTTTTTTGGCATCGTTTTTATTGTAAAAAGTTTGGTCTTCAAGCTAGACATTGCATGGCCCATAAGAATGTAACACCAAAATTGAAGGATCAAACAAACAAACCATATGGTCTCAAAGGGCAAGGACAAATCAAGACCTACAACTCCTTTGATCCCTTGGCCAAATTTCATCCAATTTTCTCATTATGTAATGATTATGGACATAATGAACAAAATTTCCCCCTCAAAAGAAGAGAAGCAAAAAATGACAATCCCATCACGGATAAATGTGGCCTAGCTCTATGTGCTCACAATGATGAAAATCATTGCTTTGTGGATAGAGGGTGCTCCAAACATATGACAAGGGACAAAAGGAAGTTTGCCTCATTGAACAAAAAGGAAGGAAATGTATCCTTTGGAAGTGGATTTTCCAAAATTGCCAGAAAGGGAACTGTTACCCTTATTAATGGAAAAGGAAAGGCTCAAAATTCTTTGCTAGTAAATGGGCTCAAACACAATCTCTTCAATGTTAGCCAAATCTGTGATCAAGGACATAATGTTGTCTTTAGCACTAAATATTTTGGAATAAGAAATTCTTCCTCAGGGGAACTTGTGGTGAAAGGAGTTAGAACATCAGATAACATCTACATTATGAACAAAATTCAAGAATATAATATTACAAAATTATATATTACAGAGCAATGGAACACATAAAATATTGTAGAAATATAAATGCATAAAACAAGAGAGACATAGATATACGTGGTTCACCTAGTTTGGACTACGTCCATGGAGAAATAGTTAGTCCTTGCTTTTATATTATCCATCAAACTGAAGAGATACAACCTACAGCAGATCCACTGTAACACCCTCTTTGCTCTCAATATCCTCTCTCTTACTTACTCAGAATACAGATCTACATAGACACAATACAAGTCCCTCATATATAGTGACGGGTTGCCTTCTAGGGAAAAAAACTCTAAACTAAACATAACTTCTACCGTCAGATCATCCGCCTAATCAATGGCCCAGAATGACTAGAAATTACTAGACTTTTACAAGGCAATTTTACATCTATTTTTAGCTTTGTGGATGCTGCCCCCGAACCCCCGACGAGGGACCGCTAGCCCCTAGATCCCCCAGCCAAGAGAGATTAGGCCCCCCGGACCCCCTCGGGCGGGACAAGTCCCCCAGAATCCCCCTGAATGGAGGGTGTACAATCTTCCCAAGGTATACATATGGCTGAAACCTTTGAATACAGAAGATAATCTGGCTCCACACCCAACAATCTCCCACTTGGAGACTGATTATAGCAACTCCATCGCTGCTTCATTTGCTAGACAATGACTCCACTTTGGACTTGGTTGTTTCTCATCTTCTTCATCATACTTGAAGACCAATTGAAACTGAGCAGATTCTTCGTTTCTCCTTGGTTACAACTTTTGTTAACATATTTGCAGGATTCTGGCTAGTGTGTATCTTTTCTAGCTTCAAATGTCCATGTTCCAATGTTGGCCTTATGAAATGGTACTTGAGTTGTATATGCTTAGTCTTGGAATGAAATGCAGAGTTCTTTGCAAGATGTATGGCACTCTGGCTGTCACTATATAACTTTCCCAACTCCTGCTTCTTACCCAATTCATCCAGAAACCTTTGTAACCAAATCATTTCTTTACTAGTCTTTATAGAAGCAACATACTCTGCTTCTGTTGTTGAAAGTGAAACAACACTTTGGATTTTTGAAACCCAACTAACAGTTGTTCCACCTATAGTAAATACATATCCTGTAGTGCTCATCTTGTTATCTCTATCACCTACCATATCTGCATCAACATATCCCTTTAGAGCAATGATTGAACCACCAAAGCATAATGCTTGATTTGTGGTACCTCTCAAATACCTGAGAATCCACTTCACCACCATCCAATGTTCTTTTCCTAGATTCTTCATGTACCTACTTACAACTCCCACTGCATGTGCAATATCAGGCCTTGTGCAGACCATTGCATACATTAAGCTTCCAACTGCTGATGGATACGGAACTTTAGACATATGAGCCATTTCTTCCTGAGTCTTGGGACACGCCTCCTTACTTAATTTGTAATATCTAGCGAAAGGTATACTAACTGGTTTTGCATTCTGCATATTAAACCTTTTCAACACCTTTTGTATGTACTCACTTTGAGACAATGTTAATTTACGGTTCTTCCTGTCTCTAGTTATTCTCATACAAAGGATTTGTTTTGCGGCACCCAAATCCTTCATTGAAAATGAGTTTGCCAATTTCCTTTTGAGCAGATTTATTTCCTGCATGTTAGAACCCGCAACAAGCATGTCATCTACATACAATAACAATATAATAGAACTGCCATCTTTTTTCCTTTTGATATAAACACAATGATTAGAGTGACATCTAGTATAAACTTGTTCAGACATAAACCTGTCAAATTTTAGATACCACTACCTTGGAGCCTGTTTTAAGCCATACAAGCTCTTCTTCAACCTACAGACTAGGTTCTCCTTCCCTTTTACCTCATATCCTTGTGGTTGCTACATATATATCTCTTCCTCCAAATCCCCATGGAGAAAGGATATCTTTACATGTAACTACTCAAGATGCAAATCTTCAGTTGCTACTAGACTTAGAATAGTTCTAATTGAAGTCATTTTCACAACAGGAGAAAATATCTCATCAAAGTCTATACCCTTTTTTTGTGCAAACCCTTTCACCACAAGCCTAGCTTTATACCTTTTTCTACCTCCATCTTCTTTCTTCAACTTGTAAACCCATTTATTCTGCAATGTTGTTTTACCTGCAGGAAACCTGACTAAGTCCCAAGTCTGGTTATGTGCTAAGGAGTCCATCTCTTCTTTCATGACTTGCTCCCACTTCTTCCTGGTTTATACTGTATTGCTTCTTCATAACATTCTGGTTCACCAGAATCATTCAACAATACATAATATAATGAAGGAGAGTATCGTTCAGGGGGTCTACTCATCCTGGTAGATCTTCTAACACCACTTTCAAGTGTTTGAAGTGCTTGTTGGTGTTGTGGTTGTTGTTCTAGATATTGATCATTATAATTTTCAGGCACCATCACTTTGTCTGTGATCTCTTCAAGCACTGTGCATTCTCTGTTTTCTTTTTCCTGTTTCTTTTCCTGCAGTTGATCCTTATACAAATCTTTTTCATTGAATATGACATCTCTGCTCCTAATGATTTTGTGTTTTTAATAGTCATAAAAGTGATAACCAAAATCATTAACACCATATCCAATAAAGGTACATTTCTTTGATTTTTCCTCAAGATTTGTTCTATTTTCTTTATTAATGTGGACAAAGGTTTCATAACCAAAAGTCTTTAAAAAAGAGTAGTTTACCTTTTTACCTGTCCATGCCTCCTATAAAATACCACCGTCCAAGGAACTTGAAGGTCCTCTGTTTATTAGATTAATAACAATATCTACAGCATCTGCCCAAAATTGTAAAGGCAATCCTGCATGAAATCTCATGCACCTTGCATGCTCCATGATTGTCCTGTTCATCCTTTCTGACACACCATTTTCTTGTGGTGTTCCTGGAACTGTCTTCTCTCTGCGCATTCCATTCTCATAACAGTACCTATAAAACTCTTTGCTGGAATATTCACCTCCATTGTCTAATCTGAGACACTTCAACCTTTTTCTTGTCTCATTTTCAACCAAAGCTTTCCATTTCTTGAAAATATCAAATACATCAGATTTATTTCGAATACAATAAATGCAGGTTTTTCTAGTTGCATCATCAATAAAAGTAACATAATAATTAGAGCCACCAAGAGATGATACCTGAGCAAGTCCCCATACATTTGTATGCACAACCTCTATTTTTTCACTCTTCTTTTCTTTCCCAAATTTAAGGAATCCGACTCTTTTCTGTTTTCCATAAAGACAATTCTCACAGAATTTTAAATCAACATGCTTCAAACCTGGCAACAACTTTCTTGAGTGAAGAATCTGCATCCCCTTCTCACTCATGTGCTCGAGCCTATGATGCCACAATGTCGTATCTTCTCCTGTAGAGGTTAAAGCATTAACAAAATTAGAAATACCATTGCATAAATACAATGTACCAGCCTTTCCTCCTTTCGCTATTACTAGGGATCCTTTAGTGACCTTTGAGGTTTTACCTGTGAAAGTAGTTATGCAACCTTCACCTCCCAACTGCCCTGTTGAAATTAGATTTTTCTTCAAATCTGGAACATGCCTTACCTCCTTCAATAGCCAATGATTTCCATTCTACTGTTTTATGAAAACTGTACCAATTCCAACAATTTAACAGTGTTTATCATCACCCAATCGAACCTATCCAAAATCTCCTTGAACATAATCATGAAAATGTTTCTTATCAAGTGTGGCATGGAATGAGGCCCTTGAATCTACCACCCAGGCATCAATAATATTTTCTAATGAAAGAATCAAAGCATCTTACAACACATCACTTGTTACATTCGCTTCATGATTAGTTTCTTGCTACGTGTCTCCTTCTTTTCCCTTTCGAGACTTGCAATATTTCTTCAGGTGTCCTTTCTTCCCACGTTTCTAGCACACTATCCCCGATCTAGACTTGGATCTTCCTTTTCTTGACTTACTGCGATATCCTGGGCTCTTTCCTCTTTCCATTTTTCTTCCCCTAGTCTCTGCAGTCAAAGCATTGCCTGATGTCTCACCAGAGCTTTTCCGTCGCATTTTCTCGCTAAGGATTGCACCGACAACATCATCAAAATTTAAAGTACTAGATCTAGAGACAAAGTTGCTAATGGCCATAACTAAACCATTCCAACATTCTGGAAATGAGCATAGAAATAACAGAGCCCTAACTTCATCATCAAAAGTTACCCCTACAAAACTTAACTGACTTGTAACTATATTAAAATCATTTAAATGATCAGCAAAAAATCCACCTTCTTACACCTTCATATTAAATAAACGCTTCATAAGGAATACCTTATTCGAGGCCGAGGGTTTTTCATATAGTTTGGCCAATGTCAACATTAAACCCTCTGTTGTCATTTCCTTTGAAATATTAAACGCTACCGACGCTGCTAGGCACAACCATATTGTTCCAAGTGCCTTTCTGTCAAGAATA
This sequence comes from Pinus tabuliformis, assembly GCA_031772625.1. NCBI lineage: Eukaryota > Viridiplantae > Streptophyta > Pinopsida > Pinales > Pinaceae > Pinus > Pinus tabuliformis. Next base: position 891,140,438 of record CM062804.1, on the reverse strand, counting down.
TTCCATTTTGTATCTGTCATACTCATTAGCTTCTTTTTCTTTTCACTCAATGGTAGGTACAGATCTCTCTGATATAGATAATCTTCCATTTGCATCTTCCACAGCTGGTAGTTTTGGTCATTGAATTTTTTGACCCTAAACCTACCATCTTCCACCATTTCTCCCATTCGAACCAGGAACCCTTCTCTCTTGTGAGTTTATCAGCCAAATAGACCTTTGGCTCTGATACCAGTTCTTAGAAAATTATATATTACAGAGCAATGGAACACATAAAATTTTGCAGAAATATAAATGCATAAAACAAGAGAGACACAGATATACATGGTTCACCTAGTTTGGGCTACATCCACAGAGAAACAGTCAGTCCTTCCTTTTATATTATCCAGCAAACTGAAGAGATACAACCTACAGCAAATCTGCTGTAACACCCTCTTTGCTCTCAATCTCCTCTCTCTTCCTTAATCAGAATATATATCTACATAGATGCAAGAAAAATTCCCTCATATATAGTGAAGGGTTGCCTTCTAGGGAAAAAAACCCTAAACTAAACATAACTTCTACCGTCAGATCATCTACCTAATGAACAACCTAGATTGACTAGAAATTACTAGACTTTTACAAGGCAATTTTACAACTATTTTTAGCTTTGGGGGTGCTACCCACAAACCCCCGCCGGGGGACCGCTGGCCCCTAGACCACCCAGCTAGGGGGGATTAGCCCCTCTGCGTGGAGGGGTGTACAATCTTCCTGGGGTATACATCCAACTGAAACCTTTGAATACAAAAGATAATCAGGCTGCACACCCAACATATAAATGTTACTTAAGTCAAACAGATGAAAGTTGGTTGTGGCATAAGCGACTTAGACATACAAGTTTCAATAACTTGATCAATATCAGCAAGATTAATGTAGTACGAGAAATCCCAAAGTTATTCAAGCCAAATCAAGGAGTATGTGGTCCATGTCAAAATGGAAAGCAAACTAGAACCAGCCACAATAACAAGGATTTTTCTACATCAAACCCTTTGGAGATCATCCATGCTGGTTTATGTGGACCAACTATAACTACGACACTCCAAGGAGAAAGGTACTTTGCTTTATTTGTTGATGACTATACTAGAATGATGTGGGTATAGTTCATAAAATATAAATCCGAGGCATTTGAGTGTTTTAAGAATCGTAAAGCTCTTGTAGAAAATGAAAAGGATTCTAATATTAAATGTCTTAGAATGGATAGAGGGGGAGAATTCACATCAAAAGAATTTAGTGAATTCTGTAAAGTACATGGAATCAAAAGAGAAATCTCTGTTGCCAGAACACCCAAGCAGAATGGGGTAGTTGAAAGAATAAACCAAACAATTCAAGAAATGGAAAGAACAATGTTAATAGCAGCTAACTTGCAGCAAAAATTCTGGAGAGAAGCAGTAGGGACAACTGTTTATACCTTGAATCAAAATCAACTAAGAAAAAATAATGAGAAGAATCCTTATGAATTATGGAAAGGAAGCCCTACTTCAGTAAAATACTTCAAGATTTTTGGAAGAAAGTACTTCATAAAAATCAATGATGACTCACCAGGAAGATTTGATTCTCAGGTTGACGAAGGAATATTTCCTGGATATTCTACAAGGAGCAAGGCCTACAAGTGCTACAATAATTGACTATGGAAAATAGTGGAAAGCATTGATGTCAAGATTGATGAAGACCTTCCAAAACAATAAATTGAAGATCATGAAGTTGACCCTCTCATTGAAGAAGAACTTGAAAACGAGGAAAAAGATCAAGAAAAACACAAGGAAAAAGAACCATCTCAAACCCCTTCAAAGATGAAGTTTCTCCAAAAATATCATGTAGAGGAATAGATTATTGGCAATATAGATGAAGGGATGAAAACCCAAAGAAGGATGACAAGTACACCAAAGAAAAATGATGTTGCTCTCCTATCTATGATAGAACTAGAAACATTTAGTCAAGCAAGGGTCCTCATTGGGTAAAAGCCATGGAAGAAGAAATGTCTCAAATTGAGAAGAAGGAGACATGGGAGCTGGTACCTTGTCCAAGGGATAAAAATATAATTGGAACAAAGTGGGTGTTCAAAAACAAAATGAATGAAGATGGACAAATCATCATAAATAAGGCAAACCTTGTTTCTAAAGGTTATTCACAAATTTAAGGAATCGACTTTGAAGAACTCTTTGCACCAGTAGCTCGTGTGGAAGCTATAAGGATGTTCTTGGAATTTTCTTGCTCAAAATGATTTAAAATCTATTTAATGGATGTAAAATCATCATTTCTGAATGGGGAACTCAAGGAGGAAGTCTACATGGAGCAACCAGAAGGGATTAATCTAGCAGAAGGAAAAGACTTTGTTTGTAAGTTGAAAAAGACATTATATGGGTTGAAACAAGCTCCTTGAGCTTGGTACGTAATATTGGATCACTATCTACAAAAACAAGGCTTCAAGAAGGGGGTGGTAGGAAGTAATCTCTACATAAAGATGGATGACGATAAGTTACTAGTCACTCTTGTCTATGTTGATGGTCTAAATTTTTCTAGTAATAATGATGAGACAAGCCATGAGTTTGGTCAAAATATGTCAAAATAGTTTGAAATGTCGATGATAGGAGAGTTATCATACTTTATTGGAATGCAAATATCTCAAACCACGGCAGGCATGTTCATATCTCAAGCAAAATATCTGAAAGACATGCTTAAAAGATATGGAATGGAAGGTTGTGCACCCATGAGGACACCTATGACCACAGACTGCAAATTAAGCAAAGATGTGACTCTCCTCTGGTAGATGCAACTCATTACAGGTCAATAATTGGAGCCCTCCTATACTTAACTGCTACGAGACCTGATATTATGCAAGCAGTAGGAATGGTGGGAAGATTCAATTAGCTCCTAAACAATCCCATTTGTTGGTTGTAAAAAGAATTCTCAGATACTTTGAAGGATCTCCTAATTTTGGTCTTTGGTACCCTAAGAGCTCAACTTTTACTGTGACTACCTACACTGATGCTGATTGGGGTGGAAGTGTCAATGATCGAAAAAGTACTAGTGGAAATGCATTCTTCCTGGGAGATTGTCTAGTATCTTGGTTTAGCAAAAACAAAACATCCATATCACTATCTACAGTTGAAGCCAAGTATATAGCTGCTGCATATTGTTGTACTCAAGTATTATAGATGAAGGAAGCTCTGAAAGATGTCAACATAGGTACGAATCAGCCAATCACTATCTATTGTGATAATAGAAGTGCTATTAGTCTTAGTAGAAATCCAGTGATGCACTCAAAGACAAAACATATACCAATCAAGTATCATTTCCTTCGTGAACAAGTAGATCAATAAATCATTAACTTGGAATATATCAATATTAAGGAGCAGATAACTGATATTTTCACAAAATCTCTTCCTCGAGAAGCATTTTAACATCTTCGCCAAAAGATGGGGGTCATTTCTCTAGCATCATATTAAGTTGATTCATAAAGATGTTGCATGACAGGGGGAGTAGCTTGATAGGGGGAGTCCTTGTGCACTCCTTTTCCATTGATGCCAAAGGGGGAGAGAAGAATAATATTTCCATCAATGACAAAGGGGGAGATTGTTAATCTAAGTTGTCATTGGTGTCAATATAGCAGTGTTTATGATGGCAATTTCTTTGATACATGATTTCCCATTGATACATGATTGCCCAGGGTTTCACCATAGTGATAAAGGTTTGATATATGATGACATGATGAGATGGAGGACCCAAGGGATTGAATATATATATACAGACAGAATAGAAGTAGTAGATCCATGAAGCAACAGGAGCAAGAAGCCAAAGAGGAGAAGCCATTGTGAAGACAGAGAGTAAGATGAAGTGTTATCGAAAGAACAAAGTAAAAACAACGATAACAGAGGAGTAAAGAAGAAAACATCGGAGCAGCCATATCAGAAGTATCGCAAGTAATATATGCCCAAGAAGAACCGATAGGAAGAAAACAATGGAGGAGCATAAACAGAGTTATAGGAGGTCACAAGAAGATAAGGCACAAGAGCAACAGCTATTAGAAGAGCGGGGGTAGGAGTGTACAAATGTTCAAATGCTTATGTCATAGTCAATGCTTACATCAATCTCATTTTCAAATCCTAGCTGTCGATCTCTGTTTTTAACCTGTGTGCTAGTTGAATACCCATCAGTTGTAGATTTGATAACCTCATATATCCAATGGATATCGGGTCATAAAGTGATTAAACGTTAAATCTCAAAATGGACCTAAAATTTCATAGATCAAGGATTTATAATCCTTATTGGCTCCGTAAGGGCAGCTAAGTGTCACGCAAGTTCCCCGGCTGATATCATTGTGAACCATTGGGTCCAGCGCGCCTTGATTAAACGATGGAGGATCAATGATTGGGTTTGTTGATTGGGTGGATCAACAACCGTCGGATTAATGATGAGATCAACGTGGAGAATTAATCCGATAAGACTTGGGACTAAGTGGACCTGAGAAATTTATGGACACGTGTTTATTTAATTTGGGGTCCGGTCTTGTGCATTCAGGTGGGACCGGCGTTCATTTGCGGGATTAAAGGAATAACTCTGATTTTTCATGAAGTTGTGACTACGATTAAAGGTGATGATGTGGCATGTGGGACCTTCATATGGGTATAGCTGCTCTTATATGGTTTCTGTGAATAATCAAGTCTATGGATAAAAGACTATCTGATATATATTTTTAATATACAGGTCATCTTCCCTCCAATAGACGTGTCCTTTGGTAATTGGTGAAACTCATATAAAAATGAGTTAAAATGGTCCAGTTCTGAGTATCTATCTCGGGCACAAAAATAGAGCATAAAGAAGTTCACAACTCGTGAACTTGAAGAGACAGAGGAAGCCAAAGGAATAGAAGAAAAAGGAAGCCAAAAGGTCCAGGAGAAGAAGATGAAGCCAAAAGGTCTAGCGGAAGAAGATAAAGCCAAATGTCTGGCTGACGCAGAAGGTTAAGTAGAAGACGAAGCCCGAGTTTAGAAGGAATCTGAAGATAGAGTGGGAGGACAATCTTTTGACCTAATTCATCTTGAAAGATAGGTTCAGAGCCCTTGAGGTTGATGCCTCAGAATTGGAAGGATTGGTGTCCTTGGAGTTGGTGCTCCTAAATCCAAGGTTGGTGCCTTGATAAGATATGGTCGAAGCCCTAGAGGTCGGAGCCTCATCAAAACCAAGTTGGAGCTTGGAACACATTTATATTGTATTTATTATTTTATTCAATAAAATTATACTTATACATTTCTCTATTTAAATTGTGAAGAATTAAACTGGTAATAATAACAATTGAAAGAAAATACTGATTCACCCTCCCCCCATGAGTAGAGGCGATGTATACAAATTATCATTTTAAGAAATTTGTGAAACATGCAAGCACTTATGAAGCGGAAGGGCAATAGTAATTAAATCAACATCAAGGTTGGTAAGTCAAGCTAAACTTGGAAATTTTTTCGATAACTTAAAAAAAAATCTTAGCAACCTAAGGAAACAAGAAGAAATGTTAAGAATACAAGATGAGAAAAAATAAGATGTTGATATTTTTGTGTTCCATGCAGAATCACATGCTATTAAATATTGCCCATCATTACCAATGTTGAAGGAATATTACCGAGAGGACAATGGAGCAAGCCAATCACCAAAGAATATATGTTATGTAGCTAGAAGAAGACCATGGAAGCCTAGTCCACTGAATATGATGAAAGAACCTAATTCAAAATTTTAAGATTATGCACATCTATATCAAAGTAATTGGAACACACTCTTTCCTTGGCAACCTTGGCCATATCAACCCCAAAACCAAGCTTGGAAACAACGTTGGCAAGGAACTTATGGGAGAAATCCAAAATATCCTCAATATGTTACTCAGTATCCTCCATTTTATCCCTACCAAACACCTTGACCACAACCATAGACTCAAGCACATTCATCTCGAATATTCAGTCTCACTCAACTACCTGTAGCACCATTTTGAAACCTAGACAAGTAGTTCAACCCACTTACAATGTTGAGGTACAACACCTCCAAACATCTCATATTTATCTAAATGGTATTCATCTTAGCTATGGAAAAGTATTGAAAAGAAAAATACTCTCTTGATGTTATTGAAGGACAAAATTCAAAAAAATAATATTGAAATGACAAGACCAAAGAATCATGGGTTTCACTTGATGAAGAGCAGACATCAGAATCATAGATTGAGAAATTTCCTTCTTGTTTACCATCAGATCCTCCATGTGTACAAGAGAATAATCAACAAAAAGAGGAAGATTTGAATTTCATGGTAGAAGAAGACATGAAAAATGATCCCTATGAGAAAGTGAACCAAGGAAATGAATGCTATATTGGGGTTTGGTTCCAGAAAATCAACAAGAAGTAGCATCACTCTCTTCTTCAACACTACTTGATATAATCAAATTCGAATCATTTGGTCTCTAAAATTAAAGTACATGTCATAGCATATGTTTTTAGCCTATACATGATTTTATCTGTCATCTTCATGTGCACATGGCTCCATTTGAATTATTCCTACACTCGACAGAGATTTTGTCTTTTTCAAGTAGAGTAGGATAGAAAAAACAAGAAAAAATAAAATCTCAGGTGAAAACCTTCTTTGAGGTTCATGATATTGACTCATTTATTGAAAACCTACTTTGAGGCACATGAGATTGAATCATTGATTGAAAACCTCCATGAGGTGGTCAATGGGTTGGAAAAAGAGAAAAACGAGAAAAAGAAAAATCCTAGGTGAAAACCTCCTTTAAGGTGCCTAGGTAGACCTACTAGTTGAAAACCTCATTGAGGCAGTTGGTAGGCATAGGGAACAAAAAATGAAAAATGAAAAGGGAAAAAATTATTTTCTCCATGTATCTCTCTTTGATGAATGCAGGTTCCTTCCAAGCTTTGCAAGAAACAAGAATAATTTAGCACCAAAAGAAAAATTGATAAAAAGCCTAGTCAAAGGAAGTAGAACTTGGGACTTCTCCTCCTTTTCCTAGATGTTGCAACAAGACCAAGGACATGAAAATCCATCTCCCTCATCCATTTCAAACATACACCCATAATTCCCAAGCCTTTTTGTCACACAAAAATATCGTCACCATGATTATTCGCAGTCAGTATGAGTCTATCATCACTTGTACTGTCCTCCTAAGCAAGTCTCAGACCTCAGCTCTTCAAGTCAAGCTTTGAAAATGGGAGAAAGAAATTAAAAATCAATGAAACTCTGGTTCCACACTTTCTCTCACTGTCACCTATGGTCCCGCACCTTCTGTTCACAAAAACTGCGGACCTACCTGCTCTGCCCTTAAAGGTGTGGGTGCGGACCCCTGTGAAAGTCAAAAGGCGCAAGCTTTATCTTAAAAAACTCACTTTGGGTTAATTCTAGAGGATTCTAGAAGGAATTTTGATGTGGATTGTTCGCTCTGAGGTGGTTCATGCATCCCAAAAGAGAAGGTGCTAATCCCTTGATGAGAGGAGCTATCCCTTTGAAGGAGGGATTTATCCCTTTGAAGGAGGACCTAGTAACCTCCCTCCGTTGCACTAAAAATTTAGGCATTGGGCTGGTTGCTGGAGAGGTTAGAAGCTGAACATTTTTGAGGGTAAATGCTGGTGAAATCAAGACTTCCTAGTTGAGCTTAAGAGGAGAGATCACATACCTTTTTGGCTTCATTGGGGAGTGAGTGAAACTTGTCAAAGTAGAGGAGACTTCTTGCTGGACCCTGGGCGGAGCTTATACAGCGTCAAGGTACAGGTTGTAAAGTTCTTCTTCTTTTGAATTAATACAATCAAACTCATTTTTCTCAACAAGTATCTCATGTTATTTGTTTCATGGACTCCTTGAATTTCATGTTAAATATTTTTTATGATATTGGCTTTTCAGGTGCTATTTAATTTGTTTGCCTTGTTTGTGTTTGCAGATTCGCGACAAAGGAGCTCATTTGGATCGAAGGAGCAAAGGCATCCACGAACTTGCGTTGGATCTAAGGTAGGCCCTAAAAAAACTTGTTTGCCATTGTTTATAAAAGCATATTTAGAGAAAGATAGTGTCTGGTTGGTTTGCTTGTCATTAGGTCTTCTTTAGATTCCTGGAAGGTCTATCTTTTCCGCAAGATTGACTTACTCCGTGTGACAAAATGGCGACTCCACTGGGGACTTGATTATTTTCGTTGTTTTTACTTTGACCTGAGAAACTGTGTTTTTGTTTCTGTTTTTGGCTTGTTGTGTGTAAAATTGGGCAGAGTTTGTAGATCCAGGGTTATTTTTCGTTTTTCATAGCTTTGGGAGAGGACCGCACCCTAGCCTTTTGACATAGTGCGTACCTATCCGCACCTTTGCTTTTAGCACAGAGCGGGACCGCACCTGTGTCAACTGTGGGCCTGCGGACCCTGTCAAAATTTTGAAAAACCTAAGATTTCCTCTATTAGTCAGCTTAGTTTTTGTTTAGAAATTGTTATCCACTACCCAGACCTGCGTATACTTGTCAAAATCTTTCCTTAGGTTGATTTCATTAGTGTTAGGGTTTTAGGTGAAATTCCTAGGAGTTTTTCTTGTTGGGTTTGTTTTTCATTTTGGTTGTGTAGTGGCTCTGAGCTTAGAAGCTGTAGGGACTTCAGATCACCTTAGTGTCTGCCAGCCTTCTTATGAGTCTTACCATTTATGAAATCTCCCCTTGTTGAGGAATCCGCTTTGAGTTTTCTCTTTACAAAACTTCGAAAAGCTTGTGTTTAAAAGTTTGGATTTTCATTTTCAAAAAGAAAATAAAATTGGTTATTCTTGACTGATTTGTGATTCTGCATAAATTGGTCCTTAGCTCACATCTAGCTAAGTAAAACATCCTCAAAAAAGACATCTTGTAGGCTTTGACTTTAAATAGGTTTTTATAATTTATAGATCTCAAAGTTAGTCATTTCCATAGTTTTGAGTGTTTTATAAAAAAAATAAAAAAAATCTCTTTTGGAAAAACGTTTGTTTTTGTAGTGGTTGAGTGCTTTGAAACGAAAAAGGGAATTTTTTGTGAAATAACTAGTTGTCGCATTTTGAGTGCATTGGAAAGGACAAAAGCTCTTCTTTTAAGTTGTTTGATTAAGAAATATTTCTGTTTACAAAAGTATTTTCATTCTCAAACTCTTTCTTAGTTTAGAAGTTCATTGAAGAGAAAAAGATTGTTTAAGTCATCTTAGGTGCATTTTTAGTTATTTTGAGTCGAGTCTTCATACCACGAGTTTCATCTCCGCACCTTTTGACTTAAACAAAAACCAATAAAAATAACGCTTAAAGTAAAATTCATCTAGTAACATTTTTATTTCTAGGGCTCTGATACACCAACTTAGCTTAGGCTAGTGTCTTGGAGTAGGAGAGTAATTAACTCTCCAAGACAGTAAAAACAAACAAGTAGTTGTATCTTGTGGTAGGGAAGAAATCCAATTGTTGCATTTATGCTCTGGGAAAGCTCCTCTTAAAGGAGAAGCACGAGATCATGTCTGAACCAGTGTGGGAATCAATCATTCCTCATTGGGAACGACGCCAAATATTCACGTATTAAAAATGGTAAACCTCGGATTAACCATTGTCGAGGAGCCTGGGGTCACTTGTTGGTAAACCTTGGATTATGTCAAGGAGCCTTCAAGGGGATTGAGCTTGCTACTCTGCCCTTGTGTGCGTATCGGATCGTAGACTGTTCCCCCAGGTATATTTGTTTCAGTTGGTAACCTTAGTGGCCATATTCTTTAGGATTCTTCCTAAGGTGACAGTGGTGGGAAGATCCCACTGTACCTAGAGCAGACATCGGCTAGACTCACTTGGATTTTCTGGGGGGTTCTCTTCACTCGAGACGGTTAAGTGGAGTAACTTGTGCCAGTCTATTCATTAAGCACGTTGCCGGGGTAACTGTTCCAACCGCCATTTCTGTATTGAACTCTGCGACGTTGGATTTCATTACCAACTAGTGTTTTCAGTATGGAAAGTTACCGTTTGTGTGTGTTTGATCTCCTAGATTCTTTAGGCGTGTGATTCAAATTTGTTTGGTTCTTTAGAGGCTTTAGATGGTTTTCATTGAGATTTTACTTTGTTTGCGTGTGAAGTAGTTAAAAGTTTTTAATCGTGGCTGAATTACCGAGGAAGTCCCGTAGACTTTGGGGTCAACCTCCTGAGTTTTCACCGAGCCAGCTTGAAGGCTTGAAAGTCCTCGTAACTCCTAGAGACAGTAGAGTTGGGTCACCTGAAGAAGGAGAATCTTCTTTGATAGTACATCCTGATTTTCAAAAATTAGTGGCAGATTATAATCCACAGTCAGTGTCTGTTTACGAAGTGACTGGTAGCTTTTCATCTACTAGTGATATAGGTGAGGAACCTGAAATATCTGAGCCTGAAAGTGAATTTGCTGCTACTCCGACATCGGGGTTTGTTTCTCCAGTTTCTAGTGGTCCTGGTTCACCTAGGGTAGAAAGAGTAATCACCCAAGATCTTCCTTCTGGACTTATTGTTATTGAAGAACTTGCTACTCTGGAAGAAGAAGTAGGCATCCCTATCCCTGAAAATCAACCTGTTATTGAGCTAAGGGAGCGTGAATCAATTTTATACAATCCACCTAGGATCAGTACTTGGTATCTTTCTTTGACTAATTTCTTAGAAAACCCAGGGTTAAGTTTTTCACCACCTCGCGCTCCTTATCACCCAACACCTAGAGGTTATTATCCTCCGTTAAATATGTCGAATCAGTCGTCCATGTTTACTCAATCGCCCAAATCCTTTTTGTACGACGGTCCTTCTGTTCCCTCCGGGTATCAGTCACTTTCTGGTACTTTTTCGGGAGCATCTCCTCAACCCATTGAGCAAGGGTTATTAACTGGAAGCAATGGTACTAAGCCATTGAGCGTAGAAGACATTCTCATGATGTCAGGTTCTATTCCCAATCCTCAACCTCAAGGTGGCCAGTTACCGCCTGGGGGGCAGCCTCAATTATCACCTGGGGGGCAACCTCAAGGTACACAATTTGCATCTGGGGGGCAACCTCAAGGACAGTACATGCCTACAGGACAGTACGTTCCTCAAGGTCAACCCCAGACTCAATATGTACCCCAAGGTCAACCCTAGTATCAATTTATACCTCAAGGTCAACCCCAGTATCAGTACGTGCCTCAAGGGTATCAACCCCAAGGTCAGTACTCGAACCAAGGTTTCCAACCACCCTTCGGTCAAATGTATGTTCAAGGAACATGAAATGTACCTTTAAATTATCAATCCTACCCTCAACCCGGTTATGGTCCTCAATATTCTCAACCTGTTATGGGTCAGTACCCCGGAATGAATATAGTGTGGGATCCATCGCAAACTCAATAGGTGTTGCAGCCAAATGTACAGTTTTCATCTCAAACTGGACAATCCTTAGTTTCTGGTACACTCCAGCAACCAGTCCAGTCTAACGTTCAAACTTCTGTACCTTCGGTAGTTTCTCAGCCTGGGCCTAGTATGCCTCGTACTCCGCCTCAAACGACTGCTACAACTGCCGCAACATCTGTTCAATCTAACCCACCTACTTCTAGAGTATCGACAGCTCCAGTTTCTACTGTTCCTGTATCTACTCCTTAGACATCTTTACCACCGTCTGGATCCATGATTCAAACTTCGGTTCAGATGCCTGTAGGACAACCTGGTTCAAGTAGGTTGTCACAAGTCAACCACAATTTACTTATCAATCGTACCAGGGACAGTACCAATTTGTTCCTGCTGTGCAGCAGCCAGTGTATCAGTATCAACCGTACCCTGGGTACACTTATCAACAACCCCAGTATGGTCCGGTTAATCCTGGTTTTCCGGGAGGATACAATATCCCAAACGCAATTCCTATTCGTAGTTATCCTGGATATCCTCCTCCTGGGGCTGGTCTCATGACCCAGAGTTTTAGGGACCCTAATCGTCAGTTACCATTTATCCCAACTTTGGACTTGCCTGACTTGTCGCGCCTAATGAATGATCCCATTAATTATCTTCCGTTTTGGCCGCCAATGCCGAATAAGTTACCCAGTGACATTCCTAAGTTTGAAGGTAAATCAGGAGAGGACCCGTCGAACCATGTGATGACTTACCACCTCTGGTGTGCGTCTAACTCCATTTCAGATGATTCAATCCGTCTTAGACTTTTCCATCGCACTCTAATTGGTCTCGCGGCCAAGTGGTACATTGAGTTACCACGAGGCACTTTTTATAATTTTAGTCAGTTAGCTACCTCGTTTTTACCTCATTTTCAATTGCCAGTCCATTATGATAATGGCATAGAATTGTTAACTTCGTTAAAACAATCGACATCCACTTACATTTCAGATCATATTCATGAGTGGAGACGTCGACGGCGTTTAGTGAAGGTATTTATTCCGGATTAGATCTTGGCCGAGTGGTTTGTAAAATCTTTGTTGCCAAAGATCACTGAAGATGTAGCTAAAGCTGGAGTTGTTACTGAGGAGCAAGTAATTGCTCAAGCACAGTACCTTGACTTGGTCTATACTCAGTCAGGTACGTTACACGAGAAAATCCCCGATCTTCCCAAGCAAAATCAAATCGTTGCAGCTCCTTCGGGATCTCATGCCTCCGATGGTATGATCAGTACGGTTAACACTAAAAGTAAGAAGAAGTCTTCCAAGAATTCTTCTCCTATCATAACCTTGCCTGATTCCCCAACAGGAGATTCTTCTGTAGAGATTTCCGCCGATATTCACGTTGTAGAGTCATCTACAGCCAAATCAAAATCTGGTGGGAAGAAGAAAGGAAAGTAGAAGAATAAAACGGACAAAAATTCAAAGGAGAAACCTGAAAAATCGGAATCCAATGATGAAAAGCGCAAACCTCGTTATCCTTGTCTCATTTTTGACGATGAACATTTTACAAGAGACTGCCCTCATCGTGCAGAGGTTGCGAGGATTGTCAAAGGTTCCCAAACTCTTGTTGTTTTGAAGGATCCTTTTCCAGCTCAAGAAATTAAGATGATAGGTTCATCCTCGAGTGCCAATGAAGAACCCATACTGATGATGTCCCATGTTAGGATTGCGACTCGATCGCAAGATTATGGTAGTAAAAGTCTTGTTGATGGTAAAGAAGCAGAATCTTCTCATTCTAATCCATCGACCTTAGCTCCCGGTTCCAATCCACTACAGATCAAGAAACCTAATCCAGACTTCGTAATCAAACCGTCCGCCAAGGGTATACTTCGAAAGTTAGCTTTCAATCCACATGCGAGAGCGGCTCAGAATTATAACATTGTTGAGGATTTAGCTGTTTCACCCTCAGCAATGTCGGCTTTAGAAGTGATGCAATCATGTCCAGCACAACGTAAATTACTTTTGTCGGTTATAGGAGCTGTTGACCTTCAGGACTCGAACCTAATAATTTTCGATCTAGAAAATAGTACACCATGTTTGCCTCATCAAATGGCTTTCCAGATTCCAGTGATAGTCAAAAACAGGCCTATTCATCGGACTGTAATTGATGAGGGAGCGTCAACGTGTATTATGTCGATACAGTGTTGGAGATCGCTTGGTTCTCCTTCGCTAAATCAATCCCCGATGATTCTAAAGGCCTTTGATGGCCGTGGGTTTCATCCTTTTGGCATTCTATAGGATTTGCCTATAGGGGTTAAAGGAAAAACCATTAGTCTAGATGTGGAGGTGGTTGATGCCCCTCTAGATTACAACCTTCTCTTGGGTCGAAGTTGGTCTTACGCTATGACAGCGGTCGTTTCATCGGTCTTTCAAGTAATAAAGTTTCCACATAAAGGAAAGATCGTAACAATAGACTAGCTGGCTTACTTTTCATCCGACCCAGCCTCTTCTGAGAGTATTCAGCATGTTGTTAAAACGACTATCCCATACAAGGATATTGGAGTAGGACTAGTTAAAGATGTCGGTTTACTGGGAACTTTCCCTTTTCCTCCGATCAATGCATTGTCTTCATTTGCAACCATTCATATGATTACATCAGACACCATTGTTTATGATGATCCTTGGATCATTCCTTCTGAATCTGAGATAGACTCATTTGGTGATGTCATGCCTTTGAGTCCATATGAAATTGTGTATGAGGCCGTGCAATCGTTTACCGACCCATTTTCAACCGAAAATGACTTCATGAGTGTGGTCCGTGAGGAATCACTTTTCACATCAAGCTCGGATTTAATCACGTTTTCTGAACTTGTTCACTCTGATGAGCGAATTCATGAAATCCTATGTGCAGATGATTTACCATGGGAAGATCTCCATCACAGATCTTCATTTTTACCAGAGAAAAATCGTTTTGAAAACGATTTCTCATCAATTTTTACAACTGAATATGTCAAGGAACCTCAGAATCCCATGAAACATCCTAATTCAGAGTTAAATTTGGGAAACATCTCTCGAACTATTCCTATTGACATTTCGGTTAAGATTGGAATTGTTGAGAACATTCATATAGGTGCCTCATGTACAGATGACGAAATTCAGCTATATAAGGCCCTATTTGAAGAATTCCGCGACGTGTTTGCTTGGTCCTATGAGGAAATGCCAGGAATTGATCCCGCGATTGTTGTTCATGAGATCAAGACTTACCCGGATGCTAAACCCGTCCGGCAACGTTTGCGTCAGATTCACCCAAGAAAAGCTGCTGCAATTAAAGCAGAAGTTGAAAAATTACTCAAAGCAGGTTTCATTTATCCGATCCCGTTAACGGATTGGGTATCGAATATTGTTCCAGTTAACAAAAAGCAGGGAACAATAAGAATATGCATCGATTATAGGGACATTAATCGAGCCTGTCCAAAGGACAATTACCCAACTCCCTATATCGATCAAATCATTGATGATTGTGCCGGCAGCGAAATATTCTCCTTCATGGATGGTTTTTCCGGATACAATCAAATCAATATTCTACCTACCGATCAACCAAAAACGACTTTCATTTTTCCATGGGGGACATTTGCTTATTGCAAGTTACCTTTTGGGCTCAAGAATTCCGGAGCAACTTTTCAAAGGGCCATGTCTTATGCGTTTCATGACAACAAGCACATTGTGCAACCGTATCTCGATGATTTTCCTGCTCATTCATTACATCAAGCTGATCACCTCGTTCATTTACGAGCAATCTTTATGAGGTGTAGGCATTATCGGATTCGGTTGAACCCACATAAATGTGTCTTCTATATAGAGATGGGTCGATTACTGGGGTTTGTAGTTTCGAAAGCCGACATTCACATCGATCCCTCGAAGGTCGAAACTATCGTCAACTTGCCTCCTCCTTCGAGTCTTCGCCAACTCCAAAGTTTGCAAGGGAAAGCAAACTTTTTACGACGATTCATTCCTAACTACGCTGAGGTTACAAAGGGTTTTACCTAGTTGTGGAAACAAAATACTCCATTTTATTGGGATGAGATAGCTCAGAAATCTTTTGATGCACTTAAACACGCGTTGACCCATGCACCGTTATTGCATCCTCCCAACTACAACCAAGATTACTTCTTGTATCTCGCCGCCTCTCATTCCACCATTGGAATGGTCTTAGTTTAGGAAGATGAATTCAGAACTGAACATGTGATATATTACCTTAGTCAAACTTTAAATCTAACTGAGCTAAAATACTCACATGTGGAGAAATTGGCATTGGCAGCTGTTCAAGCTGTCCAACGTTTTCGTCACTACATTTTACTACATAAAACTACAGTAATTTCCAATTGCAACCCTATGATCTACATTTTGACCAAGCAATTGCTAGGGGGCAAGTACTCTAAATGGATTGTTATCCTTCAGGAGTTCGACTTGGAATTTGAGAAATCCAAGTCTAAGAAATCTTTAGTTTTTGTGTAGTTAATGTGTGACTTCCTGCGTGCTGACACGGAAACTGTGGCGAAGGAGCCCATTGCGGACGAATCCTTGTTTCTAATCAATACTTTAGATCTGTGGTATAGAGATATCATCGTTTATCTCCAGACCCAATCCTTTCGACCAGAAATTTCAAGGTCAGAACATCGAAAAATTCGATTCCAGTTCCAACAATTCAGGATTATTGGAGATACTCTTTATCGCCGTGGGGCGGACTCTATGTTTTGACGTTGCTTAACTCACGAGGAAGCTGATAGGGTTCTAAATGACTGTCACTCTGGAGCGTGTGGCGGTCATATGTCTGGGTATGCCACAGCCCAAAAGATATTGCGCGCTGGCTACTTCTGGCCGTCTTT
Source organism: Pinus tabuliformis (assembly GCA_031772625.1). Classification (NCBI taxonomy): domain Eukaryota; kingdom Viridiplantae; phylum Streptophyta; class Pinopsida; order Pinales; family Pinaceae; genus Pinus; species Pinus tabuliformis. The sequence goes on along the minus strand of CM062804.1, from coordinate 891,124,201 downwards.
ATTTAAAGATTGTATTACGGTGGTCCGAAAATGCCACAACTGCCAAATTTTTGATCGAAAGATGCACGCTCCACCTGCTCCTCTCCACCCTATAATTTCCGTTGGTCCTTTTTCCAAATGGGGTATCGATTTTATTACATTTAACCCTCACTCGGCCGGGGGGCATGCGTATATCATCCTTGCGGTAGATTATTTTACCAAGTGGGCCGAGGCGATGCCTACATTTGAGGCAGACGGCAAGACAACTGCAATTTTCATGTTCAATCATATAATTGCTAGGTTTGGTGTCTCGCAAGCGATAATCACTGATCATGGGCATCATTTTCGAAACATTATGATGACCGAACTTACAGGCCAGCTTGGTTTACGTCACGATAGTTCAACACCTTATTATCCACAAGCTAATGGTCTGGTTGAATCCATCAACAAAGTTTTAGTCATCATGATCCGACGAATCATTGGGATTGATCGGTTGAATTGGCACAACATGCTATTTTCAGCGCTTTGGGCGTACCGAACTTCAGTAAAAACATCAACAGGGTTCACTCCTTTCCAACTAGTCTATGGTTTGGAAGCTCTGTTACCCATTGAATGCGAAATCCTGTCACTACAAATGGCCATCAAGTTACTTCCAGCCACTTTCGAAGATGAAAAGCATTTTTTATACTTGGCTCAATTATATGAGAATCGACGTGATGCTACATTGGCGATCGAGACTCACGCAAAACGCATGAAAGCTCATTATGATCGAAATGTGACCCCTCGAAATTTTTCAGAAGGAGATCTAGTCTTAGTTTACGATCAAGCTAATGATAAATTAGGCACTGGAAAATTCGTTCCTATGTGGCATGGTCCCTATGTTGTCAAGTGAAAGCTAGCAAAAGGGGCCTATGAATTGGTAGACTTTGACGGGGACTCTTTGGGTAAACCCAGAAATGGTCTTTACTTGAAGAGGTATTATGCTTAAAGAATGGGTATGGAGATTTTTAGTTAGGATAGTTTTTCTTTCTAGCTGGTGTGTTTTAGTTTAAACAATTTACTTAGCTTAGAGAGTGTTTTTTCGTCATTATTCCTGCTTATCTTGGTTTTACTCTTGATATTGTAGATGTCGATGCCTCTCCAAACATACATTGGTTTCGCTGATGGTGCTTGTTGTAATACACGGAACATTTCTTCCGCAGCCTGGGTTATCTATTCGCCCTCTGACGAGTTAGTATCTATGCATGGGGTAAGCCTCGGTCAAACAACGAACAACATTGCCGAGTATAGTGCAGTGATTGAGTTATTATCTGAATCTATTTCATTTGGGAATCAGAGTTTGATAGTGAGGTTAGATTCTAACTCATTATATTACAGCTTAATAGAGTGTATGCCATTAGAAATCCAGTGTTATTAAGATTATTTTTGAGAGTGCGTCTCTTGGAACGTGAATTCGATTATATTGAATATCAGCATATTCCAAGATCTTTAAATACATTAGCAGATGCAATTGCTTCTCGAATGTTAAATAGACATTTGCAATAATCATTCATGTAAATTTAAAACTATTCCATAACATGATTTACAAGATAAGCCGGTAATAGTGATATATATATAGGAGTGTGTCAAAAAATACATCGTCTTCGATCATAGGTTGAAAAACACCTTATGATCGGCAAAAATGATAAGTACAAAAAACAAAAATGTCATATGTGCCCACAATAGGCGATCATCCTATCACTGGTGATAATCTCGATAAGAAACCACTACACAGGCCACCTTGCAAAGGAACGTCCTAAAAGGTCTCGGGACGCCAATCACATAGCGCTGAAGTCGACGAGGGATGTCATCTATAGTGGTCTCCAGAATATCTCCTGTCAAGCGCTCCAGATGACCTTCCAACTCGGCCAAAACCTCTGCTGATTCATCCTGTGGGGCTGGCGCAGTTGCAACTGGTTGTTTCCTCTCGTAAGGCCGGAGAGTGGCTGGTCGCTGTGGACCCACATCCGCATTTCAAACTTTTTCTATCAGTTTTGAGATAATGGAAAAATAATAAAAAAAAATAAAATAGGGAAAATGTTGAAAATGATTTTACCTGAGTCATCCCACTGCTCTCCTGGTGGAAGAACCATGTCTGAGTCACCACAAAAATCTACCCCAGCGTAAGGGAAGTCCTGAATAGAAAAGACCTGGTTTTCCAGCCATTAGAAATACTCAGGTTTGAATCGAGCAACCTCTGTCCTCTCGTCCGGATGACGGGCCATAACTGCGACCCATCGCATCAGTTTGGGCTCTCGAGGAAGCCCAGCTCCAACAGTAAGGTGCTGCGGGATCAACATGGGAACCCTCTCCAAGCCAAAACTCACAACCAAAGCCCCATAACCAAAGGTCTTTAGTTGTCCGTTTTTGGCCCTGGTCAGTTGGCCTTTCAGATTGGCCAACACGACATCGCACCAGTTGAAGATGGTGCCTCGAAAGCAATCAACTGCCATACGCATCTGGGATCCGATGGCAATATGTAATGCGGTAGCCCCGCAAAGTCTGGTGACAGTAAACGCAATCACCATGAGTTCAGGACGGGATATGGTCTTTATGTCTATCCCTTTGTCTCTAGCCTGGCTGTTGCAGTACTCTAGCCGGAGGCTATCGACAGACTGGCCACCTGGCCTAGCCCCAAACATAGTCAAGTCTTCGCCTCTCTTAGGCAAACCAGTCAAGAAATATATGTCCGCCGGCTCGATTTTGAGTTGGTGGCCACCAATGAAGAAGCACTGGTCCTGTATGCTCCATTTGTCAACCAACCACTATAAGAAATCCACCTGAGCCCTCATGCCAGGAATGGCCCAGAATTTGTACAAGCCGCACACCCTCAAAGCAACAAGTGAAGGCTGATGATTCCATGCAGCAGCATCCACGTCCTCATGCTCTCGTTCACGCCAATCTAGCATGATGTACTCTCTGCATCAAGTAAAAAGATAAATTAAAATGCTAGAAATTGTTTTATTTGGTCCAAATTTGAGAATTTTTGGGTTAAAAACCCTTGCGACGGGGACCGCACCCTCCGGGTTAGACACAGTGCATGGGATCGCACTTTGTCTACATGGAAGGTGCGGACCCCTGGCTTTTTCCCAATGGAGAAAAAGTCGGGGTCCGCAGGCCAGCAGTGGTAAACCTACGGGTCCCCGCACACGGGTTTTAAGCCTAAAACCCTCCCAAAAATGAAATAAATAACTAAAACAAAAATTGAAATGGTTAAAAATGAAGAGTAGGATGATGTGGATTACCTGGAGAAGACGGCGTTCGATTCTGATGGTTGGATTTTCCGCAATCTTCACGGGAAGTTTTCTGAGAAAAAGCACTATTTTCTCACCTAAAACTCAAACGGTAAAAGTGAATTGACGAAGGCCCTTTTTATAAGTTTTTTGAGTAAATAAATTGCAAATTTGTTTATGTTTCACTTTGGAAAGGTATTTTTGCGACATTTTTATCCATTTCAAACAGGTATGAGTAATGTTTGTGTTTTTGTGCAGGATAACGGATTATTCAGGCAAAATCTATCATTTTCGACGAAAAACATTTAGTCACCTTTAAGCTCTTTTCTGACTCCTAAAACATGAAAAGATCGCCGAGTTTTCTTTTAAACTCATTAAAACGGAACTAAAAGACGATCCACTTACAACTCTTTTCCGACTGTAAAAACATGAAAAGATTGCCGGATTTTTGTCGTTTCAAATTCGATATTGGTTATAAAACGACGTGTCATTGATCGCTTTTTTATTTTTTCGGATCAAGGGCACTAATGACGAAAAGTACTCCTCGGTCGTAAAATATCAAGCGGTTCTCTCAAGTATTATTTTATACTTTTTCGGGCTTGGGAGACACAAACTTACGAAAAAGGTCAACCCTGGAGTTTTATTAAGTTTTTTCAGACTCTCTAAAATTGAAAAACGCCGAGTTTCTCCTATACTGGACTCGTTAAAATTTCACAGTAAAGGACTTGTTCAATTACAAACAGGAACAAACCATTCCTTCTTAGGGTTCGAATTTAAACTAAGTTGGACTCATCCGAAGGATGAGCTTATAATCAAGCAAATGTTATCCTCCTCAAGCTTGTCAAAAATAAAGAGGTACTTGCTAGAAATGGTGGGGGAAAAGAGAGAAAAGTGAGCCTGTTTGTCATACTTTGTAACCACTCTCGAACACGACACTTTTATTCACCTGGGTTGGGAAATCCTTTGCCTAACAGTTGATCAAACCACATTGAAAGTCTTCAGCCAGTTTCTGGGTATTAACTTTGGGTCAATTGTCACCAAACCATCTGTCATGTCATTATGTGTTCAAGAGGTCACTGCAAATAAGCCATTCATCTGCAAAATATCTGTCATCCATCTTGACCATCCCTGAGTCAGTCCTTGCAACTAAATTTCTTCGACTTGATCTATGATTTCGTGTTGTGGGCTTGCCTACGACGGATCGCTTTCTATCGACATCAGCTCATTATCTAGAAAGATGATCTAGAAATCGTCAGTACCTTGAGATCTGCATGCCTCAATGGCAGGTTTCTCGCCTTTGATGACAGGTTTCATCATTGACCTTCGATCAAAGGATTCCGTGACATGTTCGACATCAACACATTTATTCGCATCTCATGGATTGTACTGGGTACTTTGAGAGCCATTGACATCACTGGTGGTTTCTCTCACACTTGTTAACAGTTTACATCATTGACTGGTAATCAAGTGGTTTCTACCATGTTCGACATCAACACATTCATTCGCATGGATATAATCGTACTGTTTCAGGAAGTAGAAATGAAGACCTTGGATCTAGTTTCCACAATCCAGGCTGCGAGGAATTTTGTATTCATTATATAATGGACTATTCATAAACAGATGACTACGTCCATACTGTGTCCACATGAGTCTATACTTCTGATGTTTTACAAGATCATTCCTATATCAGAGCAGTAGTTAGTTTTCTAGTCAGTTTTGATCTAAGTATGGGAATGCCTACCTTAGCGATGATATGATCTCATATATATATCTTGCATTGAATGTTTTTACAGGTTCAAACCGAGCTCTCCACAAGATGATCCTCAAAATGATAAAGTACTTCACTCTTCCTAAATGATAAATGAAATCCTCATCTACTACAGACTTCGCACTTTAGGGGGCAATCTGTTACACAAAAATATCGTCACCATGATTATTCGCAGTCAGTATGAGTCTATCATCACTTGTACTGTCCTCCAAAGCAAGTCTCAGACCTCAGCTCTTCATGTCAAGCTTTGAAAATGGGAGAAAGACATTAAAAATCCATGAAACTCTTGTTCCGCACTTTCTCTCACTGTCACCTGCAATCCCGCACCTTCTGTTCACAAAAAACTGCGGACCTGCCCGCTCTGTCCCTAAAGGTGTGGGTGCGGACCCATATGAAAGTCAAAAGGCGCAAGTTTTATCTTAAAAAACTCACTTTGGGTTAATGCTAGAGAATTCTAGAAGGAATTTTGACGTGGATTGTTCGCTCTGAGGTGGTTCATGCATCCCAAAAGAGAAGGAGCTAATCCCTTGATGAGAGGAGCTATCCCTTTGAAGGAGGGCTTTATCCCTTTGAAGGAGGACCTAGTAACCTCCCTCCATTGCACTATAAATTCAGGCATTGGGCTGGTTGCTGGAGAGGTTAGAAGCTGAACATTTTTGAGGGTAAATGCTGGTGAAATCAAGACTTCCTAGTTGAGCTTAAGAGGAGAGATCACATACCTTTTTGGCTTCATTGGGGAGTGAGTGAAACTTTTCAAAGTAGAGGAGACTTCTTGCTGGACCCTGGGAGGAGCTTGTACAACGTCAAGGCACAGGTTGTAAAGTTCTTCTTCTTTTGAATTAATACAATCAAACTCATTTTTCTCAACAAGTATCTCATGTTATTTGTTTCATGGACTCCTTGACTTTCATGTTAAATATGTTTTATGATATTGGCTTTTCAGGTGCTATTTAATTTGTTTGCCTTGTTTTTGTTTGCAGATTCGCGACAAAGGAGCTCATTTGGATCGAAGGAGCAAGGGCATCCACGAACTTGCGTTGGATCTAAGATAAGCCCTAAAAACACTTGTTTGCCATTGTTTATAAAAGCATATTTAGAGAAAGATAGTGTCTGGTTGGTTTGCTTGTCATTAGGTCTTCTTTAGATTCTAGGAAGGTCTATCTTGTCCGCAAGATCGACTTACTCCGTGTGACACTTTCCCATTTATTTTCCTCATTGTCCTAAAATGCTACAGGAGGGTTTTGTTTTGCTATAGGCGGCCAAAATACAAAGAGCGTAAAATTATTTTTACCATATCTAGAAAATTATGCATCCATTGGCTGAGTTATTTCATGGGGAGATGCATATGCATGACGGTAACATGCTCAAGCAATTTCAAGAAATTCCAATTCATACTTTTTGAGAAATCGGACTCCATCACCTAGAACCATTTTAGTTTGTTTGCAATATCCATGCATCCATTGTCCAAGAGTTTTAGTGAGGAGATGCATAAGGATGATGGGAACATGCTCATAACTTTTTAGGTGAATCCAATCCACCTTTTGAGACATATGAAAAAATCAATTCGGTTATAGGAGATTGTCCTGAAATGCTACAGGAGCGACTGAAATTGCTACAGGAGTGTGATTAGCATGGAAAAAAGGTTCAGATATTATTTTTTTCATATAGGAACAAGAGGAGGGGTCCACCATAGCATCATCATTCATTTTCCACACCACTTGACCTCTTCTCCACTCTCATTTTCATCTCTATCCATGAATAGAACCCATTTCACCCCTTTTTCCATCCCTTCCACCACAAAAAGGGCCTTCAATCCCTGTCAGCAAATTACTCATGAATTATTAGTATTTTTAAAGGTATCACTTGAAGGAAATAATGATCCTAGGAGGGTCTATATGACCGCTACAAGAAGAAACAAAGTCCTGTAGAAGTTTTCACAGGCCCTCTAGAACCACAATGAAAAGCACTAGGAAGCAACAGAAAGAAGAATTGACCAACATGAAGCATTGAGGGATCATCTCCTTGTTAGAATAAGGAATTACTAAGAGGGGGGGTGAAATAGTAATAGTGAGATTATTAAAAAAAAAAATTACTAGATATGTTTTTAGTTCTTTCCTTTATTGTCTGATACTTATGAGAGGATTCATTCATAAATAAATTGAGCAACAAGCTTAAGAATTCATATGAACATAAAACCTATCACATTAGCAGCACACACATATTGACACTGATTTTTAACCCAAAGGGAAAAACAACCAATTTGTTGTTGTTTATGATGTAAATTAAGCACCTACATAATTACTTCATTTTTTTGTGAGAACCCACTCATAGGAATCACCGATCCCATTAGGTTAGAAAGCACTTACTTGCTAAGAGGCACCAACCTCTTCTGAATGTAGACTATAACTTGGTCTTGCCACTATTCTACTTTCCATACAATTTTCAAGCCGAAAACAAAGGCATATAAAAATACAAAAAGATATCAATCTCATTGGTTGCAGAACCAACTTCTGCTCTTGCTCCTCTACTGCTCCACAGATTCCCTTGGTCTCATACAACAACCCTCTATCTTTTTTTTAAAACCACATATCCTCCTCTTTCCTCCTTCTCTCACATAGGATCTCTGCTCGCACTGATCAGCTCTTCAACAATACATTCTTCACCCACTTTTCTCAATGGAAATCAATGGTTTTGATCCTCTCTTGCACACTACACAATGTTGTCTCTATTGTTTGTTTCCACACTACCTGAGTGTACATTTGTATGACTTCGCCTACTCTTGTTGTGTATGATATTTGAATTATGTCATGGAATTAAACATAAGGATAGTCTTTTAAGTTCTTCACTAACTCCATGTGTAATCCTCCATACTAAGAATTTAATCTCGGTCTCCTTGAACACTTTACCATGACTTCCCATGATTATTCACTGCTTCGTAGAGCTTGACAGTGCTTAGAAATGGCCATATGTTCCTTATCTAAATATATAAGACATGCATTGGAAGTAGAAGATGGCTTTCTTTATCTCATCAGTTCTTCTCTATGGATCGTTGTCCTTGTTGCCCTGTCTCAGCATTTTTTGTAGATCACATTGACTCCATAAACCATCTTCTTTGATTTACATTTAATCTCTAGTTGTTGACCCATTCCACCTTTTATTTCTCTTTACTATTACATTGGAGCCACAACATATTGTAACTCATATAAAAGGAACGTTATGATATCACACAGTTCTGATACATTTATCCCCTTGGCACTTAGCCCTTAGTTCCTTTGGTCTCCACAGGACTATGTGCCAGTTAATAATGGATCCCCCATTATCGGAACATGTTTCAAATTCCATTTGTATAGGAGTTACGAGGTCAACCTTTGATATGCTGACCTCCGAGATGACGTCATGATTTTTTTATCTCTCCATGTGGTGGCTCCTGAGTGGTAACACGTGTCACCCTGATTTTCCCCATTAGGCCACTGAAACTACAAAAAAAAGCTTCGGTGTGTCTACCATACTGCCATGTCATGTTGACATCATTTTCCACTTAAGTTATTAAATATCAATTGGCTATGAACATGATTTCATTAGGAGGAGAGAGAACGATCCTCCTTGGTCCTTGGTCCTACACCAAATTCATTCGTATTTACTTTCCTTTACGAACCTCGGAGCTGCTAAGAAATTAAAATCTATAAGGACTTATGAGGTTTCGAGATTCCAATGACCTCATCCTCTGATATAGCCTACTCTGAGGTTCTGATAAGTCTCCTTCTGTGAGGTTCCGATCCAACCTTTTCTCTAAGGTTTTGATTAGTCCTTTGCTCCAAGGTTTTGCTCAGTCTTTTACTCTGAGGTTCGAATCTAACCTTTTCTCCAGGTTCTAATCAATCCTTTGCTTTGAGGTTCTGATCAGTCCTTTTCTCTGAGGTTCCAATCAGTCTCTTGCTTCGAGGTTCAAATATTTCGCCTTGTCTTAAGGATTCCAGGATCCTTACTTTGGAAACATAGAAATTTTGATTCCAATGGCCATTATCAGACTTCTATATCTCATTATAAATATTATTCAAAGAATTTTCCACAAGAGACAATTCAATATATTATTTGAGCCCATTTACAACCTGAAAGATGCCTCCAAACCTGAAATATGATGCCAAGAACCTAGACTCCTGATTCACCATAGTCATCGTTTTATCGATTTTCCAATAAGCCTGCAACTATGGTGATTCTCTATCAGAAACTTGCATCAACCATAGGATCACCATGCTAATTTGCTTGACATCAATACCAACACACTCACAGGCACTAGCCATCCAGACAATGCCAACTGTCCAACAATCTCCCCCTTTGGTATTAGTTGCAACACCATAAGCTCTCGTTGAAGCTAGGCATGGTCTTCTTCATTGCTCACCCTAAAACTAGGCACGATCTTCTCCGATGCCCCAGTAATATTCTCCCCCTTTGGCATCAATGGAAAAGAATACTTCTTGAATACTCCCCCTAAACCACTACAACCTACTCTTCCATTGATCCCACATGCTGAGTAGCTTCCAACACCCACCAAAATGGAGTCATTTGGAAGGAGGAGTCACAACTCCTATTTGTTTCCTGAGATATTCAAAGGGTTCTCTTCCAATGGCTTAGTAAATATATTTTTATTTTGGTATTTAGTGGCCACGTATTAAAGTCTGACAACATTGTCTACAACTTGTTCCCTTAAGAAATGGAACTTAATAGGAATATGCTTGGTCTTTGAATTCATAACATCCTTTTTAGAGATATTTATGGCACTTTTATTATCACACATAATTGGAATAGGATCAATCAACTCTACCTGGATATCTTTGAAATTCTACTTCATCGATATAATTTGCATGCAGCAAGTAGAAAAAAAATATACTCTACTTCAACAGTTGATAAAGAAGTGGAGGCATGTTTCTTAGTGACCCATGACACCAAGCATTTTCCCAAGAAGAAGGTTGCACATGAGGTGATCTTCCTATCATCAATATTTCCACCCTAATAATCATTAGCGTAGGCCTTCAACTTAAATTCTTTTATCTTATAATACCGCAATCCATATTCAATTGTTCCTTAAAGATATTTCAAAATCCTTTTGACAGCAACAACAAGAATTTCATGAGGGAAGGCCTGAAATCTAGCCACAAGACCCACAACTTGCATGTTGTTTGCCATCGAAGTTGTGAGATACAACAAGATTCCTATGATGGATATGTATTCAATCTAATTTACCTGTGGCATCTCATCTTCTTTGCAATATTTGCAACCTATAATAGTAGGTGTTCTCATTGGCTTGCAATCTTCCAGCTCAAACTTCTTTAGAGTTTCTTTGACATATTTGGATTGGGAGATAAATACCGCTTTTGGAGACTGAGATATTCGCAATCCTAGGAATAAATATAACTCTCTAATCATGGGCATTTCGAACTTTTTGTGCATTCATTTTTCAAATTGACGCCCCAATTGTTCCATGTCGCTCCCAAATATTATTTCATCCACATATACTACTACAATTAGTAGATAGTTGCCTTAAAATTTTATATATAAATTGTTATCAACATGTTGATGGTGTTGGATCTCCCTGGTATGAAGTCCCAATTAGACCTCTCACCATTTGGTATAGGATTCCCATCGAGTATGATGGCCTAGTTTCCATTTAACTAGATATTTTCCTTCGCTCTTGTTGTTCAAGATATGAGAGTGTTACACTTGTGTCTTCAAAAAGTGAGGTAAGTGTGTCTGGTGAGTGCTTAATGTAACTGTGTCTATTTTCTCTTACTATAAATGGGGGAGAGTAAAGTGAGTCTCTAAGTGAGAGGTAATAGTGCCACCTAGGAAGGGACACGTGAACTAGAAAGGTTTGTCCAACATCGATCAGAATAGTCCACATCAGATGTTGTAGTAATTAAAACTAAAGTACAAGGGAAGACCCATCCACCATCTAGCATAGTAGTCCACAATAGATGTGACGGTCATTATAACCAGCAAACAAGGAAGGTTTGTCTAATATCCTGTACATATTCCACAAGGATGATACATCAGTGATAACCAATATAGTACATTCCCAACAAGGAAAGTACTAAAACAACCAAAATAGTTCAACTATATTAGTACATGTGAAACAAACATGAATTACAAACTCTGAAAGAATAGTCTTATAAACATCTACAAAACATGCATGAAAACATGTTGGCCTTAATAGGTTTCTGTATTAAGCAAAAGTTATAAGACACATATGTACACCATACATCAAGAGCCCCAGTAGTGGGACATTGGAGCCACTCCTTGCTCTTCAAAGCACTGAATGAAAACTCTCAAGGCTTCATGGGAGGAGCCAAGCTAAAAAATCCTTGATCATACAATGGGAGGGGTATACATAACCAAGGGTGATGCTTGACCCTTGTGACTCTTGGACTACCATCATGACTGTTCAGCTTCCTATGACTTTTCAACTGACATGACTCTTCATATTCTTGGTGTTCATTGGCCTTTCACTTTACATCACATTCTATTTATAGCAGATATGGCCTATAATAGTGATTTGGCCTTTGACAACTCAAGAAACAACTTGACATGACACTACTGACATGGACTAGCTTATGGTTGTTGAATGTCAAGTTGTTGTTGCTACTAAGTGATGGATGTGTTCTTGGATGTGATTTTTTTCTCCTCTGCATGGCTTGATGTTGCAAGGTTTTCAATGATATTGGTCTTAAACAATGGTTGCATGCATGTGTTCCCTTTGCTTGTTCTTGATGAGCTTCTTTTGTCCATCCAATTGTAAGTAAGTCTACTAACATGTTCACTCCTTCTCCATCTCCTTCATTGTCTCGCCATGATCTAAGAGTGTACCTGTTCCTACAATTCACTCATTATGGGACAACATCAAACCTAAAACCTCCTAGTCTAAGATGATGCATTGTTAACCATGGAATGGACTCGGGATAGATGATACATTAGGAAGAGGGCCCAAAAACAGTGCATTGTGTAGTTCCAGGTGACAAGGAGGGAGACTGGTCACTGAGACTGCATAGAGTGCAACTCAGGTTTGATAGAGGAACTCTGAAGCATAGTCTTCACTACCGTGAAAAATTACATAGAGGCCACTGGGAGGTAGGATTGCATAGTTGAAATCATTAGTGGCAGCTGCAAGGGGAGACCGTGGGAGGCAAGTATGTGCAGTTTTATGAAGGAAGACAGGATCATGGGACCAGATAGGACAGTTTTGTGTAGTTTCTAGGAGCAGTGAGTCCCAATTGAGGGAGGACATTGGGGATACACCTCTGCACAATTTTGGGAGGCAAAGTACGCTGAAGTATTTATCCATTGTGGGGTTCCAATAAGCAAGGAGGAGGTTTGATGACTAATCCCGATAAATTCATAGTTCAGGTCAGACTTGAGGTAACTTCTGTGAAATTATTGGAAGGAAGGAAGGTTGCTCATGTAAGCTCCCTAGATGGTTTCATAACAGCGCAACTCTGGGATTGCACAATGAAACTATCCCGGAGGATAATATCTACGCACTACATAGTTCCAGGAAACATAGTAGCATCACTAAGGGCTATGATTATGCAATGCGGCTCTGTCAGGGTTTGGTGAAGGGGATTTTTTTGGACGGAAAGATTTTAAGGCAAATGGCTAAGTGTGGAAGGCAAGTGAACGTGTGAGGAACTTGACATTGTGATCACACACTTAACATACTTCAATGACACAAAAACATAGATCACTAGAACAATAAGACAAAGAATTACCCTCTGTGAGACTGTCTAAATCCAAAACCTACAAGTGCAACATTTGAGATAGACCTGAGGATGATCGTGATGACACTTGTATGACAGTGCTTACAACATTGTGTATGAGTTTGACTGATGTTTACATGGCTGGGAAAAATCAAATGCATAAACACAAACCTTCGAAATCACCAGAATAGGACCGTAAGAATGATAAAGAAATCAACATGCCAAAAGACAACAATTGGTCAAACAAGCAAAAGGAGCTAAAATACTCTAAAGGAGCTCATGGAATGGGTTCGAGTGTTTGTAACCATAAAGGAAAAACTAGGAAGGCCCTGATATTTGAGTGCAAGCCAAAATTTTGGAGGGTGTTGCAGCTGCTACAACACTTGGTGATACATTGGTTGAATACCAGCTTCTCTGCTTCGGTTCATTTCAGTGCATGACCTTAGTCCATTGGGGGGTATTGATTCATTGTGCAGATTACTTCGGCTTCCCACTTACCCCATGGGAATACATGATTCACCTTATACATTTTCAGTTGAACATAACATAAGATTCAACCAGGTCATAGTATTTCGAATTGGAAAGGGTAGTTTAGCTCACGAGCTTAAGATTTTCAGAGTATATGTTTTCATCTTTGGTGTTGCTTCTCTACCATAATTCTTAGATAGTTCCCAGGCGTAGTCACGTAGGAACATAAGCATTGCTTCACTACCAATGATCCTGGACAATACCCTGGTGGAGTTTCCTACTTCACCTCTTTGTGCAGGAAGCCTTTCTCATCTTTTGCCTTTGTTATTTTTTAAAGAGAACTTTGCACAAGAACTTATTTATTTTTGGGGCGGAAGAGAGATCCCGAATTATTGAGAGAAGGAGATGTTGTTCCTTCATAAAACCATATAAATACCTATGATTCAATTTTGCTCATTTATATTTTCCCCTTCTCTGTTTCTACTAGTTAGATAGGCTTGAAAACACCAAAGCAGAAAACTGAGTATAGGCATTAGGTTTCCCAGACTAGACATAGGTTCATGGTTTAACCAAAGCTCTCCTTATAGATAGATCCTATTTTCCGTCAAAACTTCATGGGCCAAAATTTGCAACCAAACACAAAGAAGATGAAAACAGGAATAGCCAAGGGCTGTAGTGTCACAAGACTCTTTGAAATTTAGCCACTCCCACATTTAGAAGTTGGAACCCACTAAAGCACAACACTTATTTGCATAAGAAAAAACAACATGAAACCAAGAAATCAAAACATCAAACAAAAAAAAGACTATGTACATAGCGCAAAGAGTGGCCCCAAATCTCATTGAAAATAACTTTTCAAGTCTTGTACATTGATAAGGAGAGATTCAATCTTCCTGTCAAGTGATTGGATATATGTGTGTTGGCCAAGCTGCTCATGTACAGTAAAAGGACCAATCCACAGGGATTGAAACTTAGTGTGCTTTCCTTTGTCCTCATTGGATTTGTCCCACTTTAATACTAAGTCCCCCACACTGAAGCTAGTACTCCTTGTAGACTTTCTATCGAACCATATGTTGATATAGTCCTAGTGGAGTCTAAATTTTATTTTTCTTTCATCCTTTCTTCCTATAACTTATGCAATGTGACCATCCTACATTGAACTAAAAGACACAGCTTGCCTTGGGATTCTTGGGAAAACTGGAGAGCAGGAAAGTAAATGTTTGGTTGAAGGATGACTACCTTTCCATATTTTAGGAAGTAGGGGGAAGTATTCATAGAAGGCTTAGGTGTGACTCGGCCAGCCCATAAATAATTCACCATAGCAGAGCGCTAGTTTCGCTGCTCAGAGTAAATGGTTTTTTTGATGATGCAAATGAGGTTCTTCTTTGTAGATTCGGCAAGACCATTTCCCTGTGGATAGTAATTAGCATAATGCTTCAAAATAATACCATTTTCCAATGAAAATTCATAAATATTTAATGAATAAAAGTATGTTGCATTGTTGAAAACAAGTCATGTATGGACACCAAACCTAGAAATGATGTTCTGCAATAGGAAGCTAATAACTTCCTGATCGTTCACTTGTTTCAGCGAAACTGCCTCTATCCACTGCATGAAATAATTTGCAGTAGTCAGAATATAGGGGTGTTACTTTAATGAATGTGGGAAAATCTACCCAATAATATCCAAGCCCCACTGTTGGAATGGTTCTTCCACTAGAACTGGCTCCAGTGGGGCTGCTAATCTTTGGTTTCTATCAGTGCACATCTGACAGACTGAAAACTTGCCAGCATAACAATGTGCATACTTGAATTATGTAGGCCAGTAGAAAGCATCTTGAAAAACCTTCTGCGTTTCAGTGTTACCCATGAAATGTCCCTCGATTGGTCCATCATGGAGATCACGTAAAACGTTTTCTGAA
This sequence comes from Pinus tabuliformis, assembly GCA_031772625.1. Classification (NCBI taxonomy): domain Eukaryota; kingdom Viridiplantae; phylum Streptophyta; class Pinopsida; order Pinales; family Pinaceae; genus Pinus; species Pinus tabuliformis. Next base: position 891,109,045 of record CM062804.1, on the reverse strand, counting down.
TCTTGTGCCTCCAGACACCTGAGAAAGATACCATTATGATACTTTCTGTAAAGCACCCAATGCATGAGATGATATGATAAATCTTTCAGTTAGAGTTCCCTTTTCTGCTGCATAGAAAAACAAGAGGGCATAATGGCATGCTCAAGGTATTGTCACACCTCTATGTACCAAGAGTTTCCATGCAAAGTGGGAGGGGCTCGCCCAGCATTGTACATTTCTATTTCTTGCTCCCATCCTATGAGATCTTCTTCTTCCTCTTGTGTGTGAACTACTTCTACTGCTTGTTTGTAAAGACCAGATCTTTGATGGTATGAACTAGTTAGATTTCAAGATCATACTCTTTCATTCCTATGATCCAGTTCATCCTTCTGTCACCCAGCTCTTTTCGAACAAGTAGTGATCTAATTGTTTGGTGTGGCACAAATATAAAGCAGTGGTTTTTCAACAGGTAGGGTGTGAAATACCTCATCACCTTCTACACTACATAAGCTTGTTTTTCCATGGCTGGCTAGTATTTATAGTGCTTGCAGGTTCATACTCATGAAGGATATGGGTCACTCATTGTTCAACTCATCCTTATGAGTGAGCACCGCAACGAGTGAAGTGTCGAAAACAAAAGTGTAGAGAAAGAAAACTTTGTTGATGTTTGGGTTGTCTAGTGTTGGTGCCCCTGCTATTTCTTTCTTGATACAGGTGAACAAGTCCTTTTCCCTCTTCCCCAAACTCTAAATTACATCCTTCTTGACCATCTCCTATCTAGGTTTAACATTATGTGAGTAGTCAGAGATGAACTTTATAAGGAAGTTGATCTTCCCCAGGAAATACTGCATAGCTTTCTTGTTCACATGTTGGGGAATCTGTGTGATGGTCTAAACCTTGTCTGAATCTACCTTGATATTGCTTTTGGGAATGTTGTATCCAAGCAGGTTACCCTCAGAAACTGTGAAGATGCTCTTCTTGGGATTCAAGGATATCTTGTATTTCCAACATCACTCAAAAATATTCTTGAGATGGTGTAAGTGGTCTGACCATTTTCTGGAGAAGACTATTACATCATCAAGGTAGACCACCATGCTCTATCTGATAAGCCCATGGAAGGTGATGTCCATTATGTGATGAAATGTTGCACCTATGTTTACTAACACAAACAACATTCTGCGGAAAGCGAACCTACACCACTTGGTATGGAATGTTTTTTTGAGTCTTTCAAGCTCTGCTACTAGAACCTTGTTGAATCTTGAAAAGTCATCAAGCAAAGAAATCATCTTTGCTATAGATATTGTTTGTAGTATATGCTCCATGGATGGCACTGGGTAGTTGTCCTTGTCCAAAGCGTGATTGATATTATCAAAATCTACACACATGCAGATCTCCCCGGACTCATTTCTGACAGGGACTAAATTGGACACCTATGTTGAATGTCACACATTATAGATGATCCAAGCATCCAACAACTTGGTCAGTTCTTTATGTATGCGGGGCTCAAGTGCTGGATGAACCTTCCTTAGCTTCTGTTGAAAAGGATTGGCCCCTTCTTGATTGGTATGGCATGCTACATTATTCATATGTCATATGTATTAATGTCATCATACATCCATGCGAATACATCATGGTATTGTTTGAAAAGGTGCTGAAATCTTGCTGCCCTCGTGACGTACAATATGTTCACAAACTTTGGATCCTTTTCCATTCTCAAATCGGTTTGTTTGTGCAAAAACGTAGAGCTATGGGTTTTAGCACTAACATTCCCTTGAAAGTGGTTCTGCTAGTCATATATCTTTTTAAGTGATACCACACCCTCGGGGTTGAGGTTCTGCATTGTACATTTCTATTTCTTGCTCCCATCCTATGAGATCTTCTTCTTCCTCTTGTGTGTGAACTAGTTCTACTGCTTGCTTGGAAAGACCAGATCTTTGATGGTATGAACTGGTTATATGTCAATATCATACTCTTTCATTCCTATGATCTAGTTCACCCTTCTGTCACCCAGCTCTTTTCGAACAAGTAGTGATCTAATTGTTTGGTGTGGCACAAATATAAAGCAATGGTTTTTTAACAGGTAGGGTCTGAAATACCTCATCACCTTCTACACTGCATAAGCTTGTTTTTCCATAGCTGGCTAGTAGTTCTAGTGCTTGCAGGTTCATACTCATGAAGGATATGGGTCACTCATTGTTCAACTCATCCTTATGATTGATCACCGCAGCGAGTGAAGTGTCGAAAACAAAAGTGTAGAGAAAGAAAACTTTGTTGATGTTTGGGTTGTCTAGTGTTGGTGCCCCTACTATTTCTTGCTTCATACAGGTGAACAAGTCCTTTTCCCTCTTCCCCAAACTCTAAATTACATCCTACTTGACCATCTCCTATCTAGGTTTAACATTATGTGCATAGTCAGAGATGAACTTTATAAGGAAGTTGATCTTCCCCAGGAAATAATGCATAGCTTTCTTGTTCACAGGGTGGGGAATCTGTGTGATGGTCTAAACCTTGTCTGAATCTACCTTGATATTGCTTTTGGGAATGTTGTATCCAAGCAGGTTACCCTCAGACACTGTGAAGATGCTCTTCTTGGGATTCAAGGGTATCTTGTATTTCCAACATCACGCAAAAATATTCTTGAGATGGTGTAAGTGGTCTGACCATTTTTGGAGAAGACTATTACATCATCAAGGTAGACCACCATGCTCTAGTTGATAAGCCCATGGAAGGCGATGTCCATTATGTGATGAAATGTTGCACCTATGTTTACTAACACAAACAACATTCTGCGGAAAGCGAACCTACACCACTTGGTATGGAATGTTGTTTTGAGTCTTTCAAGCTCTGCTACTAGAACCTTGTTGAATCTTGAAAAGTCATCAAGCAAAGAAATCATCTTTGCTATAGTATTGTTTGTAGTATATGCTCCATGGATGGCACTGGGTAGTTGTCCTTGTCCAAAGTGTGATTGATATTATCAAAATTTACACACATGCAGATCTCCCCAGACTTCTTTCTGACAGGGACTAAATTGGACACCTATGTTGAATGTCACACTTTATAGATGATCCAAGCATCCAGCAACTTGGTCAGTTCTTTATGTATGCGGGTCTCAAGTGCTGGATGAACCTTCCTTAGCTTCTGCTGAAAAGGATTGGCCCCTTCTTGATCGGTATGGTGTGCTACATTATTCGCATGTCAGGTGTCTTAAGGTCATCATACGTCCACGTGAATACATCATGGTACTGTTTGAAAAGGTGTTGAAATCTTGTTTCCCTCGTGATGTACAACATGTTCACAAACTTCGGATCCTTTTCCATTCTCAAATCGGTCTGTTTGTGCAAAAACATAGAGCTATGGGTTTTAGCACTAACATTCACTTGAAAGCGGTTCTGCAAGTCATATATCTTTTCAAGTGATACCACACCCTCGGGGTTGAGGTTTCCTTAGCTTGTATCATCTTCATCCTGCAAATACCGTTCATTCTAATCCTCATCTATTGTTGCATCCTTGAAGACATCAACGTTAGCCATGACATGAAGTATCTGTTGATCATCATAAAAAACACATAAGTTAGTGATGTTGTCTGGGATAGATGGTTTATACAAAATATCAACAGAAAATCTATCCCTTAATGGTGACATCTTAGCAGCTGCATTTTCCAAGGCATATGCAACTACATTACACATTCTTGGTACTGCAATAATTTTAAAAGTTTGGAATTGAAGAGGAGTCACCATATCTCTTGTTGATAACTCTTAAGACGAGGTGACACATAGTGTATAGTGCTACGTACCTAATGCACCAAGATATCTTAATCACCTACCACTTTTAAAACAAGAACTTTGAGGTCAATGGCTTTATGTAAGCCCAAGATGAGTGCTTCATACTCAATGGTGCTGTTCATTCACTCAACTCAAATTGGCTAGAGATTAAGTGTTTTCTCTAAGGTAGTTCTATTAAAACATAATTAGCTCCAGAGCCCTCCTTTATTTTGGATCCGTCAAAGTACATCGTCCACATATCATCTTTACTGGGACCACTTGTCGCGCTAGTACTACTATCACTACTGCTACTGCTATTACAAACTATTGTAAAAGTTTCATTTTTTCTAGTTGGGAATGGAAGGATACCCAGAGATGTGTCTGGTGGGGCAGGGGATGGCTCTACAAGATAACACCCCAACTGTCTCTAGAAAGAAATTATCACACATAATTTTTGTGAAAGCCAATGGTTCATTTTCTCCATTCAAGGGAGTCACATTTTGTTTCATGTATCTATCTAAAAATATCTAGATTTGGTTGTTTCTACCCTTATATGAAAGCCATAAGTGTGACCAGTCAGTGAAAAAGTATCCTCGAAACTTTCTTAACTAGTCTTTGTTGAGAAATACGCCATATGCTTCTAGGATGTCCACAAAGGAAATATTGATGCATTGATGAACTTGTCTGTTAGAAGATAACTAGATGATCACATCCATGATTTCACCAATGGTTTGTACACATGTTTTGTCTAGTTGGATGATCTGCGAACTTATCTTGCTCCATTGGGCATTGTCTTCTTAGCGATGGGGAGTGGAATGAAATTAACAAATGTGTTAGAATCAACCAAGAAGTTGTGAACATTGAAGTTAAAAGTTTGGAATGATAATAAGAATGGTGGGTAGTGTGAGTTCTCCTCCTCCATGTGGAGTGCTTGAGCACAAATGTGAGTGTCAGAAGACTTACTTGATCCCTTATTGGAAGATGTAGCATCACCTATAGAGGTTTTCCCAAGTGCTTGTAGAATAATGAGCCGCTAACTCGTGATTTTTTGTAAGTTCATACAGGGATATGTTTGCACGAGTCTTCTTCATGTCTTCTATAATGTTATAATCTAAAGCGAGGAAACTGACTGAGGTGTCTAGGGATTGAACTGAGTTCGTCATTTTTGGTGGGTTGTTTTTGTCTTTGCTGCTTGTGGAGACACTTTTTGCTGAAGTTGTCTTCCCAGACTTGCTCTTATTTTTTGTGTTGATTTGATTGGTGGACCTATTGTCCTTAACATATATGGTCTTATTTTATCCCTCAGTTTCTTAAACAAATTGGGTACCCCTTGCGTTCTCAATTTATATCGATTTTTTTCTTTGTGTCGGGACTATCACTCGAAGGCTGCTTCTCGGTGGTGGCTTTATGGGTTATGCGAGTACACTGATACATGTTTAGTACATTCATAATACTTGGAGCTTCATTAGATGTACCAACCTCTCTTCTTCAGTGTTAGGCTCAGCCTACTCATTCCACCGTTGCATTTTTAGCATGTTCTTTCCAAATGATTTTCATGGTGAAAAGCACAGTACGAATCTATCGTGAGTCGATCAAGGTTCAAAACTGTATTGGATCTTTGCGTAGATTTCGTCAGTTGGTTGTTGCTACTACTTGAAGCTACATTCTTCTTCAGTGGGAACCTAGAAGGCTTACTACTCATGGTTGTCTCGTTCATCCATTGTTTAAATTCAGCTACTTCAGTCATTAGGCACTTGACAAGACGAGTAAGGCTCTCAATGTCACTTTCTTCCTTTTCCTTAGCCTTACTTACAGAGGTATGAAGCCTCTTGCCCATGTCTTTGGAGTCCTTAGTGGATTCATCATTTACAATGACTCCATTAGCACACAAGTCTTTCTCTACAGCAATAGCCTCTTCACAATTTTTTGTCAATGTTGGTCTAACAGCTTACTTGACAAACTACACAATACTAGTCGACAGTCCAAAAGAGTAGTAATTAATGGTGATGGAGTCATGAGGTTTAGTGTCAGTCGATAAATTGTTCAAAATGTGGTTAGACCTCTGATTGAAATCTTTATCCTTCTCTCTCCTCCATCTTGAGACTACCCAACTCCTTTGACAACGTGGCGAGGGTCTTGTCTTCAACAAAGTTTTCAAGAAATATCCTTTTGAACACCCCCTAGTTCTGGATGGAGTTTGGTGGAAGTTTTTGGTACCATAAAAATTATTTTCCATCCAAGGTACATGGAAACAGTCTACATGCAATGTCTTCATAGTGTACCTTGAGTGTCTATAGATGTAGGTAGAATGTGTCTAAGTTATCTTCTGCCTTCACTGTATTATCAGGGTCATATTTCGTTAAGAGATTCTCCACATGTCTCAACATATTATGAAGGACACCCAAAAGTGCCAATGTGCCTTGAGTCATCCATTCTATATTTTGTTCTACCATGTTGTCCTCTTCACCATCCTGCTCCTGCTCTTCAGAATCTGATGATTCTTCCTCTGAATCTATTGGTTCTTCCTCCTCTTCTCCTCGTCCTTCATTTCCTTCCCCTCTTCCTCCTCCATCGAAACCTAAGGTTGAGAGTAAGAGGTTGTCTTATTATTCCTTTCAAAAGAGTGGAGGTTCCTCTTCTTTCTCTACAGCTTCTCAATTAGGGAAAATTTTAAGAACCCCCCCTAAATTTACATGTATAATAAATGGGCGAATCTCCATGGTATATAGGAAAAATGGAAGGCAATTTTATCAATAATATGATATGTATATATAATTTTTTGGCGAATCTCTCACCAGGCATGGCGAATATTGTACTCAATTATAAAATCTTGTGTTTATTGAATACACAAATGAAATCATCGCATTTCTTTAAAATATCTTTTGAAATCAAAATTACCGAAATTACATATCGATAACCTAGTGGGTGTAGGATAAAATTCACCCGTGCCATTCACATAAAGCATGAGAAAAAAACCTAATACTATATATAAAACCAAGAAAAATTCAAATTCATCACTTCTAGGGACCTCGTAACCACCCTAGCAATACACAAGTATGTTCTTGTTTGCAATTAGAAAAATTACCCAAATTGCAATCTGTTTACTCCACTTCTAGGGACCTAATAACCACCCTACCAATACACAAGTATGTTCTCGTTTGCAATTAGAAAAATTACCCAAAAATTACCCGAATTACAATCTGTTTACTCCATCATATGTTGGAAAGTTATAGAAGGATGACTAGTGCAATCAATCCATTCCTTTTAGCCCATGATTTGTTTCAGTTTTAAAACAGAAGTATACAAATATACTTGTCCAATGTCTATGCTTTAACCATTCACCTTAAGATGTTTTTACAATATAATTTCTTAAGTCTATTTAATATCTTCATTATCATAAAAACCAACCTATATCCATCTTAACTCCACATCTACCACTCTTAGGGGGATGAAATCTATTTATCCCTCTGAGCACTTGGTAGACCCAGAATTAAGATGGATCTAAGATAGAATTTCCCCTTTAAATAGTCTATGCTTACATGAATACCATGGGTCAATACCATGGGTTATCATAAATCTGGAGCTTAAAAATTACTATTAGTAATTTATAAAAATTAATAAAATTAATAGTTGATTTTTATTTTATTTTTTATTTTAACCAAGCTAAAATGTTTAACATACATTCAATTACAACATCCATTTTTAAAAATTACTATTATTAATTTATAAAAATTAATAAAATTAATAGTTGATTTTTATTTTATTTTTTATTTTAACGAAGCTAAAATATTTAACATACATTAAATTACAACATCCATTTTTACTCTTGATCGGATCAAATATTTTTTCACTCTATGCTAGTTTTCATATCACGATAGTTGATACCTCTCGGGGGTTAGTAGATCCAGAGTAAAGATGGATCTATGCTGGTTTAATTCCCCCATTTAAATAGGCTACATTCCAAGTGAATACCATGGGTTAATACCATGTGCCATTTTGGTGAATACCATGGGTGAATACCATGGGTGAATACCATGTGCCATTTTTATTTTTATTAATACTAATATTAATATTAGGGTTAATAATGTTTTTTTGCATGGTATTAATAACAATCTAGTCCATGGTATTTGTCCCATAAGGTGACTTATGGAGTAGATATAAAAAAAATGTTTTATTTGTTTACCATACCTCTAGTTTATTTATATTTTTATTAATTTACCATACCATTCATAAATACAAGGTGACTTATGGAGTAAATATAAAAAAATGTTTTATTTGTTTACCATACCTCTCGATTATTTATATTTTTATTAATTTACCATACCTCTTTTACAAATATGGTATTTGGCCCATAGGATTCACTGAAATAAAACCTCTTTCTTGAGCCTTCATAAATGGAATGAGGGTTATGGACTAAATATAAAAAGAGGTTTTATTTATTTACCATGCGTCTAGTTTATTTATATTTTTATTTATTTACCATACCTTTTGAGTAAGTATAAAAAGACGCTTTATTTATTTACCATACCTCCACTTTACTTATATTTTTATTTGCTTACACCCTTGCATGTATATAAGGTGACTTATGGAGTAAATATAAAAAATGCTTTATTTATTTACCATACCTCTCATTTATTTATATTTTTATTAATTTACCATACCTCTTTTATAAATATGGTATTTGGGCCTTTGGCCCATAGGATTCACTTAAATGAAACCTATTCTTGAAAATGGGCGAATGGAAGGTTGTAACTCCTTATTTCAAGGGCTAAATTTACCTTTTTTACCCTCTCCCTTAAAATAAGGTGGGCTATTTGAGGTGATTTGTAAAAATGTACTATGATACAAAATATTCACCCACTAAAAATTTAAAACCCTTTAATTTCGCCAAAGGGCGAACATTCGCCCCTAAAATCAATGTTCCTCAAGAGTGGCAGAGATCACTTCTTCAATAAATGAAACTACTAGACCTGTGGGGGTAGTCTTTTGCTTCCTTTGAGAATATTGAACAGCATACACTCTGGGAACCATTCCAATAACTTTTTTGAATTGACGGGTGATGGCACAGACATCTCACATTTGATGATATGACATTTCACGTTTGGGTTTGGGAGGTGAGAAATGACCAACTTCATAATTGTGTGTAGGGGAAAGGGAGTGAATGTTGTTGCCTTGACCAAATAATGGATGAGTGGGGTCGATGGGAAAATCAACCATAAACTAATTGCATTCCTCCTTCTAGCACCAAAAATGTTGATGATGTTGGATGATTTTTTAGAATCTAAACTCAGATATTCCACAGTTTTCATCTTTGCTTTGTCGACGTTTCAAGTCTAGACCAAGACTCATCATCAGGACTTGTTTTACAAAGGAGAGAGCCGGTAGTGATAAATAAGGTTAGGTTGAGATGTTAAGTCTGAGAGCCAACAAACCTAATGATTTGAATTAACTATATTTTTAATATTTTTATATATTTTTATCCACCAACATTCAGGGGATCTCCTCGGTATGAAGTCCCAATTAGACCTCACATCATTTGTTGTAGGAGTCCCATCCAAAATTATGGCTCGTTTTCTATTTAGTTATAGATTTTTCTTAGCTCTTGTTGTTTAGCATATGAGAGTGTTACATGGTGTCTTCAAAAAGTGAGGTAAGTGTGCCTAGAGAGTGCATAAAGTAACTGTGTATAGGTTCTCTTACTGTAAAAGGGGGAGAGTAAAGTGAGCCTGTAAGTGAGTGGTAATAGTACCACTAAGGAAGAGACACACTCAAACCAGAAAGGTATGTCCAACATCCAATGGAATAGTCCATAACAGATGCAACAGTAGTTAAAACTGAAGTACAATGGAAGACTCATCCACCATCCAGTCGAGTAGTCAACAATGAATGTGATGGTCGTTATAACCAGTAAACAAGGAAGTTCTATCTAATATCTTGTGGAGTAGTCGACATGGACAACACAACAATGATAACCAATACAACACATTCCCAACAAGGTAAGTGCTAAAGAAACCAAAATAATTCAACTATCTTAGTACATGTGAGACAAACATGAATTAGAAATGATGAAAGAATAGGCTTACAAACATCTACAAAAGATTAATGAAAACATGCTTGCCTTAACAGGCTTCTATATTAAGCAAAATTTCCAAGACACATATGTACACCAAACATCACTAGCCCTATTAGTGGAAAATTAGAGCCACTCCTCGCTCCTTAAAGAACTTACTGAAAACTCTCAATGCTTCATGAGAGGAGAGAAGGTGAAAAATTTCTTGCTAATATGATGGGAGGGGTATATATAACCAAGGGTGATGCTTGACCCTTGTGACTCTTCGACTACCCTCATGACCATTCAACTTCCTATGACTTTTCAACTAACATGACTTTTCATATTCTTATGTGTCCATTGGACCTTCACTTTACATTACATTTGATTTACAATAGATATGGCCCTTAATAGTGATGTGGCCTTTGAAAACTCATGACACAACTTGACACGACACTGATAACATGGATTGGCTTGTTATGGTGGCAATGCCCAACTACTATTGTTGCTGAGTAATGGATGTGTTTTCTTTTCTCCCTTGCATGGATTGATGTTGTGGGGCCTTCAATGATCTTGGTCTTGAAAAGAGGTTGAATTCATGTGTTTCCTTTCCTTGTTCTTGATGAGCTTCTTTTGTCCATCTAATTGCAAGTAAGGCTTCTAGCATGTTCTCTCCTTGTCCATCTCCTTCAATGTCTCGCCATGATCTAATAATGTACCCATTCCTGCAATTCACTCATGATGGAACAACATCAAATTCAAAACCTCCTAGTCTAAGATGAGACCGTAGGAGGTAGGTCTGCACATGTTTCTGAGGCAAGAAAGGACTAGGTAGCAAAGGGACGAGAGAGGAAATTTTTCACAGTTTTTGGGAGAAGTGAGTCTTAGTTGAGGGAGGAACCTAGGGGGGAAATCTGCAGAGTTATGGGAGGAAAAGTAGGCTTAGGTCTCTGCGCATTATGGGGTTATAGAAGGCAGGGAGGAGGCTTTATGATTGATCATGAGAAATGTACAATTTAGCTCGGGCTTGAGGCAACTTCTACGCAATTCTGGAAAGGCAGGCAAGCTGCTTAACTCTGGGATTGCATAGTACAACTATTTTAGACGACAATCTCTACGTACTACATAGTTCCAAAAAATAGAGCAACATCACTAAGGGATGAAACTGTATATTGCAGCTTCGTTGGGGTTTGGTGAAGCGTAGTTGTTCAGTCGGACGGATTTTCAGGAAAATGGCTAAGTGTTGGAGGCAAGTGAACTTGTGAGGAACTTGACATTATGATCACACACCTAACATACTTTGACGACATGACAGCATAGACCACCATAAGAACAAGACAAAACATTACTCTTTGTGACACTTTCTAGATCCATAAGTGACAAGTACGACACTTGAGATAGACCTTAGGATGACCATGACGACAATTATGCAATAGTGCTTACAACATTGTGTATGAGTGCGATCGATGTTTACATAGCTAGGACAACTCAAACACACAAAGACAAACCTTCAAAACCACCAAAATAGCACTGTAAGCATGATAAAGCAATCAACATGCCGACAGTTGGTCAAACAAGCAAAAGGCATGAAAAGACTCTAAAGGAGCTGATGGAATGAGCTCGAGTGTTTACAACCATAAAGGAAAAACCAAGTAAGTCTTTGAAATTTGATTTCAAGCTCTAGGAGCCTCTTTGAGTCCATATAGGGAATTTTTTAGTTTGCATACAAACACTTCATCTGTGGTGATCATATGTTGTTTTTGATGCTCAATGTAAACTTATTCTTCTAGATCTCCATTAAGAAATGAAAAATTCACATCCATCTAATATACCTTGATGTTTTTGTGACTAGGAAGGGCAAGAAAAATTCTGATAGATTCCAGTATTTCTACTGGTGTAAATGGTTTCTCAAATATACCCTTTCTATTTGGGCATACCCTTCGTAGACCAATTGAGCTTGTTCCTGATTACTTGACCCTGCTCATTCAGCTTGTTTTTGGAAACCCATTTGGTCCCAATGATATTTTTCTCTCTAGATATTAGAACAATCTCCCAACTGTCATTCTTTTAAATTTAGTCAAGTTCTTCATTCACAACTTTCACCCAGAAATTGTCCTCACTTGTTTGGTTGAGATTCTTGGGCTCAGAATGTGATAGTAGAACCAAATTTTCACCACTTTAACTACCAACAAGTTTCCTCCTAGTATGAACACCATGTATTTGATCTCCAACTATCTGACTCTCAGGATGTTTTTTTTTTACATACCTGGAAGGTGTTTTTGGCCTTCAAGTTGTGCTTGTTTCCTCACCTTCACTATATGAATTTATTTCTTCTTGATCTCAGGACTTGATATATGGATTTAATTCACCATATGAGTTTATGTTTCTTTTAGAGGATTGAGGTTGTGAAGCTATTTCATCTACTATCACATCAATACAATCCTCAATATTCTTTGTTCACTTGTTGTAACACATATATCCTTTACTTCGACTGGACTACCCAAGTAATATTCCCTTTTCATCGTGAGAGTCAAACTTTCCCGCATTCATATCATTCCTTTTGATAAATAATTTGGTCCCAAACATGTTGAGGTGTTTAACTAATGCAGGTCTCCCCTTCCACAACTCATAGGGAGTTTTATTGCTATTAGACCTAAGTTGGGTTATGTTTGATAGATACATTGTTTCCTGTGTTTCTTCTCCCCAAAAGATGTGAGACACATCTGCTTCATTGAAATTTTATCTATCCATTTCCTAGATTGCTCTATTCTTTCTCTCCACTAGTCCATTTTTTTGTGGATTTCTAGCCACTAAATACGACCTCCTGATGTCATGCTTTTCACAGAATTATTCAAACTCTTTTGAAGTGTATTCTCCTCCTTTTTTTGATCTTAAGCATTTGATCTTTAGATCTTTCTCATTCTCAACTAGATATTTAAATTTTTTTAAATGTTTAAATTCTTATGATTTTTCTCTTAAGAGCTCAATCCATGTGCCCTTGGTAAAATCATCAATGAGCAACATAAATTACCTTTCTCCTGTTAAGATTTTTTCTCTTGTTTGGACATAGGCATCTGTGTGAGTTATCTCCAATGGTATAGATGAAGAGAACTCTTTTGACTTGAAGTGAGTCCTGGTCTGCTTACCAAATAGACATGACTTGCAAATTGATTTCCTGGGTCTTGACAGTCTCAGAAAACCTCTCAGAATTCCAAGTTTGATAACTCTTATCAGTGTCAAAATTCATATGGCCAAGTCTCTTGTACCATAACCGTGCTTCATTTGTCTTGCTTAAATAGTAGCTTACTGTAGAGTCATCAAACACATATACATTATTGTGACCTTTGATTTCCTTTCCTACTAGCTTTCCATCATTCATATTGCAGATCTCAAAGTCCTTGGATTGAAAGGTCACATCATAGCCATTATCACACATCCGGCTTCCATTAAGAAAGTTGTGATTGAGACCTTCCACATAAAACACATTTTTTTCCTTTGTGTTTTGATCTAGATTGAGTAAGCCTTTACCCTTAGTTCTTGTTGGAGCATTATTTACAAATGTGACAATGTTTCCTCTGTCCTTTTATTTTAGAAACATAAATTTTCTTTTATCCCCAATCATATGCTTGGAACAACCACTATCCACATACTGTTTTTTCTCTTAATTATAGGGTGATAGAGCGAGTCCACACTACATGCTATTTTCACTCTTTCATTTCCAACTCCCCTTATCCTTTTGGATAGATGACTATCTAATATTTTGGAACTTAGATAGGTATTCAAACCTGTTTATGCACTCACTTGATTTGTGCCCAGAATTATTACATTTGAAGCATTCAACTTCACTTAATAGTGGAGAGAAGACATTTTGATATCTGAGAGGAGAGTTTTGAGATCTAAAATTTTGATACTTATTATATCTAGGATTTTTATCTCTTTCAACTTTGATCCTTCTACAATCAATAGCTTTATGTCCAAAGATATGACACTTACAACAATGACCATAAAATAATAGGCATGCCTATTGTTGGAAGTCCTATGAGTTTGTGCATGAAGATACCTTGGTTGTATGGATGAGTGTTTCATTCTCCATTAATGATCTCTTATTTTCCCTGTTTCCCTTTTGTATTCATCGATTCTTTAATTATGCTTATTTTCATAACTCTACGATTCTTCAAATCCTCTAGACCTAACGTTTATCTTCCCCATAGAAGATTCCCTTGTATTTGGGTATCCTAGAGCAATTTTTATTCCTGAGGGCCTTTGGCTATTTGGAATCTAATCTAGTTTCCTTGTACCTTCTACAAATTTCTCATTTAGACCTCTCTTGTTCTTTATTTCATCAAGATCTTTTTTTAGACAGACAACCTATTCCTTAGGACTTTAACAATTCTCTTCCCATTCATGGATAAATTATTAAAGAACCTCTTCCTTTCATTTAGCTTCTTCTAGTTTAACTTTCAAGGACAAAATTTCATCTTTGCATGTTCTTGGGATTGTTTCCTTCCTTATCTTGAGTAACTCATGTTTTAATTGGTTGTTCTCTTCTTCTAGTTTCTTACATATTCCTTGTTTTTCTTCTAGTTGAAGGACTAAAAAATATTTTCTCTTAATAATGTCTTCAAGTTTTTATTTTGATAAAAAAACTCCTCATTACGATATTTATACATACCTTCTTTAGAAATTTGTAGTTTTTTCTTCATATGCTTATTATTTTTCCTTTCTTCCTTTAACTCATCAAGAGTGCTAATGAGTTCCCCTTTAAGTTCCACTACTCCTTCTTCTTATTCTTCCTCTTCAAAGTCAATAATACTTTGTTTCTTGTATTCTGTTCCAAAATCCACAAGTAAATACTTATCTGACTCATCCTTCAAAGAAATTTTTCTATCTGACTATAGTACTGAGCTATCCTCTTTGGAGTAGAACCCCTTTTTCTTATATAACTTTTTCTTCTTATGTTTCTGAAATTTGTTTCCAAGTTTCTGATCATCTTCTTTTTCAGCCCTTTCTTTGTATGGAAATTTGGAAAAAAAAATGTCTAACTCTTCCACAGTCAAAACACTTAAAGGGAAAGTTCCCTTTATAGTTTGCTAATCCATGCTTCAATTTCCTAGCTAATTGAGCCAACTCCTACTTAGATTCACAGCTGGAGCAGTCTTGATGATATTTGTGCTCCTTAGCTTCATACTTCTCTCTTCCTACTCTCATCTCATAGGATGTGATAGTAACAAGCAATTCATCCATCTTGAGATTATTTGAATTATCCATTTCTTCAATAGTTGAGACTTTAGAAGTAAATCTCATGGACAAAGATCTTAATATGTTTTGAAAAATCATCTATTCCTTGATCTCTTCACCAAATCCTATAATAATATAGGTTACTTCATCAACTCTAAGGAAGTATTATGTGATGATCTCATATTCACTAATTCTCAAGCTCATAAACCTCATTCTAAAGGTTTGAAGTTTTTCCCACATGACTTTTTCATCAACTTCATGACTCTAATTATGCTTTACCCACACATCCTTAGCAAAATTATAGTGCATAACCTTTACAAGTTATCATTGACTAAGAAAAGAGAGAATGTCATTCTTGCATTTAACATTATTCCGATACATTTTTTTACCATCTGCGTCAGTGGGAGGAATATTAGGGACATTGTAGTTTACTAGCACTGAAGTCCAAACATCTACCCCCAGGGACATAAGATACGCTTCCATCCTTAATTTCCAAAAGGCATAGTTGGTCCCATCAAAGATTGGTATTTTTCTTGAGTAAGCCTCTTGAATATCTTTCCTAGACATAATTCCTTATAGATATACATTCCAGTGGTTAGATTATTCCTGAAAGAGCTTGTCTCTGATACCAATTGTTGGAATAGGGAATTACTAAGAGGGGGGGTGAATCAATAATTGTGAGATTCATAAAACTTTTTACTGAATATGTTTTTAGTTATTTCCTCTATTGTTTGACACTGAAGAGAGAATTCATTCATAAATAAATTTAGAAACAATCTTAAACATTCATATGTTCATACAATGTATCACATGAGAAACACACACATATTGACACCGGTGATTTCACATGGAAACCCAAAGGGAAAAAAACACCAATTTGTTGTTCTTTATGATTTAAATTAAGCACCTACTTAATTAAATTAATTTGTTTTTTAGCACCTAATCATAAGAGGCATTTACCCCCTTAGGTTAGAAAGAACCTACTTTCCAAGAGGCACCAACCTCTTCTAAATGTAGGCTACAACCTTCTCTTGCCACTTTTCTACTTTTCATACAATTTTCAAACTAAAAACATAGGCATATGCAAATATTGAAAAATACCAATCTAGTTGGTTGCAGAACCAAGCTTTTGGTCCTCTACTGTTCCAAAGACTACCTTGGTCTCATACAATAACACTCTATCCTTTGCTCAAAATCGCATATCCTTATATTTTTTCCTTCTCTCACACAGGCTCTCTACTACTCACCTTCCAGTTCCACTCTTGCACTCAATTCATAGCACAATCTCTACTCACACTACTCATCCCTTCAAAAATACACTCTTCAACCAAATTTTGTGATGGAAATCAATGGTTTTGATCCTCTATTGCACACTACACAATTTTGTCTCTGGTGCCTATTTCCACACTGCCCAAGTGTACCTCTGTATGGCTCCTCCTACTATTGTTGTGTCTGATGGTTGAATTCTATCATGGTATTAAACATAAGGATGGGCTTCTGAGTTATTCATTGACTATTTATGGAATCCTCTGTAGTAAGAATTTAATCTCAGTCTGGATAAACACTTTACTATGACTTCCCATACTTATTCATTGCTTCACAGATCTTGACAAGAATGGCCACTATGTTCCTTATTTAAATATACAAGAAGTGCATGGGAAAGAAGATGAATTTCTTCATCTCATCATTTATTCTCTATGGAGCATTGTCCTTGTTGCCTTGTCTAAGCATTTTATACAGATCCCACTGACTCCATAACCATCTCTTATGATTTCCATTTAATCTCTAGTTGGCGACCCATTCAACATTTTATTTTACTATTACATCAGAGTGAAAACATGTCGTGACTCATATAAAATGAATGTTACGATATCACATAGTTATGATACCATTAGCCCCTTGTCTCTTAGCCATTAGTTCCTTTAGTTTCCACGCGATGATGTGCAAGTTAATATCGGAGCCCCTTTTATCAAAACATGTTTCAAATGCCATTTGCATAGGAGTTTGAAGGTACTCAACCTCTAATATACTGACCTCCGATATGACATCACTCTTTCATCATATCTCCATGTGGCGCCTCCTGAGTCATGACATGTGTCACCCTATTTTGCCCTATTAGGCCATAGAAAATTCCAAAACAAGTTGTCGCGTGTCCACCATACTACCACATCATGTTGATGCCATTTTCCACTTCATCTCTTAATGACCAATTTACTATGACCATGTGCTTACTAGGAGGAGATAGAAAGAGCCTCCTTGCTCCCTGATCTTACACCAAATTCCTTTGTATTTATTTTTGTGAACCTCGACGCTTCCAAGAAATTACAATTTGTAAGGACTTACGAGGTTCCGAGATTTTGATGGCCTCATCCTCCAATATAGCATGCAGTGAGGTTCTGATAACTCTCCTTATCTAAGGTTCTGATCTAACCTTTGCTCCTAGGCTCTGATCAATCCTTTGCTCTGAGGTTCAAATCAGTCCTTTTCTTTGAGCTTCTGATCAGACCTTTTCTCCAAGGTTCTGATCAATTCTTTTCTCCAAGGCTTCAATCAATCCTTTTCTCTAAGGTTTTGATTATTCTCCTATTTTGAGGTTCTAATATCTAGCCTCCTCTTAAGGATTCCAATCTCCTTACTTCGGAAGTCAAGAACTTTTGATTCCGATGGCCATTGCCAAACTTCCATATACCATTGGAAATATTATTCAAAGATATTTCTACTGGAGACATTCCAATGCAATCTTTGAGCCCATTTGCAACCTAAAATATGGCTCCAAACCTAAAAGATGATGCCAAGAACCTAGACCCTCGATTCACCATAGTCATTATTTTATGGTGTTTCTGATAAGCCTGCTACTATGGTGATTCTCTACTAGAAACTTGCAACTACCATAGGGTCACCATGCTAATTATATTGACATCCATTCCAACACACTCAAAGCCACTAACCATCTAAAAAATTCCAACTGTCCAACACTTGTCGATCTTGGGCAGCCACAAAACTTCTATAGGGCTACTAGAGGGTCACTAATCATCTCCAATAGCAACAAATTTATCCACCATCAATAAGACCTACAATGACAACTTTGATTAGTCAAGCACATTTTAAGAGAAAAATTTCAGAGCAAAGCCAATGCATGGAGCAACAAGCATAAGAAGATGACACCTCAAGAAGGAAATAGATTAGCCATTACCTTTGTTTGGAAGCATCATGCAACCATCCAAGGATCATCACTATCAGTGTTAGAACCACCAAAGGAAGCTTTAATAGTCATATTGAACATCAATATCGCCTACAAAAATACATCAAGGGTAAGGTCTAGGTATGAAATCCTCAAAACCTCTCCTACAAACTTATTTTAGCTTAAAAAAACATTGTAAGTGTATGAAGGAAAAGGTTTTTTTATAGCCAAACTTAGTAGCAGAGAAGCCTTAGCTTTATCTAGCAGTTAACTTCACTTTTCCACTAAGACACCCACACATGAGGAAGAGGACAAGGCATAAGTGAAGAGGACTTGATAAACTGGGATGTAATCATTTAGTCATGATGGAGGAGAGGAGTGCAAAGGGGTAGGTTAGGTCCAACTCAATTAACTCAAAGTACTTTGAGTTTAATTTGCATGAAATGAAAAAATAGAGAACATTTCGAAAAAAAAAAATCATGAAAAATATCAACAAGAAATAAAAATAAAATAAATAAAAGGTAGACCCACCACCTCTTGGAATTCAAAGATTCGTTTCTACAATATTAAGGTTGTGTGCTATAGGAAGGGGAAAAACTACCACAAGAAGATTAAAGTTCCTACAAGAAGGAACATCACTACTACAGGAAGAAGATATTTGCTACATGAAGCTAATAGAGTACTACAGGAGGGAAAATATCACCTATAGGGAGGGCCACCACTAGGGCAGTCACATTTAAAAGACTCAAGGCACAAACTTCCATGTTACAAGAGGAAACAAAAGAGCTACATGAGAAAACAGGGGATGCTATAGGAGAAATAGGGGCTTCTACGAGAGAAACAAAAGATGTTATAGGAAAATGTGGCCACAACAAAATAAGAGGAAAAATATATCCAAGAAATCTAGAAGCGTGATCCAAAACCCAATCTAGAATCCTACTACAAATTTGTTGATTGGGGTAGGATTATACTTGAGAAATTCGCTATACCACTCTTCTTTGAGTTGGAGAAGGATAGAGGCATAACACATAGATGGATGAAAATTGTAAAACCCAAAAAGGTTCAATATGTGGGCCTCATGGAGGAAAAATTAAATGAAATGAGAAAGGAATTAAACAACTTAAGGTTAAGAGAGTCAATCATGAGTGAACAGCTATAGGAAAAAACATAAAGCTAAAAGAGAAGCTGCAAGAAAAAGAGGTACAACTTTCCACTATGGCAAGTCTATCCATGGAAGCCATATAATGCAAGAAGCCATCCAAATCATATTCAATTGAGCTAAGGAATGGAATTTCATGAAAATACATATGAGGCGTAAAATAAGAACAACTGGGAAAGAAGCTTGATAGATTGCTCAAAGGATGAGCAACAGTTTTAGTAGTGGGGTATGACGGGCCTCCAAATTAGACATAAATTAAGGCCCAATTAACCTTTCCTATGCACATAAAGGCTATACTAAATCTCTAATTCTACACTTAATAATGTTTTTTAGCTTTAATATGTTCATTAGGAAGGTTTAGAGTTAATTGAATTTGTGCCTAACATTATTTATTTTTGTAGAATTTTGTGAGAATATTGGGCAGATTATGAATATTTGGAGGAGGAGATAATATATAGACTAGCTACCTATTAAATGAGGATCAATATTGGATGATAAATGAACAAAATATCATATAATATTCAAAAATTTTGGAGCTCCAATGATTGATAATATATAGGAATGTGTTCCCTGTCATTTAATGCAAATTCCTAGTGTTGGGAACTAGATCCAATTTTTGAGGGATTTTGGAAGGGAAAGCGGCCTCCTTTCAAGGATAATCCTTCCTCATCACCTTTTATAAGTACCAATTTGAATGTTCCTCTAGTTGTATATATTTCTTAGTCTTCTTGTGGAGAAAACGTGTTATTTAGCAACTCGACTTTCAGTTCTAGCAGGGATGTACTTGGATTGATTCAAATAATGAATTTTTGTGTCATTTTTGGCATCTAAAGCTTGGTTTTCTTCATATAAATACAAATTTACTTGGGCTTGGCCATCCTAGGAGCCTTAGAGCCATATTCTACAGTTTCTTTATTTTCTTTGAATGTCTTTTTCGCTTGCATCTCTTATCTTTGCATTTACTATTCATGTTTCTTTTTTGTAGGTAATATTGGTTAAATGATTCAAGTGAGTTTTTTTGCAAGTTATTTACAGATTAAAAATCATGATTCATGCTTATAAAATCTTTCAAAATTCATATTCATCATTGAGCTACTTGGATTGGTTTACTATTTCACAAATCTAAAATTTCTGGAAGTCCCTTGTAACAAAATAGTAGTAACTATATGCTATTTTTTTATAACGTGTTAATGTAATTCATTTGAGTTTATTCCACTTGTATTGGGTCATAAAAACATTATATTTAATAACAAAATTTAACCCATATAATTTTCACGTGATTAGGTTAGGTATTTGGTAGGTTAACTAGCTCACTAGTTCTTGAATTTCTAGCTTTTAGAGTAGTGATTTTCTGCTATTTTTTAGAACATGTTCACATGAGTATTTTGGATTGATTACACTAGGAATGGAGTGCTAAGACATCCTAATTAATAATAATAAAAAATTCCCATCCCATTTTAATTTGATTTACTTGGGATTTTGGCATGTTATCTCCTCCTATAGCAAAACAAGACCTCCTGTAGCACCTCCTGTAGCACCCATGTAGCACGTGTAAACGTGACCATATTTGATCCCAAAGCTTGATTTTGTCTCTTAGGCTTGAATAATTACCCCTAAGCTATAAATATATGATTAGGGAAGAATAAAAACCACTTATGACTTTCCTTTTTACAAATTAGATTAGACCTATTTCCTTAAATTCATGCTCTTAGGATTTCAATTACAAAATGTTGTTCTTGCATAGGATTAGTTTATTTTCAAGGAAATTTTTCACATTATATAATTAGAATAATTATTCACATTATTTCAAGTAGCACAAGGTTTAAATTCTATAAATAGGCAAGTACTTTTCATTCCTGCAAATAGCATAACTTTACCTTGCAATTAGGATTAGTGTTTACATTTGAGCTAGTAGCATTTCAATTTCTTGCAAATAGAGTAACATTTCCATTTCTACAATTAGTTTAGGATTTGATTTCATTACATTCACTCCATTACATAAGATATATTAAATAAGGACACATTTTATGCTGCACATATAGTGCAAAAACCTCTTAAGTTTGTACAAACCTCAGCTTGATAATTTAAGTTGGTAGCCTTAGGAGTTGTAGCATTCTTGTTGCAATACTAACACTCATCAGTCACCCTTGTTGGTCCCACGATAATTTTGTTATTATTCTTAGCCACCCCATCTGTTGTGGTTTATGGGGTGTTGTCAACTCCTGGTGAATTCCTTCCTTTGCACAAAAAATTTTAAACTCATTCAACATGTACTCACCACCGTTATCGCTCCTGAGAGCCTTCACTTTCCTGCCAGTTTTTTTCTCAACAAGTGCTTTAAACTCAAAAAAATTAGAGATTTTATGGTCTTTCTTCTACATGGAGTAGATCGATTACTTCCGTGATAAATCATCCAAAATATAACATAATACCTGTGCTTGGCAGTGGAGGCTTTCAAGAAAGGTCCACAAACATAAGAGTGGATCCTTTCAAGGATTGCATGCTCCTTGCTATGCCAATCATTGAAGGTGGACTTTTTTTTACTTCCCCAAAGTACACCCTTTGCATGTATCCCACTTCTCCAGTGCTCCTTCAAAGAGGCCTGTAGAAATATGTTGCATGATCTTCAAAGCACCATGATGCAAATGGCCAAGTATTCTATGCCATATTTCACCAACATCTTCGCTCTGCACCTTCTCTACTTTTGTGGTCAATTTTGCATAGTCTTCCACATCTAATTTATAGAGGTTCTTCACTCAAACCTTGATCTACTTCACTTTTCCCATGGTAATGTGTCTTAGGAAATCCTTCCCCCTTTTCTGAATATCAAATCCTAGCCACGATCTTCCAACATAGCTATGGAAACTAGATTCATCCTCAGACCTAGTACAAACATAACATCCTTGAGCCTGAGAGGGGAGCTAGACTCCCTAAAAAAAGTAACTGTACCAATACAAATCGTACTATACCTTCTATCATCTCCCACATCGATGTCCAGCTAGAGATCCTTCTTCTACAAGTCACTGAAAAACTCTTTGTTCCCCCTCATGTGGAATGACGCACCGCTATTTAGATACCACACACTATCCATCATTATGCTTGCCATGCATCAAATGAGGTTGAAGTCAAACTTAAATTTGGAAGCCAAAGCTTTACCTGCCACTCCTCCTAAAGGATTCTTTCCTACCTTCTTGTATTGGACACTTCATGGCATAGTTTCCTAGTTCATGACAGTGAAAGCACTTGATTCTAGACAAGTCTTTATTCTTGCCCCCTTGACCCGATTCTACTTTGGATTGGGATTTATTCTCTTTCCCCTTATTTACCTTTCCATCCAAGGCACATTTCTCCCCATCATCACCCTTGGATTAGGTTTCTTCTTTGGTGTTCCAACTTATCTCCACTTGTACCAAATAGGACCAAAGGTGTTCCCTATTTGGTAGCTTCTCCCTCCCATTTACCAAATCCTGGTAGTAATGCCAGCTCCTAGGAAAGCCTAGAAGTGCTAGGCTTACTAGATCATCCTTTGACATAGTAACACCAACTTGACCAAGTTCATCCTGACATTGTGTGAACCTGTTGAGGTACTGTGGAATTGTCTCTCCCTTCTGCATCTTGATGTTCTGAAGCTTGTCTTTGAGTGCCAACTTCCTGTGGTCACTATTGTTTTGGTATAGATATGTCAATGCTTGCCACATTTCATATGGAGTTTATTTCCCATGGACATTTGAGGAAATATGGTCTCAAACTCCTTCCAATGTGATTCTCCTTACCTTGGAAACACACTTCTTCCAATATGCTAGAATCTGATCATCAACTATTGTCGATTTTGGGATATTATTCTCAATGAATTCCTTCAACCCATTATCTTCCAGCACTACCTCCATGCATTCCTTACAAGAAACATAATTCAAGCTTCCCTTAAGGGCATACTCAAGTCTTAATCCATATAAATCCATCCCGCTACCTCTGAAGAAATGATCCTATAAATTCAATCCTCCCGCAATAACAAATTTGAATTGTCTTCTCCATTATGATTCTTTCTCTGATACCATGTATAAAATAATGTGTAGATTCAATACTACTCATGAAATGTACTTAATGATAAGAATTGAATCTACTCTACTCATCTACAGAAAGAAAGAAATGATTAAGAACACATATCATAAGCATGCACAAATATTTAACACACATACACATATATTTATCAAGGGGAAAGCAACTGCTCAGAACCCCCTACTACCTTTATTGCATTAATCAAAGAATAGAGAATAAATACAATGTGTTCTCAAGCTTGAGAACACCTTGCAATAGTATAGTCTATCCCTCTACCCAACTCACTCAGCCTTGCCAACACTTAGCCAATTTTTCAAGCCTCTAAGCTCATATTTCCTTGCATTATTTCCTTGGGAAATTTCCCCTATTATTTAGGAATTTCACACCAAGAAATTGCACAATTACCATGCATTCATCCTCTGACTGCATGCACCACCTGTACAACTTGGAGTAGTTTACAACTAATAATACACAACCCTTGAGCTCCAATATAAAATAGGTAACTCAAATTATCTACATGCAAAGATTATTTTGGGTTGATTGATCTGTTAACTAGTTGATCATTGTGTGGTTGAAGTTACACACCCACAACTTGACCTCCACTAGTTCTTTTGATAGTTATAACTAGTTGAGCTAACAATAACTCAAATTAACTTAAATATATTGCTACAAATTAGCAATCAATCATGTATAATTGAACTCAAGTCTCCCCAACTCAAATTTAGTAAGTTAACTGAGTGACAAGAGCCATGTCACCTCAGTTAGCTACCTCCAAGTATTCTTTTGGAACTGAAATTCAAATTTTAATCTAGTTTGAGCAAGGAAAAGTGAAAACTAGATGTTCTTGTTGCATTTTCAATAGCAGGGTAGTCAACTATTGGTAGATTTACAATTTATAGTAATGAAAGATGAAAATGAAACAATCAAAGTCTCAAATAGAGCATCATAAAGATGTTTTATGTGTTAACATATTAGTCTGAAAACATGAGCATCGGCATATCACAGATATAGAGCATGTACCATGAATTCCACATCAATAACATTCCATTTCAATATAGAAGAGAAAACAAATCAATTACATGTTGAAATATGTACAAAAACTAGAAAACAGACCCCAACAATGGACACATGAATCTTTGGACAATATTTTAATGCCTTTGTTTCAAATACCTTTCATTAATTTCTAAAGAAAATTACACTATACACAAGCCTGTCTTCTTCAAAATTTCAACCCCGTACACAACATAAATGATAGTCTTTATAGACTAATTACTAATTTTTCAAGATCCAAAAATAATGGATCTCAAACCTCTTCATCTATTTATATCTTACTAAATCAAAAAAATCAAGGAGGGGAAAATGTATGATCCCAAAGTCGAATTTGATGAGGTGGCCTGCAATTGTTGACTTGCTATTTTTATAGGAAACAAAATTTCAAAAAATATGGAAAAATAGGCCTCAAATATACATTTGAATCTTTCAAACCAAGATAATTGTTAGAAAACTAAGAAAGGTTTTTTTAAATGAGCTTTTTACCTCCACATTTTTATTTTTTTTTAAATTCATTTCCATATGTTAAGAATCTGTGCCCAAAGTTACATACTTTTACATGAAAAACATTGTAAAATAGAGTGTTTCCATATGATTTGTAAGTGCCACTTGTCGGATGATAATAGGCTATGCTACCAACTAATTTCATAGTGTCATTTGCCACTGGATGGAAGGTTGCACTGATCATTAATTTGGCAGTGCCTTAGTTTTAGCATATGGAGCGCATCATTGTTATTTAATTTGTCAGTGACTCTCTTATTTTTTTTATTTAAACTAGCACTAACAAATTAATTGTCATCGTTCTAAAATATTTTTAAAGAAAAACTTTAAACAAATATTTCAAGTTCCTAAAGCTTTAATCTCTAATATCAAGTTTTGATAACAATGAGGAGTGTGACCATCTAATATGTAGGCGATTTCATTTAAAATATTTGAACCAAGACTGCCAAATTATCTATCAGCTCACCCTAATTTTTTGGCAATCCAACCATCGATGCCTTTATTTGACATTTTCGAATTAGCGCTGATAATTAAATTGTTAGAGCGCCTGAATTTTTTGAATAAAAAAATTAAAATTGTTGAGGCTTATACTCTAAAGCTAGACTGCAATAATACCTATCTTTTTGATATAAAAAACAACTAAGCAATTAAGAATGCAGTTGTAGGAAACATAATAATTTTAATTTATGCATTTTTGTTCCAACCTACATGAAATTTTACCGAAATAACAAATATAATACATGCAATATTGTAAATTCCATGAAAATTAAACAAAACAATCTTACAGATTCATAATTCTCTTTAATTGAGACAATTACATTTAGATTATATACAACATCACATTTACACCATGATCTTCCATGAAAAGTTTTGCAATCGTATTAATATGGAGTAAAATTGAAATTACAAGATTGGTTTTCTAAGACATACTTCAAAATTTCCCCCTTACAACAACTTCGAAATATGCCAACAATTTCCAAAAAAAAATGACATTCCTCACATAAGAAATTCTCCTCTTTTACATCAAAATGAGTCCTATATATGTATGCTCTCAAGACCTGAACCCCTAATCCTGAACCATTATTGGTATTTAGAAACCACTAGGAATATTTCCAAAATTTCTAGTTGTTCTGTAACTAACTTCTTCTTGAAGTATCCAAACATAATGTGCTAGAGGTCCGCAGTTGTAGGATGCATCTCATCTACCTTGGTTTTATTGTACCTCTTTCTCTCTTACTAATGTTCTAGCTAAAAGGGGTGTGAATCATCTAATTTGGGTCACTAGTCGAGGCCACCTTGGCTAGGTAAGCACCTTTGATTTTTTCTAGCATGGTGGCTTGCAACTCGAGCTTGCTTCCGTCTGAGAAAAATGTGGCATTTCTCCTCCAATACGGGACTGTATAATCTATATAGGTCCATCAATGCTTTCCACTCTTTTCAAAGTGGAACATCACATGCTTATGCATCTAAAATCGACCCTTCCATATTTGTGACCACATCATAGTCCACTTTTCCTTATTCTTTTAATAAGTTCTTTCGAATGAACAACACTTCAAAATGATATCCATACATGTTTAGAATATATTTTCCTTGTAGGGTGTGGTCCTCTTCGATTCAGATCTTGGGGCGAGGCCCCCAAGATCTAAACAAAATGAAATTTTAGAAGAAAAAAGGAGAACACACTATAAAAAAAACCACAAATAATATGTTTTATTAAAATAAAGAATAATTGTAAAAGCTACATTGTGGTGGAAAATTTGTCCTTTTAGAAAATGTGACTTGTTACTTATAACCTTTTTTGGTTACAATACCATAGGTAAATTCCATGGGTGGGTAAATACCATGGGTGAATGAATACCATGGGTGGATGTCACTTAGAATACCATGGGAGGATGAATACCAAGGGTGGATGCCACTTACAATACTATGGGAAGATACCATGGGTGAATGAATATCATGGTTGGATACCACTTACTGATTTGCAAACTTCCATGGATATTCCACTGGATAGTTCGTCACAACATATCTAATAATATTATATTAAAAATATGAAAATTATATACTATTGCAGTTTATTAAACTTTAATATCGAAGGGTTTAACTATAATTAGTGCATACATGTGAACGAAAATTATGCAGAAAAGTAGAGTGAAAAAATAAGCACACATACACACAAGACACAAGATATGATCTATGGGAAACCCTTTTGGGAGAAAACCCAACTAGAAGGTGAGGTTGCTTCACTCCCTTTATCTGTATGGAAATATGGCTGCAGGTACAAAGAAGTAATGTTTGTGGCCCATGGGCTGCTACAGTGCACAAATTCTATCTATGTTCTCTACCTCCTATCTTTCCAGGCTACCTTTTCTTAGTTATGGAATACAATTCTCTGGAAATAATTGAATTTCCTTTCCTCCTAGTGGCCTAGTTATAACACAGCCCGATATTCTACTAGTGGTTAAGTTTGGCTACTTCAACTCTTAACTAGAGTTACAAAATAGACTCTTCTAGATTATTTTACATCACAAACATGTGGCTAGCCCCTTTTCCATGAATAATGGGGGCTCTTACGGCATCCTCCCAAACTATAGGTGTGAAAATAGGAAGGTCAACTTCTGAGTAGCATAACATTTGCATACATACTCCAATTGATGCGCTTCTTGCATCATTAGAAAAGTCTTTGTGTGTAGAATAGCATGGAATAGTGCAATGCTAGAGCGGCAATTTTTTACCCCCAAAAAACATCATTTGATGCCTCAAAACACTCCCAAAATGTTTTAGACTCCGTTTTGCCAAAATGGGTCCCACTGGTAAAAATGGTCCCCTAAGATGATTCCTCCACTTTTTCCACTCCAAATGCATCAATATGGATGACAAACAATATAATGATCCAATTCAGATCACTTACAATACCATGGGTGGATGCCATTTTCCATTCAGATAATTCCTCCCTCCTTGAGAAGAAATGATACCCATTTCATGAATTTGCCTCTTGATAAGACTTTTTTTAATATCAAGAGCCACTCAATAGAAGGGTTTTGTGTGGTTAACCCATAACCATGATGAACGAAGATTTGAAGATAGAGATACCATGTAATGCTTGTGACCAATTGTGATACTAACAATGTTTGACCTATAAAATGGACCTCAGTGAGAATGGGTGTGTGGATGACCCATAACCATAAAAAATGAAGATCAAAGGATACAAATACTATGTAATGTTTGTGACCAATTGTGATACTAACAGTGTGTGTCCTAGCAAATGACTTTGATGACAAGGGTTTTGTGTGGTTGACCCATAACCTTGATGTTTACTGTTGATGAAGTAGAAGGTGCCTACATAGCATAGGCTGGGAGGGAACATCTCCATAGAACCCAAGACATGCGCTACTATGGTAAAACTAATGAATGTGAAGCATGTGCCTACTAAAGCAGGTTGGGAGGGCACATCTGGAGAGGGAACTCACTCTGAATGTTGCTCCAGATATAAACACTCATGGATTTTGGGTGGAGTACATAACCAGGCCACACCAAAGATGTACTTAAACTATAAATTTGTTGTAGACTTGTAACAAAAGTGGCCATGGGTGTTGTAGATTCTTGTATCCAATGAGATGTTACAAAGATTGCTTTCACATTATAGACCTATTGCTATAACTTTGGTAATAACATCTGTTACAGGTAATGAAATCAAGTTCTATCAAAAACCCATTTGAGGCATTGAAGATATATTTACATTGATATAATACACTTGAAATATCATAACATGTGGAGTGAGAAAATGATTCCAGGAACTCATGGTATGCCCATTCGTGCAACATTCCAGATGTGTAACTTCAATTGCTGATATCTCTCAAACTAGGAAACAAAATCAATTTCAGTAAGAAAATCATTTGATCTAATGAAAAATAATTTCAAATGAGCTAATTTTCACCTTCTAGAATACTCTGTGGAGTTCATAGAACTTGTATTGATTTTTCTCAATATTGCTGCAAAATTTTGAAACTAAGATATGTTTCAAACCCTCATTCCCATGTAGTCGTAACCTGAATATGATACCACTAATGTAGATGTTGTGGAGAGCCCCCCAAGATATAAAAAGAAATTAAATTCTAGAAGAAAATAGGAGAACAAAAAATAAAAAAAATCCACAAAGATTTTTTTTTTATTAAAATAGATAATAATTGTAAAATCTACATTGTGGTGGACAATCTGTCGTTTTACAAAATTCGACTTGTTACTTATAGCCTTTTTTGGTTACAATACCACATATAAATTCTAGGTGGGTAAATACCATGGGTGAATGAATACATGGGTGGATGTCACTTACAATATCATGGGTAAATTCCATGGGTGAATAAATACCATGGGAGTATGACTACCAAGGGTGGAGGCCACTTATAATACGATGGGAAAATACCATGGGTGGATTCTACTTACAATACGATGGGTGGGTAAATACCATGGGTAGATGAATACCATGGGTGGATGACATTTTCCATTCAGATCATTCCTCCCTCCTTAAGAAGCAATGGTTCCCTTTGCATGAAGTTCCATCCTAAGAAGCCTTTGTTGAATATGAAGAGCCACTAAAGAGAAGGTTTTGTGAGGTTAACCCATAACCATGATGAACGAAGATCCATGAATAGAGATACCATGTAATGCTTGTGACCAATTGTGATACTAACAATATGTGACCTAGAAAATGGATTTTGACGAAGCGTGGGTTTGTGTATGACCCATAACCATCTAAAATGAAGAGCAACTTTTACTTGTTCTTTTATTAGGTTCTTTAGAATGAAAAACACTTCAAAATGACCTCCATACATGTTTATAATATATTTTCCTTCTAGGGAGTGGTCCTCTTCCCCAAATCATTTCTGGTCATTTATAATTTCAATCAGGGTCTCCATGAAACACTCCTTGGCATATAAGTCTCCATTACCATCAAACGATGATGATAATTTTCTCTTGTACAACATCTCACATTTATCCTTGAAGTCTTGTACTTCCTTTTCTAGTGCCCCTGCCTTCTTCTCTGTCATTTTTACTAATTTTTTATTTCTTTTCATCTAATTGTACCCGACTACAAATCTAGATCTATCAATATTTTCCTTAAAAACATCCTCCTTAGGCATATGATTAAGGAAATCTATTATCGCTCTAACGTTGGTGGGGGGTAACCAAAAGTGGTCTTAATCACATTCATTTCATTATTAGCTCTCTTCACAGTTTTTATCTTCTCCTAAATCAGCTCCATATAATCTTAGTGCTTGTCCACTTTCTTCATTATTTTACCCCATATGACTCCACTGGCATCCTTAAAAAAGGATTTCCTTGGGTGTTTCCTTCTCAAGACCTCTAGTTCAGATTCAATTTTCTAACCATCTTCATGTGTCTAGTATAGTTCTATCTTTGTGAGTTTGAACTCCTCTTCCTTTCTCTTCAACTCTTCCTCTCGATTGGAGAGTAGAACCTACAGTTTCTTGATACCCTTTGAAATTGTCATAGGTTCAACCTACCTAGCTAGAATATCAAGTGTATGGTGGGACTTAGATGTCTCACCTACATTTTGTTTCATCCCTCAAACTTGTGCCTCCAGTATCACAACCGGATCTTTGTATTCTTTGTTCTTCGTTATCATATCGTGGATCTTTTTCTTCACCTCTCAATTTTCTCTTTATGCTTCTACCAACTCATGAGTTTCCATGGGGTGTGTATCTAGCATGTTGATTTTATTTTTCATGGAATATATCTCTTTCCCCTTGTACTGTAACATGGTTTTATACCAAAATTCCTTATGAGGATATGAAGCCATGTGGGTGATTTTACCCTCCATTCTTTTATATTCATTTTCCCTGATCTACATAACATCTCTCATACTTCAACTAGTTGCACTCCTTATTGTACATTTCCTGCAACTTTCTAGATGTGGCATTGGTCTGATGCATTTTCCTATGCATCATATGAGTCACTTACATATCTAGTTCCATGATGTATATGGATGGGATATGATGAACCAACAGGAACATTTGGCGAAATTAATAGTCCTCCATTGACCTGATTGTATCTACCTTGGATTGTAACACTATAAACTTGAAAATTACTCTTTCATGGTGCAATGTACTCTTCACCTACATCTAGGGAAGTGGTTGATTTTATACTATCCTTATATCTCTTTTCCTTTATTTGGATGCTATCTCAGCCATTTCCTAAAACTATTCTACCATTGAATCATGTCTAGGCTTGGAAACCTCTCTTGACTCTGCTACTCGGATGTTGATAGATTAGAGGGCATATGTTCAAGAGTAAAAGCTTTCTTTGATTGTGTTGCTAATTGATTGTTATATAAAACTAATTCTTGTGAATTTGTCTCTTCATCATCCACCTCATATTCTTCATCTCCTTCTATTTCTTCTCGCTTGGATTTCATGGAGCTAGGCTCCTCCCCTTGAACAATGTCCATGGGTTCAAAAATGGCTCTTTTCTTCCCCAAGAGGTGGGATGTAATTAGCTGAAATGGATGTAATATTTCTTTAACCTCTTCAAAAGTATATTTATTGGCACAATCATCTATTATGGGATTTGGGTAATGATGATACTTTTCTCTTTTCTTTTCATTTCTTATCTCATAGATAATGTTATGAGGGTCATACTTCAATGCTCCTGCTTGTAAAAAATAAAAAATTTGCAAGTTCTTCTCAACAATATTTAATACCTTCCTTGCATTGGCCAAAAATGAGCCCACCTGATGAGGAAGGTTGAAATTGAAAACTTCCTTCTAGCAAGTAAACTAAAAATTATCAACATCAAGCCTCTGCCTTATGTACTCTAGTGCAAAAATGTGGGAATTAAGGAAATTATGATGATGACTAGGAGGGTTTGTATTCAAACCTATAAACATTGATGATTGCATCTTCTTGGAAAATGTACTAGTCACTTATTCTGGTTTCAAGAGAGTGTTGGAAATATGTTGTCATTGATGGAAAAGGAAAATATTGATGGCAAAGGCAAAACATTGGTGATTTTGTCATTGATGCAATGGAAAAGATGAGAAGAATACAAGAAGAAGGAAGATCAATATATGTATGGAAAAGATGACTGCAACATGAGTACAGAGTGGATGGAGAAGGTAGAGTGAATTTGAAGGAACTTCCAATACATAATATCACTTTAAGAATAGTTGAAACCCACTTAGATGGAAATAGATTTGAAAGAGGTTTTCAATGATGTGTGCAAGTAAAAAATGGCTCTCTGGATTATGAGATATGTCTAGTCAAAGGAAGGATCCCAAAAAATCAAAGGTTGTAGAGTTAAAATTCATTAAGGTCTTTGGAGCTACTCTAGTTTGGCATTCACCCAATATGGGTAGAACAACTTGCGGAAGAACTAGCAAGTTTCCAAAGTTAATTGTTGTGCATCTCTAAGGGAAGAACACGAGGAAAAATTTAGGGGCTAATATTCATAGATGGGCTAATTTTTCATGCTTTTTCAAAAAAACAATTAGCCAATTCCCATTTTATTCCTAAAAAATATTTGCCCAAATTTTATAAGAAAAAAAATATTTTACCTTGAAAATCACCAAAAATTTATAGAGACTATATAAAATCATTAGAAGTTTGAATATTTTACTAAAATATCACCAAGAATTTTATAGTTTTGATATTATGGATTAGTAATATTCGCCAGGGTCTCTAACCTTTAAGATAAATTTCCGTCCTTAAAATTTTCCCTAGCAAATCAAGAGCCACACATCCCCACCGACACATCAGAGTAACTGCACGGTGGTTCGCCACTCGATTATTAACACACAAATGGGTGGTGCAATGGGATGTTTTCCTAAACCATCGATAAGTAGATAGAAAATGAAGGTGGATTGCGCTACCCCCCATACCACAAACCATGCTATGGTGGTATGCAAACCACAAGTGGTTTTCATGATTGTGAAAAAGGTAGAAACTTAGTGACTAGTGGTGAAACAGAGGACCAAACAAACGTGGCATTAGACAATGTGATGGTGGAACCATTTCTTATCA
Source organism: Pinus tabuliformis (assembly GCA_031772625.1). Taxonomy (NCBI): domain Eukaryota; kingdom Viridiplantae; phylum Streptophyta; class Pinopsida; order Pinales; family Pinaceae; genus Pinus; species Pinus tabuliformis. The sequence goes on along the minus strand of CM062804.1, from coordinate 891,076,032 downwards.
GCACATGGCCAAGCCCACTTAACAACTCATCGCTGTAGGGAAAACCTCGAAAGGTATCCCTCTGAAGAACCTTAAGTAGTGCATAAGGGAATAGTTGGGATGACGTGAGCCAAGGTAGATGTGGCTCTGAAAACATTGGCAAGCATGTTGATCGGTGGATTTTTTAGAGTGGAAGGCCCCCACTTGACAACTCAACCCAATGAGAGTAGCACTGAAGGTTGCGAAGGGTGCACAAAGGATAAGGCTTTGGATGGAGCACAACCGGGAATCATGGTGAAATGAGAAGACAAAGCATTGTAAATAAATAGGTCAGGACCCTTAATATTTTACAAAGGAAATTGATGCAAAACCAAGGCTCAAGATGCTTTCTCTCTCCTCTTTAGAGGACAAAAGGCAGCATATTATTCATTGTTGCTTGTATTAGCATCGGTGACATGGATGTCTAGTACAATGGACATGTGCCATGAAAATTCAATGTCTTTGGGTACACTAGTGGGCCAAATCTGAGTGACATGTGTCACCACTCAAACAACACCAAATCGAATTAATGACATCAATGTGACATCATCCTTGAAGTTCGACCCTAGAAGACTTTGAGCGGAGCATAGAGAAGTCCTATGAGATGACTAGGCATCAAGCTGACATAGAAAGTGTCAAAGACACCTCAACCTGGGGTGCATTTTTATTTTTTCACAAGTCTAATGGACAGAACCACTGGGATAGCTCATTCGGATCCTTGACCCTAGAAAGTTTTGAAAGTATACATAGAAGAATAGTAGGATGACGAATGTTGGGACACAACAACATTTCAGGTGGGTAGCAATGACTAATGGGATAAGGTAAAAGGTAGCCCAACAAGACATGTAATCCTACAAGGAATACCTTAGAATGAAATAAAAGTAATAATAGAGGAGCATCGGGAAAAATGAGTCGGGGCTAAGCATAAGTGTGACGACATGGTTCCATGCGTCGAAAAAATCGAGGGCTCAGAGGTGGATAAACCCTCAAGTCTTAAAGTGCAAAGGGGCCTAAAGGATTGAGGTTTTTTTCATGGAATTGATTGATGTGAACTAAGGTTCCAACAGATAGGTGGTCTAGAATTTGGTGGAGTTTATGTCTAAAACATTATGGACTAAGGACTGGGTCATAACTCTAGGTCTTATGGGATAAGGGACCAGCACACAGGGGCTTGAGGATGAATATGGCATCATGAAATAGATTAGCAGAAGTATTGGAAGTTAAGCCAAAATTGGATCTTGCTAACAATAGAAGAACCTCTCCTAAATCCTATAACTCACCAGAATTGAAGAAAATGATAGTTTAACTCAATTTTTCTCAAATAAATAGATGATCAATCATTCAAGAATTAAAGAGAATATTTATAATACTTAGTTGAATGAGGTAAAATGAAAAATTAATGGCTTCATGCAAACATTTGAGAATAAGAATTTAAAGCTCAAAATTCCATAATAGAAAATTTGAGCAATTAAGCTCAATTTTTCAACCAGAAACAGGTGAGTACAAAATGATAACTTGAAGAGAAAATTCAAAAAACTCAACTAAATAAGAGAAAGGAAAAAAATAATAATTCCATGCATAGATCAAAGTGCAAGATGACTAAAATATCAGTCCCAATTTCTTTAAAAGTTGAATTTGAGAAATTGATTAGAGGTTGTTGTTGCAAGGAGATGCATAGTGTTGGTATGCATCAGTGTTGAATTAGAGACCAATATTGGTTTTTGAGAGGTGTTTGAAAAGGAGAAGAATGAATTGGTGATTAGTGATTATTGATGTTGGTATAGTTTGTGATTTGTTTCGTAATTAGATATTGATGAAGGCGTTTTTGGTGAGTAGTTGGAGTTGACAAAATTATTTGTTTATGGAGGAAAGTGGTCTATTGGTTCTAGTTTTAAAATGGATGAAAGATGAATCAATAGGGCTAGTAAGTGGTAGCTTGTATTTCAAGGGCAAGATTCTGTTTGAGTAGAGTCTAATAAATGACCAGGGGCAACAATCCCTCTCAGTATAGATTGATAAATGAGTAGGGGTAAGAGCCCCTTTCAATAGAAAATGATAAATGAGCAAGGGTAGCAGTCCCTTTCAGTGAAGGCTGTTAAAAGAGAAATGATAGAGGTTACTTCTAGTAGTAGTTGATAAGCCTACAAGTAGTAGCTTATGGGGAAATGATGTAATAAAGTTAAAGATTGTATTTCCAAATAAATAAAAGAAGACTGGTGTCTTATGTATATGTTTCCCATGTGTTTGATGTTGATTATGATGTTATGATTTACATAGTTGTGTTGTTTATTAATGAATAATTGCTAAAGTGACTAAAAATTTGAATTTGTGAATAATTCTATAATTTTGTCACATTATTGATTTGATACCCCCCCCTTCTCTCAGTAGTGTCCTGGTTACCATTGTTTCTAACAATTGGTATCAAAGAACCAGGTTCCTTTAGGATCAGTTTAACAACTAAAAAGAATATTAGGGCTCGTGGAGAACCTGGACTAGATTACCATAGATGGAGTTCCATTTTTGAATGGCTCTAATTATACAACTTGGAAGGTAAGTATGAGAATCTCCTTACAATATCTTGATTCGGATGTATGGCTATCTGGTGGAGAATGGATTAATAGATGAAAAATTTGATAAACAAGCGAGGGAGGAAATCATGAGAGGTGTTTCCAAGTCAAATACTAAAAAAGTAATATGTTTTGAGACTACCAAAGAGATATGGCATTAGTTGTAGTCCATATATGATATAGACATACAAGTTTCATGTGATGTCAAGAGACTTTCCCTAGAGGATGGAGTATTCAAAGATTCAAAGAGCATTAAAGATCATGAATCATAGGATGATTCTCTTGTATTAAGAGTCCAAGTTGATGATTAGTATTCAGAGGAGATTCAATATGAAAATAAGTTGTTTTCTTTGTTATTATTGCAACACAATAGGCCATTTATATTCAAATTTCTCAACTCTAAGTATTGGTGAAAGTGAGAGTTTTGCATCTAGTAGTAGTGAAGGGACCACCATGATAGCAATAGAAAATATAAACAATGCTGAATAAAATAATAAGTTCATCTCTAGTGAAGAGGAACAAATGACATCTCATGTGCCAGCATAAGAATCCCTAGAGTAATCAAGGGAACAAAATCTCGAGTGAGATGTGAGTGAATTTGACATTAGTCGTGAGTCTAGTTTCTCCTCTATAGATTTGGAAGATCTTGAATAAAATATGTATTTGAAAATGGATTTAATATCAAATCTGGAAGAGATCTAGAAACTCAAATTCATCAATCTAGAGCTAGAAGTAGAGAATATAACTTTAAATGAGCCTCTGATGAATTTGTAGAAGCATGCAAAGAATTATGAAACTTTTGAAGAGATTCAAACTAGTCATTGTTCCTCTCAGGCTAAGACAATATTGAAAGATGATAGTGACTCAGCCACAACATTAGAGGGACCCACCAACTTGGTTAAAGGAGGACTCAATAACACTACATTAGCAAAGAAAAGAATGTAGCTATAAGGAGACAAAAGGGCTTCCAGGAATCAATACAAAGGTATGAAACCCCTCATATGATTTTATAGTAGTAGCACAAGGCACTTTGCCTCCTAGTGCCTAGAGAAGAAAAAGGTGTAGAAATAGAGGTGAAATGCTCCATTTAAGGCACAACCACGAGTTGATAAGAGGAATTCAAACAACCAAGCACAAAGAGCCGTTTATCCTCAAAGGAAATGTTTTCAGTGGCCCAATAGTAGTAAGAGGGTGAATATTAGCCCAAAAAATAGGACAAGCAGAAGCTTTGGTAAGAATAATTTGATTCACTCCAATGCCCATTTTCAAAAAAATGATGAATCCTACAAGTGTATGAATTATGGGCATAAAGAAACTACATGCATATTTGGAAAGAATTCACCTCCTTTCCAGAACATTGCAAAAAAGGGCATGGATTATGTTGAGAGCTAACAAGGACAGTTGTACAAGAGTCATTTCAAAATCTATAATGGAGGAAAGTTGAATGGTGCATGGAGGAAACATTAACCAGTGTTTGGATTTCAATATTACCAGAAGAATATTAGCATATCATAGTTTTAAATTCCTATTGTAGATATATCTTATATAACATGCAATAGGCAATCTCCTCACGGTGTTGACCAAGCTTAGCATACCCAGATATGAAAGAAAAAGGGAGATAATCTACTCAAGGGAGTAGATCCCTTGTTCCTCTTCATTGAAATGAAGAGGTTGGCTTCAAGAGAAGCCACGAAGGTCAAAAGGAGTGAGAAAAAATGAAAATTTCTAATATTGCATCTAAAGGATAAGGGAAGTATTCTATTTTTTGTTTTTCTAAGTTTATAAAAAATGTTGAAGAAGACTGATATTGCTAAGTAGTGTGGCTGATTGAATACTAGTGGTTGATAATATTGACAAATTGAGCATAGATGGTGATGATTTGCTTACTATTGAAAGTATTTTTATAGATTCCTAATGCAAAGAGGGAGCATAGCCACAAGGGGAGTATACTCAAGTTAAGATTTGAGTATCATATTATTCACTCACAATTGGTATCAATAGTTTGGTGCTTAACGTCAATCATGGAAGACAAAGGCTAATGATGTTTTCTTCATACTAATGTTGCCTAAAAGAGCAAAGATTTATATTGAATATATGATGAATAGTTTGAATGATTGGTATCAGACATCGGGTTTGTGGTGAAAGGTGCATGCTCACCTGAGGAGAACACTCATTTATCAAGTTCCCAACAATTTGTATCAATAGCATCAATTCAGAAATTGGTATCATTGATCTCAAAGGTATTAACACTTGGTATTATGTATTAACAATTGATATTAATTATCATTAGTTTTTTGTCAGAGTGTGCCATTCATATTGTTAGTAAGGATATTGTCAATCCAAGTGTTGATTGAAAGAGTCATGATTTACATGTTAATGTTCATGTTGAGTCAAATTGAATGTGTTGATTCTTCTACCATTAGAAGTCTATTAAGTGAAGTACAAGTTGAGTTGTTATTCTAGGCATGCATTAGTGAGAGTCCCTCTATGTTTGTCATATAAGAATTCTTAGTGTTTTACTTTGTTGACTATCAGTTGACAAGTTGATGGTGTCAGTCATGTGTGGGATATATTTCTTTTATTATTATAGGTTAGGTGTGTTGAGAAATCTAGGACATCAAGATTAGGTGATTTATGTTAATTATATAACTTCTTTTTAATGCTTTTTCTACTTATTGATTAGGATATTATTTTTCTTATGTTATTATAATTTTATTCTTCATAAAAAAACTACCAAGCATAAACCATAAAGAGACAAGAGACACAAAATATAGGTTATCAAACACGGCAAATCCTCTCACCCTTGAGAGGAAAACCTGAACAAATTCTTCTTCCTATATAGGTTCCAATTGATTAATACCAAGACCTAGACCTTTGACCTATTTTCCACTCCGAGACCAAGACACAAGTTCCCTTAATGATAGTTAACCTTCTGCTCCTTCCTTTGTCTCGGATCCTCTTCCACTTTGACTTTTTGCTTCAAGCCTTTGGCCTCCTTGAATTAGGTCTACAATCCTAATTCTAACTTGCACATAAGACCTTTTCTTTTTCATTTCCTCCGCTTGGGATGTATTCTCCTATTAGCTTGACTTGACCTACCTTATTCTTAGTTCATTCTTCTACAACTAATCTTTTGCTACTCCACATGTGTAGAGGAAATTATCTGAAAAACAGACCTAAAATGACCTTGGTTCATACCTTTCTTCGTTCACTTGATAACAAAATTCCTTTAGTAAGCTTTAAGCTTATTTCTACATACTTTACCAAAAAACCTTCTCTGAAAATTTGCTCTAAAATCTAAACTACCATATTTATATTTTTTTCCATCATAATAAGCTGACATGACTGTAAGACAGGCTGACGTGTCATTTGGATAGGTATTATTATCTTTCTTGGAGCTGACTTGAAGGGAGATGCCTTGTGCTTTTATTGTATGGATTTCATACTTATCTAATAACTCATACAAAATGGAACATGCCCAAGAAGGGTCCTTCAGGCATGGCCTAGACTCAAATTGACTTTTATGACTATATGAAAAATCCTAAAGGCTCACAATGGGATCCATCACTAAAATAAAATCCCTTACTCATGAAACCCATAAGAAAAACATTACAATAATTGTATTTTTATTCTTTTCATCAAATACATAAAATTACAATTACACATATCATTATGAAAACCAAACCTCGTTGCACTTTTCAACACTCCCTCTTAACTAGGGAGGTATTCATAATGGTACTTCATCATTCTCAATTTGAAAAATTTCTCATAAGAGGAGTCAAAGTGGTAACCCATTTGTTTAGCATCATATCAACTAGAATTTTCACATATCAAGGCCTTGAATAACAATTCTATCTGTCCATGAGATCTACAAACAATGCTAGTGAGACCAGTGATGTATATACACCCTCTTCATTGTATCTCTCAGGACATACCCCACACGGGTTCTCAAGATGTGTTCTTCTGGGATTATTCTTATGTTTGATTCCCAATCCTCAAAGAATATCGGTCCTCTATGGCTAATATTACCTTGGATTCCCTAACTCATCCTTAAAGAGTATCAGATCTAAGATGTTTACCCAATCCTCCATTTTTCCTTCCCGAGTGAAAACAAGAATGATGTGTCTAATGCTCCTTATTAATTAGGGAGGACATATCTATTCCAATAAAGGAATGTACCTAAGCTCCCTCTTGGCTTAGGAATTTCCAAGTTTCTTCCAAGTAAGAAGCTTGTTTCTAGACTCCCTCTTAATTAGGGTCATATAACGGCTCCTTAGGTGGAGATGGTGGTACAACCATATTCTTTAAGAACTCCTCCTCATGATGTCATGAACTTATTTTCATTATTTAGGGGTCTTCATGTTTGGGACATCTACATAGGGCACCGAACATCCATCACTTTCATCCATAAGTCAGCCATGTCATCATTAGAAAGTGATCCATCAGTCCATATATGGCCTTCCTTCACGCCATGCTACTTTCTTCATGCCATGTTTACTTAAGTATCTTTCATCCTACTACATGTTCATCACTAGTGGAAGACATCCATAGGTATTCCCTTGACAACCCTACATTAACCCATCTATATATTTATTTAAAAATAAAGGAATGACAATTAAAATCATAATTAACTTTGTGATGGTATTTCATCATGACATCTTCTAGTTTGCATCATCATCCTGCATACATATCGACACATCTCCCAAAGATATATATTGTCAAGGGTCTCTTTATTTTTCAGACTCCATCAAAGTCTTCACATCCTCCATGGAGATATCCTAGTCCAATCTTCTTGGTATTTTGGATGTTGATTTTATTTACCATGGTTTCATATTCCATGATGTCTTCCTTCCTTTCCTCACAAATTTCATTCCTAGGAGCTTCCAATCATAGTTCCTCAATTGTAGTCAAAAACCTCATACTTCATATGAGGACATATTATGTTGATTTCATCTAGTGAATGTGTGACCCATGAATTCCTACATCCCTTTGAGGGAGGACATTTTTTCTTTTGATCATGCTCTCAATATAAATCCTTGATCCATGTTACCTGCAACCATATGAAATGACTTTTCAATATAGACTATAATCATACATAACTCTTTTTTTCTTTGGTCATCAAGACTTCCTATAGCAACTTCCTTGATTGAAAGAGCTTTAATCCCTTCATTTGCTTCTCCTTTTATGTTGTCATACCATGATCCCATGAATTCCACAAGTTTGAAATTCTTGATGAAACACTTGCTTCCCCTCATGATTGGTGAACTTTTCAATGAAGATTCCATCAAAGAATCTTGAGGATCTAGAGTATCCCCATCAACATATGTTACCTTTTGACAGATGTATGATAAACCTTGAACTATATGACCTTGCCGCTTATGTTTCCAATGATATTCCCATGAGCTATATCCTTGATTTCATATTTCATATATCTCTATGATGATGTCTGATCTCTTGATTTCAATTCTTCTATGATGCCTTGATGCATCCCATTTAGTGAATTATGATAGCCATATCTTACAATAGAAGACTTAGAAACTTGAAAAGAACTTAGGTGAGGAAGACTTATCTTAATAGTGGAGATCTATTACTCCTCCTTCTTTTATTTCTTCTTTTAAGCTTCCTCCACTTATTTGGTGATGTGTGATTATTCATTCCTATTTTGTTATTATCCTTATTGAGCTTAGGGAAATATTTCATATAGTGACAATATGCTTGAAACCCATAGAATTGTATTTTAGACATGTTCTTATTCTTTTTCTGAGGACCAAACTTTCAAAAATTTCCCTTTATTTTTGTCATTACAGCATATTCATGATTATGATTGCTTGATCCAACATCATATTTGGCCTTTAGTCTAGATTATTCAATATTGCATAGTGACCATAGATCCCGGAATGGAGTAGCTTCTTTCTTCCCATAAATACATGAAGTAAAGTTACCTCACTCCTCGTTACTACATTTAGTACAATTGTAGTCATTTCTCTATTAGACATGACTTCTCCTAGATATTATGGTTGATCCCAGATTTCAAATATCCTCATAAAATATGAGGCTATTCCATCTTCCTTGACATCTTCTACTTGTGTATTTCTTTCCTTAATGAAATGGATTCTCCATAAGTTCTTACGGAATACAACTCTACTAGTTTTTCGTAGAATTGTTTGAAGTTCCTAGTTTAGATACATATGGAATGAGGGGATCCTTGATGGTCTATGATAATCCTTTAAGCCCTAACTTCCCCTTTCATATACTTTCCAACAGCTTGAGAATCTTCCTTTCTTGGTTTAGTGATAGATCCTTTGACATGTTCCATAACCTAATTTTAAATTGTAGGTTTTAACCTCGTACATAAATTACATGCATACGAATTCTAAAAAATAGAAAATAAACAAAGGATAGAGCATAATACATAAAACAAATAAACATAGAAATTTTCCCTTAGATCCCAAAATCGGGACTACTAGATAGATTTTTCATTATATTCCCTTCAATGTTACAATACACATATATACTTGTTGAAGCATCTAATACCATGGACCGAAAACCATCACTACCAAAACCATGTGCAAAAACTATGCACAAAACCATCGGTAGGTTCACCCAACTAATATAGGGTACAAAAAAAAATTCCTGGGGGCATTGCCCTGAACCCCATAGAGGGGGACTAACCACCCCCCTCAAACCCCCTGTGACCCCCCTGCTATACAATCAGCGCAATGAAGGGGGGGCTCTGCCCCCCATCTAGCCCCCTAGTTAACCAAGTCTACTATTCATGGAAAGAATATAACACAACCCAACACCAATGAGATTTAGATCTTTCCTTTTATTCCATGCAAGGTAGTTTGAACCCCCAACCAATTTGTTATTTTCCTTGCAAAAAGATATTTTGATAGATTTCGATACTTACTTGATAGGATGCTCCTTCTCCTTTCTTATTTCCTTGATTTTGACGATGATATAAAGAGTAGAAAACTTCTCCTTAATGAATGTAGTTTTCTTCAAGAGTGATCCTTGATCCCACAGAGAGTGAGATCTCTTTGGATCCTTTTATGAAGATCAATGATGACTTATTGGTGATGTTTTAAATGTTCAGGACCTTGATTTATAGATCTCTTCAAATTCGCATTATTTTGTTGATGATGATCCCAAGAATTCTTTGCAGACGCCTTCTTTGATCCAAGGTTATAATGCTTCCATTGTTGATCTTGTCTTAAAGATGATTTTTTCTTTGATTCCTTACTCAATATTACATCCTTGAGTGTCCCTTGGTAAGATGCCTTTCCTTGAATTTGTAACTTTAGCTTTGATACCATGTTGAGAAATCTAGGGCATCGCAATTAGGTGATTTATATTAATTAGGTAACCGCTTCTGAATGTATTTTTTACTTCTTGATTAGGATATTCTTTTTCTTATGTTATTATAATGTTATTCTTCATGAAAAAACTACCAAGCATAAACCATAAAGAGAAAAGATACACAAAATATAGCCTATCAACTAGGGCCAAAACCTCTCACACTTGAGAGGAAAACCTGAAAAAATTATTCTTCTTATAGAGATTCCAATTGACAAATACCAAGACCTAGACCCTCAACCAGTTTACCACTCGAACACCAAGACACAAGTTCTCTTGATACTAGTCAAACTTCTTCTCCTTCCTTTGTCTTCGCTTCTCTTCCACTTTGAATTTCTACCTAAAGCCTTCGGCCTCCTTGAATTAGGTCTATAATCTTAATTATAACTTGTACATAAGACATTTTCTTATGTCTTTCCTTCACTTGGGATGGAGTCTCCTATTAGCTTGACTCAACCTCCCTTATGACTTGAACTTCTTTCAACTCGGTTACCCAAAAGGATTGTTTCTCTACTTGGTTCCTTCTGTTGAAACAGATCTTTTTCTACTCCATACATGTAGAGGAAATTATCCCAAAAACAAACCTAAAATGAGCTCATTTTATACCTTCCTTCCTTTGCTTGATAATAGACTTCCTTTAGTAAGCCCTACACTTCTTGTTGCAAACTTGACCAAAAACCCTTCTCTGAAATTCTACTCCAAAATGGAATCTAAACTACCCTATTTATAGCTGTTTTCCATCATAATAAGCTGACATGACTGCAATTTGGGCTGACTTGTCATTTGGAGAGGTATTATTATCTTTCTTGGAGCCAACTTGATGGGAGATGCCTTGTGCTTGTCTTGGAGGGATTTCATACTTATCTAATGACTCAAAGAAAATGTAACATGCCCAAGAAGGGTCCTTCATACATGACATAGACTCAAATTGATTTTGATGACTAGATGACAAATCCTAAAGGCTCGCAATGGGATTCATCACTAAAATAAAATTCCTCGCTCATGAAACCCATGAGAAAAATGTTACAATAATTTTATTTTTCTTCTTTTCATCAAATACATAAAATTACAATTACGCATATCATTATGAAGACTGAACCTAGTTACACTTTTCAACAAGGTGTATGTGTCAAGGAAGAAACACTAAAATGAATGTAATCCTAGTTGAGACTTAGATCAATAGGAATTGTTATCACTCAGGTTGTTCCCCAAAAGTTGTGAGAAAAGGGAATACGGCAATGGTAACCACTAACCAATCTTTTAGATGCAGATTCTAGCCAATCTACAGCCAGAGAAGGCTCTCTCTTTATGATTTAGCTTTGTTTTAGGGTATATTAGGCTAGTTATGAAGTACAAAGGTTTGTTTGATTTTTGGATGGTGACATTCAATAGAACTGGGGTTCACAATCTGAGAAGTTCAGTCCATTGGGTTAATGGAGTCAAGGAAGATGAACTGTTGGGTATGGTTTCTTTGAAAGAGGGAGGTACTACAGAGCAAGCTAATCAACCATGAAACAAATGGTAAGCTGGAATCAGGTGAAATGGAGTCAGGGGGTGAAGGGCAACTAAGAATCCTTCATCATGCTAACAGAGGGAATGTGGATGAATATTGCCAAGGAGCAGTTTAAGAATTCCTTAGCTATATTCAAGATGTAAGAACTATGGAATTAGGAGAAATTAAGAATTCTTGCTCATGCTAATTCTGAAGAAAACATAAATAATAACATAAATTGAACACAAAGTACAGTTAAGTAAGTTCTAGTTTATTCTTTTTCTCTGTTATTAAGATTATGAGCATAGATGATATATAAAAACACAGAAACTGTAAAACATGAGTTAAAAAGACTTATTGATCCATGAAGTAATTCGAGAATTCTACAACCTAGTCCTCTGCCATTAAATCCACAACCAGAGAGTTCAGCAACAAAGCATTCCAACAATGTTTTATTCAGAAGAGTTCTCAAAGTTACAGCGTAGTTCCAGAATGGTATCACCAACCCCTAATACTTAGCTTGGGGAGGTATTTGTACAAAATATCTCAATTAGATAATATCTAGCAATAACTTTTTCCACTTACTCTACAGGAGGAGTAAATGATCTTGAAAACATAGAGAAATGAATGCAGCAGTAAGGGATGTCGTGCTAGCCACTCTGTTGGTGAAATGCATTGATTATTTGCTCAACAAGTCGGCCAATGGATACTTTAATGATGTTCCACGCTGCTGGCATTTCTTTCTTGGGTTCTTTAATTGCGCTTTAATAGACCATCGCCCAGCGTAATTTTTATCTGCTCTTTTCTCCACTTTATGATATCCGCTGTGTTCTGGGAAAAATAAAAAAAAACTTTGAAATCCGCCTATAAAATTTCCAGCATGCTCTGCCACCATAGGTCATCTGGTAATTGGTGTCTACGCATTTTTATTAGAGTTTCATCAGCATTCGTGTACCTGAAGAAAGTAGGCTGGACTGTGAAAATATGCCCCACTTCATGCTCAATAAAAAACAAATTTTCTAAATTGTCATACAGGCTCTGTCCAGATCGGAGTGCCTTCTCTCCTGCAGAACTTGATGATGCTGTGACATGATTATCCACATATGTATTCAACCTGTGTACATAGTCTGCATGTGTCATCAGTCTATAGTCATTGGTTAATAAAATGGGCAGACCCTTTTCCTCCAAAGCTGTAAACTTCTGTGTGAAAGCATTTATCTCCATTTGCATGTCCTGGCACTTCCTCTCCAGATTTTGTATGAAGTTCCTCATAGTCAGAACTCTTTTAATTGTTAGGATAGTGCTTGTCCTATCCCTGATATCCAGTGCTGCCAGCTCTTCCTTGGTGTGGGTGTTCAAAAAATGTATTAGCCTATTGGCCTGTTCGGGCATGTGTCCTAATAAATCCCTTGACTTTTGAATTTCTACTTGAGCTGCTACCACCAAATCAATCTGCTCGTGAATTATCTGTATTTATTTCCATTCATTACTAATTGATCCACTGATGTTATCCCACAAAATTCCCCTTATTTCTCCCAGAAGCTTGTCTAAAGAGAGGTCCTTTTCCAATGCCTTTACTTTATTCTCTAATGCTTTTACCTCCCTTGTTTTTTCTGCCACAGTCATTTCAGATTTGTCATAACTTATTTCCAACTTGGCCAATGTTTCTTTAGCATCCTTTAATTCTGATACTTGGAGTCTTAGATCCTCCATAGCCTTTATTAATTCCTTAGTGGTCACGGTAGCGATGCTGCCTATTGCTATTGTTGTTGAAGTACTTGGCGCTGTTGATGCCGGGACAGTAGGAGGGATTGCTGTTGTAATTGTAGGAGGAGCAGTTGTAACTATTGGAGCTATTTGAGATGGATGGGAGGTCGACACTCCCTGCTTTTCCTATAGTGCTTTTTCCAATGCCTGCTCTGTTTCTGCCAATCTCTCATTCATTTTCATTAACAGGTCCATCATATCTTCTTGTGATTTCTGCTCAAAAATCTTTGTAGTTTGGGGATGCATAGTAATGGGTAGCTTGAGCTGTTTCCTGAGAGCTGCAATGTCTTCTTCCTTCTTTTTTATTAATGCTTTACTGCCTTTGACATCCTTGGGATCATGTCCTAGCTCAATGATAATTTCTTCCAAGGATTTTATCTTGTTATCATTGGCTAAAGAGGAAGCCTTTTCCAACTCTAATTGGGCAAAGGTATTATTTCATGAATTCTCCAATTTGTGGGCCAGGAATGCCTTATCTACCAAAGTGGAGTATACCATTTCTCCAGTTTGTTTATGCAACTCAATCTGGTCCATTAGATGAATGTCTTTGGCTAATAATTCCAGATTGGTCCTAATGTAATCAGCAGCTAATTGTGGCTGCTGCATTTTGGGCTTAAAGTGACTAAGAATCATCTTTCCTTCTCGAATTTCATATGCCGACATTAGCCTTTGTTGGTTTGTGGGTGCCATCTTCAACAAGTGATTATAAATTTGAATTCTTGTTATCTCATTCTTTGCCTTTATTTCAATAAATGTCTTCTTAATGTCAGAGCCTTTCCTACTTTGTGGCCTAGCAAAAGAGAATTCCACACTTTGTTGTATTCTAATCTCTTGCCTGTGTGACTTGGCCGATGTTTCTCTAACTGGGGATGTATCCTGGCTAACTACTCTTTCTTCCCTTAGACTATCTGTGGTCTCCTTAATAAACTCTTCTTCTGATAAGGGGTTCAATCTTTTCTTAATGTCAGAGCCTTTCCTACTTTGTGGCCTAGCAGAAGAGAATTCCACACTTTGTTGTCTTCTAATCTCTTGCCTGTGTGACCTGGTCGATGTTTCTCTGACTGGGGATGTATCCTGGCTGACTACTCTTTCCTCCGTTAGACTATATGTGGTCTCCTTGATAAACTCTTCTTCTGATAAGGGGTTCAATCTTTTCCTTTTCTCCCCTGGTTGCTCTTGAGAACCGCTGATCGGTGTGTCTTCTTGGTTGTCCCTTTTCTTGCCTCTTTCCTCATTTACAAGAGTTTGTAGTGCAGGGGTTTCTGGGGCCTTTGTTTGAACTGGAGGAACCTGCCCTTGGCCTTGTCCCTTTGATGTAGCTGGCTGGTCTGTCATTATGTCCTGCTCTGAACCTATTACCTCCTTGCCCTTTATGACCCTGTGCTGGCTTTTTGTGTGGGCTGCTGAGAAGTCCCGGCAAAAGATGTATCACCTCCTGTGTGCTGAGGCAGCTTGAAGGATACCTATCCAAAAGAGTCAAGGTCAAGCGTTTTTTCAATCTCTTTCATGGCTTTTTCCAATTTTTCTTCATTAGTAATTTCTTCAACTAATGTGCCTTCTACCCATTCTTGTTGGTTAGCACATTGTTGAATTTCAGGGATCTTGTGGTGAACATATGTTGCTAGCTTGTTTTTCACTTTTCTATAACTTATGAAATGATCAGGGTCATATGGTGCCCAATAAAAACTTTGTTTCAACTTAAGTTGCTCTCCTAAAATCTTGTCAGCCTCTTCCCAGGCTTCCCTTTTATTGAGGACAAACGGTCCCAATTGATTTCTTATTTTCAGCTGTGCCTTTTTCTTGGTAGCATAGAAATGAGTCAAATCTAAGCTAATAAATTGCCTGAAGTATTCCAGGGTAAACAGTCTCATAGGCACATACTTTGGCAGTTTATAGGGGCACAACTTATAGCCATATATCGTGATCTCAGTGTGATTCTGGTAAATGTACCAGTCACCTACGTTATAGCCTTTTGAGAGATGTAAAATTTTGTACACTTCACCAGAGAGTCTGGCACGAGGAGTTGTCATCAATAAAGAAGAGGCTGGATGTATGAACAGGTCAATGAATTCACAATAAGTATAAGGGGAGTCACTAACACGGTGGAAGACTGAGGTCCAGAAGATCACAGACCTTCACTCTCCTTTGAGATCCAATTTTCTAAGGGGAATTTGAAAACTATCTGGTTGATTATACAACAGCAGATGATATATGTATGATGTGTATTTAAACACTCTTTCTCTGTCCAGGCTCATGAATTGCTCATGGATCTTATCAGCTATGAAGCTGGCATAATCATATTTGACAGTAGGGAGCTGTCCTAGAGTAAACATGGACAACAAAACTAAGGTAGTCCCATCAACATACTCACTGGTTTTAAATCCCAAGATGTAGGATATCATGTCTACAATGAATTTTCCTGCTTCATTGAACCAAACCTAGTTAAACAGAGGTGGCTGCCTGGGCTGGCGATCTGGTCACATGAATAACTGAGCAATTCTGGTTATCTCTAAATTGGGCAGTTTGGCACCTTGGTCAAGCAAGAATCCCATGGAGAGAGGAGCCAAAGGCTGAGTTGGCTTAAAGTGTAGCATCTCATTTATGGATTCAGGGGTAATGTAAAATAAGACAGTCCCAGATGGAGCCATAACTGCTCTTTGAGTGGGGTCATATTTGGCACAGCATAAGTGGATGATATCAAGGAGCACATTTACTGAGCGGAGGTAGTACATGGGCATGTTGAACTCCCAAATTCCATAGACATCAGTATTGCTGTGAAAGCTATTCCTAATTTCACAAAAAGCTTGGAGGTGAGGCTTGTCACCAATTAAGTCATTAATCTGGAAATCTCTGTCAGCAAGGGGCAACCATTCTAATTCTTTGTGTGGTCCATTGAGGGGGGCAACATTGAGGGCTACTGGAGCCTCCATTATACAATCTTCGGTGATTTATCAAATTGAAATTTGGGTTTTATGCAACAACAGTAGGTAAAATAACACTTTTGGGTCCTTTCTGCGGAAATTAAAGGACGAGACGAGCTTGAATTTAGCTTAGTGGGCGGAATTTGCAGTGGGAGACGGAGTTTGAGGGATTTCTCAATAAAAATGAGCACAAACAGTGGTTCTGGTGCGCAGGTTTAAAGGAAACACAATGTTTTTAATTCAAATTTGGGTTATTTGGGCAATTTTGCAGAGAAAAACTGAAAAACACAGGGTTTAAGAATCAAATTCGGGTAAATACCTATTTTGTCAGTGTATTATGCATTTTGCAGGTTGCTCAACGAGCTGAGGGACCGAGCTGTGGACTCAATTTAGCTAGGTGGCGGACTGTGTAGTCAAAATGCTGCTTTGGACGTGAAACAGCATGTAGAAGTCACACAGAAGAAACAAATAGAAATGAATGAGAAATGACATTTTACGCGTTTTTGACAAAAATTTGATTTTGGCGAGTTTTGGCATGCTTCGGTCGGGTGATGTCAGCATGACGTAATATTCGTCAGGTAGCGGGGTATGGCAGGTGACGTGCTGGATGCTGTGGAAAATAACCTAGTGATGACGTGGGTGATGATGGCAGTGGGGGCAAGCGGGGGGTGGTAAATGGTATTATCCCACACCGCTTTTGGACAAAACCTGTTTTGGGCGGAGGGGTCGCGATAACACCGGCCGAGTGCCACGTGTTTTTTTGTATGACAGCAAAACTGCCATTTTTCCGGGCGCTAATCTTCAGCCATCGGAGGGGTTCTGATATTGCTGTGGGTCGTCCGATGGGAAAGCCCAGATCGGATGGTAAATAGTTGAGGGAGTTGGTGGAGGAGTATGGCATAGGGACCCATGCGATAATTCCATGTTTTATAAGGTTTTTGCGGGGTTTTTTCCTTTGGTTAGGTCTGCGGGTTGGTTATTCATTTAACAAAATGTTAAATGAAATCCAATGTTTATATGTGCGGGTTGTTAACGGCCCAGAATGGACCATTAACTCCCATAAACTATTACCATATGGCTATAATAAGCCGGGGGTCAGGATATTTACGCTTTTTTGGGGGTTTTTATGTATTTATATAATAGGGGCGGGGAAAACATTATGTAGGAACTATATAATAGTGTTAATATGTTAAAATGAGAAATATATTCAAACAAAGCACTAAGTCAAAAAAGTGGAACTTAGGCTTAGGGGAGTGAAAGGTATCCAAGTTATGAACTTGGAAAACCTAGCAAAATGGAAGAAAAACAATTTTATACAAGAAATGTGGCTTTATTATCCTAAGTAAACGCAGAGTTTCACTTAGTCTTTCTCATGAAATGAAGTGAACTAGGAACACTGAGCAGATCTCAAGGTCCTTGTGGGGAGGTTAGTTTGTGGTTTTTGGGAGGAATGGGAAGGGAAATTAGTCATGCTCCATCTGTTTTGTAGCCACCTTGCCATGGCACTTATGATGTCCATGAGATAAATCACCTTTAAGAGACACAATTGCTCACAAACCTGATTTTGCAACATCAAAACTGCCTACCTAGCCCAATACCCCTAACATTTTTCTTCCTTTTTCCTTGGGTGCATTTGAACTAGAAAACCCTTACTCTCTTCTTTTATTTTAACTGCCCTCCTATATAAGTCTACCCTTATTTCTTCCAAGGGCTCAAATTTAGCTATTGAGCACTTGTGCTTCTCTTCCTAACTACTTATCTTCCAAGCTTGAACTATTTGGACAGATCTTATTCTCTAGTTCTAAAACAAGAAATTTAAACATGGACTGGTCAAGATTAAGATGTTTGACCATCCATCAACTATGACAGCAGTCACCTAAGTGCACATATTGAACTTCTTTGCAAAACATAGGATAGTAGTGGAATTTTCGGCTAGCACACTTTCCTGGTCTTTTCTTTGGGGTTCATTTTCGTTCTTTTGACCAATTCATTCTTTTTTCCCTTTGATTTTTCTTTTAGAGCATACCCTCTTTTCATTTTTTAAATTTTTTATTCTTTCAAAATATGGAACCTTTGCAGCATGGCAAGGATGAACATATTTGGCATTTCATCAGTCAATCATGAAATATGACACCTATTGGTATAGGAGCATAACACTGGCTCCACTTGGGGATGGCTTTTCCAGGTGAAAAGCCAAGAACAACAGGTCAGATAGCCTTATATTCAAATCTTGCTGCAACCTGAAATTTCCCTTTGCTGTAAATAAACAAAACTGTAGGTCTATAACATATATACATTTCTCATAAGCTCATTTAAACAATTATATCTATGTTTTTGATAGTTTGTCTGAATTTTTGCCATCATATTTTTAGCTCCCAAGTCTTCTTCAATTCCTCTAATAAACTGAGAAGTTACTATAAAAAGGCAGCACAGTTCCTTGACCTTTTCTCAAAATTTGCTACATATCCCTGCTATCTGATTGTTGTAATAAACTGCAGAAAATAACCACTTTTATGTACAAGTTATAGTCTTGATATCTTAACAAAGTGGACCAAAATAGTTCTTGAGCATCCGACCATTGACTGGCGCATCTCCTGCTTCTGTACCATACAGGCTTTTTAAAAAGTAGGTGTTTTTTCCTTGTACAACCTGAATAAAAAATGGTCCTTTCCATAGGAAGTCAAACTTTCCATGTTTTCCTTTATCTTCCCTTCTGGAATCCCACTTCAGTACTTTGTCTCCTATGAAAAAATCCTTTGCCTTTGTCCTCTTGTCAAAAATATTCTTAAGTTTCTCTTGTAGAATCTGAGATCTTTGATACACTTCTTCTCTAGTCTGCTGTAAATGAATTGCTTGATTAATTCTCCTCTGAATGTCATTAGGTTCTGCTTGTATTTCTTGCAACAATTTTATCACAGGGATTCCCAAAGATGAAGGGAACACAACCTCCATGCCATAAACCAATTCTTAGGGGCTTGTTCCAATGGATCTCTTTGTAGTCAGTCTATCTGCCCAGAGTGCATTTATAAGCCTCTTATGCCAGTTCTTTTTGTTTTCCTCCAATACTTTTTTAATGATGTTGATCAAGCTTTTATTGGATGATTCAGCTAGACCATTACCTTGAGGGTAATAGGTTGTGGAGTGGCCTAAGGTAATATGGTATTTATGACAAAAATTGATCATTCTTTTGGATTTAAAAGCCGCAACATTGTCAGTTATAATCTTTTCCAGACAGCCAAATCTAGATAGGATATTGGTTTCTAGGAATTGCATGATTACAAAATCATTGGCCTGCCTACAAGGGATGGCTTCAATCCACTTTGTGAAGTAGTCTGGGGCAGTCAAAAACCATTTATGCTAGCCAGAAGAGGGAGGGTGAATCTCTCCAATGAAATCTAAACCCCATTGTTGAAATGGTCTTTCAGTGGAAATGGGTTTTAGGGGTAGAGGTAACAGCTTTCTCTTGCCTTCAAAGATTTGACATTTATGGCAAGAAACTACAAATTTCTTTACATCAACAAACAGGGAGGGCCAATAAAATCTAGCTCTTAAGATTTTATCCGTAGTTGATTTCCAATAAAAATGTCCACCATAGTCCCCTGCATGAAATTCTTTGAGCACTTTGTCAGTTTCATCCTTTGTCAAGCAATTTAGCAAAATGCCTTCATGATTTTTCCAAAACAAAACACTATCTATAATACAGAATTTTGAAGCTTTCATTTTGAGAAATATTTTTTTTAGTTCTGGATAACCCTGGGGGAGCTTGCCATTTTAACAATCCATAAATTATATCAACATACCAAGGTGATTGTAAAAAGGCTTGATTGATCTGTGGAGTCGCAATCTCCTGTTCGTTATCTAGCTCATTGATGTCAAGGGCTTGAAAGTTGGTTTCAGTCATCAGTTTGGCTAATCCTTGTCCTTTTACCAACTTTGTTGGTTTAATTTCAATGTCATATTCCAAAATGTTAGCTATCCATTTGCCTCTTTTGCCTTCAAGTCCTTCTTGAGTTAGGATATCCTTGACCACAGTATTTGGCACATAAGCTATTACATTAGAGTATAAGATATAAACTCTGAAATCCTTGATAGCCTTTACAAGGGCATAGGCCTATTTTTCCATGATTTAATATTTTAAAGGTGAATCTCTAAGTGCTTTTCTGAAAAAAGCAATGGGCTTCTCACATCCTTGAGCATCATTTTGTAATAGGACAGCAGCAATAGTATGTTTAGATGAAAAGGAAAAGATTATAAAATCTCTATCAAATTGTGGGCTTGTGAGGACTGGTGTTTTAGTTAAAGCTATTTTGATTTCTTCAAAGGCTTGCTTGGCTTCTATTGTCCACTTGACTTTGGAATCTTTCTTCAGCATGCTAGTCAACAATCTTATTAGTTCAGCCAGGTTGGGTATGAATCTTCTTAGAAAATTGATCTTTCCTAGGAAATCTTGGAGTTCTTTGATATTCCTAGGGTGAGAAACTTGTAAAATGGCTTGTATTCTGTCTAGGTCAATTCTAATTCCATCTTTTGAGATTATGTGACCTAACAGTTTGCCCTCTTCTAGGCCAAACAATGACTTCTTTGGGTTCAGCGATATGCCATATTTTATACAAATTAAAAACACTTGTCTAAGATGATCTAGGTGTTCCTGATCTAACTTGGAAAAAGTAGTGAGATCATCAAGATATATGACTAGAAAATCATGAATCTCTTTTGCAAAGGCTATGTCCATTACTCGTTGAAATGTTGCCCCTGCATTCTTAAGTCTAAAAGACATTTTTACATACTTAAAAGTTCCCCAAGGTGTTGTAAAAGCAGTTTTATCTTGATCATCAGGGTGAACTAGGATCTGATTAAAGCCTGAGAATCCATATAACAGTGAAATTCTAGAAGATCCCACTATCCTTTGTAAAATGTGATCCATCTTGGGTAAGGGGTAATGATCTTTTAAAGAGACTTTATTCAGATTTCTCAAGTCAACACACAGTCTTATTTCTCTCGTTTTCTTCCTAGTGGGAACTAGATTTGAGATCCATTCTGAAAATCTAATTGGTGCAATTATTCCAGCTTCATACATTCTTTTGACCTCTTTTTCAATGAGAGGAAGGAGTACAGGATTGACTCTTCTAAGCTTTTGTTTGAAAGGTTTTTGATTTTATTTGAGGGGTATTGTATGCTGGATCACTGAAGTATCATATGACTTAAGATCTTCATAGCTCCATGCAAAAACATCTTGGAATTCTTTGAACAGCTCAATATATTGCAGTTTTTGGTCAGGTGGCAATGCTTTGGACAATTTTATCATCTTAGGATTTTCTGCAGTTCCTATGTTGCAGTCCTGAATTTCTACGTTTAATGGCTGCATTTTTGGCTTTCTTGGAATATCATTAGAGTCAAAAATATCCTCCAGAGGAGTCAAGCCTGTGGGTAAAAAATTATCCTTTAACTCAATCACTTCAAACTCTCCTTCACCAATTTCATCAAAGTTTGTTTCTTTCAACTCTTGTAAATTTTTGCTGGTAAAGATTGTTGGGTGTAAAATCTGATCTATTGTTTTAGCTGAAATGTGCTTTTCAAGCTTGTCTATTTGCTGATCTTCACAAATGGTGCTTGTGTCTATGTTTGTGTTGGAAAATTCCTCTTTTAATGTCAAGAAATTATTGATTTGAGTGTCATTGTCAAACACCTGCCAGTTTTTAACATTGTTTGAAATAGTCGGCCTATGTTTAATTTCAGCAGTAAAATGATGGTTAGGCTCAAATGGAAGCTTACAAGTGCTGGCAAATTTTGCCAAACTGTGAGCATGCAAATTATGGTTCCTTGAAATTTTGGTAAGTTATGATTCTAGAAAGGTATTGAGTATTTCAGTTGCTGCCCCTCTATAAGCTCTTAACCTAAGGTCATTTGTGACAAAGTTCCCTTTCATCTGTTGAATAATCAAATCAGAGTCTCCTAAAATTGATATCCTAGCTACCCTTAGACTTTTGATCAATTCGAGTCCTAGCAGAAGGGCTTCATATTCAACCATGTTATTTGTACATCTAAAATCCAGTCTATATTCATGTCCTTCGGCAT
This sequence comes from Pinus tabuliformis, assembly GCA_031772625.1. Classification (NCBI taxonomy): domain Eukaryota; kingdom Viridiplantae; phylum Streptophyta; class Pinopsida; order Pinales; family Pinaceae; genus Pinus; species Pinus tabuliformis. The sequence continues at coordinate 891,053,836 of CM062804.1, read as the reverse complement.
GATCATTTTGCATGTTATGTATACAAATCCCTGACCCTGATCCTAGTTTATTCACTGACCCATCAAATTCTAGATACCATAGGATTTCTTGATGACAACCAGCATCAAGAGTTTTAGAAACTATCTTAGTGGGAAAATTTTGATTTTGTAACTCATATGGTTTGCCTTGTGTGTTTGTTGCATCAATTATTTCAACAATTTCTAAATCTTGAGCATTAGATTCTTCATTTATGTTTCTTCCTTGTGCTGATTCTAGAACCTTGTCATCAGTTTTGGGACAAATTTCAGCATTGTATAGGATGAAAGAATCCATATCAGAATGCATGGAATAAATGGGGAAATTTTGGGGTTTCTCTTGGCTGCTGACCACATATTTCATCAATGTTTCCTGGTACAATCTCTTTGGCTGGCCAAAGACTGAGATGGTAGCATAAGACGTGTCCAATTGTAGAGATCCCTGGAGTTTTGTACCCCAAGATCTGGACAAAAGCATTCCATATTTTGGTGGGATATCAGCTACCACTACATGCATTAAAATTGTCTTGGCAGGGTATTGTACTAGAGATACACACAAATCTTTGATTAGGCTTAGACACCTAACCTGGCTAGAATCAAATGAAAACAAGTCTTTATATGGCCTTGTGATATCTAGGTCCAACTTTTCCATCACAAACTTAGGCATTAGATTATGGGAAGCTCCTGAATCAAACATTGCATTGTGAAGTACTTTGTCATGAATGCTTAGACTTACATAAAATGGAGGAACTCCTCCATCTACTGATTTTCCATTTTCTTGAGGGCCAAAAATTAATTATGGTTGGTCATCTAGGACATTCACTGCATCTCTATGTTCTGAAATTTGCAGTGATCTGCTAATTTGTTCTCTATAGACCTCATGTTTAGCCAATTCAGACAGTGGAATGGCTATTTTTAACTTTCCTATTTCAGTTTCTAGGTTGAAAGGTTTTTCCACTTGAATTTTTGCATTTCGGGCAGCAAGATTTTCTTTTTCTGTTGTGTTTTCAATGGTTTTTTCTCTATCAATAGTGTTGCTGAGAACTGAATCTGTTTTAAAATTAATTTCAGGAGATGTGTTTGCATTTTCTTTGGGAGGAAAGGAGGTGGATGGCTAACTGTTTGATGGATGTAAGTCTAATATATCCTCAACCGTGAGCTCTTTTGGGTTAATGTCTTTTCTAGTAGGAAGTTCTATAGGGGAAGTTTTATCCTTTACTATTTTAGGCTGCTTGGTATCTTTCTGCTTGTTGGATTTAAGAACATCTATTGTTCTGCTTCTCAATTTATATTGTTTATGAACCTCATAGACAACTGCATCATATCCCTCTCTGAAATCAAATGATTCTCCCAATTTGGTTTGAAATTGATTAAAGGTGTGAGCTTCTTGATCATCCTAGGTCAAAAATATTTGTTGTTCAGTGTTTAGACCCATCAAATTAATTTGAGTATCCTCTATTGGTTCACTAGAGGTTGAAGCTTCAGCATAGTTTTCCTGAAAAGGAGGTCTGATGTTTTGGTCAGGACCAGCCTTCCCGGTATTAGGATTCTGATTTTTCCTGAAGTTTGGATTTCTTCCAGTGTTACTTGGTTAACCATCGCAAGAGGATTTCCTTTCAATTGTTTCAACTCTATCACCCAATCTATCCATTCCTTTGATAATTGCATCGATTTTTTACTCAAATGCAGAAGGCTCTTCTTTGAAGGGAGTCCTCCTTTCAGCTCTGGCTTGAGCTCGTTTAGAGATAAGATTGGCCCCTACACTAACAGCTATGCTCTGCATGTCTTCTAAGCTTGGAGGAGCCCTTTCTCTCAGCTGATATTCCATGTCAGAATCAAATCCATCAGGAAATTTGATCAAGGCCAAGTCAGGTGGAGGTCTAAGATTCTGAGAAATAGCATTGTAGACATTATTGAATCTAGCAGAGTAGTCTTGGGCAGTTTCTTGTGGGCCTCTTTTCAGGCATTCATATTCTGATAGGATGTGTAATGGGTCCTTCTTCTTTTCCCATCTGTTCAAAAAAGTTTGATAAAGGGCATCTAGATCAGCAATTGTGTTTATAGGAAGTGCGGTAAACCAGGTCCTTATGTCACCGGTTAAACTTTGGACAAAATTTTCATTCTGACATCATTGTCATCAATTTCGTAATTTTCAAAATAATCCATCATTTTCTTAGTATGTTGTTGTGCTGTGTAGGTGCCAGTACCATCAAAATAGGTAATTTTGCTTTAATAATCTTGAGGCATAGCCCCTGGATTTGCAGGCAATTGCAGGGGAGCATATCAGTTTTCCATATTAACAGGGACAAATATGATAGTTGGGAAAACAAGGATAACAGTGGAAATATGTGCTGTGGATGGGGGAGTGGAAAAAATTCTTTGAAGTGATGATGGTGGACTAGAAGAAGCTGCAGCAATGGTAGAAAGGATTCCTGCCTTTATGGGAATAAGCTCAGTATGGATAGAGTTCTACCAAGTTGTGTCAAGGTTTAAATCAGCAGAATTTTCTTGATTATCCTGGCTTCTAAGGTTATTTGGGATCAAATTAGGATTTCAAAGATAGTTGGAGGATTTGGATCTGGATTTGATCTAGTGTAATGGATTTTCTTCTTTGGAGCCAGCTTCTAAATCTGTTTTTGGGTTCTTTCTAGAAGTATTTGAAGAATACAAGTTTTGAAAATATTTTGAAGGAAGCTTTTGAAATATAGGAAGCTTTGGGCTTTCCTTCAGATATGTTGAAACAATGAAATTGGTCAGGTCTTTTGAGACAGCTGTTTGAAGTCTAAAACTAGACTGGAGATAGACTGAAGCAACGTTTATGTACTCCGGTAATTGCATAGCAAAAATAGTTTCAAAGGCTGCCTGGCTAACTTCAGGCTCCATCAGTAGCTTTAGAAACTAGACAGCATTAACAAACAATCATTCAGTTCCCCAGTGGAGTCGCCAATGATGTTATCACTCAGGTTGTTCCCCAAAGGTTATGAGAAAAGGGAATACGGCCGAGGTAACCACTAACCAGTCTTTAGATTCAGATTCTAGCCAATCTGCAGCCAGAGAGGGCTCTCTCTTTATGATTTAGCTTTGTTTTAGGGTATGTTAGGCTAGTTATGAAGTACAAAGGTTTGTTTGATTTTTGGATGGTGACATTTAATAGAACAGGGGTGCACAATCTGAGAAGTTCAGTCCATTGGGTTAATGGAGTCAATGAAGATGAACTGCTAGGTATGGTTTCTTTGATAGATGGAGTACTACATAGCAAGGTAATCAACCATGAAACAAATGGTAAGCTGGAATCAGGTGAAATGGGGTCAGGGGGTGAAGGGAAACTAAGAATCCTTCATCATGCTAACAGAGGGAAAGTGGATGAATATTGCCAAGGAGCAGTTTAAGAATTCCTTAGCTATATTCAAGATGTAAGAACCAGGGAAACAGGAGAAATTAAGAATTCTTGCTCATGCTAATTTTGAAGAAAACATAAATAATAACAGAAATTGAACATAGAGTACAGTTAAGTAAGTTCTGGGTTATTCTTTTTCTCTGTTATTAAGATTATGAGCATAGATTATATATAAAAACACAGAAACTCTAAAACATGAGTTAAGAATACTAATTGATCCATGAAGTAATTCAAGAATTCTGCAACATAGTCCTCTGCCATTAAATCCACAACCAGAGAGTTCAGCAACAAAGCATTCCAACAATCTTTTATTCAGAAGAGTTCTCAAAGTTACAACGTAGTTCCAGAATGGTATCACCAACCCCTAATACTTAGCTTGGGGAGGTATTTATACAAAATGATTACAAAATATCTCAATGAGATAATATCTAGCAATAACGTTTTCCACTTACTCTATAGGAAGAGTAAATGATCTTGAAAACAGAGAGAAATGAATGCAGCAGTAAGGGATGTCGTGCTGGCCGCTCTGTTGATGAAATGAATTGATTATTTGCTCAGCGAGTCGGCCAATGGATACTTTAATGTCGTTCCACGCTGCTGGCATTTCTTTCTTGGGTGCTTTAATTGCGCTTTAATAAACCATCGCCCAGTGCGATTTTTATTTGCTCTTTTCTCCATTTTTTTATATCTACTGTGCTCTGGGAAAAATAAATAAAACTTTGAAATCCGCCTATAAAATTTCTAGCATACTCTGCCACCACTGGTCATATGGTAATTGGTGTCTGCGCATTTTTATTAGAGTTTCATCAGCATCCGTGCACATGAAGAAAGTAGGCTAGACTATGAAAAGATGCCTCACTTCATGCTCAATAAAAAAAACAAATTTTCTAAATTTTCATACAGGCTCTGTCCAGATGGGAGTGCCTTCTTTCCTACAGAACTTGATGATGTTGTGACTTGATTATCCATATATGTATTCAACCTCTATACATAGTCTGCATGTGTCATCAGTCTATAGTCATTGGTTAATAAACTGGGCAGATCCTTTTCCTCCAAAGCTGTAAACTTCTGTGTGAAAGCATTTATCTCCATTTGCATGTCTTGGCACTTCCTCTACAGATTTTGTATGAAGTTCCTCATAGTCAAAACTCTTTTAATTGTTAGGATAATGCTTTTCCTATCCCTGATGTCCAGTGCTGCCAGCTCTTCCTTGGTGTGGGTGTTCAAAAATTGTATTAGCCTATTGGCCTATTCGGCCATGTGTCCTAATAAATCCCTGGCCTTTTGAATTTCTACTTGAGCTATTGTCACCAAATCAACCTTCTCATGAATTATCTGTATTGATTTCCATTCATTACTAATTGATTCACTGATGTTAGCCCACAAAATGCTCCTGATTTCTCCGAGAGGCTTGTCTAAAGAGAGGTCCTTTTCCAATGACTTTACTTTATTCTCTAATTCTTTTACCTCCCTTGTTTTTTCTGCCACAGTCATTTTAGATTTGTCATAACTTATTTCCAACTCAGCCAATTTTTTCTTAACATCCTTTAATTCTGATACTTGGAGTCTTAGATCCTCCATATCCTTTATTAATTCCTCAGTGGTCATGGTAGTGCTGCTGCCTGTTGCTGTTGTTGCTGAAGTACTTGGTGCTGTTGATGTCGGGACAGTAGGAGGGACTGTTGTTGTAATTGTAGGAGGAGCAGTTGTAACTATTGGAGCTATTTGAGATGGTCGGGAGGTCGACACTCCCTGCTTTTCCTGTAGTGCTTTTTCCAATGCCCGCTCTATTTTTGCCAATCTATCATTCATTTTCATTAACAAGTCCATCATATCTTCCTGTGATTTCTGCTGAACAATCTCTATAGTTTGGGGGTGCATAGTAATGGGCAGCTTGAGTTGTTTCCTAAGAGCTACAATGTCTTCTTCCTTCTTTTTCATTAACGCTTTAATGCCTTTGGCATCCTTGGGATCATGTCCCAGCTCAATGATAATTTCTTCCAAGGATTTTATCCTGTTATCCTTGGCTAAAGAGGAAGCCTTTTCCAACTCTAATTGGGCAGAGGTATTATTTAGTGAATTCTGCAATTTGTGGGCCAGGAATGCCTTATCTTCCAATGTGGAGTATGTCATTTCTCCAGTTTGTTTATGCAACTCAATCTGGTCCATTGGATGAATGTCTTTGGCTAATACTTCCAGATTGGTCCTAATGTAATCAGCAGTTGACTGTGGCTGCTGCATTTTGGGCTTAAAGTGACTAAGAATCATCTTTCCTTCTTGAATGTCATATGCCGACATTAGCCTTTGTTGGTTTGTGGGTGCCATCTTCAGCAAGTGATTATAAAGTTGAATTCTTATTGGCTCATTCTTTGCCTTTATTTCAGTAAATGTCTTCTTAATGTCAGAGCCTTGCCTGCTTTGTGGCATAGCAAAAGAGAATTCCACACTATGTTGTCTTCTGATCTCTTGCCTGTGTGAACTGGCCGATGTTTCTGTGACCGAGGATGTATCCTGGCTGACTACTCTTTCTTCCCTTAGACTATCTATGGTCTCCTTGATAAACTCTTCTTCCGATAAGGGGTTCAATATTTCCCTTTTCTCCCCTGGTTGCTCTTCAGAAATGTTGATCGGTGTGTCTTCTTGCCTGTCCCCTTTCTTGCCTCTTTGCCCATTTAGAGGAGTTTGTAGTGCAGGGATTTCTGGGGCCTTTTCTTGAGATGGAGGAACCTGCCCTTGGCCTTGTCCCTTTGATGTAGCTGGCTGGTCTGTCGTTATGTCCTTCTCTGAACCTATTACCTCCTGACCCTTTGCTGACCCTGTGCTGGTTTTCTGTGTGGGCTGCTGAGAAGTCTCGACAAAAGATGTATCGCCTCCTGTGTGCTGACGCAGCTTGAAGGATACCTGCCCAAAAGAGTCCAAGTCAAGCATTTTTTCAAGCTCTTTCATGGCTTTTTCCAATTTCTCTTCCTCAGTAATTTCTTCAACTAATGTGCCTTCTACCCATTCTTGTTGGTTAGCATACTGTTAAATTTCAAGGATCTTGTGGTGAACATATGCTGTTAGCTTGTTTTTCACTTTTCTATAACTTATAAAATGATCAGGGTCATATGGTGCTCAATAAAAGCTTTGTTTCAAATTAAGTTGCTCTCCTAAAATCTTGTCAGCCTCTTCCCAGGCTTCCCTTTTATTGAAGACAAACGGGCCCAATTGATTTCTTATTTTAAGTTGTGCCTTTTTCTTGGCAACATAGAAATGAGTCAAATCTGAGCTAATAAATTGCCTGAAGTATTCCAGGGAAAAGAGTCTCATAGGCACATACTTTGGCAGTTTATAGGGGCACAACTCATAGCCATATATCCCGATCTCAGTGTGATTCTGGTAAAAGTACCAGTCACCTATGTTGTAGCCTTTTGAGAGATGTAAAATTTTTTGCATTTCACCAGAGAGTTTGGCAGGAGGAGTTGTCATCAATAAAGAAGAGGCTGGATGTATGAATAGGTCAATGAATTCACAATAAGTATAAGGGGAGTCACTAACATGGTGGAAGACTGAGGTCCAGAAGATCACAAACCTTCGCTCTCCTTTGAGATCCAATTTTCTAAGGGGAATTTGAAAACTATCTGCTTGATTGTACAACAGAAGATGATATATGTATGATGTGTATTTAAACACTTTTTCTCTGTCCAGGCTCATGAATTGCTCATGGATCTTATCAACTATGAAGGTGGCATAATGATATTTCACAGCATGGGGCTGTCCTGGAGTAAACATGGACAACAAAACTAAGGTAGTCTCATCAACATACTCACTAGTTTTAAATCCCAAGATGTAGGATATCATGTCTACAATGAATTTTCCTGCTTCATTGAACTAGACCTGGTTAAAAGGAGGTGGCTGCCTGGGCTGGCGATCTGGTCTCATGAATAACTGAGCAATTCTGGTTATCTCTGAATTGGGCAGTTTGGCACCTTGGTCAAGAAAGAATCCCATGGAGAGAGGAGCCAGAGGCTGAGTTGGCTTAAAGTGTAGCATCTCATTTATGGATTCAGGGGTAATGTAAAATAAGACAGTCCCAGATGGAGCGATAACTGCTCTTTGAGTGGGGTCATAATTGGCACAACATAAGTGGATGATATCAGGGAGCACATTTACTGAGGGGAGGTAGTACATGGGCATGTTGGACTCCAAAATTCCATCAACATCAGTATTGCTGCAGTAGCTATTCCTAATTTCACAAAAAGCTTGGAGGTGAGGCTTGTCACCAATTAAGTCATTAATCTGGAAATCTTTGTTAGCAAGGGGCAACCATTCTAATTCTTTGTGTGGTGCATTGAGAGGGGAAACATTGAGGGCTACTGGAGCGTCCATTATACAATATTCAGTGATTTTTCAATTTGAAATTTGGGTTTTATGCAGCAACAGTAGGTAAAATAACACTTTTGGGTCCTTTCTGGGGAAATTGCAGGCCGAGACGAGCTTGAATTTAGCTTAGTGGGTGGAATTTGCAGTGGGAGACGGAGTTTGAGGGATTTCTCGGTAAAAATGAGCACGAACAATGGTTTTGGTGCACAGGTTTAAAGGCAGCACAGTGTTTTTAATTCAAATTTAGGTTATTCAGGCAATTTTGCAGAGAAAAACTAAAAAACACAAGGTTTAAGAATGAAATTCGGGTAAATATCTGTTTTGACAGTGTACTCTGTGTTTTGTAGGTTGCGCAACGAGCTGAGGGACCGAGCTGTGGACTCATTTTAGTTGGATGGCAGATTGTGTAGTCAAAATACTGCTTTGGATGTGAAACAACATGCAGAAGTCGCGCAGAAGAAACAAATAGAAATGAAAAAAAAACGACATTTTACACCTTTTTGACAAAAAATTTATTTTGGCGGTTTTTGGCATGTCGGTCGGGTGACGTCAGCATGACGTAATATTCGTCGTGTAGCGGGGTATAGCGGGTGACATGGTGGATGACGTGGCAAATAACCTAGTGATGACATGGGTGATGAAATCAGTGGGGGGAAGCGGGGGGCGGTAAATGGTATTATCCCGCACCGCTTTTGGACAAAAGTTGTTTTGGGGGAGGGGTCGTGATAACACTGGGTGAGCTCCATGTGTTTTTTTGTACGACAGCAAAACCGCCATTTTCCTGAGTGCTAATCTTCGGCCTTCGGAGGGGTTCGAATATTGCTGTGGGTCGTTCAATGGGAAAGCCTGGATCGGATGGTCGATTGTTGAGGGAGTTGGCAGAGGAGTATGGCGTGGGAACCCGCATGATAATTCCATGTTTTATAAGGTTTTTGCGGGGTTTTTGCCTTTGGTTAGGTCTGCGGGTTGGTTATTCATTTAACCAAATGTTAAATGAAATCCAATGTTTATATGTACGGGTTGTTAATGACCCCGAATGGACCGTTAACTCCCATAAAATATTACCATATGGCTATAATAAGCCGGGGGTCAGGATATTTACACTTTTTTTGCGGTTTTTATGTATTTATGTAATAGGGATGGGGAAAACATTATCTAGGAACTATATAATAGTGTTAATATGTTAAAATGAGAAATATATTCAAACAAAGCACTTAGTCAAAAAGGTGGAACTTAGGCTTAGGGGAGTGAAAGGTATCCATGTTATGAACTTGGAAAACCTAGAAAAATGGAAGAAAAACATTTTTACCCAAGAAATGTGGCTTTATTATCCTAAGTAAACACAGAGTTTCACTTAGTTTTTCTCATGAAATGAAGTGAACTAGGAACACTGAGCAGATCTCAAGGTCCTTATGGGGAGGTTAGTTCGTGTTTTTTGGGAGGAATGGGAAGGGAAATTAGTCATGCTCCATCTGTTTTGTAGCCACCTTGCCATGGCACTTATGATGTCCATGAGATAAATCACCTTTAACAGACACAATTGCTCACAAAACTTCTTCTGCAACATCAAAACTACCTACCCAGCCTAATACCCCTAACATTTTTCTTCCTTTTTCCTTAGGTGCATTTGAACTAGAAAACCCTTACTCTCTTATTTTCTTTTAACTGCCCTCCTATCTAAGTCTGCCCTTATTTCTTCCAAGGGCTCAGATTTAGCTGTTGAACACCTGTGCTTCTCTACCTAACTACTTATCTACCAATCTTGAACTGTTTGGACAGATCTTATTCTCTAGTTCTAAAACAAGAAATTTAAACATGGACTGGTCAAGATTAAGCTGTTTGACCATCCATCAACTGTGACAATAGTCACCTAAGTGCACATATTGAACTTCTTTGCAAAACATAAGATAGTAGTGGCATTTTGGGCTAGCACACTATCCTAGTCTTTTCTTTGGGGTTCATTTTCTTTCTTTTGACCAATTCATTCTTTTTTCCCTTTGATTTTTCTTTTAGAGCATACCCTCTTTTCATTTTTTAAATTTTTGATTCTTTCAAAATATGGAACCTTTCCACCATGGCAAGGATGAACATATTTGGCATTTCATCAGTCAATCATGAAATATGACACCTATTGGTATAGGAGCATAACAAGAATTATTTTTCTCATGGCTTAGATTGTCCAGGAATGTGTTGTTTTATTAAGAGATATCTCTTGAATACTTGAGGCAGAAATTGGGACTAATTTCTCCTCTCCTTTAAATCCAATGTTCTTCACAAGATAGGAATGAATTTTCTCTGATCAGATCAGAGATACCTAAGTTTCTTCAACATAAGAAGAAGTATTTAGCATCTCCATAATATTATAAAGACAAAAGGAGATTGTTGACAAGGGGGCCATGTTGATTTATTTTCCATTTATTCCAAAGGGGGAGAAGTCTTGGTGATAAAAAATATATATAGAAGTATCTCCAACCACAAAAATAAAAGGAGTATAAGTATTTTTTATCAAACAGGTGATGTATTGTTGATCATTGGATATGTTGTTTTATCATGGTGTTTCCATCAATGCTAAAGGGGGATATTATTGGAAAAATGGTGTCACTAATGGAAAGGAAAAGAATTGATGGTGTTGTCATTGATGCAATGCCAAAACTGAGAAGACTATAAGAAGGAGGAAGATCAAGACATGTTTGGAAAATATGATTGCAATATGAGTAGAGTGTGGATGAAGAAGGTGCAGTGACTTTGAAGGAATTTCCAGGATACAATATCATTTAAAGATTAGTTTAAACACACTTAGATGGGAATGGCTTTGAAAGAGATTTCCAGTGGTATGTGGAAATTAAAAAAATGGCCTCCTAGATTGGATACATGGAAAATCAAAGGTAGGATCCCAAAAAGTCAAGGTTTCAGAGTTAAAGTTGGTGAAGTTTTTTGTAGCAGGTTTGGTTTATAATTAAACCAAAGATGGCAGAGAAGCTGGTGGAAGAATTGGGGGGTTGCTAGAGTTAACTATTAGGTATCTCTAAGGGCATATCGAGATCCGCACATCCCCATCGATGCATCAGAGGTGAGTCAAAGACCAATATTGGTGTCTAAGAGTTGTTTGAAAATGCAAAGAATGGATTGGTGGTCGATGATTAATGCTACCAGTATAGTTGGTGACTTGTTTAGTAATTAGAGATTGATAAAGGTGTTTGTAAGGTGATTTTGGTGAGTAGTTTGAGATTAGAAAATTAGTTTTTTATGAAGGAAAGTGGTATATGTTGGGATAGTGTCCCCTAAGGTCAATTTTGTAAAAAGATTTGTTATTATTTTAAAGTCTCCACATTTCAAGGAGTGGAGTGCGTAGGTCAATAGGAGTCAAAGGGGCTTTAGCAAGGTCAAATCCCTTTAGTTTATTAGGAGTTAAGTTGTTTTGTGACCTGCCCATGCTTCACAAACCATGGTATTGTAATAGAGAATGATTTAAAAAGGATTCATAGAGAGTTATGAGATATGGAGAATCTATCGATGTGTGAATGATCTAAGTAAGAGAAGTATGCTTTCTGTACTTAGGTGAAGGGGAAGGCTCCTGTTGATGTGTGCGCAGAGACATTGGTAAGTCCAAAATTTAGTACGCAGGCCCCTACAACTATGTGCATAGGGTTGAAAGAGTTTGTAATTGAAGATTTAAGCATAATAAAGGAAGTTTTGGAGAATTATTTGTGTATCTGTGTTATTATTTACTTCTAAAATTACTGTGTGTTCTCTCTGTTTACTGCATTTATCATGAAAAGTAATTAATATATGCACGAAAGTGATAGATCTCTTTAATTACATGATGTTATGAATTTTTAGAACTAGCGAAAAGTTTGAATCTATTGTTTGTTCGTTATTGTAATTTTTTTATATCAAGGGTTAGGGTTCGCGAACGTTGGAATAAATCCCTAAAAGTAACAAAGGCACATCACATAGTCCTTTGGATGCAGAAACTTGGTTCTACCATCCTCCAATACTACCTTCACTAAGAGTACAGCCTCTACTACGTGGGTTGTTACCTAAAGGGTCAGTAGTGTAGGGTTTTTTTGGTTAGCATAAGTAACTCTGAACCTAGGTCCAAGCTCCCTCAAGCCAACAGTATATTGGTTCTAGTTTGAAAATGGATGAAAGATTAATTAACAATGCGAGAAAGTGGTAGCTTGTATTTGAGTGGAAAGATTCCTTTTCAGCAAAGGCTGATAAATGACAATGGGAAAGTGTCCCTTTCATAAGAGGTTGATAAACGAGAAAGGGCACGAAAAATGTAGGTTTTAACCCTATACATAAATTACCTGCAGACTAATTTTAAAAATATAAAATAAACAATGACGAGAATATAAAAAATACATAGAGATTTCCCCTGGATCACAAAATCGAGACTACCAGATTGATTTTTCATTATTTTCCTTTCAATGTTAAAATACATATATATACATGCCAAAGAATTCATAAACCCCAATCCATTAACCCTGGACTAGAACATAAATGTAGTTCCATTCACTAGATCTACAAAATCCCATGGGTAGAAAACCATCATGCCCAAAACCATGTGCAAAATGCATATAGAAAATGACAGGTAGGTACGCCTACCTAATATAGGGTCCAAAAAAATGTCCCTACGGCACTGCCCCAGACCCTATACAGGGGGGCAGTATAGGGTCTCACACAATGAATAGGGGGGGATATTTCCCCACTATGACGCCCCCACGTGTGCAACTAGTCGTGGAAAGAATATAACACACACCCAACATCACTTTCATCAGAGGTTTATAAACAAGCAGGAGAAGCAATCCCTTTCAGTGAAGACTAAGAAATGAGTAGGGATTGAATTTTCTTTTAGTAGCAGTTGATAAACCCACAAGTAGTAGCCTATGGGGTAATAATGTAATCAAGTTGGATTTGTATTTCCAAAGAAACAAAAATGAGATTCATGTCTTATGTATATGTTTCCCATGTGCTTGATGTTGATTATGATTTTATGATTTACATATTTGTCTTATTGATTCATAAGTAATTTATAAAGTGATCGAAAATTTTAATTTGTGGAGAATTGTATGATTTTGTCACACTACTGTTTCATGCCCATTCCCCCACCCTGCCCCCAACGTCTCAATAGTGTCTTAGTTCCCATTGTTTATAAGGGATTGAACTGTAACTTCTCCCTAAGGAACTGAGGAGCTCTGGGTAAAGGTTGACCATGCAAAAGAGTGTAGACAACTGACACAATTTATGAAATGAATTAGACTAATACTTGGAGTTTTTCTGGTTTTCTAACCATGTGTAACCACTCGTAAATATGTAATTGGGAATTTTGTTCATCCACCATCTTGGGAATTAATTTTTCAAGGTGGGAATAGTTATGGTGAATAAAAAAGTGGACTGGGTAAACTTGGTACTTGAAGGACCCCCCTTCTTCAAATTTTATCAGTTATTAATCAATCTCATTAGAAAATAACTAAGGAAAATAAAATTTTGTACAGGCCTTGGTGCCCATGTGACACGAGGTGACTAAAAAACCTAAGATAATCTCATTTATATGAAAATTTTCTCTAATATCAAGGACATGGTAAATCTTGAAAAAGGATATCTTTGGCATATAATCAAAGACCATGATGTGGTTTGGAGGTGACCCATAATGGGTGAAACATTCTTCTTTGACATTCCCATTAACCATTCATTGCTTTATCTCTAGAGAAAGATCCTTCCACCATTCTTCAAGTATCGCTTTGTCAAGCTTATGCATACCTATTCTATCTAGAAATGAGAGAATATATGCAATGGATTCAGGGGATACTCTGATTACTTCCTTGTCTACTTGAGAAGTGATAACAAATCTTTGATTTGGCAGCTATCTATTGACACACCAAGATACCATTTCTAGGAAGTGATACACTTGTGGGACCGCTACTAGAACCAAATTTGATTAAGATAGATTCTTGTAATCCCCTATTATGTCAAAGGTACTCCATATCAGCTAGATAACCTTTCTCATGTCATAGGTAATTATGGAAGGGTCCTGGACATTGACATCCTTATGATAGAAATAAGGGTATTTTTACTTCTCAACCATTGGGATATCATAAAGACTTGACACGGGGGGTGTTTCCATTAGATATGGGATTTTATGAACAAAATACTAGTTGACTAAGGAGGAGTGAGGAAAAGGAAAAAATTAAGATATGTAAGCGTGACTAACCAGCCATCGTGTAACTTCGACATGGATCAAGGGGATTGACTAATGAGGTGGAGGGAAATTTATTTTAAATTTCTAGGTTATGACTGGTTGACACGTGTAGATATACAATTAGAGGGTTTTTAGCAAATTTGACCTAGAATTTGCCAAATTCCAAAATAAATTCAAGTCATGATAATGCTTAGAGGACTAATTGGATAAAAAAAATATTTTATTTACCAAAATAAGGATTTCGACAAGTAAGAGAGCATTTTTTGTGTGGGTAGGGATAGGGTTTCCTTTTAAAATTCAAATTCTTCCAAATTCAGCTCAAGAAAGGTTTTCAATAGGTAAAATTCATGAGGATGAGGAGAATTAGTGGCTAATGACTTCGAAATTAGGCTTGAAGGATGCAAAAATGGGAAAATTTAGTTCATGGATGCGTAGGGATGACTTGGAGGTTGAATACGACAGAATGGTGAAAAAATGGGCCCCTGTGCCCTTTTATAATTTTTTTTTCTACCATGTGTCAAAACGTTATTGAGTAGAAATTTTAGGCATTTCACCATGTTGACATTAGCATGGAAAGGGTGGACACTGGTAGTTGTCGCCAGGGTGGTGCCACATGAAAGGCGAGGGTTTGCTTACATGGTGACTTAGCTGCTAACATGGCATAAGGTACAACATGAAAGGAAGGATCCGACATTATGGATAGTGTGGCAAGTTGGCATACATGGAAGGACAACTTGGGGGCCATGTGGCTCCCTCTACATGCCTCTGCAACTAGCATTTGATACTTTTGTCAAGGTGCACGAGGCACGGGAGGGAACCATGTTTCCCTCTTTGCATCCCTCGGTCAGCTTAATGCCCATGCAAGTTATAGATTTGCGACATCGTGGACCTTCTGATCACCTCGTTCCCTTGACATTGGATCTGGGCACTTGTAATTTTCCATGTGCACTTTCCTAGCCATTGTTGCCACACTTTTATGAAATTTCCCAACTACTAGTTCTCACATGTTGACACTTCAAGGTGGGGTTATTTCTCTTTAGACCTTTGGATTGTGCCTTCTTAGCCTCTTTTTCAAAACTTTTCCTAGAATTTCCATTTGTATCTTTAGCTTCTTTTGGGCATCTTATAACTTCAAAACCTTGAGGATAAATGTTCCTAGGGGTAAAACATTTTTCAACTAATAGGTTCAATTCTCTCAACACCATTGAGGGTTAGGATCTGTCGTTGAGCTAACAGGAACTGATCTCTTAGGGTCAATCTGGTTAGTACAAATTTTCAGGCGACGTAGTAGTTTTTGATCTCTGGGGTCTGTGAACAACAAAGAAAAAAATAATAATCATGAATAAAATATAAATTCTATGAATTTTATAATATTTCTAATTTTTGCTTTATAAACAATCCAATATAGAAATTGTTTAGAAAAAATAGCATGCAATGTGTTATCACTAGGTTGGAAACAGTTGGGTTGTATCAACCTTCAACCAAGTGTAACTATTTCAAACCAACTTTTGATTGGAAATTAGTCCTTGTAATCTGAGATGTCTCTCTCAAAATATATATAAATGACTATGATAAACTCAAAATTCAGATGACTAACTATGATCTCTTTTTATAATTTTGTAGGTCAAGAAAAATGTGATGACTGCCACCATTGGGCATGGAGTCAAATTAAAAAAATTTATAACCAACAATAGTGTTTAATGGAAGCTGAGGCATCTATGGCTTTGAAAATGATACAAATAAACACCCAGAGTCATAAACAATAAATGAAGGAAATTGGAGCAGTTTGATAGATTTCCAAGTAATCAAAATACGATGTAAAACTTCAAACAATATGATAAAAACCCATAAAAGCCATGACATGAATCTCAGGTACAAAAACAAAGTTGCTACATTTTTTATATTAAAAGATCAAAATATTATAGAAGGTTAGTTCCTCACATTCTCCATCCTTTGTTAGAGTCAAAAATATACTTATTTATAGACAAAAATCTCTTTACATATCTTTCCACTTGGGCCAAATTCGATTCATTGTTATAGATACTTGTTCCTTCTTTTCTTCTAACTAACAGAGTTTTCATAGGGATTTTATGTTTTAACAGTGTTTGAATACAAATAGGAGTCACATCTAAACAAAATTTATCTAATTGTTATAATAATTTAGGAAACAATTGCAATTGTTTGTAATGTTGGCACTATATTTGTGGAAATTCAGAACATTCAGCCTTTCAAATCTTCCAGTGTTGTTTCTGGGCCTTTAAATGAGCAACATTGTTTGTCCTACTATTAGGTGTGTTGTTTGTTGATTAAAACATGTTTGAAAGTTCCTTCATTGTCCTTTGTTTCTCATTGTCCTCTTTTCTCTGCATTATGTTTGATGACCATGCTGCTAGATATATGCCGAAAAACACCCTTAGTGTCCCACTGAGTGGAAGCTAAATGGATATTTTAATTTTCATTGATCTGGGTTGTTGTTCCAGGCTGACTCAATCTGGGCTGTTGATCAGGGCATGTTGTTATCACAATCACAATACAGGAGGGGGGAATTTTACCATATTCCATAGTGTTCACCGATTGCACGTACATGAAACTTTAATAAAGAATGACACATAGAATCTCACATTTGGAACCAGGACTTTGCATATCACCATTGAGAAGGAGGAAGGGGTGATAACACTGATTTATTGTGATTTCCCAATTTGTCAAACCTGAAATTTCACACAACCATAATGCATAAAATTTTGGGTCCATCGAAATCACAAGTCGCAAGGGAGTTTAGTGGAGGAGGAACTTGTTACTTGAGTGATCCCTGATTGCAATATCGCAATCGGTGAGAAGGAATTATCACGATCGGCAGGGAGGAGGAAATATTGCGATCAGTGGTGTTACATAGTAATTTGTCACTGCCTTCACTCCAGTCCTCCTACTCTGTCAAGTGTCCAAGTCAAACATGCTCATATTGAACAAATTCTCTCTTGTGCTGCCAAATGACCCATTTTTCCCAAAGTTATCTACATCATCGCGACTGTGGACTAAATATACACGCTGAAGGGTGCTCATAAACAGTCTAGCTGTACTGCCAGCGTGGAAGTAAATCTGATTCCCGCGATGGCCTGATTCTATACGCCAGCGCGAGGTTACTTATTATCTTTAGTGATGATCTGACTAGTTACATTACTCACCAGTGATGTCAGCGCTAAAGCTCAGTTATGCACCCACGATGATCCAGATTGGGCGAATTTGTTCCAACAGTCGACCTTCTAGATGACTCCAGACCTGGTTGTTGGCATAGTTTGTATGGCCCTCCTTTCTATAGCATGGCAGTTCTATCATTTTTGCTACCTTCCTTGGGGATAAGCTCACTCTTCCACCTTTCATGGAGACTCCTTCTCCTATTTAAACTCTCACCCTTACTATGCACTACTAGTTTTGGATAGTTGGCTAGTTGGTAAATTCTTAGAGTGAGCAGTGTTGTTAGTGTAGCTGGTGTGAGTGTGACAAGTGTGGGATTGTTGATAGTTTGTGGAAGGTTAAGAAGTTCCCTGGACATTGTGTAAAACTTATGAGTGAGTTAGAGATTTGTATGATGGGAGATCCATCTTCAAAGAGTGAATTATTTAGGAACGTGCTGGATGGATCCCTCTGAGAAGGCTTGCGACGTCAAGACTTTGGTTGTAAGCTTTCTCTTATTTCATTATTAATATGATCAATGATGTTTTCCTATGTCTTGTATGTAATTTACTTGATAGCTCATGACTTCTTGACTTTGTGAGTAAATAGATCATTGTTGTTTTCTCGTTACGTGCTTTGTTGTATTTCCTTTGCATTGTTTCAGGTTGATCACTCATTAGGAGAAGGAAACGGAAGCTGGAGCAGTGAAACGGAACTCCATAGACCACCGGTTGAGGTAGGCCTCCAACTATGATTGTTTAAGGAAAGCTATTGTTGATTTGTCCTTGTTTGTGACTAGACCCACTCTAGGGCTAGAGGGGTTGCCTCTGTCCGCAGAGGGAACACTTTTATACATCACAAATTGGCGACTCCACTGGGGAGTTTGGCCAATGTTCTTCTCTTGTTTTCTCTTGTTTTGATTTTTGATTAGGTCCCTTTTGAAGTTTGGGGATTAGTTATCAATCTTTTGAGTTTCCTCGTTTGATCTGGGAAATACCCCTATTTGATTGAAGGATTGACTGTATTTGATTTGGGAGTTTTTGTTCGCCTATCATTGTTTTGAACACTGTCACGGATTTAAATTTAACAGTCGCGCTGTCATCGTGCTCACCCTTTTCTAATATCTTGTGCATCACATAATTACGTCTCACAGTCATGACGGTTCTGCAAATCCGACCATCACAGAAAATTCATGCACTTCCACGCTGACATTGCTCTGTTGTTGTGGTTAGCTCTTTATCAGCGCTAGTTGCTTTTGTATTACCCACGCTGATCACTGTAGAATTGATTTTCTCAATTCGGCGTCCTGAGTCCATCAATCCTACTGGTCCTTTGCTTTTCTCGCTTGCTTAGTAGCTTGTTTTTCATTGTTTATGGTTAAGGCACTCTTTGGTCAGCTTTGTTGAAGGAATATTGCTTTTTTTCCTGTGTGACCTAGTTCATTATTTCAAGTTTCTTGAATCGGTTGGCTTGGTTGCTGGTTTTTTCAAGGTTCGTTTGGCTTTCTATTGGTTTGATTGAGCCTTCCCCATTGCTCGTTTTTGGTTGATTGTTTAGTGACTGTTATTGAACCAATCTTTGGCATTGATTCGATTTCTTTTCACTACCGAACATAGATCACAATTGTTTGGATCAACTGGTTTTTTCCACACTTGCTTGTTGCTTATTTGTTTCTTCTAGATTTAAAGACATTAAAATCAAAAGGATTGCATTCATTTAGTGTATGAAAGTGAAAGTGAATTTTCATTACAAGTTTTCATAAAATCTCTCATTAGTAGTATCCGTGCACTTTATAAATTGATGTCTGTATGCATTGAGTGACTACCTTTGCTGTCTTGGTTTTCTTCATTTGGGAATGATCTCTCTACACTCCCATAGGTAAGTGTTCATTGAAGAAAAAGGATATTTCATTCATTCTAGCTACATCCTAGGATTTGCTGTATACATACGGTAAGGCCTGAAAACTGAAACATAATTCAAGATAAACTCTAAAATGAACTGAATAAACCTAACAACACATTGGAACATAATGCACACTATTTAGAAGTCTAGGCTAGGGACGTGCTCCAGCGTCATTAAACCTAGTCACTTTTGTTTACACTCAAGGTTGGGTGATTCCTCCTTTTGTGAGTCAATAGTGGTCTAGTATGGAATTGTGCTCCCATGTACCGTCGAGTATATGTTGTAAGACCCCACTAGGTTATCATCCTTTATCCTTAGGAAGCCGTGTCTGCTGCCTTTCAAACCGTAATGCACCGAACATAACATTCAGGAAGATTGACTGCCGTACGGAAAGTCCTTGGTTTTCATATGACTGCCAAGGTGTATATGCAGTTTTACAGGTTTTTTGGTAAAAAAATTTCCTAGTTCTCTAGAGTAGTCACTTTCGTTCCTTTTCGGACTCCCTAAAAGAAAAGGTCCATCTGAGCACTTTTCACTTCAGGCTCATTAAATATTCAAAGGCAACTAGAGTCATCCTTTTGTCCTTTTCTCGACTCTCTAAAGATGAAAAGGTCAAGTTCTGTTCCTGTGTCTTAAAATTTATTCGGCCACATTCACATTTATCCTGTTAGATCTTGTTTGTTAGTTTGAGTAAGGTTCTTTCTCGTTAGTTTTCCTAGGATTTTTGAATCGAATCATCCTAGTGGAATCACCGATTCCGTCTCCCGTTCCAAGTGACCAAGGGTCTCCCTTTTCTGTTGCTCCTGAGATAGCGGTTGTTAGTGATACTCTCCCTGTTATTCTGAGTATCCAACCGATTAACTCTCACACTCTAGAAGACGAGTCTTACGATATTCATTATAGCCCCGTTTGGGAGCCTTCCCAAGAAGATATTCCCGATACTCCTCCTAGTGTTTCGGTCCCAATGTCTTCTTCTGACATGGATGACACATCCCCCATCACGAGTGAAGAATCCGTTGTGAAGAGTGGTGAAATTACTATCCCAATGGAAACTACACCCTTCCTTGTCACCCCTCTCAGTGTCACATTGCCTTTACACTATAAGGCTTTGAGGGATGTTATGGGTTTTAGGACTTCCCTTACGAGTTCCATGTGGTCTCACACTGTCACTCCGACTTTGGAGTCTTTTATCCCTCAAATTCACAATGTGTCTGTCACCTTAGTCCTGACTATTCCAACTATTTGTGTGGCTTCTTCAACCCCTGTTATTGGTGCCCTCACTACATCCTCAGTTGTGACCACTATTGCTGGACCTTCATCCGGGTCTACAAATAGTGGCTCATCAACATCTATATCTGGAGTTGTTGATCCTACACTAAATGCCCCACCTTCTTCTGGTTCCATTCCAGCAGGGGTGGCATACGATCAATATTTACAAGCTCTTCAGAATCCGGATCCTCAAAACCCGTTTCATTATTACGATTCTAGAGGGGCTCATATCTATTACCTCGGACCCATGCCATCTCAACCCGCGATTGAGGTCTCAGTTCTGTTATACGTTGCTTGGGGTACCACCACTTATCATGGAGGCCAAGCACCACCTGTGAGTTTTCAAGGACCACCCTATCAAGGTCAGTCGTCTTACATGCAGCCCTCCTATGGGCAGTAGTATTATGGACAACCTTATCTAGGGAAACCTGGAAGCCCACAAGGACAACCCTTCCAGGGACAACCTTCGGCCTCTGGACAACCTTATCCAGGGAAACCTAGAGGCCCACAAGGACAACCCTTCTAGGGACAACATTCGGCCTCTGGTGGTTCATCTTTTACTTATTTTGGGCAACCTTCTAGTAATTTGCAACAACCTTACATGCAACAAGGCCAACCTGGTGTCCAACAAGGCTACCCTTCTGGGCAAGTCGGCCAGCCTTACATCCAGCGGGGCTAACCCACCGTCCAGTCCAGTCAACCATCTGTACAAGTTGGTCAGCCTCAAATCCAATCAAGCCAACCGACCGTCCAGTCTACTTAGCCATCCGGTCAATCAGAATAGCCCTTAGTTGTGCAAGGACAACCCAGTTCCCAGCAAGCTCAACCTTCTGGACAAATGGGTCAATCTTAATCTCAACTAGGTCAACCTTCTGGCCAGATGGCTCAGCCTAAGTTCTCTCAAGGACATCCATCTGGGCCTGCTCAACCAAGCACTCAAATGATTCTTGCTTCTCAAGCTCCACCCGGATTTCAGCCCCAGGTTGGGATCCAGACCCAATCCAATCCTAAAATGCAGGTTGGATCCCAATCTCAACCTACTTATCAAATGAATCCTGGCTCCTAGGCTCAGTTTGGAGCCCAACCGCCTTATGGTTTCCAGCAATCCAAAGGGCAAACCCAATTTTCCCCGTACCAAAATTATCAACAACTGTAGGTGAGTCCTTACCAGAATTACCAGCAATCGTATGTTGCTCCTGCAAGCCAAATTGGTAATCAATTGAATGTTGGGGGCTAGATCCAGAGGTAGCCATCCAGTTATAGCTATAACCCCTATGGACAAAATCCTTATGGACAGAACCCTCCTAGGCCAAATCCATCTAGACAAAATCAATGGGGGCAACAAGCAGCTGGCTGGAACTCTGGTGCTAACTCCTACCCGCGGCCTCAAATGTCCTTTAACCCTCAATTACCCTTTTTAGCAATGTTGGAGTTACCAAATGTGTCCAAACTAACAAATGATCCTATTCTTCATAATCCGTATTGGCCACCGGTTCCAACTAAGATTCTCGGTGATTGTCCCAAATTTGATGGTAAAGCTGGAGAAGATCCCCAAGCCCACGTTATGACTTATCATCTATGGTGTTCGTCTAATTCATGGCTTGATGATTCAATCCGGCTCCACCTTTTTCAATGGACCCTCACTAGCTCTGCTGCTAAATGGTATATTGAGTTAGCTCGCGAATCTTTTCAGGACTTTAACTCATTGGCTATGGCATTTTGAACTCATTTTCAGTTGCCGATTCGATATGAAGTGGGCACACACCTCTTGACATCCTTAAAACAAACAATGGCTACACATATCTTCGATCATCCATGAATGGAGACGGCGTCGCTATTTGATTAAGTTTTGGATTCCCGATTAGATTCTGACTGATTGGTTCACAGACTCTTTTTTCGGTCCGATAGTGCGGGACATTGCTATGGGGGCACGTGTAGCTAAAGAATAGGCTATTGTGCATGCTCAGTACCTTGACTTGGTTTACTCCTAGTCCGGTACACTATATGATTATTTGCCTGATGCCTCGAGGCCCGGAACTTCCAAATCCCCGCCAACACCATCTATGGACGGCGTCATTGGTTCTGTTAATTTGTCCTCTAAGAAATATTCTGTGAACCTTGGGAAGCAAAAGTCAAATTATTTGAATGAAAATACTTCTCAGGCTATATCCAATTCTAGTAATACTTCCAAGGTTAACGCCGTCTAGTCCACCACGGTGGACAAACCTCAAAAGGAAAAAAGAAGGGAAAAGGGAAGAATAAAGCTGATCAACTGAAGCAGGATTCCCCTAAATCTCCACCCGAGGAAGGTACCAAATGCAAGCCTAAGTATCCTTGCCTTATCTGTGACGAGGATCACTATACCAAAGACTACCCGAGGCAGTCTGAAGTTAGTCGTTTGTTGAAAGGTGCTCTGGGACTCTTGCTATGCTCAAAGAGCCTTTTCCATCGCAGCAAATGCAAATGGTGGTTGATCCATCCCAATCCTCTTCTCCCTTCAGTTCTCAAGTGTTTATGGCTAAGATGGTTCCCGTCCACATTAGTACTCGGGCAAAAGAGTATCCGTCACCTATCGGGAAAGAGCCTGAGGTTCCCTCTAGTGCTCCTCCATCCAGTTCTGGTCCCCTCCATATTGAGAGAGCACTGAGGTGACCATCTGACCCCCTCCTAAAGCTATACTCTAGAAATCTTCTTACAAACCCAATGCTCGTGCTACCCAGCACTATAGCATCGTTGAGGACTTAGCCTAGGCTCCGTCGACTATGTCTGCTTTAGAAGTTCTCCAGAGCTACCCCTCTCAGAGGAAGTCCTTGCTATCGGCTATCGGTGGCATTGACCTGGCCAACTCGGATCTGATCACTTTAGACCTAGATATTCATATACCGAGACTGCCTCACCAAACTTCCTTCCTTATCCAGGTCATCATCAATTCTAAAATGATTCATGGTACCGTCATCGATGAAGGCGCTTCGACTTGCATAATGTCTGTTGCTTGTTGGAAGGCTATTGCTTCTATGACTCTGAGCCAGTCTCCTATGACCTTGGAAGCCTTTGATGGGAGAGAGTCTCATCCTTATGGTATACTCCAATGCTTGCCTATTACTTTAGAAGGGAAGGCAGTCGAAGTGGAAGTTGAAGTCGTTAATACCAATCTAACTTACAACCTCCTTTTGGGACGAAGCTGGAAATATGCCATGCGAGCCGTCGCTTCATCTCTATTTCATGTCATTCGTTTCCCTCATCAGGGGAAGATCGTCACAGTAGACCAGCTGTCTTTCTTCACCTCCTCCTCTTCCAATGGCAACGTGCCTTTTGTGGAGCTGTTGTGGCCAGCAACAAACCCCCTTCTTATTTAGTGTTATTCCTAATACTAAATAAGTGGGGACCCTTAGTTAAAAATTTAAAAATCAAAGTAGTGCTTAAATTTCCTTTTTTCGAATAAGATTACCATCATAAGCTTAGAAATCCCCCCTTTTGAAAATCTAAAAAATCTAAGTTTTATGATAAGGTAAGACAAAATCTTTCCTTAGGAATATCGCGTCGTAAAAAAGATGACAAAAGACTACCTTACAAGCCGAATTCCAATATTGGGATATCGCGATACGCAGTAAGAATCACATCACATACATCAAGCACAATTTACATTGAAACACTTTAATTTCCCGATATGCGATGACGTCGATCGCAAATTGCATTTCGCAGAAAACAGGTTAACAAAGTTTATCATATATAACGTTCTTGCGATCTGCGATATTGCGATTTCGTGATACAGCAACAAAGAAACAATGCGATAATGTGATGTTGCGATTCTGTGACGTTGTCATTCTATGATATTGTGGTCTACGATATTGCGAAGCAAATCGAAAAATCGCTCCATCGCAGATCTTTCGGGCGCGTTGTTCAAGAAAAGTATTTTCCATAAGCTGACATCTGGTTATGCACTTTAAATACTAATAAATGAGGTAGTTGCCAGTTATTAATGGAATATGGGTTCGTGCTTTTGAAAAATCATCTCACTTAAGGTGGCATATTTGATGTGTCTTCGGTATTTAATAACTTTCCCATCACCCTTCCTTGTCATTCATTTTCACTTCACTTGTGAATTGCAGGGACAGAGAACAGGGGACAATACAAAGAAATACACAGGATAAAATGGGAAAGAAAAGTAAAGCTCCGAGCTCTGAAGAAAAAGAAATGACGCCCTTATATGAAGACATGGCATCTAATAGAGACGCAAGAATTGCTACGTGGGAAGGCATGTATAATCTGCTTGAAGAGGAGAATCCCAAAGTAATGGAAGTTGCTGCTACCACAGGTTCAAATAGTTCTTCTGAGGCATCCATCACAGAGCTAGCTTGCTCATTCTTGCACCAGATAGTAGCAAGACCTAAAATTCTCCCATACACAGACATGGTGAAGTGGATACTAGACAGCGTTGATATCAGAAACAGACAGTTTAAGACTCGGGGTCAAGAGCTTACGGAACTATTATTTTTACAAATTTTGAAATTTATATCTGCTGGAAGGAAAAAGCGCAAAAAGCGAAAAACGCATCAAGGAAATCTGGACCACGAAACAGAGGTAGTTTCCGATGCGCGATTAGCGCCTAGCACTAATCGCACATCGCTGAGAAAAATTTCTCGAAAAGGAAAGCTGCTAATTGCCCAGTCACCTGCAAGCCCCGAAAATTTCAAGAAAGAAATGATACAAACAGAATGGAAGCAAAAGGAAAAAGAAAAGGCAGAGGCAATCCAAGGGTTAACCAAGTTGAACTGGGATTATTACTGGGCATACTTGGTAAAGCCACATAGCCAGTGGATGACTATCAAGTGTATCATCAATTCGGCAGAAAAGATAGCACCAGCTCTGGTCGATTCTGTTTTCTCAGCTCAGCTAAAATTGGAAGTCGGCCAGCCGATCTTCTCAAACAGATGTTGCATGCATGCAATTTCAAGGACCAAATACAAAAGTAGTTTAATTTTAGATTCAATTTTAGTTTTAATTTTGTTTTATTTTCCTGAAATGAGGACGGTCATTTAAACCGAATCCTACATTTTTGTAATAATTTATTTTTAGATTTAGTTAGTAGTATTTAAACCCTTCTCATGCATTTAGAGAAGGGTCCTAAAATTTATCAAAAACTTATCCCTAGAACATGCACTTCTGTACCCTTTGAGGAGTTTTTGATGAATGAATGGAACAAGATTTATTGATGTTTTCATTTGATATTTGCTACTGATGTTGCACTTTTGTACTCTTAGTGGATATTTGATCAAGAAGAGATAAATCGTTATCGCTTGAAGCTCATGAGTAGGACTCGTTATAAATGGTATTTCTATCTCTTAACTATTTCTGCCTTGTGTTAGAGTGATTTCCATGTTCAGTTATTTATATATTGATGTATGAATGCCTGATTTATCATTTGGCACTTTTGTACAGTGATAGCTATTTATTTATGCTTGATGTATGAATAGCTTATTATGCGATATGTTTTTCACAACTGTTTCGTCTAACTTTTTATACGAAGTGGTTCATATTTATTGAATTCTTTTCTCATAATAGTTGAATAATCTTTATTACCAGTTTTTATTTGAAATCATTTTAGATCGCATAAAGGAAAGATTACACCCCGGGTTAATGTAGATTTATATATTTCTGCTTATTAGAATACAGTTTCCTTATTATTAGATTAGAATTAGAGTAGAAGTATTCCATTTAGAAACTGTTAGAAACAAAAATATCAGTCCAACACACACACACACACACCTAAATTGGGAAACTAGTCCCATATCCCTAGTCGGACCCAGTATACCAAACAGAAAAGGAGTTGCTAACCAAGGTCTGGACCAGGTGGGTATCCCCCTTGTTGTAGACCCGATTTTCGGGGCTTCAACATATTTGGTGCTAGAAGGAGGGCCTCGAACAGCGAATGGCAAGCAAATCTAAATCTAAATACCATTCTGAGAGTAAATCGTCCTCACCATCTCCTCCGACTTCTCCATTGCATTTAGAATCTTTAAATCCAGAATCAGAAGTCGTTGGAGCAATAGCTGCTGATACAAACCCTGACATTTCAGAACAATCTACTATTGAACCTCCTAAAGTTGAATCTTTGATTCACAAACTTCAACGATTTTCTATATCTCCTCAAAAATCTGATAAATCTCAAGGCAGGGTGACTTTGCAATATAACCTTGCTCATCCTCTTACCAGGTTAAAGAGTGAAAAGTTTGGTGTTCAGCCAACCGAATTACCTCTACCTACTAGGAAGAGAGAAAGGAAGTTTCCTAAGGAATCCGATAGCGAGACTCTTTCATCATCATCATCCATCTCAACCTCTTCACCGCAAAGCCAACCATCCAGTCCTCCACTTCAGATCATTGTCCATCAGCCTACTGGAACTTCCCCAACTCCTTCTTAACCATCTGGAGTCGTAATATCCCCATATTCTCAACCGCAGGGGTCATCTTCTGCACTTTCCTCTGTTAGTAGTTCAGCGATGACCCAAACTCCATGGAATAACCCAGGGGTAGTCTTAATGCCTGCACCCTTAAGTCAGTTACTGGCCCATCCTGAAAAATGGCTGCCAAAGTTTAATCCTGAGGCAGGCATGCTAGCGGAAGAACATATAAATAACTTGATGTTATCCATAAATATTAATGGAGTTGTTAATGAGGATGTTGTTGTTCGACTTTTTCCTTATACTCTGCAAGGAACAACTGGATAATGGTATTTCTCATTACCATTTGGATCTATTACTAGTTGGGACATCTTCCAAGAACAATTCCTGACCAAGTTTGGTGATGACAGGTCTACAATGACACTGATCAATGACTTGTCTAATCTTAGGGCCGAGTCAAGAGAACCTCTCAAAGATTTCAATTTACGTTTCAATAAAATCTTAAACAAAATACCTACTACTTCTTATCCTAGTGAAGAAGTGCGAAGTGAATGGTACATTACTTCTTTACCATCAAACTTAGCAATCTTTTTTGACAGGGCTAACAAAACAACCTTAGTTGAAAATATGAAAGAAGTGATAGCACTAGAGAAATGTATTATGGCCCTAGAAAAGAAAAACGCGCTAAAGGAACGAAAATCTAAGAAGGTTTCTTTCAAAGAAGATCCCAAGAAAAAACAACCAAAAGATCCATTCGATTTAGAAGGATTACAAAAAATTTTGAAGACCATGTCTAACAAGATGGTCGACATTAAAAAACAAGTAGCAGAAATGTCTTCTAAAAGGCCATACAGGCCTTTTAAAAGAAATACTTCAACCGATTCCAAACCCCCTAACATTATTTCAAATGCCAAATCAGAAGAAGAAGAAGAGGAAAACGCTACTGAAGAACATACCGATGAAGAAGAAGTTGTAGAGTTACAAGGTATGTGGGATTTCATCCTCCCAGATGAAGAGGATCAAGAGGCATTCCCGGTTAGTACTAGCAACAGAAATCAACTTGATCCTCCTCAACCTACTCCTAAGCCAATGAGCGCAAGCTCAATGACTAAGGATAAAGTCACAACCAAGAAAACATCACCTAAAGCGACTCAAACTAGCCCAGTCCAAACAAACACATCAAATCCATCTAAAACACTAATCGTTTCGGATGAAATGGAGTATAACATCATAGAATATATGAAAAAGGTTAGGACCAATATTACACTTTTTGAATTGAGCAAGTTAAAACACCAGCAGAAAGTACTTTTGAAAGAATTACATGCTGTACCAGTTGCACCTTTACCAGCTGCTGTAATCTCTCAAGCTTCCCAAATACGATGAAGAAATTTGATCCAAATGATATCGTATTAATTGGAGGAAGATCGAGATTGCATACTCCCCATTTCTCCTTACTTATGAAATTTTCAATAAAAACGTGCATAATTGCTTAGTCGATTCTGTAGCTTCATTGAATATTTTACCAAGGTCAATTTGTGCAAAATTGAACATTCAACCACAGAAATCCGTTGTATGGATAGTCCAATTAGATCGATCGCAAGTCGAAGTGATTGGCGAATTAAATCAGGTTACCATAAGGCTGTCATCCAACCCAAAGGTATGTCAAGTTATTGACATTTTAGTTGTTGATATTCCTGAATTTTATGGCTTAATTCTTAGCAGAGACTGGTCAGAAAAACTTCATGGATATTTTTCAACTGACTGGTCTCATATGTGACTTCCTTACAATGGTAAACACAATCAAATAAAAGTTGAATGCGAACGACATCAGAAATACATAGTAACGGAACTCGAGGGAGAAAATGAACCAGTAGCATATAATTCTAACATCATAAGCAACTATTCAGTAGATTCTTTCCTAGGAAATTTTAATGCTCATACTTCACCTTACTTAGAACATTCTGTTTTATCTCAGGTAGAAATTTTTTCTCAAACAGATAGTTCTAAATGCATTAATTTTATAGATAGTCCTGTAAATAAATCTTTGTTTTGGAAATTATTTTTTGATGGTTCTAAATCTAACGAAGGAGCAGGAGTAGGATGCGTGTTATTAAGCCCAGAGGGAGATAAAACCATGCTAACTTGAAGACTCGAATTTGAGTGTACCAACAATATCATAGAATACGAGGCTTTAATCCAATGGTTATACAAGGCAATCAGATTAGACGTCAAATACCTGCAAGTTTTCGGAGATTCTGAAATTGTGAGAAGACAGGTACGTAATACTATACACTGTTTATCAGGTCATTTAAAGCATTACCAATCTTTAGTCCAAGATATGACTGAACATTTTATAGCATTTAACATTTCATCAATTCCCAGACTCCAGAATGCTAGTGCAGACCTCTTAGCCAACGTAGCTTCCAAGCTCATTCCTTTAGAAGATTTTAGCCCTGACTGATTTTCAATTGAGTTAATTTTTAGGCCATCTATTCCTGATAACATTACCAATTGGAATATTTTCAATGACAATCCTGATATCGTGAGTTTCCTCACATCTGAAGGATCCTACATCAACCAAATAATTGACGAAGACTGACATGACCAACAATTGCAACAGGATAGTACTAACAATGGTATACCTAAATCAGTAGTCAAATTAGAAGACTTTATGATTTGAAAGATCGATTCAAAAGGTCTACCAATTCAAAACTCCAAAGTTCAACTTTGAATTATGAATTAGTAAATCTAGGAACTGATACTAAACCACAGAATATCAACCTAGGCCTTGGCCTAGCCCCTCAAGAAAAATTAGCATATATTTGTCTCCTGAAACAATACAAAAGTGTCTTTGCTTGGAATTACGATGAACTCAAAATATATGACACCTCCATTATCCAACATACTATCCCAATGATTGATAATGAAAATCCTATCCAACAAAAGTTGAGAAAGATCCATCCAAATTTAGAAAACTAGATTAAAATTGAACTCAATAAGTTATTGAAAGCCAAAATAATCTTTCCCATTAGACATTCTAAATGGGTCTCCAATATGGTACCTGTTAGAAAGAAAAACGGAGATATTAGAATCTGCATTGAATTTCGAAACCTTAACAAGGCCTGCCAAAAGGATAATTTTCCTTTACCTCCCATGGAACAAATACTGCAGGTAGTTGTGGGCTCAGAATTAATGTCATTCTTGGATGGATTCTCAAGATACAACCAAGTGTTGGTACATCCCGACGATCAATTAAAAATGACATTCAGAACTAAATGGGGCACATACACATATCAAAAGATGCCATTTGGTTTGATTAACGTGGGTGCCACATTTCAGAGAGCCATGGACATTGCATTCAAAGGGTTAGTTAATAAATCAGTGGTAATCTATTTGGATGATATAACTGTTTATTCCAAGAAACGAAACAACCATCTCAATGATTTAAAACAAATCTTCCAACGTTGTTTAAGGTATGGGATTTTGCTTAAACCGAAAAAATCTTTTTTCGCATTAAGTGAAGGAAAACTTCTAGGATTCATAGTGTCAAAATCTAGAATTCACATTGATCCTGACAGAATCAAGGAAATTTCCACAGTACCCCTACCTCACAACAAGAAAGCCATGCAATCTTTCCTTGGCCAGATTAACTTTGTAAAGAGATTTGTTCCATATTTTTCAAGAATCGTATCTCCTTTACAAGCCATGATTAAAAAGAATGCAAACTTTAAATGGGGCCAAGATGAACATGAGGCATTCAATCTAATCAAGCAAGCAATTATTAATGCTCCATCTTTAGCAACTCCAAATTTTTCCGATCCTTTTATTTTGTATACATTTGCCTCAGATAGATCATATGATGCGATACTCACTCAAGCAAATCAAGAAAAGGCGGAAGCCCCAATTTCTTTTTTCAATTCCAATTTACAAGGTGCTGAATTGAATTATTCAGATGTGGAAAAACAAGCTTATGCTGCTTTTAAAGCAATTAAATATTTCAGACCTTTTTACTCAAAACACATACCAAGATCATAGTACCGTTTCCAGTAGTAAGAAATCTTCTAGTACAGAAGGATGTGGGTGAAAAAAGGGCCAATTGGGTTACTGCCTTACAGGAATAGGATGTAGAAATCAAACCAGCAAGTATTGTAAAAGGTCAAGGCTTTTGAAAAATGCTAGCAAGAGCATCACTAATGTTCGAAAATCCATCTGCAGAGGTACAAGTATACGAGGTAAGCCTAAACGATGCTGAGTCATTATACGTTGATATTATTTATTATCTAAAGAATGGATATGCTCCTCCAAACCTTGACCATACCAAGAAAAGGGCTCTAAGGTTAAAAGCCAAACAATATCAACTCGTAAATGACATTCTTTTTAGAATAAATTATGATTCTATTCTCCTTAGATGTCTTGAGAAAGCTGAAGTTGAAAAAGTCTTGCAGGAACTCCATGATGGGCCAGCAGGTGGACACTATGATGGAGATGCAACTTCTCACAAAATTTTACGTGCAGGCTATTACTGGCCCACATTATTCAAAGATGCACATAATTATGTAAGGAAATGTCAAGTCTGTCAAATCGCTACTGGGAGACAAAAGAAACCATCCTTGCCACTGCAACTAGTTACCATTGAACAACCTTTCGATCAGTGGGGATTGGACATAATAGGTGAGATCGTTCCTCACTCTTCTAAACATCATAGATACATCCTTACAGCGACAGATTACTTTACTAAATGGGTAGAAGCAGTTCCACTCAAGACGGCTAACGCTGAAAATATCATTGAATTCATAGATCAGTTCATAATCACCAGGTTTGGATTGCCTTCCACTTTAATGTTTGATAATGCATCATATTTTTCTGGTAATGCAATGACTAAATTTGCACTCAAAAGGGGTTTCAAGCTTAAATACTCGGCCAATTATTATCCACAAGGGAATGGGTTAGCTGAATCTACAAATAAGAACTTAATCAGATCATTAAGCGAACCATTGACCAAAATCATAAAAATTGGCATAAGTCTTTAATATATGCTTTATGGGCAGATCGAATAACGCAGAAAGCCTCTATCGACACTTCTCCCTTTAATTTAGTTTATGGGAAAGAAGTGGTTCTTCCAACACATCTGGCAATTCCCTCTTTAGCCTTAGTTCAATATATTGATGAAGCACCAACTTCTTCTTTACAACTTAGGAAGTTGGAATTAATTAAGCTAGAAGAACAATGAGAATGGGCTAAGATTACTCACACTCATCATCAAGCATTGGTGAAAGCCTCTTTTGATTCCAATATGATATCCAGAAAAGATTTTCAGATGGGAGATCTAGTTTTAAAATGGGACAAGTCTCATGAGGAAAAGGGAAAACATACAAGATTTCAAAGAATGTGGCTTGGTCCTTTTCAGATCATAGAAGTCATAGGTCCGTCTACCTTCATGTTACAAGATTTAACAGGGAAAAGAGATTCTTTACCTGTTAATGGTCAAATTCTTAAAAAATATTTTCCATAGAAGATCATTCTTCTATTTCTGCAGAATAGTTGTTCTTCTTTCCATAATAAAACTGGTTGTGAATGGTTACATTTGAGATTCACGAAAAAGACACAAATTCTCTTCTAGATTTTGTTTTTTCACTTGTATGAATAGAATTCTTTCTGAAAACTTAATCATTACTATTGAAAGATACAGTTAAAGACTATAGGCTTAGAAATGATATTAGTCTCTACTTTATAAATTTTGATGAGAACTCACCTTTAGTTAGAAATTGTTTTATTTCAGTCAATGAAAGGTATCAATAAAAAAATGAAGATTATCTGTAGAAAGGATCTTTCCAAAAACTCTATCATTGTCGTCCAGAGCTGTCTTAAGGAAACAATGACTTCCTCCCCACCTAGGAAACTACAATATTCGGAGAATGATCGAAATATACACTTTAACTTAAAGAGTAAGAGGTCTCATCACGAGCCGACT
The DNA here is from genome assembly GCA_031772625.1 of Pinus tabuliformis. NCBI lineage: Eukaryota > Viridiplantae > Streptophyta > Pinopsida > Pinales > Pinaceae > Pinus > Pinus tabuliformis. The sequence continues at coordinate 891,021,144 of CM062804.1, read as the reverse complement.
TATCATGATCATAGATGTTATAGCTTGCTGACTTTTCCAATACTGCATACCACAATAGGCAATGACTCAAGATTGTTGCAATCAAAAGACAAGGGGTCTCATCACGAGCCAACTTGTTCAGCAAAGTTATAAATCAGTGAATGATTGTGTCATGAATTGGCTACCAAACCAAGACATCGCTCTTTAAGAATAAAATAAAAATGAAAGCAGAAAGTGTGGAAATGGATTTTTCTCTGAAACATTGTAAATTTCCCTAAGTAGGATACAGGATCATTGCTGGATAATAGGTAACCTTGTCGAAGCTATAAATGCTTGTTGGCAGCAGAGGCTCTACCTACAACAAATGAGCATATTTAAAACTGATTTGCAGAGAAGACTTTGTTTTTATCTTTATAAACCAAGTAATGACTGATGTAGATACAAGGACTGGCTTGAGGAAGTAAATAATCAAAGTTGGGATAAAGAAGAAACAAAATATAAATGATAGGCAAAAGCATAATGTACTTAGTCTTTCTATAGTAACGTTTAATTTTCTGGAAAATTTTCTATATTGGAAGTTTTGAAAATTCAAAAAACAGCAGAGATAACTGGTTCTTCCAAGTGAATTGCCAATTGTTGTGGCCAACAACAACCCCCCTTCTTATTTAGTGTTATTCGTAATACTAAATAAGTGGGGACCCTTAGTTAAAAATTTAAAAATCAAAGTAGTGCTTAAATTTCTTTTTTTTTGAATAAGCTTACCATCATAAGCTTAGAAAGCCCCCCTTTGAAAAAACTAAAAAATCAAAGTTTTATGATAAGGTAAGACAAAATCTTTCCTTAGGAATATCGTGTCGTAAAAAAGATGACAAAAGACTACCTTACAAGCTGAATTCCAATATTGCGATATTGTGATACGCGGTAAGTATCACATCACATACATCAAGCACAATTTACATTGAAAAACTTTAATTTCCCAATATGCGATGACGCCGATCGCAAATCGCATTTCACAGAAAATAGGTTAACAAAGTTTATCATATATGATGTTCCTGCGATCTACGATATTGCGATATTTCGATTTCACGATACAGCAACAACACGAAAATGCAATAATGCGATGTTGCAATTCTACAACGTTGTTATTCTGCGATATTGTGATCTGCGATATTGTGAAGCAAATCGCAAGATCGCTCCATCGCAGATCTTTTGTGCGCGTTGTTCAAGAAAAGTATTTTCCATAAGCTGACACCTGGTTATGCGCTTTAAATACTAATAAATGAGGTAGTTGCCAGTTATTAATGGAATATGGGTTCGTGCTTATCGAAAAATAATCTCATGTAAGGTGGTATATTTGATGTGTCTTTGGTATTTAATTTTTCCCATCACCCTTCCTTGTCATTCATTTTCACTTCACTTGTGAATTGCAAGGATGGAGAACAGAGGACAATACAAAGCAATACGCAGGATAAAATGGGAAAGAAAAGTAAAGCTCCAAGCTCTGAAGAAAAAGAAATGGCGCCCTTGTATGCAGACACGACCTGTAACAGAGACGCAGAAATTGCTACGTGGGAAGGCATGTATAATCTGCTTGAAGAGGAGAATCCAAAGTAATGGAAGTTTCTGCTACCGTGGGTTCAAATAGTTCTTCTGAGGCATCCATCACAGAGCTAGCTTGCTCATTCTTGCACCGGATAGCAGCAAGACCAAAAATTCTCCCATACACGGACATGGTGAAGTGGATAGTAGATAGCGTTGATATCAGAAATAGATAGTTTAAGACTCGGGGTCAAGAGCTTATGGAATTATTATTTTTACAAATTTTGAACTTTATATCTGCTGGAAGGAAAAAGCACAAAAAGTGAAAAACGCATCAAGGAAATCTGGACCAAGAAACGGAGGCAGTTTTCGATGCGTGATTAGCACCTAGCGCTAATCGCGCATCGCTAAGAAAAATTTCTTGAAAAGGAAAGCTGCTAATTGCCTAGTCACCTGCAAGCCCCGAAAATTACAAGAAAGCAACGATACAAATAGAATGGAAGCAAAAGGAAAAAGAAAAGGTAGAGGCAATCCAAGGGTTAACCAAGTTGAACTGGGATTATTACTGGGCATACTTGGTAAAGCCACATAGCCAGTGGATGACTATCAAGTGTATCATCAACTCGACTGAAAAGATAGCACCAGCTCTGGTTGATTCTGTTTTCTCAGCTCAGCTGAAATCAGAAGTCGGCCGGCCGACTCTTCTCAAACAGATGCTGCATGCATGAGATTTCAAGGACCAAATACAAAAGTAGTTTAATTTTAGATTCAATTTTAGTTTTAATTTTGTTTTATTTTCCTGAAATGAGGACGGTCATTTAAACTGAATCCTAAATTTTTGTAATAATTTATTTTTATATTTAGTTAGTAGTATTTAAACCCTTCTCATGCATTTAGAGAAGGGTCCTGAAATTTATCAAAAACTTATCCACAAAACATGCACTTCTGTACCCTCCGAGGAGGTTTTGATGAATGAATGGAACAAGATTTATTCATGTTTGCATTTGATATCTGCTACTGATGTTGCACTTTTGTACTCTTAGTGGATATTTGATCAAGAAGAGATAAATCGTTATCGCTTGAAGCTCATGAGTAGGACTAGTTATAAATGGTATTTCTATCTCTTAACTATTTCTGCCTTGTGTTAGAGTGATTTCCATGTTCAGTTATTTATATATTGATGTATGAATGTCTGATTTATCATTTGGCACTTTTGTACGGTGATAGCTATTTATTTATTCTTGATGTGTGAATAGCTTATTATGCGATATGTTTTTCACAACTGTTTCGTCTAACTTTTTATACGAAGTGGTTCATATTTATTGAATTATTTTCTCATAACAGTTGAAGGATATTTATTACCAGTTGTTATTTGAAATCATTTTAGATCGCATACAGGAAAGATTACACCCCGGGTTAATGTAGATTTATATATTTCTGCTTATTAGAATACAATTTCCTTATCATTAGATTAGAATTAGAGTAGAAGTATTCCATTTAAAAACTGTTAGAAACAGAAATATTAGTCCAACAAACACACACACACCTAAATTGGGAAACTGGTCCCATATCCCCAGTCAGACTCACTATACCAAACGGAAAAGGCACTGCTAACCAAGGTCCCGACCGGGTGGGTATCCCCCTTGTTGTAGACCTGATTTTCGGGGCTTCAACAGGAGCATACCTCCATTCCATTTGAGAGTGTGGGAGCTGCACTCTTTAAAGATCCTGCCCTTATGGGTGTTTTTTCGCTCCCACCTCGCAACGTCACTTCTATTAATATGATTTCTTTTCACTCTGATCCTTAGGTTCTTCCCCCCGCTGATCAGATAGAATCCTAGGGCGATGAGATGCCGTTGAGTCTTGCTGAGCTCAACTACGTCGAAATTGTTTCTACATCAGCTCCACCCTCTGAATCTACTCCTTCGAGCAGAGCTCTCGACTCGTACGCTCATTCCCCTTGGCTTGGAGACGACGCTTCTTCAGATACTTTAAAGGACAATTTTCCTTCTGATGAAGCCATTTCTCTCGAGGAACCCCCTTGGTCCGATCATCACCATCGTTCCTCATTTATCCCTACCCATCGGGAAATGCTTCCTTGTCTTGAGCGATTTGCTTCTGGTTTCCCATTGCACCCTGTTGTTACCGTCAGCCCTTTTGCGAAATGGGGCATTGATTATATGACCTGTAACCCTCGCTCAGCCGGGGGGGGGGCATGGGTATATCATCGTTGCCATTGATTACTTCATAAAATGGGCCGAGGCGATTCCTACACCATTTGGGGACGGTCACACAGTGGTGCAATGGGATAAGCCCCGAAATGGGCTTTACCTTAAAAAATATTATGCGTGAACTCCATGCTCTTTGATTTGTACATACGTGTGTTTTTAACAGGTGTGTTTTGTGTGTGTTTTCATGTTTTGGCTTAGTGTGTAGGCATAATTTCAACTTATTGTGTTTTTTTCTTCTTGTGCAGATGTCTGGTGCACCTTACATTGGTTTTGCCGATGGTGCCTGCCACAGTACCTGTAACCTATCTTCTGCGGCATTGGTGATCTACAATCCTCACGGTGAGTTAGTAGACCTTCAAGGTGTTTGTCTCGGTTGTACCACAAAAAAATTTGTTTAATATAGTGTTGAAAATGCAACAAGATGATGGAGCCTAGTGGAAAGGAGTCGCCTTCACTAAGTGGGGCCGCAGGCTATGTTTGGCGCAAAGTCTATTTCTAGACTATGTCTATTTTTAGACATATGGATCATGGTCTCTGAGTTGCAAGATGTTGTTTATGGATGATTAGTCATGTTGGGAAAAATATATGGAATTCTATTTTTGGTTCACAGCAGAGTGATCAGAGTCTATTTTTAGACTGCCGGGCTAAAAATAGAAACAGTCAAATATTATTAGCCCTTAGTAATATTTGGACTCTAAACATTATCTTATTCTCTTCGATCACTTCAATTCGAGCTATGGATGTGGCACATGCAACTAACAAAAGGAATCACATGGTTTCTTATGTGTTAGTTGAGCTATTGCATGGAGGACTCCAGTTAGAACTCATGCATGTGAGTTCTGTGGAGTTGGATGTGGAGTTGATGGAGTTGTGTTCAGTTTGACTTGGTTGAACTAGCTGTATTTTACTCTAACTAAAGAATACTCTAGTAATAAGTTGTGTGAATTAAATATTAATTAATTCACTAATTATTAACTCATAAAGCAACTAAAGAATACATCAGTTAACTCAGTGCATGGACAGTTCAACAGAGACAGGTGTTAGAGGTAAGTGAAAGGGTGATTTGTGACTATTAGTTGTGCATGAGATTTTGCACATGCATGGGATTGAGTTATGCCAATGAGGATTGCGCAGTGTGGGCCAATATCAAGGAAATTGTAGCTTGTGCTCATGTGATTTTCACTTGGCATTGTGCAGTGGAGGTAGGCAAAGTAGCGGAGGAGATTTGAACCTGTGACTTGTTCAGATCTGATCTAGTTTTGTGTGTAACAGGTGGAGATAGTACTGGATAATTGTGAGGAGTATTGTACTATGTATTGTTACATGTTCTCAATCATTATAATATATAGATAGTGTGGGGTTTTTAGTTGTATTCTTTCCCCGGGTTACATACTGTGTTGATATGTGTGATTGATGCTTGAATGTGCGCATGCGATTGTTTCTAAATGTTACTAAATTGATGATCAACGTAGAGAAGGTTATGTATTGTGCATGTATTCCATAATAGTGTATAATCAGGATAATCTCTGTGAATAAGTGTTTATTATTCAAAATTTCTACATGGTATCAAAGCTGGTTGATTTGTAGAAAAAGTTCTACAGGATATCAAAGCGAGGATTGATCATCAAATCTATTATTCAGAAAGTGTTTAAATTTTATTTCTTCAGGCAGAGTCTGTAATCGGGCTAGGTAGCTTCTGGATTTATCCTTCTTTTGGAAGGTGAGATATCCAGTGAATGCCCATACAGTCAATCTCTGTACGAGAAATACTTTGTTCTCATGAATTTTAGATCATAAGTGGTTGAGTTTTGAGCTAGTGGAATGGCGCTCAAGGATAAACTCAAAAACATCTAAGTGTGAGAATGGAGATAGTATGCCCAGTATCTCATGAAGTTTACCCAATGCCGGGATGAGCTGGGAAGTGTGGGGGTGACTTTCGATGATGAGGACTTGGTGAGCTTGGCTCTCCTTGGTCTTCCGAAGAGTTGGCATTCCTATCAGGACTTTGTCAATGGTCAGGAGAAATTGCCAAGATGGGAGAGACTTTGGTCGGATCTTGTGCAGGAGGAGATCAGATGGAGCACCAGAGATAGTTCTTCATGCATGCATGATGAGGAGAACTATGACTTAGCGAGTAAGGTGAAGAAGGGGAAGGAGAAGGGTTCTCTTTCCTAATCCAGTTCTTCCAATGATGGGAAGAAGGTTGACAAGTCGAAGGTGAGATGCTTTCGTTGTCATGAGTTGGGCCATTATGCCACTAATTTCCCAAAGAAGAAATCCAAGAAGGGATCCAGGGAAGGATCTGAAGGTGAGGCACTTGCTTCGCAGTTTGAGTTGGATTTCACACTCTTCACATGCATGGTTTCATCCATGGTGGGAAGTGGTTAGTTTCTTGACAGTGGAGCTTCTTTCCACATGACCCGTGATAAAAAAAAATTCAGTACTTTGAAGGAGAAAGATCTCCAGATACTCATAGCGATGGGTAATGATGAGAAGTATAGTGTCTCAGGTGTAGGCAAGGTTATTTTTTAGAGGGAGCATGGAGCTCACCTTACCTTGACCGATGTCAACTATGTACCAGGACTGGAGAGAAACTTGGTGTCGATCGCGATGCTAGAAAACGGAGGCTATGATGTAGTCTTCAGTAAGGGAAAGGTTTTCCTTAGACATATCATCACTAGACAGGTGAAGAAGATTGGTTCACGGGTTAAGAACTTGTATGCTCTTGAGGTTCAAGATGCATGCAAAGCCTTGAGCAGCGAGGCAACTAATGGATACTTGGTGGTTGAGAGGGAGTGTATATTACCCCTCAACATGCAGAGCCAGAAGAAGTCTCAGACGATTATGGAGGAGCCACGATTGGTGCAGCAGCTTCAGGAGGTTGTGGAGCAGCCACAACAAGGGAAGCCAAGAGGAAATCGAGTAGAGACATCTACTCATGCAAAGACCTCCAGTAGGGGGAAACTTCGAGCCAGGTGAGCTGAGGGATCGCATGCAGCCATACCTCTAGGTAGGAGGTGGGGTGATGTGGATTGATCGTCCCAAGGAGGAGGGGCAGGATCCTTGAGCTACCCAACCTCTTAGATGAGACCTTGCTACGGGAGCCCCAATGTGGAGTAGCAGGAACTGACTGATCGAGTAGAGACAGATGCGGATGGAGCAGTAGAGAGAGCGACAGTTTAGGGAATCCCAGGACAGTGCATAGCTAGCAGGCTGCAGTAATGTGAGAGGCACAAGTGTTTTGCACAGTGCTAGGTGGCACAGAGAAGTGTGCAATGGTGCGAGATGCATGGAGATGTTGCAGTAGCGCGGATGTCAGAGAGGGAGCGCTTGTCAGCAGCAGGTAGAGCTTCAGCATTAGAGTATGTTCGTAGCCCAACAGAGTGGTCAGTTGGGAGTGTTTTTGTTCCTAGTGTTGTTGGAGCAAGTGGACCGAGCAAATGTGTTGCATGCAGAACATTCCAGAGTTGCAGGATAGGGGTTGCTGATAATCCATATCTTGTTGAGAGGGTGTATTGAAAATGCAACAAGATGATGGAGCTTAGTGGAAAGGAGTCGTCTTCGCTAAGTGGGCCCGTAGGCTATGTTTGGCGCAAAGTCTATTTTTAGACTATGTCTATTTTTAGACATATGGATCATGGTCTATGACTTGTAGGATGTTGTTTATGGATGATTGGTCATGTTCGGAAAAATATATGGACTTCTATTTTTGGTTCACAGCGGAGTGATCAGAGTCTATTTTTAGACTGTCAGGCTAAAAATAGAAACAGTCAAATATTATTAGCCCTTAGTAATATTTGGACTCTAAACATTATCTTATTCTCTTGGAGCACTTCAGTTCAAGATATGGATGTGGCACATGCAGCTAGCAAAAGGAATCACGTGGTTTCTTATGTGTTAGTTGAGCTATTGCATGGAGGACTTCAGTTAGAACCCATGCATGTGAGTTCTATGGAGTTGGATGTGGAGTTGATGGAGTTGTGTTTAGTTTGACTTGGTTGAACTAGTTGTATTTTAGTCTAACTAAAGAATACTCTAGTAATGAGTTGTGTGAATTAAATATTAATTAATTCACTAATTATTAACTCATAAAGCAACTAAAGAATACATCAGTTAACTCAGTGCATGGACAGTTCAACAGAGACAGGTGTTAGAGGTAAGTGAAAGGGTGAGTTGTGACTATTAGTTGTACATGAGATTTTTCACATGCATGGGATTGAGTTATGCCAATGAGGATTGCGCAGTGTGGGCCAATATCAAGGAAATTGTAGGTTGTGCTCATGTGATTTTCACTTGGCATTGTGCAGTGGAGGTAGGAAAAGCAGCGGAGGAGATTTGAACCTGTGACTTGTTCAGATCTGAGCTAGTTTTGTGTGTAACAGGTGGAGATAGTACTAGATACTTGTGAGGAGTATTGTACTATGTATTGTTACATGTTCTCAATCATTATAATAAATAGATAGTGTGGGGTTTTCAGCTGTATGCTTTCCCTGAGTTACATACTGTGTTGATATGTGTGATTGATGCTTCAATGTGCGCATGCGATTGTTTCTAAATGCTGCTAAATTGATGATCAACGTAGAGGAGGTTATGTATTGTGCATGTATTCCACAATAGTGTATAATTGGATAATCTTTGTGAATAAGTGTTTATTATTCAAAATTTCTACATATAATGTTGTTATTGAGTTACTGACCGAGGCGATCAATCTCGGTATTCATACATTAGTTGTGAACCTGGATTCTCAGCATGTTGTCCACCAGCTCAATGGGCAATATTCCATTAGAGACCATCAGATTTTAAGGTTGTATTTACATGTTAAATTGTTAGAAAGGAATTTTGATTTCATTACATATCAGCACATTCCACAAAGATTAAATACGTTAGCTAATGCATTAGCAAACCATGTATTAGACAGACATTTGCGGAACATGTAATTAAAATAGCATATAAGAAGCATGCAAAACACAATAATGAAACATAGGAATATGTATATATATATATATATATATATATATATATATATATATATAGTGTGTGATGCACCGAGGCGATTCTGTGTTCTCCATACATCGGAGACACATGTCTTTCAAAAAATCATCAACAAGAAATAAAACCTAGGCATCTACTGTGGTGGGTTATGCTCCCTATAGCACACCACCGCTCATGCCACTTGCCTCAACAAGCAGTGCACCCTGGGTACCACTCCTACTGTGTGAAACTGGAATGCTATGGGGACCTCCTCGATCCCCATGTAATCAGGGATCCCGCTGTCAGGCCCTCAATTTTTTGGGCAACTATCTCCACCGGATCATCAGCTGGGAGAGCCAAGGCCAGCACTGCAATGCCTTGTGCATCCCTCTGTGCCTCTGGAGCCAGCCCTACAGGTCTCATTAGTCCCACATTGGCAAATACCATCGAGTTCGTCATCAAGACATATACATGAAAAAAAACTAAAAAAAACATCATAAAAAATAAAATGCAAAAATAATGTGATCAAGTGTCTTACCACCATCATCCCACTGCTCATCGGTGGGCATCTGCATGTCAGGATCTCCATGAAAGTCCATGCTAGCATATGGCCAATCTTCAACGACGATCATCTGGCTCTCCAGCCACTCTCGAAATAGTGTCCCCCACAACACTGGTCGTCTGCCACCTCCTCGTGGCATAACGTGTGCCCACCATGTGATCCTAGTCTCACGTGGTCTGGGCAAATCCAAATCCATGTCTTGTAACTGCAATGCTGGCACCCACTCCAGAATAAGTGGGACTAAGATGGACCCATAGCCAAACTGCTTCGTCTCTCCTCGACGACAGTTGGTAAGTTGTCTCTTCATATCGGTCGTCAATGTTTCTGCCCAGTTGAACATGGTCGGATTGAGACATTCGAGAACCAACCGGAGATGGGTCTTCGATGCCTCATGTTGATCTTGGGATCTCGCTGCTCGTGTCACCATAAATAGCATTGCATGAAGAACTACATCTTCCACTGTCGGGATTTCCACCTTCCCGCTTCTCGATTTGTGTGCCTGTGGGCACACTTGTGCCATCAACATCTCTAAAGAATCACCCCCGGGTCGCTGCCCCTCTAGAATGGGCCTCTCACCGTGACGGGATAGCCCAGTCAGGAAATATACGTTTATGGCATTGAACTCGATGTCTCGGCCTCGGATTATGAATTTCCCATCTGTTGGATTCCAGGCACGGATCAGTAGCTCTAATAAATCGGGTTGAGACCGAAGGTGCAGAGTAAGGAAGAATTTTAGCAATCTGCATGCACGTAAAGCATTTTGGCACCCAAAATCAGCAAAAGCTTCCACATCATTATCATCATGCATTCGTTGCTGCCAGAGAAATGCTACTATGGCCTGCATGACGAGAAAATATGAATTATAACTTCGTTTGCAAGTTTCAATACGTAATTTGCAAAAAAAAAGTTATCACGACTGTTTTAAAAACAGTCGCGATGGCGCGAAGTTGACAAGTTCAATTTTCTCGCAGTCATTGTGGAAGTACACCACATTCCCGCGATGATCAGAAAGCATTATGTGTAAATATTTTTGGTCATCATGGACCCGAGCGATATACCCGCAATGACCGAGCAGTGGACTCTGACTCAAAAAATCCACCTAAATTCACATGTCTAACGCCAAAATTCATAAAAAAAAGACACCTAATTGAAGCACAGGAAGAAATCTATTTACCTAGTAGTAGTTTCAGGATGAACAGTGGATGAATGGGGCCGAAATCAGCTCGCCAACTTTGGTGCTTCAAAACACTCCAAGGTGAAACGAATAGTGCCAATGGTAAAAATGAATGAATTACACCCATTTTATAGTAATTCTTGAAAATTAGAAAATTATATTTTAAAAATGTGGGTTTTTTCTCATTTTTATAACATGGTTAATTAAAATTTTGTTTTCTAACTATGTTTCCGCATATATTGTTCGTTTTATGTTGAATGGGTTTATGTTTGACGTGTTTTGTGTAGAGCTACAGGTAGTGGAGTTATGTCATGCTTCGTGTACACTTGATCCGTAAAGTCATATTTAACACTCTTTTCCGACTTAAAAGAGGAAAAGGTAGCTGAGTTGTTCCTCTTAACTCGTTAAAAAAAAAAAAACAAGCAGCGGTCGCCTTTAAGCTCTTTTCCGACCGTGTAAACATGAAAAGATTTCCTGGCCTTTGTCGTTTCAATCTCATTATTGGTTAGGAAACGACGTGATTTCGATCGCTTTTCTAATTTTTCGGGTCGAGGTCACTAATCACGAAAAGTACTCCTCTATCGTAATGATTGGGCAGTTCTTTTGAGTATCATTTTATACTTTTTTAGGCTCAAAAGACACAAATCTGCGAAAAAGGACCCCCCTGGAGTTTTCTTTTTCGTGTCTTTTTCAAACTCTCTAAACATGAAAAGGGCTCCGTTTTTTACCTATGTCGGACTCGTTAAACCCTGGCGACATTCGATTCGTCACCCTAATGAGACTCGAGCTTCTCCTCCCTAGGGATCGTTAAACCATTACTAGGTTGGATTCGACCAACGATTGAACTTATATCACAAGCATATGTTATTCCCTTCAAGATTGTTCTCAAAAATAATAGGGGTACTCGCCAGCAATGGTGGGGAAAATTTGGAAATCATCATTGGTAGCTAGTCACTCTTGAACATCAACACTTTTGCTTCTTGTCGGGTTGGGACATGCATACATCGTCATTTGGCCTTCCGCGGGTTTGGGTTGTTGTTTAGCCTCATTCCATCTTATTCATGTCATCTCCATCGAGCCTCTGATCCCTTGGTACCTGAATGCTGCCACCCTCCGGAGTTGTGTCGCTGACATGTTCAAGAGTATAATCCTTCTGCAATTTACACCCTTGCCTCCTCCTCTAATACTCTGTTTCGCCATCTACCGCTTGTTCCTTATCTCGTGTTGTTGATGGGGGAGACATTATGGCCCTCCTGCGACAGGTCGTGTCCTGTTGACATCAGCTCATTATCCATGAGATTGATCTAGATATCCCCTTCGGTACCTTAGAGCTTGCATGCCTCAATGGCAATTTCTTCACACCTGATGGTCGACTTTCATCATTGGTTGTCAATTGGGTGATTCCACGAGTGTTTGACTTCAGCTCCTTCTTCACACTTCGTGGATTATGCTGGATAGTACCTTGAGAACCATTGGCATTATTGGTGGTTTCTCTCACGCTTGTTAACAGTTTTCATCATTGACTGGTAATCAAGTGACTTTCTATCATGCTCGACCTCAACACATCTATTCACATGTTAGAATTTGTACTATGGTCGGTTGGGTTCAAGACCCCGAACTCAGATTACACATGTTCAGGCTGCGTGGATTGGTTTGTGATTACATGACTCATTGATGGATGGCTATGACCATACCTGAGTCTTCATGGATGGTTGCGACCATACCTTTATCACTATCATGGTCTTATTAGCTGAATGGTTGCGTCCATACCACAAATCTAGTTCGTATGTCTTTTGGATGGCTGTGCCCATGCCTAGACTACATGTACTTCATTATCAGAGATATCAGCTGTACTAGTATGCAGGTTCTTCTAGATGGTGTTCCAGCTCAGTCAGTTTCGTAAATCATTTCACCCCTCCCACTCTCTCGGGCTTCATACTTTAGGGGGCATCTGTTACACAGTAATTTGTCACTGCCTTCACTCTAGTCCTCCTACTGTGTCATGTGTCCAAGTCAAACATGCTAATATTGAACAAATGCTCTCTTGTGCTGCCAAATGACTCATTTTTCCCAAAGTTGTCTACCTCATCGCAACTGTGGACTAAATATACATGCTGAAGGGCTCTCATAAATAGTCCATCTGTGCTGCCAGCGTGGAAATGCATCTGATTCCCACGATGGCCCGATTTTATGCTCCAGCGCGAGGTTACTTATTATCTTTAGCGATGATCTGACTAGTTACATTGCTCACCAGCGATGTCAGTGCTAAAGCTTAGTTATGCACTCGTGATGATCCAGATTGGGTGAATTTGTTCCAACAGTCAGCCTTCTAAATGACTCCAAACCTGGTTGTTGGCATAGTTTGTATCAACCTCCTTTCTCTCGCATGGTAGTTTCGTCATTTGCGCTACCTTCCTTGGGGATAAGCTCACTCTTCCGCCTTTCATGGAGACTCCTTCTCCTATTTAAACTCTCACCCTTGCTATGCACTGCTAATTTTGGATAGTTGGCTAGTTGGTATATTCTTGGAGTGAGCAGTGTTGTTAGTGTAGCTGGTGTGAGTGTGACAAGTGTGGGATTGTTGATAGTTTGTGGAAGGTTGAGAAGTGCCCTTGACATTGTGTAAAACTTATGAGTGAGTGAGAGACTTTTATGTTGGGAGATCCATCTTCAAAGAGTGAATGCTTGAGGAACATGCTGGCTTGATCCCCCTGAGAAGGCTTGTGACATCAAGACTTTGGTTGTAAGCTTGCTCTTATTTCATTATTAATACAATCAATGATGTTTTCCTATGTCTTGTATGTAATTTACTTGATAGCTCATGAATTCTTGACTTTGTGAGTAAATAGATCATTGTTGTTTTCCAGTTACGTGCTTTGTTGTATTTCCTTTGCATTGTTTCAGGTTGATCACTCATTAGGAGAAGGAAACAGAAGCTAGAGCAGCGCAACAGAACTCCATCGACCACTGGTTGAGGTAGGCCTCCAACTATGACTGTTTAAGGAAAGCTATTATTGATCTGTCCTTATTTATGACTAGACCCACTCTAGGGCTAGAGGGGTTGCCTCTGTCCGCAGAGGGAACACTTTCCTGCATCAAAGGTGGGAAGGTGCTTATCACAATCAGCGGGCACCATGGTAATGGGACTTGGATGTGACAATCGGCGGAGAACTTGTGATATGTGATATTGGCAGAGAACTATAATTTTGAAATCAACGAGGGGGACAAAACTTTGCAATATCGACGAAGGAACTTGTGATATGCGATATTGCAATCGCAAAAAGGAAGGGGAGACGAGCAACTATTATATTGATTTATGTGATATGCCAACACATGGCCTACGGGTCCAGTTTATTTGCAGTGGGAGTGGTGAAAATTTTATATGAAATATATATAATAATAAAAAAAATGGGGCATGTTTTATGAAAAACAAATAAAGGGGAATGGGGAACACAACTAGAATTGGAATATTAAATTGATTTCGATTAGGGTTTGAATGTATAAACAAAATGGAAATGTGGCTAACGGGATATACAAAGAGAAAATTGGGTTTGTGAAAGAAATGCATTTTTTAGAGAATATGTGAATTTCTCCAAAATAAATTAGAATAGACCTATCCTTCCTTCTTTAATGTCCAATTTGAAAAACGCAACAACTTATTTCAAAAAAGAAGTAGATAGATGCAAATGATTAATCAAACTAACAAATTATTTCTAAGGGTTATCATGAATAACAATGGCTCCAAAGGGGATGTTATGCCCATGTGGTGCAACAAAGAACCAGTAGACCAGTTGCATTATTAAAAACTGAAAATTGACGATATAATCTCCATGTTTTTATGGCCTTCACTTTGGGCTCAAATTTGCCCAATATATCATCCACACCTTCAGATGAGAAAAACAGAAAAATGGAATAGATACAATGTTATTTTTTTCAACTGGATCAAGAAATATAATTTTTGATAAACCTGCCATTGACAGTTCCTCCTGCATATAGTTGACCATCCATATATTGCAATATAGATTTATTATTTGCATGATAGGCTAAAATCTTGTATGGCCCCTTCTAGAGATTTTCAAACTTGTCATGTTTTCCTTTATCTTCAATCTTAGCTTCCCACTTCAAAACTACATCTTGAGGACTGAAATTTTCTTCTTTGATCTTTTTATCGAAAGTCTTTTTGGTTATGTTCTGAGATTGTTGATGATTTTTGTAAACTTATTTTATTTTTCCCTACAAAGAAATTGTTGGGCATGGAATCCCCCCAAGGCATGTTTTGGGGCTTAAAGATGAAGTTTTTGACCAAATCCCTTTGTAAAAGCTCCACGAATTGTGGGCGCGGAGTGCGAAATTATAATAGAGTCACAGGGTTGTCTGCCCTAGTTTTTGTAATGTAAAGTTGGCTGGATTGGCCTACCCATGGTCCATGGACCATGGGATTTTATAAATAGAGCGAGGCTCTAAGTATAGAAGAACCAAGAATGGAAGAATGATAAGTCTAAGTGATTGAGTAAAAGTGTAAAAGTGTGTCTTTGGGTCATAGAGTAGGAGAAGGCTCTGTAGCTGAGTGCGCAAAGGCCTAGTAGTCCGCAGCTGAGTGTGCAGACCCCTGCAACTGAGTGCGTAGGGTAGAGTGAGTCTGTAACCATTGGAAGAATCAATAAAGAGAAGTTTTACCATATCTCTATGTATCTTTTCCTGTTTTAATGTATGATTGGATATAATTTGCAAGTATATTGTTTATTTGCTACACAAACTCATACGAATCTTTTGTGTAAATAAATATAACATAATACATCCAAGTACACGAAGGTAATTAACTGGTATAGGAAGAGAAGTAAGATCTTGGGCAATAGCGCAGAGCACTGCTCTAGCAGCGTGGAAGCTTCACAACCCTTGGTTAGGGCTATGCGAAGGCAGTATATCAGGGCGAGACGAACAAGAAAGCACAAAAAGTGACTTGCGCACAGGGATGAATAGTTGGACCAGTCAAACCTCTCAAACATCTCAAGGGTGTGGAAACCTAGTTCCAGCACCCTCCCATACTACTTCGAGTGAGACCTCTCTCCGCGCTCCATGGACTATTATTGCAAGGGCCAGTAGTATAGGGATTTGTTTGGCTAATTAACTTCGAACATGGGTCAAGCCCCAACAAGCCAACATAAATTAGTTGGTTGATCCTCCTTTGGATAACATTTTGTTCTTCTTCTAGTCCCTGCAATAGTTTCATAACTGGAACCCCAAGAGCACTAGGAAAAATAGCTTCAGTTCCAAAGGAGGTAGGTCCACCCCCTGGATCTTTTAGTACAAATTCTATCAGCATGTACAGGAAATTTAAGCTTTAAATGCCATGACCTTTTATGTTCCGGAAAAATCGTTTTGATGATACTAACTAGGATTTTGTTCAAAGGTTCAGCTAAGCCATTACCTTGGGGGTAATAAGTTGTAGAATAACCAAGAGTGATATTATATTGGTTACAAAAACTTACCATCTTTTTTTATTTGAAAGCTTGAGCATTGTCAGTGATGATCTTCATGGGGTAGCCAAATCTCAACATGATGTTATTTTCCATAAATTGAATAATGATTGCATATATAGATTGTCTTGCTAGAATTGCTTCAATCCATTTTGTGAAGTAATCAATGGTTGTTAAGATCCACTAATGTTGGCCTAATGATGTAGGATGTATTTCGCCAATAAAATATAACCCCCACTATTACAAAGGGGCTTCCACAAAAAC
Source organism: Pinus tabuliformis (assembly GCA_031772625.1). Lineage (NCBI taxonomy): Eukaryota > Viridiplantae > Streptophyta > Pinopsida > Pinales > Pinaceae > Pinus > Pinus tabuliformis. The sequence continues at coordinate 891,004,947 of CM062804.1, read as the reverse complement.
AAGTTTCAAAGGCAATGAGACTAATTTCCTTTTTCCTTCAAATATTTGAGATTCATGACAAGCAACAACCTTTTTGTGTACATCTTTGAACATTGAAGGCCAATAAAATCCCGCTATGAGTATCTTATTAAATTTTGATCTCAAGTAATGATGTCCGCCACAATAATCTTTATGAAACTCTTCAATCACTTTTTTAGCTTCATCTTCCAATAGAAATTTAAGAAGTATTCCACCTGAATATTTCCAATACAAACATTTATTCAAAATATAATATCTCACTGATCTCAACTTAACAAATATGGATTTTGACTTTTTTAGTTTATGAGGAGCTCTATGATTTTATAGTAAAAAGATAACATCTTTAAACCTATCTGACATTGTAAACTTTTCTTCAACAGGGATCAACTCTTCATCTTTAATTTGTATTTGAATTTTCTGCTACAAAATTGATATCTAGATAGTCAAAATTTGAATGAGTCAAATTTTTCAATCCTTGTCCTTTTACCAATTTTGTATTCCTAATTTCCAAATCATACTCCAGCAGAGTAGTAATCCATTTACTCCTTTTACCATCTAGATCAACTTGAGTTAATATGTCCTTTACGACAACATTAGGTGCATAGGCAATAATGTGTCAATGAATGGCATATACCCTGAAATATTTGATAGCTTTCACAAATACATAAGCTTGATTCTCCATGATGTTATATTTCAATTTAGAATTTCCAAGTGTACTACTGAAAAGTGAAATAGGTTGTTCATAACCTTGTTGTCTTTTCTGCAACAATACTCCAGCAATTGTGTGTTTTGAAGAAAATGCTTTGAAAAATCGGGATTTATGAGGACTGGAGCCTGAGTAAGAGCCTCTTTTATTTCTTCAAATGAATGTTTATCCTCTGCTATCCATTTAATATCAAAATCTTTCCTAAGCATCTTTGTGATGTGTTTCACAATTTATGCAAAGTTAGGAACAAATCTTCTCACAAAATTCACTTTGCCTAAAAAAGATTGGATTTCTTTTCTATTTTTGGGCAGACCAATTTTCTAGATAGAATAAGCCCTACTTGGATCAATTTTAATTCCTTCCTTTGATATAATATGACCCAACAACTTTCCCTTTCTCAAATAAAAAATACTCTTAGTAGGATTTAGAGAAATACCAAATTTTCTTCATTTTTGAAAGACTTTTCCCAAGTGATTGAGACGTTCTTCTTCTTTTCTAGAAAACACAGTGATATCATCCAAATATACCACTACCAACCTATTTATCTCATCTGCAAATGCAATTTCCATACCTCTCTGAAAAGTTGCCCCTACATTCATAAGTCCAAAAGGAATCTTCGCATACATAAAGGTTCCCTAGGGTGTGGTAAAATTTTTCTTCTCTTGATCATCATGATGTACCAATAACTTATTATAGCCTGAAAAACCATCTAGCATTAACATCCTTTGTGATCCTACAATGTTATGAAAAATATGATCCATTTTGGGAAGTGGATAATCATCTTTTAATGAAGCTTTATTCAAGTTCCTCAAATCAATGCATATCCTAATTTCCCCATTCTTCTTTCTCACAGGTACTAGGTTAGGAAGCCACTTGGAAAAACTCAATGGTACTACGATCTTTGCTTCAAATAACTTTATTATCTCCTTTTCAATCAATGGCAAAAGTAATGGATTTATCCTTCTCAATTTTTGCTTGAAAGGTTTTTCTTTTTCATTTATTGGTATTGTATGTTGAATAACATTTGGATCATAGATTTTCAAATTAGCATAACTCCATGCAAAAGTATCTACTTATTTCTTCATCAAATTTAGGTATTTTTGTTTTTCATCAAGAGAAAGAAATTTGGATAGCTTGGCACTCTTTGGATTTTCTGCAGTACCAAGATTATAAGTCTCAACCTCTTCATCATCAGATTTCACCTTAGTGTTTTTGGCCACATCATTCTAGTTAAATAACTTCTCAAGAGTAATAAAACCCTTTGGAATAAAATTATTTTTGAGTTGGACAACCTCAATATTGGCTTTTGTTTCAGCAAAAATGTTTTGTTGGTCAACTTGAACAGATTCAAATTCTTCTTTCAATTCCAAGAAATTTCTGACTTGATGATCATTATCAAACACTTGCTAGTTTATTATGTTATTAGGTATAGCAGGTCTATGCGTAATTTCAACTTCATATTTATTCCTGGAATGAATTGGAATTGTAAATAAACTTTCTGAAATAGCCAAATAATCTGCAACATTATTATATTTTCTAGGCTTGATGGTGAAATTATGCTCTTCAAAATTTTCCAGTAATTCAAGAATCAAATTTATGTATGGTCTCATTGCAACATACTCGGTTTGATAGGTGTTTTTAACTTGTTTGATAACCAATTTAGAATCACCAAAATTAGAGATTTTCTTAGCACCTAAATTCTTCAAGAGTTCTAAACCCAAAACCAATGCTTCATACTGTGCCATACTATTTGTGCAATCGAAATTGAGTTTATAAGAGAAAAAATTACTTTCATCACACAGGATAATTATCCATATGCTTGCACCAGCTCCATCTCTTCTTGTAGCATCATCAAATTTCATGTGCCACCAACCTTTCCTATCAATTTCTTCAACTTGTTACCCCTTTTTTGCATGCTGGTTTTCTGTGTTGTTGTTGATTTCATTGAAGAGTATTGTTGGGAATGGGTCCCCTCGAGGTCAATTTTGGGGTTAAAAACCCAATTTTTGGGGCAGAAGGCCCAATTTTTGTATAAAGAAATGTAAATTCTCCACATTTTGTGGTTGCAGAGCGCGAAGATATCAAGAATCAAAAAGGGTTTTTTGCCCTTAGTCTAGATAGGTTGTGTTAGTTTTAAAGATTCGACCTTGGTCCGCGGACCATGGGATTGTATAAAAAGGAGGTCTTAGAGGAGTCTAAGAGAAGAAGTTAAGTTCAGAAGTGCTTGATGAGTCTGTAAAGAGATAAGAGTGAGAGTCTTAGCATACGAGGAGGCTCTGCAACTGATTGCACAAATGCCTAGGGTAAAAGTCCACAGCTGAGTGCGTGGACCCCTGTAGCTATGTGTGCAGTGTGAATAAAGTCTGTATTGGAGATCTGGATCATCAAACAAGAGAAGTATTCTAAAATTACTGTGCATTTTTCCTCTGTGGATTGCATGTGATTATGTTATGTTAAGTTCTAGGTTTATGTTATAATGCTAATTTGATGCGCGAATATATATGTTTCTCTCTATTATATGAATGCAAATAAGGATATATGTTTATGCAAAAACAATATTAATTACATGATAAATTTGGCGAACACTTAAGAAAATTCAGGAAATTATGAACTAACGCAGTAACAAAGGTGCGTAAATACCAAAGCCATTGGTTAGGGTTACGCAAAAGACGACCATATGCCTTCACGAGGGTTTTAAGAGACAGAAGAGAAAGTACATCGATAAGCCCTAAATTCTTATCGATTTGTGTAAATGAATGGATTAAGGTATAAATTTGACATCACGACCATCTGAGGGAGCGGAAACTAGGTTCCTACATCACCCCATACTGCTTTGGGTGAGACTTCGGTCCAGGATTCATGGACTAATGTCGAAAGGGCTAGTAGTGTAGGGATTTTCTTGGTTAACTAACACTAAACCTGGGTTAGTGCCCATCAAGCCAACAAATGGTTCCGTTTCTGAGACCGGGATCTGCATAACGATATGCCTAATGTCACATCATTGGAATCTAACTAAGAAAGAGATCGAGGACTAGTTGGATAGAAAGATCCACGAATTCGTGGCGCAAGAGAAGAGGAATCCCTGATTGACAAAAGAACAATGGTTGGACAGATATCTATACACAGAAATGCAAACAATCTTCTTCTGTTCCTTCCTGGTTGAATTATATGAGTGGATCGCGAAGTTGGCAGATGGCCAAGGGAGGTGGAGGCTTGAGAATCCGATTGTCTGGACCCTGGAGTTAGTGTGGATATTGGAAACCTCTGAAGATAATATCTCACGTGTTGTCAACCATTGGCTCAAATGCATCATAGGAGGGTTTGTGACAAATTTTGTGGTCGATACTTCTGTCAGTTATAATGAAGCAGACGTTGCTTCTTCAAAGGACTGCGAGGTAAGTATTTTAAATCACTAAATACTTGGCTTAAGATGCTCTTGGGTGAAAAATAGGTCATGCAGTTACCTTGATTGTTGGAGCTACGTGAAGTGGAAGGTATTTTAGGGATGAAGGAATAAAAGGTCTTGAGTATAGCCCGTTGATTGAGCCTCCTTTGAGTGACGATGAAGGAGCAGTGTAGGCTTCTTCACTGAGTGTTATTCAATTGATAAGACAAGGGTTCCCGTGAATACCTACACCACATCCATCCTCATCCCATCCATCGACACTGCCCCCATCCTCACCTCCACCACTGACCCCATCCCCCGCACCACCGCCACCTCCACTACTGTTCAACATGGGGAACTCCGTAAAGCTACCTGTATTCAAGGGCATAGGAAATGAAGTCCTGGACCAGTTCTAGTTCGACACAAAGGTTGTATGGGAATCTCAAGGTATCATGAATGAACAAATGAAGAAAGAAATGCTGGTTAGTGCGTTTCAGGACTGTGGACTAACATGGTACACTAAGTACAGTACTAATAACCCAACGTCCGCATTGGAAGATATCTAGACTGCGCTGAATAGAGAATTCAATAGATCTAAGTCTCAAGTGCAATCAATTGTGGAATTCAAGGAGATCATGTTGAAGCTTGGGGAGACACCCTGGGATTTGGATCAAAGATTGAAGTGTACAATCTGTGAAGGCAACATGAACCTAACTGATGGGCAGCACCGCGAATGGTTCATGGCCTTGCTCCTGCCCCACCTAAGGGTTGTGCTATCACAACAGAAGATTGGGACCCAGGCAGAAGCTCTGGAAATCGTGATGAGACTGCATGAGACACCAATGCAGGATGCTAATCTAGGGGTTCAACATATTCATGCGCAGCTACAAAACCTTTGCATCGAAATGAAAAGTTTGAAGAAAGATAGAACAACTCGGCCAGAAGCGCACAAAGAAGTTTGGTGCCTGAAATTCAAAGGTCAGGGGCATGACAAGGATCAATGTCCAGTCTTTGTGAACTATGTTGCAACAGGGGGACCAATGCCTCTAAGGCCAAAGGTTGCGGTAGGGCCAAGTGTTGGGCCCACACTATGGTATGCTATATGCCAGGTAGTTGGGAAACATGTGATCGATAATTTCCATTTGCTACAGAAATTCATATAGACACCGCAACATCTCTTCTACAAATTTTTTCAATCAGTAGGTCATGATGAGCGCAATTTTCATAGTTACGAATTAATGATGGACATGACACCTTCATACAGGGTGTAGGCAAAAACATGGCCTCTGGACCAAGGCGTTGGGGGAGCGTGAGGTGAGTATCAAGGGCACGGTCAAGGCCGAGGCAGAGGGGGGCCTAGTAGAGGCCGAGTGCAACTTATTTGTTACAATTGCGGAGGAATAGGACACTAGGTGAGAGACTTTCTGAATTCGACGTGACTGTCATGCTGCTAATATACTTAGTTTGACCATGCGACTGAGGATTTCCCTATATTGTTGGCTAAGATTCGCGAGAAGGGGGTGCAACCTTCACAGTCTATGCAAAACCACTAGATGATGAGGGCTGAGCCTCGTGAGGAAGACCCTAAGGTAAACATTATGCTATGGAGTGGAACAATGAATGGCGAAGATAAAGGGAAGCAACCTACAGAAGATGAGTGGGTATGCAAGGCACCTAAAAAGGTGACTGGGTTTGACCTCGAGTGTGCAAAAGAGACATTTATGGAAGCAAAGAAAAGCTTCGCTGAGGCCTCTACCTCAGGAAGTCAGGAGAAACCAGTTGAATAAATAGACCCATCCATGATTACCACATTCTTAGAGACTTGCATGAAACTACTCTACAATAGTAAGGCTGTGAAGGGACTGCAAGAACTTATCAATCAGTGTGCTGGCAAGGATGGCATTATTGGTGAACCACCCGTAGCCAAAAAGCTTAGTAAGAATAAGGCAAGGACAGGACGTGAGATGAGACTCACTGCGCAGATAGGGGAATACGAAATAGACCAATTTATCTTAGATCTGGGTTTCGATGGTATCTTTTTTCCAAAACAAGCATGGGAAAGAATGGGGAGACCTGCACTCGAGTGGTCTCCAATCCAGTTAAGGATGATGAATCAACTGAAAATAATCCCAATGGGGAGGCTGTAGAGGGTAATAGTTGACATCGAAGGCACGAGCACACTAGCGGATTTTGAAGTAATAGAGATTGTCGATGATAGCAATCCCTACCATGTGCTCCTTGGGATCGATTGGGCCACTAACATGAATGGGGTAATCAACTTGAAGAAGCAAAAGATGATATTTGAAAATAAATCGCTTCACATAGTGGTGCTGGTGGGCTCCAGTATTGCAGCAATAATGCTACAACTCCTAGAACTCCCTTCTTTAATTTTATCAACCCCGTAGTTTGTAACAAACTTGGAAGCGACGGTGTTGTATGCACAAGTACTAGCTCTTGCCGCAGCTGTCACTTGGTCAGCTGGCACAAGTCCGCTAGGGGCTTAAGCCAACTTCTATGAGCTCTTAGAAGAAGCTTTTTAACTGATGGATGAAAGCTAACTCAAAGGAAGCTAATCTACTTGTGGAAAGAAACTGAAAGCCAAAAAGAAACGCAAACCCTAGCAAACCCTAATTCTACCAGCTAGTCCTACTGATGCAATGATGAGAATGCAAGCTACTGAAAGAGATGCCATTAATTCTATGAAGTTAAGATACATGTGTCTAGACTACCTCTACCTGAAGAAAACATCTTTTTGTATTTTTGAATAAGTTATTAGAATTAGCATGCATGTGCTTTTAACTGGCTTTTTACTGTGCATAGGTGGATCAAGGAGGAGAAATGCTTGGAAGAGGTCGGGAAGGTTCAGAGAGGGTCTAAGGAGTCCCTAACACCCTTCCAGAGAGTTTCAAAAAGTTTTGCTGCCAAGAAACCTCATTCGTGAGCTTCTATAGGAAGTCTGCAGGGGTTCTACAGGATGTTTAGGATTTCTACAGGATGTTCTGTAATTTTTCTACAGGATGTTTAAAAATTGGATTTTGGAGGATGGGTGAGTGAGGTAAGGTGCATGAATGGATAGGGAGGTAGGGTAGGGGCCTGAAATGACCCAAGGACTGATGGATAGAGTTGAGGAGAAGGTGGGGATGGCTGGACTTGTTCCAAGAAGACTAAAGTAATGATGCACAAAAGGTAGGGTTATGAGGGCAGTATGGCAACGTGAGGCAAGAAACCAAGTAATGAGATGGAGAAGATGGGTTTGAGGGAGTCTGGGTAGACAAGTGCTCTACAATTTGTGTTTCCAACTGAACCAACCAAGACATGCAAGAAAACAAAGATCTAGTTATGCTACCCTAATATGATCTAGCTAACAATGACAAGAATGGACAACAGCTTTATTTGCAAGGAAACCATGTATATTAACTATGAAATGAAGCATTCAAAGATCTGAACATGTAACCAACTTCTGCAAATGAAAACCAAACACTAATGATTGCATGGCAAAGCAAAGTCAGTGTTTTTGTGGGCAGCAAAGTCATCCTAGTCACAGCTCCTGATCCCACTGAGGGAGAGGTGAAACCACAGATGTTTGTTGGCCCTTTTCTTGAAGCTTTTTCTGTTAACAACCTATCAACTAAATCTGAGCATGAAAAGCTATTTTACTCATAAAAAAAAACAAACTAAATAACAAAACAAGATTTAGATCTAAATAGCAGATTTTATTCTAAGAATGCAGCAAAAACACATAAAGATAATCAAAGGAGGTATTGGGCGCTTGAGATGGGCCCAACCCCAAGAGCTATAGCCTCCTAAGAGAGATTTAGAGCTGGTGCAAAGCTAGATTCATCTTTATTGAGCAAAAAAATAAGAGTTACATCAAAACTGTCCACAAGGAGAACTTGAAGATGAGCTGAAAGCAAAGCTAATCTATTGCCTAAAAATCGAAATACAAACTAGCTAACTTCTGCCTACAAAATGACTAACCATTGGCTACAAAATGACTAACCACCAGCTACAAAATGACTAACCACTAGCTACAAAATGACTAACCACTAGCTAACCCAAATGAGGCCCTAAGCCTTCTTATTTATACAAATTGAGGACCCCAACAGTCCTCCTAAACTTTAGGGACTCAGCTGCCCAAAACTTGTAGTTAACAGCAGTCCTACTTGACTTGCTTGGCTGCCCTTGTGCTAATTGATTTGGTGGCCCTTGAACTCTGAGCTGATGGTGGAGAATTCGAGGTAAGGGCCCATAAATTAAGGGAACACCTTCCTAAAAATACTCTCCACGAATTTGGTTGCCAAGTGCTCATTTCAACCATTGATTTTGTCTCCAAATTGACCAAAAAGGCTACATAAAGCACACATTAGACTTGTTGACATAATGACTAACCCAATTCACTCTATTAGCATAAATATAATAAAAAACATGCAATAAACTAATGAGAATGGTGGATTAAGTCGAATTTGGAGGTTGAATGAGCCCAAATAATTATCCATTTTTGGGGCTCATCATCACCCCCCTACTGAAAGTGTTGCTCATCCTCTGAGCAACCATTCTATCTCCTCATCTTTGATGGCCTTGGTGGCCTCCTTGTCATGCCAAGCTTCTGAAGTGATGTCCTCTTCTCTGTCATGAAACCATGCTTTTCTCTTTGCTTCTTCCCACTGCCTGTGCTTCTTTTCCTAGAGAATTCTCAACTTTGGTATGATTGTGCAAGTATATTCAATATGATGGTGGCAATGGTGGTGAAAGGAGATGAAATCAGTGGAGGATGGAAGAAAAAATTGGTTGCATGCCTCCTCAACAGACTTCAAGCTTCAAATCCCTCTCCATAATTGATTCTAGCCTGCCCAAAGGCTTCTACAGGATGTTTCTGGTAAAAATACAGAACTTCCTATAGAAATTCCTGTAGCTTCCTATAGAAGGTTGAACCATGAATAAATTGTGCCTGAACCCTGAAAAAAATGAGTGTTCATGGAGGAGATGGATGTGAGGATGCCTGGGAACTTGGTAGGGACCCTTTTTCTTGTGCTGGGAGGCCGTTTTCTGGCTTCCTGTAGAAGCAGTCAGTTGGCTTCCTGTAGAAACAATTTTCCTCGATTTGGCTTGCTTAGCTAGGGGTGCCTTCTCTTTGACTTGTGTTTTGGTTGCCTGGGTGTGCCCTTATTTGTTTGGACATTCTCAGTCCTCTTTGCCCGTGTTTGCAATCGTTTCTCCCTTGGTGTTTGTGCCTTCATTCCACCCACAGTTTTGGCCTCAGCAGCTTGGCATTTCACTCATTCTTCTTATTCCTTCTGTGGTGGTATGTCTTGTGTTTCTTTTCCATGTCCTTCCATTGCTCCTCCTATTCTTCTTGTTTGAATCCTTGTGATTTTCTTGGCCTTAATGCAGCAAGCACAGCTGCTACTTCCCTTGCCAACATTTCAGGGGATTTTTCTTTTTGCTGTTCTTTCCCTTCACTTCCTGTAGAAATCTCTATGCCTTCGTGTTGCTCTAACTGCTTTTTCAGCAGTGCATTTTCCTCCTGTAGCTGGGATTTTTGTAATGCTTTCAATGTGTCTCACCATGGCCAATTGTTCTCTTAATTCCTTTAGCTTGTCCTCCATGTGGTGTTGAGTGTTTTTTTTTTTCTAAATAAAATACTCAGGTGAGAAAGCAGGTAGAACTGAAAATAGAGGGATAGCTGAATTTTCACCTTTTTCTGAAACCAAACAAGGAATTTCCCCATGTGCTTCTCCTTACAACATCAAATTGCAATATTTCCCCCTTTTTTTTTAAACTGCTTTTATCCTGAATTTGACTCTCTGCTTTTGAAAAAAAGAATTTTGTTTTTACAGACAGAGTACAGAGATCAAGTTTTCTTCTCAGCACACATACAGATATGCAAAATTAAAATTTTTCATACACAGGCTGGCCTCCACAGCTGCATATATCTTCCCTATAGGAGAATTTTTTTAAAAACAAGAAACGTGGAGGAGAATCTTGATGCAGAAACAACTGGGAAACCCAATGCAATACACAGGCAAACGTTTTTCTTCCAATTCACAGGCAGATTTTTTCTCAGATTCCCCAATCTTATGCTATTCAATTCACCACCTTTTCAAAACATACCATGCATAGAAGATTTTTTTTCGAGCCTACCTCATTTTGAGATTTCCAATTCCGACGCAATAGACATGGATTTCTCTACTTCATAAGGATATATTATATTTCCTGTAGAACGTCTTCCTGTAGAATGTTGGCCGGCTTCTATAGGATGTCTTTGCACCTTTGAACGCTCTTTGTATGCGGGAGAATTTTGAACAAGCCGAAAAACTTGGTGAAGGACGTCAATTTAACATAATTCAAAGCCAAAGGATTCAGCCGAAGAGGTTTGCAAATGTAAATGAATCAACAGTTAACGTGAGTCTTCAGCCGAGCATTCCTTTAATTACTGCGTGATTTGTGGTGAGGTGGCAGAGACATGCGCTGCTCATGCAAACTATTGGTCCCCTGCAGTGCCATCTGCCTGTAATCCCTTACCATTAGTTGCACTGGAGTTTAAAATATCCACAACTGTCTGTGTTTTTTCAAATTTCACGTGAATGACCATACACGTATGCTGCGTGATTTTTGCCTGAGCGCTAGAGAACTGTATGCGGGGTTAACCTTGCTAGATTCATGGCTTACCCCACCATTCCATTCGTTCATGCATTTCTTTAATTAGATTCATGCAATAGAGGAACAAGTTTTAGTCACGTACCTGAAGTCAAATGGCTGCTGTGACCTGTCATTTGCTGCATGCACTGATGTTTGTGGTTGCATGTGGCTTGGCTACTAATTTTTGGTTGTTTTCCTTGTGTAGGTATCCTCTGGCCAGATGCATGCTGCAGGAGTTAATTTCCACGCTCAGATCTGCACCCTCAAGCTCCTGCTGCTGAATTTTCACTAGACAGAAACTTGTTTTCGCCATTGCTCCCAAACGGTAAACCGGATCGATCTGAAACTTGCTGAGCACATTCCTATCATCATTATGCATCTCCCATAGAAAAATTGCGATCAATGGATGCACAGATTTCGAGAAAAATGGAAAATGGCTGAAGATTTTAGAGATCAATTTCTCGGAAACTGTGCATCGGAATTGGCTGAAACTGCTTGGGTAGGCTACTATCACCTATGTGCATCTCCCCATGAAACAGTTTTTAAAAAGGATGCATGGATATGGAGAAAATGCAAAAATGGCTGATGGTGATGGAGGCTAATTTCTTGGAAACCGTGCACCGGAATTGGCTGAAACTGCTCAAGCATGTTGCCATCACCCATGTACAATTCCCCATAAAACGGTTTTTCAAATGGATGCATGGTTTTCAAGTTATGGAAGAAACAAATTATGTTCTATGTATTTTTGCTTCAAGGCATTCTGCAGTTATGTTGCATGGTAAGAAAAACTGAGCTTGGGTTGTGATGCAGGCATGGAGATGATGGAGGAGGAGTTTGAAAAGTGCAGGAGGACTTCTGAACCCTTGAGGAAGCTACCATGTTCGCCAAACCACCTTTTTGAAATCCATTTCTAGCTTCCTGCAATTTCTATAGGAACTTCCTGTAGAAGTACAATGAAGAAGCACAATGAGGTGGAAAAGATGGTGGAAAAGGGTGAGGAATGGGAACATGGATGCTTGCAGGCATAACCAATGGATTCCAAGCTTTAGATCCCCTTCCAAAATCGAATCTGGCTCGCTTGAAGGTTCTACTGGATGTTTCCTGTAGAAATATAGAACTTCCTCTAGAAGGCACAAAAACTCCTTTGTCTTTGTTTTGAGTGTTCCTCCTGACTTGCAATGTCATTGCTGCAACTTGAAATTATTCAATGGAAATTAGATTTATTTTTCTTTTTCTTTTTCTCTTTTTTTTTTGAAAAACAACTAGGGCGCCTCATGGAGGTTTTCACCCTAATTGCCTGCCCTGGGCGCCTCCAAGGGAGGTTTTCACCCAGAGATTTTATTCTCTTTTCTCTTTTTTCCCAACCCATTGACCGCCTCATGGAGGTTTTCAATCAATGAGCCAATCTAAGGCGCCTCCGAGGAGGTTTTGACCTTAGATTTTTATTCTCTTCTTATTTTCATTTTTTCTCTTTTTTTTTTTTTTTTTTTCTACCCTACCCTACTTGAAAAACAAAATCATTTTCAAGTGTAAGAATACTTCCAATGGAGCCATGTGCACATCGAGATTAGAGACAATATGATGTGAAGGCTCGAAATGCATGCTTTGACAGGTACCCAGATTTCAGAGACCAAATGATCTGACTTTGAAGGGATCAAACATAGCTGAAGAAGATAGTACCGCTGCAACTTAGTGACCGTCTGAAACCATATCTCAATATAGCTCTGATATCCTTGGTCCTTTTGCTGATCTGGATCATTCTTCATGTCACCTTCTATCATGAACCTCACATCTTCCTCCTTGTGTTGATTTTTCTCTTAACTACATGGAGAGGTTGATGGTAGCCATGAGGGAGATTTCTTGATTTTTGCTTCTGATGCTTTCTCTTCATCAAGTGCAGTCCATGGTGCTTTGATTTCCTCTTTTGAATCTTCTTTTGCCTTTGTTCCTTCAATGTTGTCAATATAGTCTCCGCTTTGCAACACCCTTCCTGAGCTATGGTGAAGATCGTTGAGCTCAAGAGGAGTCATTTGGACATGTTGTGCCTCAGCATTGTAATGGAGTTGAGCTACTCCAATGTGTGGATTTGGAAATGGTGGTATGGGTAGCTGAGTGGGGGTGTATATTTGAGATGGATGTGGATGGGGTTGTGGTTGGGCAGGCATTTGGGGTTGCCTTGGTGGAGGAGGAGGTGATGGTTGCAGTTGAGCAGGTGGTGGAGGAAAAGAAGTGGGAGGAGTGTTGTACTGGGGCCTCCACCCCTAATGAGGTGCATTCCACTGAGGCTGTGGCTGAGCATAAGAGTGAAATGAATGAGCAAATGGTTGGGCATAGTATGGATCTATGAAGGAACAAGGAGGAGGTGTGAATGAGGAAGGATGAGCAGGGGGACCCCAAGAAGGCATGAAAGTGGCTTGATAGGGGTCATAATAGGTCTCGGATGTCCCTTGCAGTTCCTGCTGATAAGATCTAGGTTCATGTGGCCTCCTTTGGTTCATATAATAGAGTGATTCAGTGGCTCCTTTGGCTCTCTGATATGCATCTTTGATTCTGGGTAAGGAAGGGCACTAATCTGTAGGACGGTATTCTTCACATACAAAACACACTTCTATGGAGTACAATGGACATTCGTTCCTGGGATGCTTTTTAGTGCACCTAGGACAAAAAATGGCCAAAGCCCTCTTGGCTTCTTCTTGCTTCTTTTCGATCCGCAAGGTATCCAGTTGCATGGCAAGAAACTGCCTCATATCACTCTTGAAATCTTCGATCTGATTTTCAAATTCGTCTTTGGACAAGGTGCTGCTCCCAACATTTCTGCTTGTAGCCATTTGCTCCAGAGGAATGGTTTCTTCTTCTTCTTCCCTTGAGGTTCTTCAAATATGTCTTGCTGTCCACCTAAGGGTTCTTTAATCACACCCATCGAAGAAGAGAGAAGGTTGACTGTGTGAAGCAGTGGGGGCGTTGTGCAATTATTTTTCTAACTTATCTCTTCTCCTACAAGGCACGAAAAGAAATCTTTTTGGTTGATTTTTGTATTTTTCTTCTTGTACCTGCAAAACTAAAATAGATTGAACTGCAACTAACTATCTTGCTGAAATGAAAATGCGGAATTGAAATGAAAGCAGGAAAGGACTAATCTATTTTGCTCAAATGAAATTGCAGGAATGAAATGCTAGGCTACGCTTGCGGAATTGAAATGCTAATCTATGCTTGCAGAAATGAAATTGCGGAATTGAAATGCTAATCTATGAAAGCAGGAAATGTCTACACTACTTTTGTGGAAATGAAATTGCAGAATGGAAATGAAATAAACTACTTAGCAGAAGGTTGTAGTAGAAAATAGAAGAATAGCAGCAATCACCAATACTTTGATGCTTCCCCGGCAACGGCACCAAAAAGATGGTGGGCTCCAGTATTGCAGCAATAATGTTGCAACTCCTGGAACTCCCTTCTTTAATTTTATCAACCCGGTAGTTCGTAACAAACTTGGAAGCGACGGTGCTGTATGCACAAGTACTAGCTCTTGCCGCAGTTGTCACTTGGTCAGCTGGCACAAGTCCGCTAGGGGCTTAAGCCAACTTCTATGAGCTCTTAGAAGAAGCTTTTTAACTGATGGATGAAAGCTAACTCAAAGGAAGCTAATCTACTTGCAGAAAGAAACTGAAAGCCAAAAAGAAACGCAAACCCTAGCAAACCCTAATTCTACCAGCTAGTCCTACTGATGCAACGATGAGAATGCAAGCTACTGAAAGAGATTCCATTACTTCTATGAAGGTAAGATACATGTGTCTAGACTACCTCTACCTGAAGAAAACATCTTTTTGTATTTTTGAATAAGTTATTAGAATTATCATGCATGTGCTTTTAACTGGCGTTTTACTGTGCAGAGGTGGATCAAGGAGGAGAAATACTTGGAAGAGGTCGGGAAGGTTCAGAGAGGGTCTAAGGAGTCCCTAACACCCTTCCAGAGAGTTTCAAAAAGTTTGGCTTCCAAGAAACCTCATTCATGAGCTTCTACAGGAAGTCTACAGGGGTTCTACAGGATGTTCTGTAATTTTTCTACAGGATGTTTAAAAATTGGATTTTGGAGGATGGGTGAGTGAGGTAAGGTGCATGAATGGATAGGCAGGTAGGGTAGGGGCCTGAAATGACCCAAGGACTGATGGATAGAGTTGAGGAGAAGGTGGGGATGGCTGGACTTGTTCCAAGAAGACTGAAGTAATGCAGCACAAAAGGTAGGGTTATGAGGGCAGTATGGCAACGTGAGGCAAGAAACCAAGTAAGGAGATGGAGAAGATGGGTTTGAGGGAGTCTGGGTAGACAAAGAAGTGGTACAGGTGCTCTGCAATTTGTGTTTCCAACTGAGCCAACCAAGACATGCAAGAAAACAAAGATCTAGTTATGCTACCCTAATATGATCTAGCTAACAGTAACAAGAATGGACAGCAGCTTTATTTGCAAGGAAACCATGTATATTAACTATGCAATGAAGCATTCAAAGATCTGAACATGTAACCAACTTCTGCAAATGAAAACCAAACACTAATGATTGCATGGCAAAGCAAAGTCAGTGGTTTTGTGGGCAGCAAAGTCATCCTAGTCACAGCTCCTGATCCCACTGAGGGAGAGGTGAAACCACAGATGTTTGTTGGCCCTTTTCTTGAAGCTTTTTCTATTAACAACCTATCAACTAAATCTGAGCATGAAAAGCTATTTTACTCATAAAAAAAAACAAACTAAATAACAAAACAAGATTTAGATCTAAATAGCAGATTTTATTCTAATAATGCAGCAAAAACACATAAAGATAATCAAAGGAGGTATTGGGCGCTTGATATGGGTCCAACCCAAGAGCTATAGCCTCCTAAGAGAGATTTAGAGCTGGTGCAAAGTTGGATTCATCTTTATTGAGAAAAAAAAGAAGAGTTACATCAAAACTGTCCACAAGGAGAACTTGAAGATGAGCTGAAAGCAAAGCTAATCTATTACCTAAAAATCGAAATACAAACTAGCTAACTTCTACCTACAAAATGACTAACCATTGGCTACAAAATGACTAACCACTAGCTACAAAATGACTAACCACTAGCTAACCCAAATGAGGCCCTAAGCCTTCTTATTTATACAAATTGAGGACCGCAACAGTCCTCCTAAACTTTAGGGACTCGGCTGCCCAAAACTTGTAGTTAACAACAGTCCTACTTGACTTGCTTGGCTGCCCTTGTGCTAATTGATTTGGTGGCCCTTGAAATCCGAGCTGATGGTGGAGAATTCGAGGTAAGGGCCCATAAATGAAGGTAACACCTTCCTAAAAATACTCTCCACGAATTTGGTTGCCAAGTGCTCATTTCAACCATTGATTTTCTCTCCAAATTGACCAAAAAGGCTACACAAAGCACACATTAGACTTGTTGGCATAATGACTAACCCAATTCACTCTATTAGAATAAATATAATAAAAAAACATGCAAGAATGGTGGATTAAGTCGAATTTTGAGGTTGAATGAGCCCAAATAATTATCCATTTTTGGGGCTCATCAGGTGCTGCTAGGTCATGCCAAAGGACCGCACTATATAGAACTGGTCCACAATTATGAAAGCGATGACGATTTGGACTAGATTTATAAGATAACGGCGTGGGAGTAGGATTGGGTAAATCTGACACCATACAGACATATTGCATGGGACTGCAAGAGCTCCTACACATCAGATTCTGACGAAGAACTAGAGCACTGGCAGAAATGGCTGCATGAAGTATCTACATTGCGCTGTAATATAATGACCAAGTCATTGTGCCGCATGTCATCAAAAGTAAGGAATCTGCCTTCTTATGATGGGTTAACTGATGTGGATGTATTCTTGGATGCATTTGAAAGAGAAGTTTCAGAGAAGCATCGCTTCTAGGCCTTGGATTGGGAGTTGCGCGCTACGCCTAGAAGATGGTGGGGTATGTGCAAGGATAATTTTGGTGATTGGCGCAAATATAGGAGGATGATGAGAATACATTTTGGACAGGCGAAGGTACGGATGACAAAGA
Source organism: Pinus tabuliformis (assembly GCA_031772625.1). Classification (NCBI taxonomy): domain Eukaryota; kingdom Viridiplantae; phylum Streptophyta; class Pinopsida; order Pinales; family Pinaceae; genus Pinus; species Pinus tabuliformis. Next base: position 890,988,162 of record CM062804.1, on the reverse strand, counting down.
AGTATGATGGAAGGGTTGATTTTCGTGATCACCTGGTCAAATGGACTAAGGCTTATGCAATAGAGCCCCAGCCTGAATGGGTGCATCTATTTTGTCATACCCTGGATGTCATACCAATTATTGGGCACTTGGAAACAAAGCTCCACCATGGCACTAAGGAATGAGACATCTTGTGCTAGGGGTTTATAATGAAGTTCAACTTTGAGGATCGGTTTTACTGTATTAACGCGGTGCTACAAGAGGTTGAAGCAGTGATCTTCAGGATATAGAGGATCCTTTGGACCTGATTCAACCTAATTGGACTGCCCAACTGAGCCACGTGCTCAAATGCTATATCGTGACCGCTATAGAATAAGATGAGGATACCAGAAAGATTTATATTATGGAAACCGAGGGTCACCATGAGGTTGAAGGACCACAAATAGAGGATCCAGACATAACCACACTACTGAAACCTAGACAGGTCAACATTGGCACAGAGGCAGAGCTTAAATTTGTGAAGATTGGGGACTATTGGGATGACACAATAATAGATAAGTTCGCTGATCTCCTCCACTAATATTAGGATTTGTTCCCAACAAAGTTTTCTGATCTAAAGGGAATAATAGGAGACCTGGGTGTCATGAAGATCACCCTGAAACTGGATGCGAAACCTATGAAACATAAACCTTACTGCCTTAATATGAATTATAAGGAAAGGGTCCGCGCTAAGTTAGATAAGATGCTCATGGCAGGTATTATTGAACGGTGGAAGAATTTGATTGTGTAATCCCAAAAGTGGTTCAGGAAAAGAAACACAAGGAAGAGATAAGGATATTTTTAAATCTTAGGAAATTGAATGATGCTTGTGTGCATGATCCTTTCCCAACCCCGTTCACTGATGAGGTCCTGGATAATGTAGGCGGCCAAGAAGCATACTCTTTCACTGATGGGTTCTCTGGGTACCATCAGATCAAAATCGTGCCTAAGGATAGAAGCTAGATGACCTTCGTGACTGAATGGGGATGTTTTTAGTACACCGTAATGACTTTTGGGCTGAAGAATGCACCAAAAATCTTTTCACACGTAGTCATTGCGGCATTCAAAGACTTCATTCATAAATTTCTGGAGTTATACTTTGACGATTGGATAATGTTTAGATTTATCAAGTGCTATGTGCCAAGTCTGCACTTGATGTTAGATACATGTAGGAGATACCAGATCGCACTAAATATGAAGAAGTGACTATTTTGTGTCCCTTTTGGGATCTTGCTGGGTCATATGGTATACAGACAATGGTTGATGGTACCACGTGAAGATCGTAGTGATAATCAACTTGGAGGCGCCGAGGAATGTGAAATAGCTGCGCGCAGCTGTAGGGAATACCAGATACTATAGGAAGTTCATCAAGAGCTATGCCCAGATCACTGTACCTATGGAGAAATTGTTGAAAAATGATGCTACGTTCTGTTGGAATGATGAATTTCAGAAGAGCTTGAATGTGCTGAAAGAGAAAATGGTCACCGCGCCAATCCTAGTCTTCCCAGACTAGTAGAAGAAATTTCATGTGCATGTGGATGCATCATGTATTTCAGTGGGGGTCATGCTGACACAGGCTTGTGAGGGACAACTGGATCATCATATGATGTTCGCAAGTAGGAAGTTGTCTAAAGAAGAGAAAAAATATTCCATGATAGAGCGCGAAGGATTAGCCATGGTGTACGTGCTCCAGAAGTTCAGGCACTATTTGTTGGGCGAACACTTTAAGATGTATACAGACCATTCCGCATTGAAGTACCTATTCAACAAGCCTGTGTTGGGGGAGGGGGGGGAATATGTAGGTGGCTTATGTTGTTCCATGAGTACGACTTCAAAGTTATTGTGAAGCCAGGATGACTAAATGCGAGACCTGATCATCTGTCGTGCATTGAAACTGGAGAGGAAACTACTAATTTGGAGGAAGGACTACCTGACACATAGCTCTTTGCGGTGTGCATCGTGAACAATCACTTTGAATATATTATCCACTTCCTAATGACAAGATTAGCTCTGGAAGGTTATACAAACCAACAAAAGAAGGAAATAGTAGTGCGTGCGGCATAATTTTCTGTCAATGCAGGGCACTTGTAAAAAGTGGGGTCAGATGAAATACTATGACGTTATGTGCCTAACTTTAAATGAAGCAGCATCCTCACTGAGGCTCATGGAGGAGCTACAGGAGGACATTCTACAGGGAAAGCAACAACACAGAAAATTCTACGTGCTCGGTTGTGGTGGCAAACTATGCATAAAGATTCAAAAGCATATTGTAGGGCATGTGATGCATGTCAAAGGACTTGCGGGTCATTGCCAAGGGATGAGTTGCCTCTGATATGTAGGTAACGTCACAACCATTCAAAAAATGAGAAATCGACTTTGTGGGACCAATTTAGCCTCAAGAAAAGAAGACGGGTGCATGGTACATCATAATCGCAACTCAGTATTTGACCAGATGGGCGAAGGCACAACTTGTGAAGGACTACATAGGTGTGACAACAACAAAATTTATTTTCGAGTATGTCCTGATGAGATTCAAGTGTCCAAAGATCTTGATGAGCGATCGTGATACGCATTTTCTTAACGAAAAAATCAGCGCGTTGACATAAGAATTTTAGGTGTATCATCATAAAAGTATGCCTTTTCATCCGTAGGCTAATGGGACAGTGGAAGCATTCAATAGATACTAGAGAGCGCACTAACAAAGGTTTGCAATGCTCAGAGAAATGACTACGATGTGCACGTACCCTTGGTGTTATGGGCCTATAGAATGACTTGCAAGAAGTTGACTGGCCAAATGCCTTTTAGACTCATGTATGGCGTAGAAGCTGTAATGCCAATGGAATACATTGTACCTAGTATGTGCCTAGCAGCACTCACAGGAATGGTGGATTGCAGAGCCCTAGAAGAGAGGATCGTGCAACTAGTGGAGCTTGAGGAGGACCGATTTCTAGGTAGACTTCATCAACAAGTTCAAAAGGAGCGCGAAAAGGCATGGCACAATTGGCACATCAAATTGCACACCTTCAAGGTAAATGATATGGTCTTGTTATATGACAACAAATTTGATAAATTTCCAGGGAAATTTAGGATGCCCTAGCTAGGGTCGTATGTCATCAGGGAGATTACCAATGGTGGAGCAGTTCAACTGGTCAAATTGAATGGAGAACTATTCCTAGGGAAGGTGAATGGCAGCCAATTGAAGCCATACACTGGTGATCCAACTAGGTGACTATATGAGGGCAGCGTAGTCTTAGCACTCCAAGCAGTAGAAAGGAAGTGTGGGACTATAAACTACACTGCCCGAGTCAGATAGCTATGCGATTGGGGAATTGCACAGAACAAATAAATGTCACAGAGCCCATAGAAGCACGCAGGAAGTTGCTCTACCAAAGGAAAAACCATGTAAGATAGCTAGAAAGTGACCATTAAAGTCATTGTTCATGATTTGATGATGAAAAAACAGCCAAATGGAGCGGAGGGGTAGAATTTAAGTTGGAAATGGACCAGATCTTTGGAAATCTATTGCCAATCTCCCATTAATGAACTGATTTTGGGGGGGAATGGTCAGATTTGAATTCGAAAGTGCCTATAACTTACAGGTGGTTTCCCATCGACAAACACTTGGAATTTTGAGAATTGAGGTGTTGAGCTCTCAGGCGCACATGAACCATGAAAATTTTGAAGTTTTGATAGCAAGTTCAATATTTGAGATGTTGCCAAAAGGGACACAGGAGTTGTTGCATAGCATCATGTCAACGCCCACAGAAGCTATGAGCACTGAAGTAGTGACAACCGAGGGAGTTGTTCTAGAGGTAGTTATGGCAAGAGAGGGAGTTGCGCCAGAAGTTGCGCCTGTGGAAGTACCGGTAGAAGTGACTAAATCCCCCAGGACACCCAAGCCAAGACCTACGTCGACCCAGTAGGGTCCAAAACCAAAAAAGGACAAGAAGAAAATGTAGCCACCAGTGTGTGCATCACTTAGGAAGCACCCACAGTTGGGAAACCCTACCACACAAGAAAAGGCCAAAATGATTGATCTATAGCTGGAACAAGAGGCCAAAGAAATCCCCATGGATAATGAGGATATTGCATTGGAAATGGAGGATGTTGAAATTGAGGGGTCGGACCCCATATCTAAGCTGCTTGAATACATTCCTCCATGCAGGGGCAAGACGAAGGTGCCCAAAGATATTGATGAGAGTAAGGTCACCCTGCACACACCCCTCCTACCGGAAAAAATTGTCTTTAAGGGACTGCGCTTAGGGCGTGTCCCACTTTGGAAGTTGGAGGACTAGGACTTAGTTGACACAAAGTGCTTCCCTCATTTAGCGACAGACCAAATCATGCACCATGTCTTCCAAAAAAATACTGGAGTGATTGCTTTGGAGCCGAGGAAGTGGCTGAAAGGCATGGACAAGGTAGGCCTACTAAACCTGCTATGGGTGCTGCATTACAACCACACACCTATCATGATGGTAGTGATCAAGCAGATGATGTGCTTGGTGCATTATGGGTGTATGTGGTTGGAGGAGATGATACTCATCATGGACATGCTAATCCATAGGATCAAGTGGCTACCTTACACAGAGGAAAATCTGGGCATTGCGTTTGGCGGAAAAATCTACGAGCATGCGCTTGCCGGGGCAATGAAGGAAAAATTCAAGCTCGTAAATAAGCCACGTGACTATGCCATTTCAATTATCTCTAACCCTGTGGTCAACGTGGCAACAAAAATCTTGGTAGAGAAGGTCATGCAGAAGTGTTGCGCAGATGAAGTACCGACACAAGTCATAGCTTTAGTAGGCTAGTGCACGAAGGGAGTTCAATCTAATTGGGTGCACTATCTTCAGAGTGAATTCCTCGTGAACTGCCGCAAGGCACAAGATCACAGTAAGACTTTCGACTATGCATGGTTATTTTTGTCTATAGTGCTGGTTATGTGGGAGCTACCTGAAGATAGCTAGTTTCCTCCGGTTGCACCGGAGCTACAATAGGCAGTAAAGTTTTCTTCGCTGTGGGTGACGAAGGATCCTCAGCAGATAAAGGACAACAAGATCTTCTGGATCTTGATGGAAATGAGCATCTATATGGCAATCAACCACAAGTCATCCCTGACACGTACAAATTTTGAGCAGCTACAGGAGTACGTGGAATTCAAGGTTGACTTCCACCATGTCTCAATATGGGCGCAGAAGGACCCTGAGAAGAAGTGGCACGACCTACCATACTTGGGTATAGATGATGCTATTGTAGCAATCCTCGACTTTTAACCGAAAGATTTGTACAATGTCATGGACTCAACAGAAGGATCTAGCAAGACCACTGCATAGCAAAAGAAGGAAGAAGCCAAGATGAAGATGGAACAACTAGCCAAGAAGAGGAAAAGGAGGCTGATGACAAGGCCGAGGCAGAGCTTGCTTCCATGCAATAGTCAGGTGGATAGGCAAGTGAAGAGGAGCACAGCTCTGACGAGAGTCAAAAGTTGCCTTCCCAGGAGACCGATGAAGAATATGTTTAGATAGAGCAGGGAGGAGTGGAACTAGAGGCGACTACGTTCTACACCAAGCGCACTAGAGATCCAGAGAAAGTAGGGCCGCAAAAGAAATCCAAGGCTAAAAAGATGTCTTTGGACCCGATCACCCTAACCAAGGGGGACTTAAATGACATAGGTGATACAATGCGAGATACCACCGCAGAACTGTTGCAAAGGTTGGGCAGCAACAATAGCAGGCATTGGGTGCTATATAAATGGGTCTGCGTGAGCTTCAGATCCATGCATCACAAATACAGACCAGCGCAGTGTCAACTAGTTTGGCACCTAGAAATTCAAAAGCTGAAGGGATGATGCATGCAAGGGATCCTCGAGCAATAGCATGATCGGATGGAGCACTGACAACAAAGAATGAAGTTGACGAACCCACTGTCAGCACCCTCAAGAGAGTTGGCCTCAACCTGGCCATGCTTCCCAATGAGGCACTTCACCTTTTGCAGGACAGCGTGATCGCGGAACTTCGGGCCCGTGAACAATGTGCGTTCCAGGTGATTAGCGAATAGAAGGTAAACAACACCCAAATAACCATGCATATAGACTCTGCCCTTGACCTTGTAAAAGACATTACAGAAAAGAACCAACGCATTTCCACAGTCATGGCTGAGGCATGCATGACTTTCCTAGAGCTGGGCATTCTCGACACTGAGCCGATAGATGTGAGGGTTCGAAAGCTCGATGTTGCAGTGCACGACACACGAAATAAGTTGGAAAAGGTTCAGCTGGAGTTGAACCTCAAAATTATAGAATTGGAGTTGAAGGCCTAGCCTTTGACTCGACTAGAGATCAATGAGCAGCGTGAGACCGCTATAAGACATGGTAGCAGTAATAGAGAGTGTAGTGAAGGACTATACCACACTCTTCGAGTAGTCACTCGAGGTAGTCACCTGCCCACAAGAAGATCCTACTATACAGTGGCTAGAAATAGAAGCACAGGAGCTACATCAGCGCTACGATTAAGTCAATGTGACAGCATGCACTTTCACCATCACGCAGAGGTTATCTACACTGCAGTAGGCCAAGGTATTGAAAGAGCAGGTAGATGTAAATTACCACAAGGAAGTCATGCTGAAGGCTTATTTGAAGCCTTGGTTGGATGAGGCCTACTTGATCATGACCACTATTGAAGGCAAGTTCGCTAGTCTGCAGGAGACTGAGCAAAAGATTAAGTCAAACAGTGTAGGACCAGTGACAGAGTAATTGGTCAAGGAGATGAAGTAGGTCACAACACAGTGCACCACAGAGGTAGCAGTTGTTGAAGTCGAGTTGGGAGGTCTTCATGACAAGATCTCCACACCATTAGAGTGACTCGATGGTGAGTCACCATGTTTTTGTTGGGGTCCTATTGAGAACAGGTCCCCTGGGGTCCATTTTGGGGTTAAAAACTCAATTTTTGGGGCAAAAGGCCCAAAGTTTGTATAAAGAAATGTAAAGTCTTCGCATTTTGTGTTCGCAAAGCGTAAAGATATCAAGAGTCAAAAAGGGTTTTTCACCCTTAGTCCAGATAGGTTGTGTCGGTTTTAGAGATCCACCCTTGGTCCATGGACCATGGGATTGTATAAAAAGGAGGTCTTAGAGGAGTCTAAGAGAAGAAGTTAAGTTAAGAAATGCTTGATGAGTTTGTAAAGAGCTAAGAGAGAGAGCCTTAGCATAGGAGGAGGCTCTACAACTAAGTGCATAGAGGCCTAGGGTAGAAGTCCGCAATTGAGTAAGCGGAACCTTGCAGTTGTGTGCGTAGGGTAGATAGAGTCTGTATTGGAGATCTGAATCATCAATAAGGAGAAGTATTATGAAATCACTGTGTATTATTCCTCTATGGATTGCATGTGATTATGTTATGTTAAGTTTTGGGTTTATGTTATAATGTTGATTTGATGCGAAAATATATATGTTTCTATCTGTTATATGAACACAAATAAGGATATATGTTTACGCGAATAAAATATTAACTACATGGTAAATTTAGCGAACACTTAAGATAATTAAGGAAATTATACACTAACGTAGTAACAAAGGTGCGTAAGTACCTGAGTCACTAGTTAGGGTTGCGTAAAGGATGATTGTATACCTTCATGAGGGTTTTAAGAGATAGAAGCGAAAGTACATTGATAAGCATTAAGGCTTATCGATCTGCATGAAGGAAGGGTTTAAGGTATAAATTCGACATCACGACCATCTCAGGGTGCGGAAACTTGGTTCCTGCATCCCCCCATACTGCTTCATGTGAGACTTTGATCCGTGCTCCATAGACTAATACTGAAAGTTCAAGTAGTGTATGGATTTGCTTGGCTAACTAACGCTAAACCTGGGTCAAGGCCCATAAAGCCAATAAGTATAAAATAGCCTAATTCAGTCTCCACTGCATATACTAGGAAATTTTGAGGTTTTTCTTTGATGCTAACCATATACGCCATCCTAGACTCTCTGTATAATCTCCTTTGTTCACCAAAAATCGGGATAGTAGCATAGGACATATCCATTTGAATGGTTCCTTTGACTTTGGTAGCCCATAATCTTGATAGCAACATGCCAAACTATGGTGGAATATCAAACACAATAATATCCATGAATATAGTCTTAATAGGAATTTGACTTAAAGCAATAACCACATATTTGATTAGACCTATACATTTCACCCTTTTTGAATAAAATGAAAACAAGTCTTTGTATGGATTGGTTATGTCTAAACCCAATTTTTTCATGATGAAATTAGGCATTAGATTGTGTGATGCCCTTTAATATACCATATCATTATATATTGTCATGTCATGGGTGTTTAAACTCACATAGAAAGGTGGTACCTTTTCATTTTGCTCATCTTCTACTCTTGGCCCTAAGAATACAGTAGGATGGTATTCTTGCAAATTTAGAATATCAGATGATCGAACTTCAGTGTTAAGCATTGTAAGAATTTTATTTTTGTATTTTGTAACCCTTATTTTTTCTCGAAAGGGGACATCAATCTTTATCTTTGAGATTTCATGCTCTAAGCTGAAAACTGGTTGTGTCTTCTCAACTTCCTTTGCAGGGGTTTCTTTATTTTATTTTGTAACCTTTGGAGAATCTTTCTTAGGCTGATTTTTATTTGCAACTATAGGAACATTTTTGTTTCTTAAATTATATTGATTTTACATCTCTAGAATAGAATGTTGATAGCCTTCTAAGTATTTTGATTTTGGTTCAATTTCATCACCACCCAAGTCATTATTAGACTCATCATGTTCTTATTTTGTTAAAAACATTCCTTTTTCATCTTCATCTAAACAATGAATGGTATCTTCTCGGATCTCTGGTTGCATTTCCTCATCATATACCATGTTTTGATGGAAAGGAGGTCTAACTTGTTGGTCAGGTTGATTTCCCAGTTTTCTTTGTCTCTGTTGAATTTGAACCATTCTGAAATTTGGATTTCTAACTTGTGTTTCGGGTTTTGCAACAGGAGGATTATTCCCAAGGGCCAGTCTATCCGTGAACCTTTCCATTGTTTTCATGATGGTATCAAATTTAACATCAAATAATGTAGAAGGTTGTTCTTCCTCTCTTACTTTTCCTTTACCAATTTTAGACCTCTTTGCTGCAGCCATACTAACTTCCACTTCCACAACATCATTTTTCATGTTAGCTAAGGTAGACAAATCTCTCTCTATTAATAGGATGGAAAAATAATAATGAAAGGCCTCAGCATAATGTAACTGAGCATCTCCTAGGGGAGGCTTAATGCGAGCATGAATGGAATTATAGACTTTATTGAATCTTTTTGAAAAAACTTGTATTGATTCATGGCTTTCTTTCTTCAAATTGTTATATTCAGTCAAAGTTTGTACAGGATTAACTTTACTTCCCCATTTCCTTACGAAAGTGTCTTCTAATTCATTCTAATAATGTAAACTTATAGGGGTTAATGTTTTGAACCATTTTTTCACCTCACCAATGAAACTATGTACAAACAACCTCATTTTAACATCTTCATAATCTACCTCTTTCAGGTCTATAAAGTCATTTAACTAGTCAACATGTTGTTCTACAATTATCCCCTCCTCACTTCGAAAAGTTTTTATTCTAGTTGAGTACCCTTGAGGTAAGTCATGAAGTACGGCTGATAACACAAGAGGAGCATATCTAGTAGGGCCTTCCATAGCAGAAGTACTAGCAGAAATTCCAATAGAAGGGGTAAAAATGAAACTAGTAGGGATAGTGATGAAAGCAGATGTACTCAAAGGGGCTTGAGTGACATAGACTTTTGTTTTCGAAGTAAAGGTACTTCTTTCAGACAAAGGGAAACCAATTTATTTTCTTGACAAAAGTCCAAATGGATTAAATTATTTTAGTTTTTGTAAAGACTCTTGTTCAAGTGAAAATTTTGATGCAGCAATTTCCAAAAACCTATCTTTAACTTCTTTAGGAACCTCAAAAGTATAATCTAACTCTATTTTTGGTAAATCATTCTCTGATTTAGATTTGAGTAATATTGGATTATACTCTTCATCAAATCTAATACCTTCAATATCTTGAATGTCTCCAAAGGGTAATGAGGTAGATCTTAAGAGAAAGGAAGTACCGATTTTGATGAGATAACATCTTTTCTGAGAATATTTTCTGGATTGTCAACTATTTCTGGTGGATTGGGGTCTGGATTTCTCCTCGTATAAATCTTCTTGGAAGCCACCTTTAATTTGAGAGTACTAGTGAAGTCACCAAGGTATATATGCAGCCTCGAACAATTTGATCTCCTGCTACCTTCAAGAGCTCATTTTTTGAAATTAATCATCCAGGATGATATAACTTTTGGACTCTCGACAGACGCACCAAAATGTTATCACTAGGCTGGAAAGGGTTGGGATGTATCAACCTTCAACCAAGTGTAACTATGTCAAACCAACTTTTGACTAGAAGTTAATCCTTCCAATCTGAGAGGGCTCTCTAAAAATATTTATAAATGGCTGTGATAAACTCACAATTTAGATGACTAACTCTGATCTCTTTTTATGATTTTGTAGGTGAAAAAAATGCCACCATTGGGAATGGAGTCAAATTAAAACAAATTAGGATCAACAACAGTGTTTAATGGAAGCTGAGGAATCTATGGCTTTGAAAATGATACAAATAAACACCCATGGTCATACACAATAAATAAAGGAAATTGGAGCAGTTTGACAAATTTCCAAGTAATCAAAAGACTATGTAAAAATTCAAACAATATGATAAAAACCCATAAAAGACATGACATGAATATCAGGTACAAAAACAGAGTTGCTGCATATTTTCTATTAAAAGATCAAAATATTACATAAGGTCAGTTCCTCACATTCTCCATCCTCTCTCGGAGTCGAAAATCTACTTATTTATAGAGAAACTATCTCTTTACATATTGTTATCACAAAAAATTAATCATCTATCCATAGTTTACTAGATGGATCGAAGTACAACATGTAAGACCAATTTTACTGTAGTAAAATTTCTTTCACTCTGAGAAATGACTTAATAAACCACATCTATTAAGTTATTTATAATTAAACCCATGAAGAATAATTAAATAAATCACAATTTTTTTAATTATCTTCTAAGAATAATTAAATCAACCTTTGCTTAATTAATATTCCTTGTCACATTTGACCCAGGTATGAGAAATAAATAGACAAATCATTAATTATCTTATTTTTCTCTAGGAATAATTAATTAATCACTAATTAGTTATTATTCCTTGTCAAGTTTGACCAATGTCGGGAAAAATACTCAAAAGGGGGGGGGGGGTGAATCAATATTTAAATGTTCACTATAATTTTTTTTCTTTTTCAAACTGTATACATGATTTTATAGAAACCAAACAGCATATGTCTATCACTATACTGAATGAAACCGATGTAAAGATACTAAAATTGTAAAATATCTAATTCATTTTCTGTTGAACTTAAATCAAAGTGTGATGCATTTACTAAGAAGTAAATAGATGCATTAAGAACAGAATAAATCGACACACATAAGCAGCACACATGAACACTAGGAATTTTCAGGTGTAAACCCAATGTGGGAAAAAACCATGGCCGTTGTCGTCTCAATCTTCAATATTCTTATTATAAAAGTGTTTACAAGTTTTGTACTAGTGTATACTTATTTATCCGGATCTTGGGAGGGAGGCCCTAAAGATCTAAAAAAATGAAATTGATTTTGGGGGAGAGGCCCCAAGATCTAAAAAATTGAAATGCCAAAAGAAAAAGAGGAGAATGCCCAATGAACAAAAGCACAAAGAATTTTTTTATTAAAACGGAGAATAACTGTAAAAGCTACATTGTGGCGGACAAAATTTCCTTTTACAAAGTTCAACTTGTTACTTATAATATTTTTTAGTGGCAATACCACGGGTCAATTCCATGGGTGAATGAATACCATGGGTGGATGTCACAATACCATGGAAAAATATTGTGGGTGAATGAATACCATGGGTGGATATCAGTTACAATACCATGGGTGGATAAATACCATGGGTGGATGCTGCTTACAATACAATGGGTAGTTTCCATGGGTGGATGAATAACATGGGTGGATGAATACCATGGGTTGATGTCATTTTCCATTCGGATCATTCCTCCATCCTTAAGAAGCAATGGTGCCAATTGCGTGAAGTTCCCATCTACAAAGCCTTTGTTGAATATGAAGAGCCACTTAAGAGAAGGGTTTTATGTGGTTAACACATAACCATGATGAACAAAGATCAGAGGATAGAAATACCCTATAATTCTTACATTGTGCGTCCTAGAAAATGGACTTTGATGAATTGTGGGGTTTTGGATGACCCATAACCATCATGAACGAAGATCCGAGGATAGAGATATCTTGTAATGTTTATGATCAATTGTGATGCTAACAGTGTGCGGCCTAGAAAATGGACTTCAATGAAGTGTGGGTTTGTGGATGACCCATAACCATACCAAGCGAAGCTCTGAGGATAGAGATACTCTGTAATGCTTGGGACCAACTATGATACTAACAGTGTGCGGCCTAGCAAATGGACTTCGATGACAAGGATTTTGTGCGATTGACCCATAACCATGATGTTGGTTGTTGATGAAGTAGCAGGTGCCCACATAGCCTGGGGTGGGAGGGCAGATCTCCAAAGAACCCAAGTCGAATGCTGCTATGCTGAAACTGATGAATGTGAAGTAGGTACCTTCTAAAGCGGGGCGGGAGACAACATCTCGAAAGGGAACCTGCTCAGAATGCTGCTCCAAATTTAAAATGGGCATAACTTGGTCAATATAACTCAGAATATTTATTATAACATGTTTTTGGAAACAGAATGACCATTTTGCATGTTCACATGTATTGGAAATCCTTATCTAGACACTCTAGAATCTCATATTCATGCTGCAATTGTTCCATCATCACAAAAGTTGTGAAACAATAGCTGATTTTAAATTAGCGATATCTCCAACATCTGAACTTCGGTTCGACCCATTTGTTTTTTGAAATTGGGTGATTTTTTGAGAGGATCTCAAATATGTAATAAATTTTATGAAAGTATGCACAAAAAAATACAGAAAAGGATAGGAGAGTCTCCGTCCACGATTTGTCGTCAGAAACATTTCTGCAACATAGCTGATTTTAAGTCAGCGATATCTCCCTCATTAGGACTCTGATTTGGCCGATTTTGTTTTTAAATTTGGATATTTTTTCACAAGGAATCCAGATATGGTAGTTGGTTTTGTAAATTTTTCATCAAAAATTCCAGATCTGGTCTACAAACACACCACCGAAAAACATTCTTGCAAAAAAATGAAACAAGAAAAATTCTTCCTACTTGGCCCAAGAAAATGCTCTATGGAGGACATAGCACATGCCTGAATTTTTTTGAATATCACCGCAAAATTTAAAACTGAAATACACATCAAACCCTCATTCCCATGGAATCATAACCTGCTCTGATACCACTGATCCAGATCTTGGGAGGGAGGCCACCAAGATCTGAAAATTGAAGTGCCAGAAGAAAAAGAGGGGAATTCCCAATGGAAAAAACCACAAAGATTTTTTTTATTAAAACGGAGAATAGTTGTAAAATCTACATTGTGGCAGACAAATTGTCCTTTTACAAAATGCGACTTATTACTTATAGTATTTTTCAATTGCAATACCACAGGTCAATTCCATGGGTGAATGAATACCATGGGTGGATATCAAATACCATGGTCAAATACCATGGGTGAAAGAATACCATGGGTGGATGTCAGTTACAATACCATGGGTGGATGTCAGTTACAATACCATGGGTGGATGTCAGTTACAATACCATGGGTGGATCCCGCTTACAATACCATGGGTAAATTCCATGGGTGGATGAATACCATGGGTTGATGCCATTTTCCATTCGGAACACTTTTTCTAGTACGCATGCATCTACCTACTGAATGCTACAACCTTCACTCATTTTCCAGCTTCTACTAGAAGGGAGCTCCAACCCCCTAGCTCTTATACTGGCTGGTATGTTTACCAGTACATAGGCGTTGACCTATAGAAGGCTACCACCTTCACTCTTTCTCAAGGGACCACGTTTCATAAATTTTCAGACTGGATACTCCTAGTACAGTCAACACAATATGTAGGCCATGTTTCATCAAATTTTCATACTGAACCCTTTAGTAACATTAAATCTCAAACTAAATCACCACTTCAATACAACCATCAAATACAACTACATCAACCAGTCATTAAAACGCATCAAATCTAAAGAAAAAGACAATCAATCAATATGAATAGTCAAATCACTATCACCAGAACATAGAGCTAAACCCACAACACTACATCAACAACCAAAATCAACTGCAACCTCAAAAATCATATGTCAAAATGTATACGCTACTTCAATGAGGACAACCTGCATGTATATGCTACTTTCTGTAACCCAACCTGCGTATACCTCTAAAGATACTGAATTATAAACTTCTGAACCAAAAACTGTATTAACCAAAGACATTATGAAGATCTATTGTCATATTACAGAGTTCTAAACTTATAGCAGCAAAGATCACCCTTCTTACTCAATTAATCAGTCAGCCAGACTCAATATCCTTATATAATTAGTTTTACTTTAGATATAATGAAGACATCATTGACAAATAGTAGTAAAACAGTAGCACTGATCAAATAAATCAGTCATTTCTAAACAATAATCCCTTCCTCTGCATATGCTACTTGGAAGTGCCGAATCTGCATGTATACGCGCCTTCATCGAGGCTAAGATGTGTATAGATATGAAAATAATGACTTATAACTTCACAGCTTTTCAAGACTTCAGATATACTAAAATCACAGCATATAAAGGATAAAACATGTGTTACCAATCAGATTTAGGTCTCATCATCCTAATCTAACATTGCATCCAAGGGTGCACAAGATGTTTCAGATCTATATCATAACCATATCCCTTACAACACAAAATATACTTTAGATAGAAGTATTCATGGAAAATCATTTCACTTTCCCACTTAGCCCTTTGATCTTCTCCTCCTTATATACTAGAGTCTTTGTCAATACCATCGACCAAAACAACACTTAGAACCTATGGTATTCTTAGACAGGATCAAGTATCCATTGTTCCACTCAATATTATGGGCTAATACCATGGTATGGACCCTTGGTATTATTTAACCTTAATTTTCCATCCCATGTGTTCTTTTCCTTCTGTGAAACTGCATGCATATGTATACACACCTTTTATTCTATGTACCTACGTGTATCCTTGACTTGGACTAGGTTAACCAATGTATACAACTTAAAACATTCCCTTTCCTCAATCTCTTAATTCTGATCCTATTCTTTTGTGCCATTACTCTATTACCCTTGAATAGACCTGTTGCAATGTGAGTTGTTATCATACATCAATGTATCATTTCTGAATTGACCTTTATGTGGGTTTCCATCAAGGACAACACATGTACCATAATGCCAACAATCTCCCCCTTTGGACTCGATCGCAACTATATTGGTGTTGATCACTCCAAGTTGCAGAACCCGTTAGCAACACCAAGATACTCTCCCCCTTTGACATCAAGGGCAAAAGGCGAACTAAGATATTCTCCCACTTAGTACATGTTGAGATGCACTATACTATCCATGCTCCACCTGAGCACATGTAGAGTCTGCAGAAATATTTTTCAAAAGAATAACATGACTCTATAACTCAACTATGTGAGTATGGCCTTCCTATCACCAATCAATCATACATACATCAATCACCCAACCAAATGTGGATTCATCAAATGTTCATACATGACTGAAAATTGAAATTATTGCATCATCCTTCCCATTCACAGTGGGTGTACAAATTACATCATATGTCCAAAAGGACTCATTCATAATAGACTATGACAAAAAGAGACATATTATTACACCATACGTATTTACACGAACTTTTCATCAAATGACATTAAATACTGAGACCATACCTAAATTCAGAAACCATGATGCCATCAATGCATAATATTTTGAAGGTTAATGCTCCCCTTGAACCTATGCTACCTGTGCATTGTCAACAATTCATTCATCAAGGCATCTTCATCAATCAAATAAACATCAATGAGAAAAGAATATCAACAGATTGTATCCATAAACATCAGACTGAATAGCCATGTTAGAAACTGATTTTCAGTATGACCCACTGTTTCTCTATCAAAAAAACATATACGCTACTTCTTGCATAGAAAATCGCGTATATACATGACTCTACTTCATGGAATCTGCGTATAGAAAACAATCCTCTGAATATGAACAAACTGGTTTTAATAGAAATATGAAGCAGAAACATCTCCCATATTTTTTTTGAGATATTCAAATGCTTCTCTGGGAAGAGGTTTCAAGTAAATATATCAACAACCTGATCCTTGGAGGGAACATACTCTAGTTTAACCTTTTTTTCAAGAACTTGTTCTCCTAGAAAGTGGTACTTAATGGGTATGTGCTTGATCTTGGAGTGCATAACAGGATTTTTCGACATACTAATTGCACTTGTATTGTCACATCGAATGGACATTGGTGGAGAACATGTAATTTGAATGTCTTGTAATGTCTAGATCATCGATAAGTTATGTGCAGCAAGATGCAGTAGCCACATATTCTTCTTCCACTATAGATAAGGAAATTGAACTTTGTTTCTTGCTGAACCAAGATACTAATAATGATCCCATATAAAATGCACCTCCACTAGTGCTTTTTCAGTCATCAACATTTCCAGATCAATCTGCATCTGTATATGCATGATAGGTGAGATCTTTATCTTTAGGATACAATAGACCAAAGTCTTGAGTCCCTTGGAGATATCTGAATATTCTCTTTACTGCCTAAAGATGTGATTCCTTCGGATTGGCTTGGAATATTCCAAGAATTCTCATTGCATGCATGATATATGGTCTGGTACTTGTTAGTTAAAGTAGACTTCCAATCATATATCTATACTCTGGTTGATATATTGTAGGAGAATCATCATTAGCACTAAGACTACATCATGTTACCATTGAAGTACATACTAGTTTGGAATCTTCCATTTAGTACTTCTTCAGAATCTGCTTGAGATATTTAGTTTGTGAGAGAAAGATGTCATCTTTTGTTTGTTGCACTTGTAGACAAAGAAAATAAGTTAGTTCTCCAAGAAAAGACATTTCAAATTCTTTTTGCATAACAGAAGCAGAGTTTTGACTCATAGATTCTTCATTACTGCCAAAGATGATATCATCAACATAAACAACAATAATTAGCAGTTTACCATTCTCAAATTTTGTACATAAATTGTTGTCTACGGATCCTTTTGTGAAGCCTTGTTGTTGATGATATTTTTGAAGGCGATAATACCATGCCCTCAGAGCTTGTTTTAGTCCATATAAATCCTTTTTGAGTTTGCATACAATCTTTTCATCATTTTCCAGAATGAATCCTTTTGGTTGTTCAATGTATACTTCTTCTTCTAGATCTCCATTAAGAAATGCAAATTTTACATCCATTTGACAAAATTTTAATTTTCAAAAACTTGAAAGAGCAAGAAACATTCTTATGGCTTTAAGTCTAGCTATAGGTGCAAAAGTTTCTTCAAAGTATATACCTTCTTGTTGTGCATACCCTTTACAAACAAGCCTATCTTTATTCTTAATTACCTATCCATTTTCATTCAACTTATTCTTGAATATCCATTTGGTCCCTCTAACATTTTTATCATGAGGTCTAGGAACTAATTCCCAAGTATCATTCTTTTCAATTTGGTCAAGTTCTTCATCCACAGCCTTAACCAAACATTGATCTTTGCTAGATTAATTTACATTTTGTGCTTCGATGGAGGATAATAGGGCTAGATAACTGTAAGGTCCTACAAGAGTTCTTCTTATTTGTACTCTAGACCCTTTTTCTCCTAGAATTTGAGATTTTGGATGATTCTTTTGAACATACCTGGATGGAGCCTTTTCGCTGTCAGATGTATCTTCTTCTGATGCTTCATTGGATTCTTCCACTATATCATTTCGATTTGATACAGGAAATCATTCACCATCTTCTTTTGTTGATGTCACATGTTTTAGATTTCTGCATGCTTCAATGATTACAACATCAATGCATTCAACAATTTTTCGAAGTCTCTTATTATAACATTTGTATCCTTTACTTCTAAATGAATAACCAAGAAATATTCCTTCGTCTGCTATGGGTTCAAACTTACAAGCCTTTTCATCAGTCCTTTTTTATGAAACATTTTCTTCCAAAAACTCTAAAGTGTTTTACAGTGGGAATTTTACCATACGAAAGTTCATATGGAGTTTTATCACTATTTACACATACATGAGATTTGTTGAGAATATTTACTGCACTATGTGCAACTTCACCCCAGAAGGTGTCAGAAGTTCTAGACTCATCAAGCATAGCTCGAGCCATTTTTGAACTTTTCTATTCATTCCTTCCACCACGCCATTTTGTTAAGGAGTTCTGGCAACAAAAAATTGTGTCTTTATTCTATGTTGTTCACAAAATTCAAAGAATTGACTTGATATGAATTCTCCTCCTCGATTAGATCTGAGACATTTGATTTTTAGATCTAATTCATTTTCAACTAAATATTTGAATACCTTAAACTATTCAAATGCTTCATATTTATGTTTTAGTAACACAATCCAACACATTCTAGAAAAATAATCAATGAATAAAATGTAGTATTTTTCTCCATGTGGAGACTTTTTCCTTGTTGGTCCACACAAATCAGTATGAATGAGTTCAAGAGGCTTACTTGTTGATCCTTCATTGGCATTGATTTTAACTCTGGTTTTGTTACTGAATTGACATGGTTTACAAATGGTACTTTCTCGGATGATGATATCTGGAAGATCACGAAATACCTTGAGCCTGCATGATTTTTTTATTTGAGAAAATCTTAGATGCCCCAATATTCCATGCCATAACCAATTCTCCTTTGTTTTTCTAAGATAACATTGTTCTTGACCTTCTTATAGTATATATATATATATATATATATATATATATATATATATATATATATATATATATTGCTTTGAGTTCTTGTACCTTTGATTATGGTCTTTCCTATGTCAAGCTCACATACCACACAATATTTTGATCGAAACACAACTTCATTTCCTTGATCACACATTTGACTAACACTCAATAAGTTATTCTTTAATCCATCAACATACATAAAATTTCTAGCTTTAAAATTTTCTTTTAGATAAACAAAACCTTCACCCTTAATGACACTTGGTGTGTCATTTCCAAAAGAGACATTATTTTCCTTTTCTAAACAATTGTATGAGAGGAGTTTATCTTTATCACCTGTCATGTGTTTAGAGCATCCACTATCAATGTACCACTGATTTTCTTGTCCTTTTGCAAACAGATCTATGCCACATCTTTCTGACTATAGTTCCTTCCTTTTCCATACCTTAGAATTTGATGATATTTTCTCCTTTTGATATGTTGGCTAAATTTTTATCCTGCATTCATATTCTTCATGACCAAGCTTATTGCAAAATTAACATTCAATTTCATCTTCAAGAGGTGAAAAATTATTATAAGAGCTCTTCTTGATTCCTGTCATGCTCCTTTGTTTTCTTGCTTCTCTAGTCATGATGGTTTTGTAAGCAACACATTGGGCAACCTTATGACCAAAGTTATGACATGAAAAGCATTATCCATTAAAGAAGAAGTTTTTGTCATCATAAAATCTTTTGGTATTGTTCACCTTTTGGTTAGTGCTTCTATTGAAGTTCATCCTTGGAGTAAAATGATCATGATTTAGCTAGGGAGTACCTTTAGGATTTTGTTGAGGATTGACGCATTTTTGACTGGTTTTTGTTGCATCAAGATAGCTTCTGGTGATGGTTGAAGACTTTTCTGGTTAGGATGTTTCTCAAGTGTATCCAAGACTAGTCTTTATAAGAGGAGAACGTTGAATCTTAATTATTTCGTCTAAGGTTTCTGACCCTTTAGCAAATCTAAGATTCAAAGATTTTGTCTTCTCAAGTTCCTTTCTTAGACTCACTACTTCACACTCTAATTTTTCATTGTGCTTTTCCCTTTCCATGAGTTGATGTGTCAAAGTGTTTATGACTATATTCTTTTCTTCCAAGCAAATTTTGAGTTGATTGATTTCTTCAAGAAAATATTCTTCTTCCAAGGAATCCATGAACTTATCATTTTCATAACCCATGATAAGTTTAATATCTTGATCAGATTCACCTTCCTCAATATTATACATGTCATCACTATCTTCATGAGTATAATAACTTGTTCTATTAACAACCTGTTTCCTATTACCTTTTGAAGAATCCTTTCCTTTTTCATGGTTATCTTTATGAGGACATTTAGAAGCATAATGACCAACTCTACCGCAAGAAAAACATTTGAAGGGAAGCTTACCTCTAAATATTTCGGTACCCAGTTGAAGTTTCTTCACAAATTTTACCTCATCTTCTTCTGATATATATCCTGATTCCTTGAGATCTTCCTTTTCTTTTCCCTTTGCAGAGGCTTTGAAAGTGGCTTCTCTGATTTTTGATGGACCTCCTTTCCTCATTTCAAAGGCAGTTAAAATTCCATGACGTTGAAAAACAATAATATATTGTAGATCTTGCTTCTCTTCAATGGCAGATTCTTTTGACTCAAATTTAGGGGATAGAGATCTTAAAATCTTCTCTACTATAATAGCCTTCTTTATTTATTCACCCAGATTATTCATACGGTTTACAATCTCATCTACTCATAAAAGGTAACTAGCAATAATTTCATCACTATGCATCTTTGATACTTTCATATCGAATTCTGAGAATTTGGAGTTTAGCACATTTTACCTGGGAGTCTCCTCTGTAGCTCTGAATGATTTTGTCCCATATTTCTTTTGCTGTGCTGAGATGCATGACTTTGACGAATTTCGATTCTGATAGACTTCCCAATAATTCATTGACAACTTTGGCATTGGTTTCATATAATTTATTTTCCATTGGTTCTGTGGGGACAACAAATGGATATTGGTATCCTCCTTCCATAATTTCCCAAACATCAGCTCCAAGTGATTGAAGATAGGCTTTGGTTCTTATCTTCCAATATGCTACGTTATTTCCATTGAGGATTGGTGGTCTGATAGATCCCATTTCTTTGTGATTGTTCATCTTGAGAGATCTTCCTTAAAGAGATCAAGCTTCTTTTAAATGACCTACTATGATACCAATTGTTGGGAAAAATACTAAATGGGGGGGTGTGGTGAAGTAAAATTATAAGTGCGAACACGAACGAATTCCTCTAGCCTGATAATTGGTCTAGCCACAACAGTTGCATTGTATGGAAGATTTCCTTATATTAGAATCAATTAAGAGGGCCTAACTCTTGTTCACTTATCCTGGTTGATGATGCCCTCGCTTCCTCGCTCCAGCAATCTCTCACTTCCTTTTTCAAGCTCCTGAAACAAGTAAACAACAACAACACACAAATATAATAATAGACAAATTGCAATTCAACCTACTTAATGAGTCAAGAAGCATTAAGACATGAATATGTAATATTACAAAACATGTTGGAAATCATTCGATAGTTGCATATATTAATATCAAAGAGAGATTACAACCATTCGTCTTGACGTTGCAGTCTTCCTCTGACAAGACCAGGTTTCCACACACTTTTGCTAGCACTTCATGATGGCTTCAAACAACAATAGTTTAAAGGTTCTTCCCTTCAGCCTTCACTCCAAACCAAACACACTTCTCCCTTACAAAACTAGATGGCTACAACTAGTAATAGCTTGCTTGTCAAATCAAAATAGTATACTTGCACTCAGCCAACACTCTAACTCAGCCAACACTCTAACTAGCTTGTGCTTGGGAAGAAGGGAGGTTTATATAGGAAAGATGGATGGGAGATGGATCCTCTTCTCATGGGAGAAGGACTTATCCATTGAGGTATTTCCATCATTATAGGGGAAAGGAGCCCAAATTGTCATCCACGACCCCATCCGGCCAAACCATTTACCAAACTTCCATTACGGAGTTTCTAGAATTGGAAGCTTCGGCTCTAATTTAAAAAAATTTCCATAACAAGGCCGACGTGACTAGAACACAGCTCAGTCGCACCAATTGGAGTAGGGAATAGTGATAATATCTACACATCAGTGCGGGGAGCACAAAGGCCATTAGTGTTGGTATTGTAAATTGGGAAAAACAGAAGTTTGAGGGGAAATGGTGCAAAAGGGAAATGATCTTCTCATGAAGAGGGACATAATGGGAGTTTCTCCATGAAGGAAAAGCATGTAGGGTTCATTGTAGAGGTCCTCCAGGATCAAGGAACGGGGAGTACAAGGACAGTGACAAAATGTTGTGTAATAGATGCCCCCTAAAGCATGAAGGTCGAATCAGAGTAAGGGATGAAATTATTTACAAATCAGTGCAGGGAACCGATCTGCCATTAGAAAACTTGCAAGAAAGTATGGATACATATACATAAACTGAGACCTCTGTCAAATTATACATGAATCGTGGCATGGATATATACATCTAGAGAACGATCATGTAAATGGATCCAGATATGGGCCTAGTCATTCGTCAAAGAGGATCATAATGAAACCAAGGTATGGTTGCAACCATCCAATAATGAGAAGGATCACATATGATAACTCATGGTCTAGTTATAGCCAGCCATCTGATAGAGACATGCATATCATCATAAACCATGTCATACCACTTCTCAACCTGGACTTTCATGATCTGAGTCCAGGGCCTTGCGCTACACCATGACCCGATCAAAGTACAGATCCTAGCATGTGAATAGATGTGTTGACATCAAACATGCTAGAAAGTCACTTGATTACTAGTCAATGATGTAAATTGTTAACAAGCACGAGAGAAACCACCAATAATGACAATGGCCCTCAAGGTACTATTAGCACAATTCACGGAATGTGAATATAGGAACTGAAGTCAAACACCCATGAAACCAATCGATCTAAAGCTAATGATGTGAACGTGTCGTCGAGTGCAAAGAACTTTCCATTAAGGCATGCAAGCTCTAAGGTACTAGAAGGGAGTCTCTCTATCAACTTCCCAGATAATGAGATGATGTCGATGGAAAGTGACCATGTCAAAGGAGGGCCATAATGAATCCCATATCATCAACATGGGACGAGAGGATGCAAAATGATTTTGGATGATACAGAGAAACAAGGGTAAGTGTAACCGCAGAAGGACAACTCTTGAACATATCAGCAACACAACTGGAAGTTTGGCAGCTTTTGGATCCATAGGATTGGTGGTCATGGTGACATAGAAGAGATCAGATGGAAGGAAAAAATGAACAACCCAAACCCAAGAATGTAAATGATGTAAAGGAGGATGTCCCAACCCGACACAAAGTAAAGAGTTTCATGTTCAAGAGCGAGTTGCCGACAAGACTCGATAGATTTCCAAATTTTCCCACACCATTTTTGGCAAGTACCCCAATTATTTTTTAATTGCAAGCTTGAAGGGGATAGCATATGCTTACACTGTAAGTTCATCCTTCGGATGAATCCAACTTAGTAATTTTAACAAGCCCTAGGAAGGAGAAGCTCGTGTTCATCATGGCGACGAATCCAATGTCGTTTAATAGTTTAACAATTTCGACAAAGGTGTAACTCAGTACCTTTTTCATGTTTATAGAGTTTGAAAAAGACACGTAAAAGAAGACTCCACATGGTCTCTTTTCGTACATTTGTGTCTCTCGAGCCCAAAAAGGTAGAAAATAATACTTGAGAGAACCGCTTGACCATTTCAGTTAAGGAGTACCTTTTTCGTAAAGAGTGTCTCCCAACCCAAAAAAGGGGTAAACTTATACTGGGCACACGACATTACACATCCATTAACAAGTTTGAAACGATAAGGGCTCAGCCAACTTTTCATTTTTAAAGAGTCAGAAAGGAGCTTGAAAGAAGACCCCTCATTTTATTCTCTTTTTACGAGTCAAAAGGAAAAACACTCGGCAATCTTTTCATTTTTTATGAGTAAGAAAAGAGCTTTAAGGTGACTCGTCCTAGAGGAACGAGTGGTATAAAGGGTAGCAACTGGTTTTGGCAATGGAGGAACTACTCAAAACATGTAATGGTTAAGAGGTTGGATAACAAAACCACTCATCGTTGCGGTCCTTCAGGAAAGGAAGAAAAACCAAGTGAAAGCATAGGATCGGCCAAAGAGATGGTGGAGATGGAATGAAAAAACCAAGGCTCATATAGTAGAAATTAGCTGATAAAAACGACAATCACGAGATGTAAATTCAGCAGGGGTTCATTTTTACACAAGATTGAACCATGGAGAACTCTGCTTAGGTTCGGTTTCATTTTTACACAAGCTCAAAATGAGAAATTATGCTTGAATAAGTTTGCATGCCCCCAGCATAATGACTCAATCGAGTTACATGGCCCCCAAGCTTCATTTCAATCAACTAGGTTGATGGAATGAAGGTTCACTTTCGAGATCTTGGAAAGACTCGACTGGGATTCTACGAGATCGTAATCAAAGACTCAATTTGGAAAAGGGAGTTGATTCATTTTTCAACGAGGTTGACACAGTAAAATAACTATCCTCATAACTCCTTGTTTCATTTTTTAACGAGCTTGACACAAGACAAGGAACTATGATCACACCTTTCTTTCATTTTTTAACGAGGTTGACACAAGACCAGGAACTATCCTCATGACCCTTGTTAATCTGATCATGGAACACACAATAACATGGCCCCCAAAAGGTCCTCACTAGAGGGAAGAACCACTCTTTGGGAGGAACACATGTGAACTGGTACAAATGATAGATCAGGTTCTAATGCCTCCAATACATACTGTACTATACCATCTGTGTGATCATCACCAGATGCGGATACAAAATGGGTAGCCACATAATTTACCTATGGAGAGGAAGGTACTGCTTACAAACAAAATCTGATAAGGGATGATGGTTGAAAAGGAGGCACTTGGTGACCAATGAACGACAATTGATCAATAGTCACAATTCTCCCTTCATGCGGAAAAAGAACCACACGGAAAAGCGAAGAAACTTGAGCTCCCATGAAATAAACATAGTCACGTCCAAGGATGAGATTGAAATCTAAAGGACCTTAGACTAAAATCATTTCTATATAGACGATATTTCCTCCCAAAGTAATAGGGAACTTCAGAAGGATCCATAAAGGTTGATTGGTTCCTCCGTTGAAAGCCAACAGATTCTGGGTGATAGGCACAAGTTGTGGGGAACCCAAAGCTTGCCAAGTAGTAGAAGACATGATGATAATATACACACCTTCTTCTAATATAGTGCCAGGTACTACCATATTATAACCTTGTACTATGATCTAGAAGGGCACATAAGATTGGAGGCAAAAAGCAATCAATGGACCCCAATCAAAAGAGAGGACAAAACTACTTGGTGGGGGTATCATATGATTGCTCACATGATGTATAGGAATAGGAGAAAGACTCTCATGAACAACCAGGATGGGAGGGTCACTCTTTTATTCATGAAAATTTGAGGAGATGAGAAGAACATGAGCAATATGATCACTACTCTCTTCCGAAACAATGTGAACAACTAAAGGCGGAGCCAAGTCGACACTCTTTCTAACCAATGGTTGGTTGGGAACAAAAACAAGAGTGTCATGCTCAGGAAGAGTAGGATGGGCAAGTTATGAATCCAAGTCAATCTCTTTACCAACCAGGAGAGGGTTAGAAGAAATCCTTTGATAACCAACAAGATGTTGGGGTTGAGGCGCTATAAGGTTTTCCAAAACTTTGGAAGCTTTATCCATAAGAGGGAAAAGGTGAAGAAGATGCTCTCCTTCACATAAACTACAGGGGAATATAATGTTTCCCTTCTTCTTACCATCATTAGCTGAGGTTGTAGCATCGACATGATCTCCAGATATCGATGGGGATGGTCGATCCATATTTTGAGACCATACCTCTAAGACTCTAGGAATGCCACGACAGTCTCGAAGGAGATGGGCACCCTTACACAACCTGCAAGGGAATTTTACCTTCCACAAAGGATCAAAAGGTTTGTTGATGGGGGTTTCAATTGGAGTAATAGTTGCACAATCGGCTTCTTGCTTATCAGACTTCTTCTTCTTCATCATCTTCTTCTTCTTCTTAGCCTCCCTGTTACTAGATTTCAAACTTTCACCAAGCGAAGTAGAAGGGGAAGATGAAGAAATAGGGGAAGAAAGTTAGAGGAAAACCTTAGAATCATCGTGACATGATTCAAATGAAGGAGACGTTTGTACAGGAGTCGGGACACTTGAGGCTACCGAGGTCGAAAACAACCAGACAGGTAGACCAATGGTTAACCTGGGAAGGGACATTGTTGCCACATAAGGAGCACCATCATTTCCAAAGAAGGAAAAGGACTAGGATTCCCATCCAAGCAGAACCCTTCACTGGTGGACTCTCGAAATGTCACCATTGGGATCAACCCTAAAGAATCACTAAGGAAGATAACTTTAACTAGGAATATTTTGTGGGCAGTTAACATTTAATTTTAAGACACTGAAACAAAAATTTGCCTTTTCATATTTTAAGAGTCGAGAAAAGGATGAAAGGTGACTCTACCACTTTCGATTGGAAACGAGCTCGAAAGGACAAGTGCTCGAATGACCTTTTAAGTTTAATGAGTCAAAAATATCGAATGATTGCTCTCGATGATTTAGGTAAAGAGGATTACCAAGCAACTGTGAACTACAAAATACCTCTTGATGAACCGAGAAGTACGGGCAGGAGATCTCCCCGAATGTTGTGTTCGGCGTATGAAGTTTGCAAGCTGGCCAACTCGACTTCCTATGGATAAAGGATTGCATCCTAAAGAGGTATCCCTTTATATAGATGACGGTACGGGGAGCACAAGTGTATACTAGCGTTGTCTAATGCCGAAGTGAATGACAACTACTAGGTTTAAAGATGTTGGAACACATCTCTATCCTAGACCACTAAATGTGAGCATTAAGTTTCAATGCTTCCTTATATTAATTCAATAAATTTTAATGCTTGATCTTGAATTAGGTTTGAATTACAAGGCCCTGCTACTATCATCTGGAAAAAAATCCTACATGCAGCTATATGAGAAAAGAGATCTTTTTCTTCGATGAAAGTTAACACTAATATATAGATAGGGAACAAAAAATCAATGCAACAATCAAAGAATGAAATATTTCTCTAATAAATATCCTAAATGAACTTAATCTTCCTATAACAACAAAAGAAGTTTCGTTTAATTTCCAATGCTTATGATGATGCAATTCTAGCTTCTCAATAATGCTACTAATGCAATATTTTCGCTTAAGTAAACTAGAATGATGTTCTTCTTTTCATAAAATGCAAAATGAATCTTTCACATAAAGCACTTCAATGAAAATTTTCACAATTTCAAACAAACATGCATCGATCAAATCAAAATCATGATAAATGAAACTAAAAGAAACTTTTTCCCTGAATCGAACCAACCAAACACATAAATGCTTCAATCAACAAACCAAGCAATGTAATATATTCTTGGAAAGAGAAAATAGACACTTGAAATAAGAGAATAAACAAGACTCTTTCACTCATTCAATTGAAAACAAAGCATCCTAGTCACTTTTGGGAGGAAGAAGGCAGTCTGAGGGTCAAGACACACTCGCATTGGAATGGGAGAAATTCTGATTTTTTCTTACCCCTGAGACTGGAGCGACTTTTGGGCCAAAAGTAGTGCCGATCAGCACAACTAACCAATACTACAACTAGTGCTGATGGCCTGATCGACGCGGCTACCTAATTGACAACTAGCGTTGATCGAGGGATTCAAAGAAAAAATAAAGAAGAACTTCACATAGGACCAGACTTAACACATCAGAGGGTGGGATGAACCAAGCAAGCACACAAAGCAAGCTAAATGAAGCTTTCTAGTCAGGGAGAAGATGGTCCAAAAGGCTTACGGGGTCAAAATCACAAGAGAAGAACACACTAGCCAAGATTCAGGTCAAGCCCTAATCTCCACTTATAGGCATCCATTCAACTTCCTAACTGAGAACAAGCACCAAAGGCGGGTCGGCACGACTGTTCCTCTCTAATTCGCATTGATTGGCACAACTTTCAGCTGATTACACGTGCTATCCGAGGAAACTAAGGAAAAAAAAATCAAAACAGGGACCAGATCTGGTACTATGAATTTTAGACTTAGGCCAGTAAGCAAGAGGAAAGAAACAGAACCAAATGGAAAACGTGAAACTAGCAAAGCTATCATGAACCCATGAAATCAAACAAACAAAAGATGGGATCTCCCTAGTGGATTCGCCAATTTATGGTGAAGTAAAATTATAAGTGAGGACACGAATGAATTCCTCTAACCCGATAATGGGTCTGGCCACAACAGATACATTCTATGGAAGATTTCCTTAGATTAGAATCAATCAAGAGGGCCTACCTCTTGGTCACTTATCTTGCATGATGATTTCCTCACTTGCTCGCTCCAACAATCTCTCACTTCCTTCTTCAAGCTCCTCAAACAAGTAAGCAACAACAACACACAAACATAATAATATAAAAATTGCAATTCAACCTACTTAATGATTCAATAAGCATTAAGACACGAATATGTAATATTACAAAACATGTAGGAAATCAATCGATAGTTGCATATATTAAGATCAAAGAGAGATTACAACCATTTGTCTTGACATCGTAGTCTTCCTCTGACAAGATTAGGTTCCCACACACTTTTTCTAGCACTTCATTATGGCTTCAAAACAAAATAGTTTAAAGGATCTTCCCTTTAGACTTGACTCCAAACCAAACACATTTCTCCCTCACACAACTAGATGGCTACAACTAGTAATAGCTTGCTTGTGAAATCAAAATAGTATACTCTAACTCAGCCAACACTCTAACTAGGTTGTGCTTGGGAAGAAGGGAGGTTTATTTAGGAAAGATGGATGGGAGATGGATCCTCTTCTCATGGGATAAGGACTTATCAATTTAGGTAGTTCCATGATTATAGGGGAAAGGAGCCTAAACTGTCATCCTCAACCCCATTCGGCCAAACCATTTACTAGACTTTTGTTACGGAGCTTCTATAACTGGAAGCTTCGAATCTACTTTAAAAAACTTTCCATAACAAGAATAGTGCGACTGGAACACATCTCAGTCGCACTGATCAATGTGGGGAATAGTGCTAATCTCTACACATTGGTGCGGGGAGGAAAAAGGGCATTAGCGTTGGTCTTGTAAATTGGGCAAAACAGAAGTTTCAGGGAAAATGGTCCAAAAGGGAAATGATTTGCTCATGAAGAGGGACATAATGGGATTTTCTCCCTAAAGGAAAAGCATGCGGATTTCATTGTAAAGGTCCTCTAGGATCAAGGAACTGGGAGTACAGGGACAGTGACAAAATGTTGTGTAACAGGGGAGGGTGAATCAGTGTTTAAACTTTCACTATAATAACTTTTCTTTTTCAAACTGTATACGCGATTTTACAGAAACCAAAAAGTGTATGTTCGTGACTATACTGAATGAAACCAACATATTGATAATTAACTTGTAAAATAGCTAGCTCATTGTCTGTTTAACTTAAATCAAAGTCTGATGCATTTACTAAGAAGTAAAAAAATGCAGTAAGAACAGAATAAATCAACACACATAAGAATCACACGTGAACACTGGGATTTTTCATGTGGAAACCCAATGTTGGAAAAATCCATTGTTGTTGTCATCTTAGTATTCAATATTCTTATTATAAAAATTGTTTACAAGTTTTGTACTGGTGCATACTTTTCCAATATGTAGGCATTTACCTGCTGAAGACTACGACCTTCACTCTTTTTCCAGCTTCTATTGGAAAGGAGCTCCAACCCCCTAGATCTTGTACTAGATGATATGTTTACCAGTACGTAAGCACCAACCTACAGAAGGATACCACCTTCACTCTTTCTCTAGGGACCACATTTCATAAATATTTAGACTGGATACTCTTGGTACACATCAAGACAATATGTAGGCCATGTTTCATCAAATTTTCATATTGGACACATTAGTAACATTAAAGCTCAAACTCAATCACCACTGCAATACAACTATCAAATACAACTACATCAACCAAATCGCTGAAACCCATCAACTCTTAAGAAAAGCACAATCGATCAATCTGAACAGTTAGATCACTATAATTAGAACATAGAGTTGAACCTAGAACACTACATCAACAACTAGAACCAACTTCAACCTCAAAAATCATATGCCAAAATGTATACGCTACTTCAATGAGGACAACCTGCGTGTATACACTACTTTCTGTAACCCAACCTGTGTATACCTCTAAAGATACTGAATTATAAAAATTTTGAACCAAAAACTGTATTAACCAAAGACATTCTAAAGATCTATTGCCATATTACAAAGTTCTAAATAGATAGCAGCAAAGATCAGCCTTCTTACTCAATTAATCAGTCAACCAAGCTCAATCTCCTTATACATTTAGTTTTACTTCCAATATAATGAAGACATCATTGAGAAACAACAATAAAACAATGACACTGATAATATAAATCAATCATTTTTTAACAACAAGTCCTTCCTCTACATATGCTACTTGGAAGTGTTGAATCTGCGTGTATATGCACCTTCACTAAGGCTAACTTGCGTATAGATTTGCAAATAATGACTTATATCTTCGTAGCCTTCCAAGACTTCAGATATACCCAGATCATAACATATAAAGGATAAAAAATGTGTTAACAATTACATCTAGACTATCCATTATCATATCATACAATGATAAGTCATTTCAGGTCTCATGATCCTGATCCAACATTGTATCCAAGGGTGTACAATATGTTTTAGATATATATCATAACCATAGCCCTTACAACACAAAATATACTTCAGATAGAAGTATTCATGAAAAACCCTTTCACTTGCACACTTAGCCCTTTCATCTTCTCCTCCTTATATACTAGAGCCTTTGTCAATACCATGCACCAAAACAACACTTAGAA
The DNA here is from genome assembly GCA_031772625.1 of Pinus tabuliformis. NCBI lineage: Eukaryota > Viridiplantae > Streptophyta > Pinopsida > Pinales > Pinaceae > Pinus > Pinus tabuliformis. The sequence goes on along the minus strand of CM062804.1, from coordinate 890,957,093 downwards.
CCTATGGTATTCTTAGACAGGATCAAGTAACCATTATTCCGCTCAATATTGTGGGCTAATACCATGGTATTGACCCTTGGTATTCTTTAACCTTCATTTTCCATCCCATGCATGATTTTCCTTCTGTGAAACTTTGTCCATATGTATATACACCTTTTATTATGTGTACCTATGTGTATTCATGACTTGGACTAGGTTAACTAGTGTATACAACTTAAAACATTCTTTTTCCTCAATTTCTTGATTTTGATCCTGTTCTTCTATGCCATTACTCTGTTACCTTTGAATAAACATGTTACAATGTGAGTTGCCATCATACATCACTTTATCATTTCTAAACTGACCTGTATGTGGGCTGCCATCAAGGAAAACACATGTACCATAATGCCAACAACCAAATCCCTTAGGAATAATTAATAAATCATTATTTGTTTATTATTCCTTAACCATAAATAATTTATTTATTTATTATTTCTAAATAAAATTTTAAATACTTTTTCCCTCTAACCAAATATAATAAAATATGCCAAATGGTTAATTCTAGAATGGGGTTAATAATATTTTATTCGTGCTCATTATGAAAGGATAACCTATTATTTTGTTATAAATAAAGGGTTTTTCCATTCATTATTCACTTTCGATTATTTTCATTGTTGCACTCACTGTTGTAACTCTGATTATTATCACTGTCACACACCATTTTTCTTTTCCATTTGAGTTCTCACTGAGCTCAAACATTTTATTTGTTGGGTTTACACATTATAGACAAGAGAGACTCTACAAAAGCTAAAGAAATTTGAGGATAGCCAAGAAACCATCTCATAGAGGGGGACTGGTAACATTATTTGTTCCCTTCACAGGTGTTGTTTAATAAAAATATATTCTTTATATATCTGGTTTACATTGGATTGTTGGAGTTACTTATGCTTATTTTACTATTCCATTTTGTTGTTTAACTATGGTTGTGGCATAGATCAAGGCTTTGGTAGGTTTTGTTTTTATAATTTGTTGCAGATCTATAATGTTTAGCAGCCATTTTCATTTTTAGGGTTGTTTGTCATCCACATCTTTAGGTGGTTTCTCTTCGTACACATTCGAGAAGTAAACAAAATAACAAAATTGGAGACTCCATTGGGGATTTTCTAATTATCACCAACAAAATTGGTGACTCCACTCTATTTTTAATTCTGATCTGAAAAACTTGGGTGACATTTAGTTTTCAGCTTAGGTTTTTTTCTTTTTTCAGTCTCTAAATGTTGTTTACTATCTTTTTAACACTAGATCAGTCAAATTTCTAACTTTTGTAAGTTTTCTGGTCTTTTTCGCAGGTCATAGGAACCAACCACGACAAAGACAGAAAATTATTCTAAGACTTTGCGACCGAGAATCAAGGAGTAGAAATCTCATTTTTCTACACCAAAAGTGCGATCTGGAGGTCCATAGCACACTTTCTGGCCCAAAAAGTGTGATATCCCAAGAATCGCGTCAATACTTGTGATTTTAGGTTTTCTGGGGAATTTTTCGATCTGTTTTTGGGTTTTGCCGAGAGTTGTCTGCTGGTTTGGTTGACCATTGTCTCACCCTGATTAGGCCTTGATCTACCATGATTTTCTCATTGAAGTGGAATTTATCCCCTTAGGGCTTCTTGTACGCTTCACCTTTATAAGTGGAGTTTAGTTGAGCAAGAAGTTTGAGTTTTTGCAGAGCTTTCAGCTATATTTTCCAAATATGTACCTTTCTGTTTCATATCTTCAAAGATAGGTAGTTTCCATTCAAAGTTTCCTCTTAAACATTGTTAGGTCATTTACCTTAGGTTCCCATTGGTTGCCCTAGGATTCACACCCATCTCCCTATTTTGCAACGATTTTCCTCTCTGATGTTTTTCTATTGATGCACCACTTTCCAGCACCATAGTGTCATTTGATCCCAGTCACACTGAAGCTTAGATATCTTGACCTTTTTTGTGTGTTTTCATTTGATTTCAACACTAGCCAACACATTTTTTGCAAACCGAGTTTGGGTGGGGTTTAGAAAGTTGATTCACTGTTTATTTTCTATTTTTAATTTTGGTCTATTTCAAAAATATTTTTCTTTTTTCAAACATGATATGGGATTAATTAATAAACACACTTGCACACATAAGCACACCTTATGTGAAGGGTTATTGGTTTACATCGCCAAGTGAAGACTTAACTTAATTAATTTACTCCCCACAGAGAGACGAAAACATATTGTTGATCTCCCTTCACCATTTTCGTGTCACTTGTGTCTTACCACCCTTGCACCACCAAGGCATTTTTCGTGGAGACTTTTTTGGCATGGAATCCCCCCAAGGCATGTTTTGGGTCTTAAAGCCCAAGTTTTGACCAAGTCCTTTGTAAAGGCTCCACAATTTGTGGGTGTGGAGCGCGAAGTCATGAAAGAGTCACAGGGTTGTCTGCCCTTATTTTTGTAAAGTAATGTCGGCTTGATAGATGTGCTCATGGTCCACGGACCATGGGATTGTATAAATAGAGTGAGGCTCTAAGTGTAGAAGATAGAAAATTGGGAAGAAAAGAGTAGAAGCATGATGAGTCTAAGAGATTGAGTCGAAGTGTAAAGGGTGTATTTGGGTCATAGAGTAGGAGAAGGCTCTGTAACTGAGTGTGCAAAGGCCTAGTAGTCTACAACTAAGTGCATGGACCCTTGCATCTGATTGCGCATGGCGAGTCGAGTCTGTAACCGTTGGAAGAATTAATAAAGAGAAGTTTCCCATATTTCTGTGTATCTTTTCCTATTTAATATATTATTGGGTATAAATTGCAAGTGTACTGTTTATCTGCTTCGCGTATAAATTGCAAGTGTATTGTTTGTCTGCCACTGAGTCCAAAACCAAAGCATCTACTAATCCTATTATGACACAAAATGGTCTGTTACAGATCCCTCAACCTAAAGTTCAGTCAATTTCTAAGATCCCCAAGGGATCGTTACACCGTAACATGGCTTCTAACCGAGTTTTCAATACATACAATATAGTAGACGACTTGGAACAATCACCTGCTACCATGTCGATGCTAGAAGTCCTCTAGTCAAGCCCATCTCAAAAGAAAGCTCTACTAACTTCTTTTGGCGTAGTAGATCCTTCAGATGATCCTTTGATTGTCTTCCCCATTGATATGTCAGAACATCCTTTATTACCTCCATCTTTTGCCTTCTAGATACCAGTCAAAGTCCCTAATGCCATCATCTCCTGATGCATTATTGACAAAGGCGCATCTGCCTACGTGATATTCGCTAATGTTTGGAAGCAACTCAAGTCACCCGAGTTGTCCCCATCCACCATCACTTTGTGTGCTTGGGACTTTCACTCCTCCCAGCCTCTTGGCATGTATCGCAATTGTCCAATGACTCTTATGGGAAAGATTATTCATGTTGACATTAAGATTATTGATGTCCCTTTCGATTACAATATTATCTTGGGTCATAGTTACACTTATGCCATTCTAGTCATTGCATCTGCGGTTTTTCGCAACATGTGCATCCCCCATGAAGGGAAGATCGTCACCATCGATCAGTTGACATACTATGAACTAACATCCTTGACCTCCCCTAAGTCCATTATCTCATCGATGTCTAAGAAAAATTCATCTACCCTTCTCACTGGTGTCCCACGTGGCATCTAAAAATATTCCTCATTATTAGGTGTTTTCCCCAATCCTCCCCCTCTTATCTCTGAGCCTAGCTCTTTGAGTATTTGCATGTTACACATGTCACGGGTTTCTCATAAGAATTGTGGTACATCTAATCATCATCCAACTCCTTAGTACCCCATTTTTACCATCTCACCCGAGCCATCCGGATCCACCCCCCAAGACCTCTTCTATTTTTGTGTGCCTCTTCTTTGTTCCCACCAGGTCTTAACGATATAGGAGTTGTTCTACTAGGACATTTCCCTGCGCGATATATACCTTTCTTGTTTCCTCCTCTGGGAATATTTTATGTCCCTGCCATAGCTTTGTTGGTACTCCCTAATATGACTTTGGGGATCTTAGTGTGGTACGTTGATCCCCTGTGAACACTCCTCCTAGTTAGCTAAGACTTTATCATGCTCTGACCCCAGTTCAACCAGTCTCTATGACCCCTATCACTACTCCAGTTCCACAAAAACCTCAGCAAGAGCCAACTCTTATTGTGAAAGCATCTGGATAGGGGGTCAAAGCCAAGAAGAAGACTCCTCAAGCACCTCTAGCTCCCAAAGCTCCAAATTCGATACCTCTGTGTGTTGTGTGTGAGGTTGTTGGGCATGCCACCAAAAATTGTCTTGAACTTCCTCATCTCAAACCTTTGGTTCATGAAATGTTCCCTGAGTCAAATATCCTTGAGGTCCAAGTTACCTTACCGGGACCAGCCAAAAATCTCAAAACATTCTGCACAAATCACCCTTATGCCTTATGCAATCATTATGGTCACTATTCCCATTGTTTCCCTCGTCTCGACAGATTTTGTGATTAGCTTCAAGCGCTTTGTGAATATGTGGCCACTTGTACTCGATCATCTACTAATCTACATGTGGATTCTGGTTCTCTTAATGTATTAGAATAGGGGGACTCTGGTCCCACCATCGTGATCCTTCCCCCAAATGTCAAGATGATGGACTCCATAGTCCATATCCTTTACCTGTCATCATCCTTGAGTTCCTCGTAGAGAAACCTTTTTGAGGTTTCTATGCGCACTTATATCTACTAGCTCAACGTCTATCATTCCAAATGATGCGTATGTGAACATTCTTTCTCATAATGATGCACCATGTACTGCCACCGCATCATGTAGTCAATCTTCCTCCCGCCCCACCATCTTCCATTCTGATGAGGACCTCATGGAAGCCATGACTATCTCTAATTATCCTTTGGATGATATGCACCATCGTGCATACTTCCTTCCATATTTGGAGTCCACTAGTCTAAATACATCTAGTACAACCATAGCATACTAGGAGGCACATAAGCCCCTACATCTCCTTATCACCCTTTGGAGGATCTCATGCCAATTTGGGCTGAGATGCTTGAATCACCTTTTCGAGCACTCAGAACATAATGGCGCTCCACAATATCCTCCTTCTAGGGGGCAACATTCCCACATTTGCATACCAAATCAGTTCCCTCCATCACATATTCTTGTGGAAAGTATCCCATGCTTGGCGGTATGATGGTTTTCCTCTGGCCATCTTCTCAATTCATTAACATAAGTCTCGGCCTAGATCCCACCAAATCTAGGTATGGTCGATTATCCTCCCATTCCTTGGATAGTTTGTCATACCGGCCTTTCTAGCAAACCATATTCACATCGCGTATCGTAGAAATTTGATACTATATCTTCAAATATTCTACTCTATGTCCACATAGTTCCTACATTTGACTTTGTGGGTGAGGATGATTCTAGACCTCCTCTAGTAGTTCATTCTTGTTTTCCTCTTCCCTTAATTCTTCACTAGGAACCATCATTCCAAGAAGAATTAAGGCCATCTTTAGACAAGTAAGGCCACTTTCCTGAAAGTCACATATCCCAATTCTAATGGTTAGTTTATCCACTATGATCTCCACAAGATTTAGGGCTTTCTCCTCCTCTCAAATTGGAGGGAAATGACCCTTTTATAGGAAAACCCACAATTTTTTTATCACGCATATAGATCAGAACGTAGGTTCGTTTGACGAACCATTAGCACCATTGGAAAGCTCTCATCGATTACTATAATGGGTCTTTCTTAGTTATTTGATAATTTGACAGGTCACCCAGAAGCCTTTTTCTCCAAGAAGGGCCACTTCTCCGCCTCTCAAAATTGAATTTATTCATCTATGATGCTTGTACTTTGAGGACCACCTTCCCTTGGTGCTTGTCGTCTCATGTGTCAATTTTCATCATGAGAAACCATCATTTTCTCATGCTTTCATGGTCCCCACTAGGCCTATTCTGTGTGGGAGCATCATCAAGTCATCCTTGTTCAAAGCATTCATGATGAGTCGCCTTTGCATCCATGGAGTTTGTTTTGCATATCATTGTATCATGTCATAGTATTCCATCCATATTTGCATACCATTCATCTCGTGTTGCCCATTTTGGCCTTCAGTCATACTGTCCACCATCCCCTCTAGAGTCGAGTCAGTCACTGCTAGGTCAACCATACACTTTATGCTCTAATAAGGGAAGTCGTATTTTTTTCCCTCAGTCCCACTCTTTTCCATTATCCCTGGTGTCATTCCATCAGTGACATTACTATTTTCCATCGTGCCTTAGTTGAGGATCCTCATTGCCTCACCTATGGCAAGCCTTATTTTGTTAACATCAGCACATCTATTCTAAAAGAATTGCCTAGAGGGTGATGTATCTTGGTTCCAGCTTCCACTCTCGATCGGTGCCTTGGATGAAGCAAAGGGAATCATCATTTCCCTTTGACTTGATTGTTTCATGTCCGTGATTCATACACTTGATGGTCCAGTGATGCAGCAAATTGTACCAGTGATTCCTAGGTGTGTGTGAGACGTTTCAGACCTCATGAGGGAGTGTCCCTTCAAGTAGCCCCGCACATGCTCGGATGCCTTCCTATTCTACTACAGCCTCAGACGCAGTTCCACAAATTTGATGTGTTCAGTTTCTACCACTTATAACGTTCATAGCATGCATGTCTCCATCAAAAGATCCATTCAGTTTTGCAAAGACCTTTTCTGTTTAGCAGGGCTTATTTGGTTATTCTACCCTCCCTCCCACCAATTGTTTGAGGGAAGGGCCATTATATCTCATGTACTCATTATTATATTCAGTCATGGCTTATGTTTTTTCTAGGCGCATTATGTATATGGGACACATTGTATTATTTTTTGGCTCAGTTATGCCAGCATGTCATGTACCATTCAACATGTATTTTATTGCTCAGTTTCATGTTTCTAAGCGCATCATTATTTTGTACTATGTTATCTCGGTGGGTATAGGTATGCCTCCCCCGCCTCACTGAGATTCAGTACCACAACAAAAAAGGAGACTTGCTTTAGTCTCGCCCCCTCTGTCGCTATCCTCTTTCACTTCAGCTTTGTTGGTCTATCTCTCTCTCGCTCTCTCTGACTCCACTTTGTTTTCTAGTGATTGTGTCCTTACAACGTACTTTGGTCATATGTTTTTCTCCTAAGACATACGTTGGGGGCAATCTGTTATCACAAAAAATTGATCATCTAGCCATAATTTACTAGATGGATCAAAGTACACCATGTAAGGCCAATTTTACCATAGTAAGATTGCTTTCACTGTGAGAAATTACTTAATAAACCACGTTTGTTAAGTCATTTATAATTAAACCCATGAAGAATAATTAAATAAATCACTATTTCTTTAATTATCTTCTAGGGATAATTACTTAAACCATTGTTTAACTAATATTCCTTGTCACGTTTGACCCAGTTATGAGAAATAAATAGATAAATCATTAATTATCTTATTTTTCTCTAGGAATAATTAATTAATCACTAATTAGTTATTATTCCTTGTCAAGTTTTACCAAATCCCTTAGGAATAATTAAATAAATCATTATTTGTTTATTGTATCTTAACCATATTTATTGAGATGATAAATAAATCATTTATTTATTTATTATTTCTAAATAAAAGTTTAAATACTTTTTCCCTTTAACCAAATATAATAAAATATTCAAAATGGTTAATTCTAGAATGGGGTTAATAATATTTTATTATTTTATTATTTCTTATTATTCAAGGATAACATAATATTTTGTTATAAATAGAAGGGTTTTCCATTCATTATTCACTTTTGTTTTTTTTCATTATTGCACTCATTGTTGTAACTCTGATTATTATCACTGTCGCACACCATTTTTATTTTCCATTTGAGTTCTCACTGAACTCGGCCATTTTTTTTTCTGTCTTTACACATTATAGAGGAGAGAGACACTACAAAACCTAAAGAAATTTGAGGATAGCCAAGTGTTAACGGGAAAAGTGTCTACTCAGAACGACCCTATCCCACTAAGGTGTGACAGTGACCTTAGAAACAAACAAGGAAAACTACTTTCGTATTCTTCTTTATGAACTATAAACGAAGAGGAATAGGATGAACCAACCTGTGTCTTGCGCTATTCCTTTGATCCAATCTCTCTCCTCTTTGATAGCTTCCAACTACCTGCTCCCTTACTTGCCCAGCTTCACCAAGTTCCTGTAAGATCACAGAAGAAGAAAACTACACAAAGACATGGATTTATATTCATAAATAGCTTAGGATCAGATTTAAGCTAAACATACAAATGTAACAAACATCAATGAAACAAAAGCATGTAGGAGAAACTCAAATATTTTTATTGATATAACAAGAAGGTCCAGGAGGAGTTACAACCGATGATTCCTGATCCAACATCAACCTCCCAGCAAAGGAATCCCCTCTTCACCTCCAACAAAGCATAAATCACCCAATACTCTGATATCTATCTCAAAACCAACAGCAATTCTCTGCAATGTACAAAATTCCAGCCTCTGGATCTCTGGGATGAAGGATCCATATATAGATGTATGCAAAGAGGATGAGTCAGCTTATGATCTGACTAGTGTCTTCTCTCTGTCAGTTCTTGCTTCCACTTGGAGACTGAGAGCCTCTTACTCATCCTTGGTCGAACTCAGTGAGGCAAGTGTCATTGGGGAAGATTCTGGAAGCTTCCATTGTCTGTCCACCTCGCGGAATGACACTGCCATTTGTCATTTCCCACTCAACGCACCCTGGTAGTGCATTTAGGTGCGTTGCAACGCACCTAGCTAGTGTACTTGGGTGCTATGCAACACAGCTAGCTAGTGGAGTAGCTGAAATGATCCTGATTTGATTGATTCTGAGCAGTTTCTGGTGGAGAACTTCTGGGAGAAGCTGTAATTTGTTGACCTTGTTCCTTTAGGGGCTGGAACAACACTTTTAGGGACTTAGGATCCCTTGGTTTATGGACATTTCATGCTTAGAGCTATAAGGCACAAAAATGTCTATAACAGTTGCGTCCTAAAGTATGAGGCCGTTTATCGGGTGAAATGCTTTATTAGGAGGATCTAAAGTTCTTTCAATGCTGGGAGGAGACCTGTAATAAGATACAATACAATACATTATCTTCACACTATTTTTCATGATCTATCTGAGGCGGGCATTCCCATGCTCAGCTTTATAAATTCATTTTCATGTACATAGGACAGACAATCGTTTGATGGTAGACTGATGATTCTGATAGAGCCATCATCCTTTTGGTAGGATGATTATCTGTGCTGCAATGATGTACATTTCAATGTCTTTATTTTCCTGAATATATATCGCAGCCCGGATGGATGAAAGTAGATCCGGGGTCTTCAATCTCGTCCGTTCTTCACTCGAAGTACAAGTCGATCCATGTGAGAAATGTTTTGAAGTCGAACATGGAAAGACATCGCTTGATTACCAGTCAATGATATAAACTGTTAACAAGTGCGAGAGGAATCACCGATAATGATGATGACCCTCAAGGTACTGCAGTACAATTCACGTGGTGTGAGTAAAGGACTTGGCGTCGAACACCACGCAAAATCTTTCAGTCGAAGGTCATTGATGTATACCTGTCGTCGGAAGTGAGAAACTTGCCATTGAGGCATGCAAGCTTCAAAGTACTGAATGGGGTGTTCCTAGATCAACTTCTTGGATAATGAGCTGGTGTCGACAAGAAACGATCCGTCAAAGGAGAGCCTTAATGAATCCCACATCAATGACACGGAATGGAGCAAATGATTTTGATGGAGGTGAAAACAATCTGATGATATACGGTTCAGGATGGCGGTCATGAAAGAATGAAGTATAATGTATGGTAGTGGATGGGACACAGGTGACTTCTCTGGATGACTTCTCTTGAACATGTCGGCGACACTTATGTGATGGATTGGTAGCATTTACCCCAAAAGTGGATGGTATGGCGTGACCATGGTGATGTGACCGGTGAACGAAACAACCCAACTCGACTCAGGCACGGAGTGGAAGTGTCATGTTCAAGAGTGACTTGCTACCAATAAAGATTCTTTGAGTTTTCTTCCCAATTTTTCCCCAGTCATTTCTGACCAGTACCTCTTTATTTTTTTCAAGCTTGAGGAGGATAACATATGCTTGTTCTATAATTTTCCCTTCAGGTAAACCCATCGCTATGTTTTAACGAGCCTAGCGATAGTGAAACTCGTTCTCGTCTAAAGACAAGTTTGTCGCTATTAATCTTTTTAACGAGTTTAACGACAAAGATAACTCGGTCCTTTTCATTTTTAGAGAGTCTGAAAAGGTACATAAAGGTAACTCCAAAATTCCTTTTTCGTCATCTAATCCCTTAAGTCCGAAAAAGTATAAAACAATACAGAAGGGATGAATTTTCGATAGTTTTAACGAGCCGAACAAAACAAGCGCTCGATCTTTTTGTGCAATAATCCCTCAGGTCCAAAAAGATTAAAATCTAGAGGAGGGATAGCGCTTCCGGTCGCTTTAACGAGCTAGAAGGCCAAAACTCGGCAATCTTTTCATATTTTACGAGTCAGTTGAAAAGAGATTAAAGAAGACTCGTCTTTTGAGGAACGAGTGATAAAATGGGTAGCAACTGATTCCAGGTAAGGCTTGGAATTTTCCAATCACGGCAGTGTCACAAGGATGGCTAGTGAAATCACTCTTCGCAGCTGTTCCTCAAAATGGGTAAACAATCAAATGGAGGTGAATGATCGGCCAATGGAAAAGTGGAGGTGACGGTGCAAACACGACCAAGGCTTTAATGGCTGAAATGCTACATTCACGGTGGTTATTTACCGGGGAATAGTTCATTTTTTTAATGAGCTTAAACGCGGGTGGAAACATTTGCTCATGTCTTATGTTTATTTTTTAACGAGCTTGAACTATGTGCTAAAACTGCTCGATTAGATGGTCTTGTTTTGATTTTTTACCATAAATAGCTTTGTCCTTCCAAAGATAGTACTGTATTTTCAACTGCTTCATCAAACTAGTCAGAAATGAACAATATTTGCTTGAAAATGAGATTAAAACGCTAATATTTTACTTTGAACTACGTAAAAGCAATCAAAAAGTGTTTTTTACCTCTCATTTTACCATTTCATTTGAACTTGGTTTGTTGGAGCTTTGGAGGTACTTTTCCCCCTCGATTTTCATCAGCTGATTTCGGGAGATTCTGTGGACGATTCTCGGCGCCGTCTAGATCAGGTAGGAGCTAAACCCGAGCTCTTTCATTTCATGGTTTCCTTTTTGCATTCTGTGCTTCATTCCCTACTTTTCTAAGCCCCTGGGGTTGTAGGGATTCGTTCCGCCATCAATGCACCCTTAGTACATCAAAACCTGCGCTGAATGCTGACCTGTATGAAGGCAGTTTGACATTCAACGCAGCTGGAACACTGCTGCAGGTGCGTTGGGCGCAGAAAGGGAATTTGTTGCACAGTTTTTGATGAAATTTTTTCCTGTTTCTCATCAAAATCAAGATCTAACTCCTCTCTTGTTTTTCCAGAGATCTCGAAGCAAGATGACCCTTACATGGCAAGAACGAGAACATGAAGAAGAGGACATGATTGCCCTACATGATCCAGTTACAGTGAACGCGCTGCGGAATTGTGGCTTGCTGAAGTTCTTCCGCATCTCTAGCATGAGACAACAGATTAACTTACTGTAGTATTTTCTCGATGCTTGGGATCCTATCAATCAAGTTTTCCAGATTAGGGGCAAATCTATCCCCTTGACTGCAGTAGACATCTATTTCTTGACTGGCTTGTCGAGGCGGGGTGCCCCCATCTCTTTGTCAGGTTCGGCCCGAGGAGGCGATTCTGTGAGAGATTATGTCCGCCAATATTGTAGGGAAGGATCTCAGCCGAGTAAAGACGGCAAGATCATCATCCGTGATGTCACTGACAGGTCCCTTAGGACTATCCTGTATACTTTTGGTAGGATGGTCGGTAGTGCGTCTCTTCATGTAGCCAACAGATCCTATATGCAGCATGCCTTGGAATGCCTCCAACCGAAGGTGTTCAACTAGTGCGACGTAGTACTTCTTGTGATGAAAGAACAGTTAACCAAGATAAAGAACGGGAGGTTGAAGAACTTTGGGTTCAGTTCTATTTTGACCGCCTTTGCCTTGGAGAAGATACCACTGATGCAGCCACAGTACATTGCACTTGACTTACCTTCTCCTACTGAACCACGTATGAAGAGATGGGTTGACCATATGTCTAGGCATGCTGGCCAGTCTCAGATTTTGTTTTCTAATACCTTCTTCAGGTGGTTTGATCGTCAGGAGATGGTTTATGCCGAGTATCCATATGCTGGCATGGACTTCCGGGGTGACCCAGATTTAGTACTGCCGGATGGCGAGCAGTGGGGTGCTATTGGTAAAATCTCTGACCATATCGATGTTTACTGTTTTTGTTTATAATGTCCTTGTGCTTTATTCTATCAAGACTTTAATCAAACTCATGTGTACATGCAGATGTTGGTCCTGTTCGTCTAGTAGTTCGCTTGAGAGTACCAGTTGTTGCCCCAGTAGGAGAGGCCGCCGGAAGAGTTATTCTTCGCGACCTCAATGTGGCCGAGACTCTCACAGCTGTGCAGGAGCAGGTTGAGAGCCTTACTCTCGGTATTCCAGATGTGAGGATCGACGAGCTACCTTTGCAGTTACAGCGGCATACTACTGGTGTGCCCAGACGATGGACTCGTCTCTTACGCATGATCGCACAGGCTGTGACTTGCTATCACGAGCATCATTAGACTAGGGTGCCCCCTAGCATCTTGAGTTTTTGGGTCATGTGACCGATTTTGTCTTGGTTACAGAACATTATATGTAAACCATAAACAGTTATATATATTTTTGATTTTCGGGGTTTTATTTTGGTTGAGCTATATGATCCACATGTAAAACATTGATGATGTGTTTCTTTTTATAAATGTTGCAAATGTCTATCTAACACATAGTTCGCTAATGAGTCGGTTAATGTGTTTATGTTTCTGGAAATATGTTGGTATTGAATAAGATCAAATTGTCTTTCCAAAATCTTAACCCTTAGGAACATGCGATAAATAGCTGGGTTTCGGACGGAATATATACCATTGAGTTGTAGTATTACGAGTTGTGAGTCTAGCCTGACAATTAGTCGGCGTATACCATGGGTGATGGCATCAGAGAGAAGTTCTATCAACGCGCTATACTCAGCGATGTTATTCGTTGATTGACCAATACATACACCTCTGAAACTTACTAACTCGCCGCTTGGATCAAAAATGGCCCAGGCTGCGGAGGACAGGTTCCGCGAACTACGACTCGCTCCGTCGGCATATCCAACACATGGCTCCAATAGGTTTGACATCTGCAATAAATGTAAAAAGGTGGATTACTCGACCAAAACAAACACTTTAGCGAAAACAAAAATATAACAAAAGCATATTGGTTACTATTTATGCATAGTAACACTTGAGGTACAACCCATTACGAGGTTGCGCCAGTGGAATTCCGTCATAATCCATTAACTCGTAGGCTCCTTTTGCTAACACTCGTTTAACAATATAGGGGCCCATCCATAAAGACTTAAATTTACCTGCTCCCAATTTATCAGATTCTTGGTCGTAAAGCAGGACCAAGTCACCTTCCGAGAAGACACGGGGTTTGACATTTTTGTCGAACTGCGCCTTGACTCGTTTCTTATGGGCTTCATTAGCCAAAGCGGCGTCACGACGGGTTTCATCCAATTGGATTAATTCCAAGAAACGAGCCTCTTCTTCTAAAGTTCTGGGAAGGAGATTAATTGCGAGTTTGAGAGACGAGATTTCACACTGGACTGGTAAGACTGCTTCCAGGCCATATACCAGTTGGAAGGGTGTGAACCCGGTTGCATTCCTTACCGATGTTTGGTAAGCCCACAAGGCTGAGTACAGGATTAGGTGCCACCTTCTTTTGTGAACTCCGATCATCCTTTGCAACATGCGCTTCAGGACCTTGTTGATCGCTTCAACTTGTCCGTTGGCTTGTGGATAATATGAAGTAGAGCTGTCGTGAGACAACCCTAGTTTGGCAGCTAATTCGACCATCATGTGATTGCGAAAATGTGATCCATGATCTGTGACTATAGCCTGTGGTACGCCGAATCTGGCGACTACATGATTGAAAAAGAAAAGGGCAGCTGTTTCACCAGTATTATCTAATGTAGGCATCGCCTCGGCCCATTTGGTAAAATAGTCAACTGCGACTATGATATACCCATGCCCCCCGGTTGAGGTGGGGTTACATGTCATGAAATCGATGCCCCATTTGGCGAACGGCCCAACAACAATTATTGGTTGTAGAGGTGCGGGTGGTCTTCTGGTTTTGCTATCAAAAATTTGACAAGCATGGCACCTTCTGACTACGGTTATGCAATCTTTGAACATTGTTGGCCAGAAGTATCCTGCTCGTAAGATTTTTTGTGCTGTAGCATATCCAGATTGATGCCCCCCACAGGCGCCTGAATGACACTCATTCAGGGCTTTTTCGGCCTCCTCATGGGTGAGGCACCTTCTCAGAACTGTATCGATACCACGACGGTAAAGTGTATCACCGACGATCATGTAGTCTTTTACTTGGTATCGAATACGTTTTTGTTCAGAGTGTGAGGCATTTGGCCTAAATTTTTGGGTTTGGAGATAAATTATTATATCTCCATACCACTCATTGCTTGTAGATATCAGAAACAAATTCTCATCCACGATTGATTCTTCGGATGTTTCATCATTGGACGACGATGGGAGATCGCATAATAGTTCTGCAAAAACTAGAGCTTTCTTTGACTTGGATTTTACAAATTCCAGATCAAACTCTTGAAGGATCGCTATCCATTTTAAATATTTGCCCCCCAGCAACTGTCGCGACAATATATAAGTCATGGGGTTGCAATCTGACAGAATGGTAGTTTTCCGAAAGAGGACATAGTGTCGAAATCTTTGTATCGCTTGAACAGCTGCAAGCGCTAGTTTTTCAACATAAGAATATTTGCTTTCTGTATCATTTAAGTTCTTACTTAAATAATATATAGGATGTTCAATTCCATCGACTTCTTGAACTAAAACCATTGCGATGGTCATATCTGCTGCAGCCAGATACAGGTTAAAATCTCTTTGATAATCGGGGGCATACATTAATGATGCTTTCATTAGGGAATCTTTTAAAGCATCAAAGGAAGCTTGCGCAACATGATCCTAGAGAAAGGGTACCTCCTTTTTCAAAAGACGTGTATAACCTTTAGCAAGTTCGGCGTAATTTGGAATGAACCTCCTCAGAAAGTTTGCTTTCCCTTGGAGTTTATGAATCTGAAGCAAATTTGAAGGTGGAGGCAAATTTATGATTGCCTGGACCTTACACGGGTTGAGACGAATCCCATCCTTGGAGACTACGAATCCAAGTAAACGACCAGAACTAACGCAAAATACACATTTGTGCGGATTGAGTCGTATCTTGTAGTGTCGGCAACGTAGAAATATCGCTCTTAAATGCTGCGGATGATCAGTCCGCTTTCGCGAATGAGCCGGAAGGTCGTCAAGGTATGGTTGAACGATGTTTTTGATGTCATGGAAGGCATAATTCATTGCCCTCTGAAACGTCACCCCTGTGTTCTTTAAACCAAAGGGTAACTTTCGATATGCGAATGTGCCCCATGGACAAATGAATGCAGTCTTTGACTGGTCCTGTGGGCGGATATTTATTTGATTATACCCGGAGAATCCATCCATGAATGAAAATATTTCGCATCCGGCGCATTCATCAATTATCTGGTCGATGAAGGGTGTAGGGTAGTTGTCTTTTGGACAAGCTTGATTTACATCCCTATAATCAACACACACTATAATTGTCCCCTGTTTCTTCATAACAGGGACAATATTCGATACCCAATCGGTTAGAGGAACCGGGTAGATGAAACCAGCATGGAGAAGTTTTTCAACTTCTGCCTTAATGGTAGCGGCTTTCTTGGGGTGCACCTGCCTTAGCCGTTGTCGTACTAGTTTGACATCTGGATACATCTTAATTTCGTGTTCAACGATACTTGAGGCGATGCCTGGCATTTCACTGTATGACCAAGCAAAGACGTCTCTGAATTTGCGAAAAAGAGCGTTATATATTTCCAGTTCTGAAGGAGAACAACATTTCCCAACATAAATATTCTCTACAACATTTGTTTTAGTCAAGATATTTATGGCTATAGTCTCTTCAATGCTGGATAAGTTTCGCTCGGAATCCACCGTATTTACAGTATTTGAAAGAAAATCAAAGACTAAGGGATGATAAAGGTCATTTTGAGTCTCTTCTTCACAATCCAGAAGAAGGGAACGATGGTGGGAATCATTCCATGGTGCTCCTTCAATTACCATAGCTTGGAGAATTCCTTCGTCGGTGACATGCACTTTCGACCAAGGATCTGAAGGAGTATCATATTCTCTAGACCTATCTATCCAAACGCTTGATGAGCGTTGATTTTGGTTTGCCTCCCATGCTAGAAACATTGATTGCTATAATATTTCAATTGGGCTTGGGGGCAAAACCATTGCATGATCCATGTTGATATCGTTTTCTGAGATCTTTGTGGAAGATATCATGTTGCAGGTTCCTATTGACGCTACTTCCGCCAGATTGATTGGAGGTGGAAGAGCGAAAGTTCCCATTAGTATAGGATCTTTTAGTAGGCCTACTCCGATATTCTGAAGCGAATGGGGGCTTCCATGGATCATGGGAATGCTTCCTGTAACTTGAGAACCATTGGGGAGGAAGTTTTGTTGATCGACGATTGTAATCCCTCCTTGAAAGGGAAAAGCAATCTTTCTAAAATAGGTCGACACAATAGCTGCCATAGCATATATCCATGGTCTTCCTAGTAGGATGTTGTAATCAAGATTCCCATCGATGACTTCAACATCTATTTCTACTGTTTTTCCCCCTAGTTCAACTATCAAGTTATTTAGGATACCATATGGGGTATATGTCCTTCCGTCGAATGCGGTTGTCGCAGACCGCGACAAGGTTGGAGATCCTAAAGTTTTCCAGCAACTCATCGACATGATACATGTAGATGCCCCCTCATCAATAATTGTTCGATGAACAGTTTTGTTGAGGGCTTTCACTTGAACAAGGAAAGCTAGTTGAGCCGGTAACTGAGGATCGTATCCTTTGTGGTCGAAGGATACAAGATTGGAATCCTTTGGATCAATCCCACCAATGGCCGATAATAAAGCCTGCCTTTGGGATGGGCAATTTTGTAGTACTTCAAGAGTCGACATAGCGGATGGCGATTGGGCCAAATCTTCCACTATGTTATAATGCTGCGCCGCTCTAGCGCGGGGATTAAATGTCGACTTGTGTACTACTCCCTTCGGCGGTTTTATTGTCAATTCAGGAATGGTGGGTGGTACAACTTCTGTCGAAGTTGTTGTCGAACTACTTGGTTGATCTTTATCCTTGTTATTCGACAGCTGCGGATTCCCGTAATCTTTGTTCCTTGTCGAAATCAAAGCATCATTCTGCTGTTTTGAAATCGACAGCATTAGCACTTGAGACGGGGAAGCATTTCCACTTTCAACCAGATTTGTTCCTGGATTTGGAAACGGATCAGTTAACACTGCTGAGGTTTTCGAACTTTTAAAGAATCTCTTAAGCTCAGCTTTGTATGGACATTCTCTCGTCCAATGATCCTCATCACATATATGACACCCTGCAGGGGGTTTCCTATTTCCAGGAGGGTTTGAAGAAGATTTTTCAGGAGATGACTCATCCTGTTTCTTCTTCTTTCCTTTGCCTTTCTTCTTGCTTCCTGGTTGTTTGGTTTCTTTGCCCTTATTTGTCGATATGGCATTTACTTCCGAAGAAAGAAGTTCGTCTTTTTCATTTTGATCTGAAATCTTACAGGCCTTCTTGGATGTAGCCTTTGTCGATTTCGTGTCTGTTGTGCCAATCACGCTATCGCCGGCATGAGAGTCATTGTTCGATTTAGGAGGAGGAGGAATTGAGAATTCCGGTCTAGGGGCGTCAGGTATTTTGTCATAGAGCATGCCGGACTGAGTATAGATGAAGTCCAGATATTGTGCACGAGCGATAACTTGCTCTTCCGTTACGACTCCCCCCTTTGCCACATCTTCCGTGATGGAAGGTAGTAATGACTTGATAAACCATTTAGCTAATAGCTGATCGGGAACGTACGTTTTTACCATCCTATGACGACGTCGCCACTCATGTATATGATCAGATATGTGAGTGGCCGTTGTCTGTTTGAAGTTGGTAAGAAGTTCTGTTCCCGTTTCATACCTTATTGGTAATTGAAAATGGGTTAAAAAGGTTGTGGCTAAGGTACTGAAGTTGTCGAACGAAGCTCTAGGCAATTCAATGTACCATTTTGCCGCTGGACCCGTTAACGTCCTCTGAAAGAGGCAAAGCCTTATCGAATCATCACTTAGGGTGTTTGATGAACACCATAGATGAAATGTCATCACGTGATTCGATGGATCTTCACCCGGATTTCCATTAAATTTAGGAATATCTGATGGAAGTTTATGTGGAATCGCTGGCCACTAAGGGGCGTAAGCAATTGGATCATTTGTTAACCGGTTTAAATAAGGTAACTCTAAAGTTGCCACGAATGGTAACTGCTGATTCAGATTAGGTGAAGCATACCCAGGGTAAGATGGGATTGCCTGAGAAGTTGGTCTTTGCATGCCAGCATAATGCATCTGATGCTGGTATGACTGATAAGGTTGGTGGACATGACCATTGTAAAATGGTTGATTTTGACCGTTTAGAATGTATGGCTGTCCGCTGCTTGCAAAGATTTGCTGCTCAGAACCTTGGTATACTTGTTGGAATTGTGGTTGTTGGTATTGCACCAGCCATGGTTGAGAAGCCATGTGTTGTTGCTTTATACTAACCGTTGGACCAAGGTGTGGGGTAATTGTACTCGTCTGGACCTGTGTCGCCCCACTAGTTGGCGATTGTGGTTGAGTCACAGGGTCAAGGGGCTGTTGCATTACAACCTGAGAAATCTGAGGTTGGCATACGACAGGCAGCGTTTGAACTTGTGACACTGTCACAATAGCCGGTGTAGTCGGGATATTCGACACAGGTACACATTGTTGCATCGAATACACAACTCTTGGTTGTTGAGGTAGTATAGGTACCCAACCACTTGAGGTAATTCCAGTATAACCTGAATATTGTTGTGAACTCCCGTATGGATATCCTCCCTGAGGGGATAATGAAAGGGTATACTGCCCCCCATACGGTGGTAATCCAGAACTCAAGGGAAATGTTTGTCCTTGGGGACCGGACAACCCAAATTGACCTCCAATTGGATCAATTTGTTGAGACTCAACATAAGAGTTTCTGGATATTATTCCGGTTGAAAAAACAGGAACGGACCAGACTGTTGAAATAGCCCCTGAGTGGGCTCCTTCTAGCGGTTGAGAGCTAGTTGGGATAGATGGTAGGCCGACGAACATTGTCGGAGTGACAGCAGGGAGTTCTGTTGTTGCTGTGTCGGATGACACAGTCCTAGATGTTGACGGTTGTTCAGACATTTGGAGTCTATCCAAAAGATTACCTAGCAATTCTACAGGAACTTCCGTTGGTGGTAGACTAACTTCTGATGAAGAAGGATATAGAGTGATCCCGACTCCAAAGTGCGTTGGAGTACTTGTTTAAGGATCTTCTACAATTTCTTCAATTGCAATCAGACCAGGTGGAAGGGGAACACCGTCAGGTTAGTAAAATATTTCTGGTGCCGAAGAAGGGGTGGAATCGACAGCGACAGATGTTTGAAGAGCAAGACTCTCCGAACCGGTTGTAGATGGAACTGGTTCGGTAACACAAGTGTTTACTCTCAAACTAGGATCAGTATCACTGTCCCTCTATGGTTGTTGAACTTCTTCTGTAGAGGTAGGGATTCCAGAAATGTTTGGAGTAACCGGAATCTCTGATGTCGTTGGAACACTTGTTCTAACTTTAATAGGAGATTTTGAACCGGTTAAACGAGTTCGCTTTGTCTGTATTGGTTTCGATTCCAGAGACAAAGACGGTTGACTCGTAAGCCTCCATGAACGACGGGGTTTCAATTGACTTTCTTCCACGATTGCGTATTACTCGATCAACTAAAATAAAAATGGGAAGTATGTTTCCGAATTAAATGAATTTTAGACGCTTTTGACACAACTTGTTTTTTCAGTTTTTAAGAGTCGAGAAAAAACAAAAGATGACTCTAGTCTCCTTCGATTTTTAATGAGCCTGAAGTGACAAGTGCTCAGATGGACCTTTTCCATTAAGGAGTCTGAAAAGGAACGAAAGGGACTGCTCTGGAGATCTAGGTAGAGGGAGTACTAAACCAATTGCAAAACTGCAGAATACTTTTTACGGTACGGCAGTCAATCTTCCCGAATGCTGTGTTCGGTGCATTGCGATCAGTAGGGCGGCCGACACGGCTTCCTATGGATAAAAGGTTTTAGGCCTATAGGGGTCTCCCAATATATACTCGACGGTACGTGGGAGCACAAGTCAATACTAGCACTTATCATCTCAAAGTGGAGGAATCACCCAACCATCAGTGAGGACAACAGTTACCAGGCTTTACGACGCCAGAATACGTCTCTAGCCTAGACCTCTAAATGTTGTGTGTTAAGTTCCAATGCGTTGTTAGATTCATTCAATTTATTTTAAGTTGATCTTTCTTAGAAGTTTGCCTTTTGGGATCACCACGAGATGTAGATGTAATTCCTAAAATGCAATCTAAAGATGATAAGCAAACTTTTATCTCTTTTCAGCAATGAAAATCCTAGCTACAAGGGGAAAAGAAAGACACAATCTTTTCTCAAAGAGCAAAGAGCACACTGTAAATGCACTTTTCCTAAATCAAGCCAAACAGACTGTCAATATGCAAATGCACATGTGCATGTATTTTTTTTTCACTTTCTTAATATTGATGCCTAAAAAGAAAGTTGATGTACAAATCTGAATTCGCTTTTAAGTGACAAACACAAACAAGCTTATTTTCGAAATCAAAAGGTAGAGATGATTACGACACTTTATGATTTTGAAATAAATACTCGTTTCGACACCAGAAAGTTACAAATTCAAACCAAAGGCAAAAGTAAAAGCATAATCGACTGTCAACAGCAAATAAACTTTCTCCTAAGATCAAAATTGACACTTACGACATATCTAAATCAAAGGACGACAGTATGACTATTCTACTTTTTCAATGGAAAACTGTAAATGATGTAACAAACACACAAAGAACATCTACAGTCTTTTTGTACAAAGGAGGCAGAATTAAGGCAAAGAAAAGGGGTTTTTAAATAGACACACACACTGATCATAGGCTGCAAAAATCAGAGACAAAACTGAAAAATGAAGCAAAGAACCTCAGCTGCACAAGGCTTAGGCTGATCAGCGCACCTGTTACACAGAGAAACTGGATTGCAGCGCAGGTAGCCCTCTCGGGAACTGTGTTGAAATGCAGAATCTCTTCACAGAGCCTGCGCTGGGGCAGAAACGAGGATTCTATCCGGGTTCTGGGTCACGGTTTGCAGTTTAATCTATGGTTTTTTGGCTGAGTAAAAGCAATCAGTAATGCACAATCAGAGGGTAGATTTAAAGGAGGTCTAAGAGCTATCACAAAGGGTAATCAGATCATTTGTGAATCAGCTGTTCAGATCATAAACAGATCCAGTGAATGGATTGAAGTAGCAGATGTCTACTTTGCATTTGTTAATGACTAATGCAGTTCGATTGCTACTTCTATGTTTATGAAACAAACAACAAGAGAAACACAAACAAACTAAATAGACACGATCCCCAGTGGAGTCGCCATTTTGTTAACGGGAAAAGTGTCTACTCAGAACGACCCTATCCCACTAAGGTGTGACAGTGTCCTTAGAAACAAACAAGGAAAACTACTTTCGTATTCTTCTTTATGAACTATAAACGAAGAGGAATAGGATGAACCAACCTGTGTCTTGCGCTAGTCCTTTGATCCAATCTCTCTCCTCTTTGATAGCTTCCAACTACCTGCTCCCTTACTTGCCCAGCTTCACCAAGTTCCTGTAAGATCACAGAAGAAGAAAACTACACAAAGACATGGATTTATATTCATAAATAGCTTAGGATCAGATTTAAGCTAAACATACAAATGTAACAAACATCAATGAAACACAAGCATGTAGGAGAAACTCAAATAGTTTTATTGATATAAAAAGAAGGTCCAGGAGGAGTTACAGCCGATGATTCCTGATCCAGCATCAACCTCCCAGCAAAGGAATCCCCTCTTCACCTCCAACAAAGCATAAATCACCCAATACTCTGATATCTATCTCAAAACCAACAACAATTCTCTGCAATGTACAAAATTCCAGCCTCTGGATCTCTAGGATGAGGGATCCATATATAGATGTATGCAAAGAGGATGAGTCAGCTTATGATCTGACAGTGTCTTCTCTCTGTCAGTTCTTGCTTCCACTTGGAGACTGAGAGCCTCTTACTCATCCTTGGTCGAACTCAGTGAGGCAAGTGTCATTGGGGAAGATTCTGGAAGCTTCCATTGTCTGTCCACCTCGCAGAATGACACTGCCATTTGTCATTTCCTGCTCAACACACCCTAGTAGTGCATTTAGGTGCATTGCAACACACCTAGCTAGTATACTTGGGTGCTATGCAACGCAGCTAGCTAGTGGAGCAGCTGAAATGATCCTGATTTGACTGATTCTGAGCAGTTTCTGGTGGAGAACTTCTGGGAGAAGCTGTAATTTGTTGACCTTGTTCCTTTAGGGGCTGGAACAACACTTTAGGGACTTAGGATCCCTTGGTTTATGGACATTTCATGCTTAGAGCTGTAAGGCACAAAAATGTCTATAACACCAAGAACCCATCCCATAGTGGGGGACTAGTAACATTATTTGTTCCCTTCACATGTGTTGTTTAATAAAATGTATTCTATATATATCTGGTTTCCATTGGATTATTGGAGTTACTTGCGCTTATTTTACTATTCCATTTTGTTGTTTAACTATGATTGTGGCATAGATCAAGGCTTTGGAAGCTTTTGTTTTTATCATTTTCTACAGATCTAAAATGTTTAACAACCATTTTCATTGTTAGGGTTCTTTGTAATCCACAGCTTTAAGTGGCCTCTTTTCGTACACATTCAAGAAGAAACACGATAATACATATCTTGCCAGCTGGGCCAAATTAGATTCATTTTTCTAGAGACCTGTTCTTGATTTTCTTCTAACTAACCGAGTTTTCATAGGGATTTTCTTTTTTAACAATGTTTGAGTATAAATAGGAGTCACATCTAAATAGAATTTATCTAACTGTTACAATAATTTAGGAAAAAATTCTAACTATTTGTAATGTTGGCACTATATTTGTGGAAATTCAGAACATCGAGCCTTTGGAATCCTACAATGTTCTTTCTGGGCCATTAAATGAGTAATGTTTTTTGTCCTGCTAGTAGTCGTGTTGTTTTCTTATTAAAACGTGTTTGAAAGTTCCTTCATTGTCTTTTGTGTCTCACTGTCCTCTTTTCTCTGCATTTTGTTTGATTACCATGCTACTGGATATATGCCAAAACACACCCTCGCTCTCCCACTGAGCGGAACCAAAATTGATATTTTATTTTTCATTGATTTGGATCATTGTTCTAGGCTAATTCAATCTAGGTTGTTGATCCAGGTCTGTTGTTATCACAATCACAATACAAGAGGGGGGCCTTTTAACATAATCCAAAGTGTTCACTGACTATCTAGACATGAAACTTTATTAAGGCATGACACATAGAATACCACATCTAAAACCAGTACTTTGCATATCGCCATCAGGAAGGAAGAAGGGGTGTTAACACTGATTTATGGTGATTTCCCAATATGTCAGACCTAAAATTTCACACAACCATAATTCATAATGTTTCGGGCCCATCACAATCACAAGTCGAAAGGGAGTTCGCTGAAGGAGGAACTTGTGACTTGAGCGATCCCCAATTGCAATATCGCAATCAGCAGGAAGGAATTATCACGGTCGGCAGGGACGAGGAAATATTGTGGTCAGCGGGAAGGTTTTTATCACAATCAGCGGGTAGATTGGTAATGGGACTTGGATATGACAATCGGCAGAGAACTTGTGATATGCAATATCAGTGGATAACTTGCGATATTGCAATAGACAGGGGGGAAAACTTTGCGATATCGGTGGAGGAACTTGTGATATATGATATTGCAATAGCAAAAGGGAAGGGGAGATGGGCGGTTGTTGTATTGATTTATGTGATATGCTAACATGTGGCCTGCGGGTCCAGTTTATTTGCAGCGCGAGTGGTGCTTGGTTTATATGCAATATATAATAATAATAATAATAATAAATGGGGCATGGTTTATGAAAAGCAAATAAAGGGGAATGGGGAACAATGCTAGAGTTGGAATATTAAATGGATTTCGGCTAGAGTTTCAATTTATAAACAAAATGGAAATCCATCTAGAGGTATATACAAAGGGGAAAATGGGGTTTGTGAAAGAAATGGGTTGTTTAGAGAATATGGGAATTTCTCCAAAATAAATTAGACTGGACCTATCCTTCCATCTGTAATCTCCAATTCGAAAAACACAACAACCCCTTTCGGAAAAGCAGTAGATAGATGCAAATGATTAATCAAACTAACAAATTATTTCTAGGGGTTATCACGGATAAAAAAATGGAAAATTTCTCCAAAGATAATGGAAATATATGCTCACTTATAAAATTGCAAAGGATCAAAGTAAAAATATCCATAGATTTATTTTTAATATGCAAATAACTTCCACCTTGTCTTTTCAAATAAGAATTTGGAAAACCTACATAAAAAGGATCATCATTGAAGGACCACGAAGAGGGTGTAATTTGAACTTGTACAATATGCACAAGGCTTCAAATTTTACATATATACCATTCATCTTACCAACCAATTGTAGTCTTCAAATTATTTAGTATACCCAGGTTCTCAACACTTATAATGTTGTGTTTAGAAGTTAATTTTGCAAATAGCCTATAAATATTCTGAAATAAAATAGAACTAGTTAAATTTACTTATGAGGGTTTAGAAAATTAATTAATAGATTGTGAGTTGTTTATCTTGTCAAATAGCTCCATTTCGAAACAAATGGTCTCTCTGAATAAAAAACTAATCTTAGACCAAAACATCATCAACTTTACATATTAAAAGTTAATGAAGTTATCCTAACCAAATCCTCGTTGAATTTACTTAAGCAAAGGTTATTCAAGGTGTTTGGACATATCTGCATTGATAAACATGTTTTCTAGTCACATATGCAAGAGTTTCAACAATATATTATCCAGATTAGGCATCCAAATGAATTGATATTAAAAGAAGGACAATTTATTAATCAACTTGAGTCGTGGTGGAAACTCTTTGTAAGAAATAATGCTCGGTGCAATGGCTAAAAGAAAGAGAGTGGAACTCCAAATTTTTCCATAAAGCCATGACAAATGCCGACATAATTACAAGATATTTCTCTTATCTCTAGGAATGGCCAAATATTGGTACAAATTGAGGAGCTAGAGTAGGAGCTTCTATCCTATTTTCAATCCTTGCTCATGGAGCCCTCTCCAAAAGAATTTGCAGCTATTTAACATAATGTCTCAAATACCCATAACCTTATTATTGAGGATCAAAAGGTTGAACTGATGAGGGAGGTCACATTTGTTGAGGAAGAGGTGGTTATTGTGATGTCCAAGCATAAAGACCCGAGTTTTGATGGTTTTACAATATACTTCTTCAAGGCTTATTAGTCAATTCATTGGATCTAAAGTACATCTGTTGGTGGAAGGATCCCATCATTCTTAGAAGCTATGGCTTGGTATCAATTCCACTTTTATCATTTTGATTCATAAATCAGGTAGGTTTGATGATATTAGTGGATTTCAACTAATTTCTCTTTTTAATGTGATATACAAAATTATTTACTATCCTATTGGGAACCATTTGAAGCTACTTTTAAATAGTATCATCACTTCCAAGTAGACGGGTTTTGTGGAAGGAAGGACAATTCTTGATGGAATTATCACACCACATGAGGTAATTCATTCATTGAAGAAAACTATAAGGGTTGGAATGCTCACCAAATTGGACCTTTCTAAAGTATGTGATCGGTTAAATTGGCATTATCTCCTTCTTAATATTTAAGATTTTGGTTTCTCCTCTAAGTGGATTGAATGGATTAAGTCCTTAATTTATACACCTTATTTTCCATTCTATTGAATGGTTCTTTGATCATGACCTTCAAATTGTTTTAGAGGCCTTTGCCAACGTGGACTAATTTCCTGTTTTCTTTTAATCCTAGCTGTGGAGGGGCTAGGAAGTTATCTTAAAGTTGTTGGACATCAAGCCACCATAAATGGTTTGCACCTGTATGGTAAAAATATTCACATTACTCATCAACAATTCATGCATATAATGTTTTTTTCCCTTCCTAGTGTGATGGAGACCATGGACCTTAAATATTTTAAATGACTTTATGGAAGCCTCTAGGACGCTATAAAGGGGAATAAATTGAATGTATATTTCCTCAACACTAATGGGATTGTTTAGAGGCATATTGTTGGCCTGCTAGAGTTCAAACTTAGTACTCTCCTCTCTAAATATTTGGGAGTGCGTCTTATCAATAATTATTTATGCTCTATGTGTTAGCAAGGTATTTTATAAAGGATATCCAATAAGTAAATATTTAGGATTTTTTATCCCTTAATATTTCAGGATTACTTCTCCTCCTCAATTTAGTTCCTCAATATCTCCCTATGTACCAATTGTCAACCCTAGATTCTCCTAAAGTTATTTTCAAATATATAACCTCTATCTATGAAGACCTCCTTTGGAGGGGACCGAGGAAGGAAGAGAAGTGGTTGGAAGTTGCCTAGGAAAAGCTTTGTATTCCTAAGTTGGCAAGAGGATTAGGTTTGAGAGACTTAGAGTTATTTAATAAAGCACTTAGAGGAGGAGGAGTAACTAAAATTTGGAAAAAGATATGGGATAGTAACTATGGTCACTCCACCTAGTCAGAAAAGATGAGAGAAAAAGAGTATCCCCAAGGTTCCTCGATACGAAATTTGAATCTAAGTGATCAAATATTAATCTCAATTCATGCTTTTTGGGAAATTCAAGGTAGTTACACTGCTTTCTTCTAAAACAATGCATGGAAACAAATGTTATATTTAAGAAATAATTCTAATGTTATATATTTATAGAAATTCAACTGAAAACATTAATGCCTTAAGGCAAAAGATTTATGGAAACCAACTCAAAGTCCCAGTACATTGTATCAATGGAAACCAATTGAAGATTGATCATTTCATCCCCCTCTCTTATTCTAGACTATTTTATCTAAGGAGCTTCAACATTGGTAATTATCTATCTCCAAGGATTATGACAAACTCTAATGGGGTTATTTTATCAAAAGGATGTTTACCCTTAAAGAAGCATACTCTCTTCTCACAACTTTTCAATACATACACCAGAATCCTATATAGTAGAAATTTGGATGAATGGAATCTGGTCCAAAGTTACCCAATTTCTCTAGCTAGTGGGACCAAGAAAGATTCTTACATGAGAACCAATAAGGAGAAAAGGATTTCACGGCCCCTTGCTTTGTTCTCTTTGTTGGAATCAGGAAGGGAATATGGAGTACCTCTTGAACATATGACCTTTCAATGAGTCTCTCAACAGTAAGGTTTTATTTCATTTTTGGTACTCAAACCATAATTCCAATAGTTTGATAGAGATAATGGAATAGTGGAGATCAAATGTACTCATAAATCTAATGGAAAGAAGAGCTTGGATCCTAATTTTTTCATGTGGGCACATTGGAAAGAAAGGGACAGCTGAAAATTCAAACAAAAAAAGTAGTAAAGATGCATTTTGGAAAGTCATTTTACAAAACATACCAGAAACCATTCTCTTCGAACCTTTTTCTTAGGAAGATTGGAAATGAAACCCTTAGAAATCTGGGATCCTTAATAATTTGGGGCTCACACCATCTAGGACCTATTCGCTTCCTCCTATACCTCCATCCCCTATAGTGTCCTCTCCCTCCTTCTTTTTACCCCCTTTGATTGGTTTCGTGAAATTTAATTTTGATGGCACCTCTAAAGTAAATCCCACTCAAGAAGAATTTAGTGGTATCTATGGCTATTGGGAAATTCACCCATTGAATGTATGTGCATTGAATTTTGGAATTACTAGAATAAATTTAGTTGAATTGAAGGATATTGAATGGGGTTTAACCTTGGAAAGGAATGAGGGATACTCAAAAATTCATGTCAAATGGGATTCCCGATTGTTTATTGAGATAGTTAGGAAACTTATCGATGGAACCTAAATCGATAAACTACTTAAGAGTTAGAGACTTGAACACATCATCTCCAGCATCTATAAACTATTTTAATCCATCCATTACGTTATCTCTTCTCACTCGAGACGAGAAGACAATAAAATGGTTGATTTTATGGCAAAAATGGGTTCTCAAGATAGAAACACATGCATCGATGAATCCTGGCCTAGAGGGGAGATATCTAGTTGGAAAGGATCCTTCCAAATAATTTTAAATGACAATATCCTGTTAGCTCAATTTACTGGGACATATATTTTACTCATCAATCTAGGTTGGTATTCTTAGAAGCAAACCACAATTTATGGAATTTTGGATAAAACTAATATAGAAAGTAGTTTTGAAAATGGAAATGAATATCACAAATATAATTCACACTACAAAAGAAAATAAAAACATTTAGACCCATTCTATAAAAGCATAAATGATTGGTCAATGAGATTAGTCTCTTTTAGAAGATGAAGAAGAGGCTCTTTTCTAAGAGTCCTAGTTGTCCTTCCACAACATTTCTATAATAGAATTTCCAAGCATCTAAGAAAGAATGAGAGAATGTAAACTATGAAAGCACATGAATTAATCTAAAAAAGCATTTAAGAAAGTGAATCTTGTTTCCATTTAGTCCTAGATCATGGAGAAGAGGCTCTTTTCTAAGAGTCTTGGTTGTCCTTCCAAATTCAAGATAATTACTGAAAGGAAAGCAATCTTCACTTAAAACATGGACAAAAAATGAATTCATACTAAAAACATCTACAAATATTTACAATGAATAAATCTGATGAACATGAAGAACTAAACTAGCATATGCACAATTATAAACATTATACAACAAAGTGTACTTAGCCTGGTATGGGGGCCCTCCAACCTTGTTGGTACACTGTTAAAACACTCAGTTACAACAACTCATTCACTCTGGCAAGCATAAAGAAATCATGAAACAAAAGCCCTGTCTTCAATTATCTCAAAGTAATAGGCTTCCTTTTCTCTCAAATCTTTCTAACTATGAATGACTCTTCTTAAATAGGAAAAATGATAACAATATGAGCTAAGAAGTCTAAAACAACTATCATTAATGCTATCCCTCTTCATCAGGTCGAAACTATCCATTAGTTACAAAAAATCAAGATGAAACCCCAAAAATTCTAAAACTGCCACTTTTCCAGGGGATATTCTGGATGACTAGTCAAGTTTGACCAGTGTTGAACGACTACTTCACAGTTGTTTTGATGTGTCCCAATAGATTTTCAATCATCCTTCATTAACATAGTTTCCAGATATACGCTTTTTTTGATCCCGAGTCTCCTGCAACCATGACTTCAATGGAGCCATTACAAGCTTTTCTTGTTCTGTCTGAATTTTAATTAAATGCTCAATTTTTAAAAATACTAAAATAATTAAAAGACTTAGTTATGCTACCTTGTTATGCATGGATGGATGAAAATTAGGTAAATATGGTAGCAAGATAGTGGGAAAAAGTGATAAATATCGAAATAAGCATAGTAAAAATAAGTCAAAATCAGAGACCAACACTCTCGCTTGCTAAGTATCAAGCATGTCCTCATGCTTGGCTGCCTCCTCTGGATCTTTTCCTCTTTCTGGGATCTGATGTTGAAGCTTCTACCTGTGCTTCCTATAAAAGTGCCTCTATCCCTGTTGCTTCCTCTTCCCTCTTATAAACTCTAGTCTTCACATTTTGGGATTCATATTTGTATTTCCAGTGTTTTTGTTGTTTCAACCATCTATATGCTTGTTTTGAAATGAGAATATTTTGTGTTTCAAACCTCTTTGCCTTCCTTTTTAGTTTCTTATTCTCTTTCACTAGATGGTTGTTTTGTGCCTTGTACATTTTTTTTTCTTTATTCATATGCCTCTCCATGATCTATGATACTTGAAGACTCACCCTTAATCTCTTCATTTTTTCTGTTTCACTTCCTTTGATTGGTTTAGAGGTCTCTCCATATGCTTCTTT
Source organism: Pinus tabuliformis (assembly GCA_031772625.1). Lineage (NCBI taxonomy): Eukaryota > Viridiplantae > Streptophyta > Pinopsida > Pinales > Pinaceae > Pinus > Pinus tabuliformis. The sequence continues at coordinate 890,926,704 of CM062804.1, read as the reverse complement.
TGCCACTTCCTTAAATTTCCTGCTCATTTTCTCATAAGGAGAGTATGAAGAGGAATGGTCCTTTTCAGTTTCCTCACACCAAATGTCCCATTTGTCTTCTTTGACTTCCTTCAATCTTGCATTTACTTGTCTCTCTAAGTTTTTGAGGTGGTCACGATGTTCTTATTGTGCCTCATCAATAGGCATCTCCTCGAAACTTCCTTGTTCATATTCACCCTAAATTTCAATATGATTAGTCTCCTCAAGCACTCTATCTTCTTTTAATACCCTCTTCCTATATTTCCTAAGGAAAGAGACAAAAGGTTTATCCCTCTCACTATTTTCTAATTGGAACTTTTTCCTTGACTTTGTTCTTAGGTATGAAGATGTGTTCATTGTCTCTTTCGAAAAACTTGTTTGGGTATTTTCTTGTTCTTCTTCTTCTTGATTTTCTGTGAAGCTATTTCTCTTGAAGTTTGCCCATGTCTCATGTGTTTTTTTTCTAATTGAAGGTCAACCATCATTCTTATCAGCCCTTGATGATAATAGATTGTTTCCTTTTTCTCTTTCTTTTGATTAACTCCCTAATTCACTTTCAGGGGGCTCATTGTAAAGAAGTAGGGTAGATTAATTTTATTTCCCCCTTGGATATGTTGGAGAATTTTAACATGGTACATGTGTACCATATTGTATCTCCCATCACAGGTAAGATAATTTTGAATGATCAAGATGATTTCCTTCCAGGGATCCTGAAACAATCTCTTATAACTCCAATTTTTCAACTAACTGTCCCTTTTCTAGACTTCTGCAAAAAGTAGTTCCACTCCTTACCCTTTAAGTGTTGTCCCCTTTGACATTTTTCCCCTGTTTGTGGTAGCCCTGTGACTTGGGCTATATATTCTTCATTTACTATAATAGTTAAACCTCATATGATTGTTTTCCTTCATAAAAATTGGCTACAAATAATTATCTGAGTTCAGTATTATTCCTTCTGAATTTACCCAAGAACTAAAGAAAATCTGCCTCATGGAGTTTCATGATACTCTCTCGTGTCCAATTTTCTATTTGAAATCCTATAGGTTCAGTTCTTCATTCCATTGAATAGGCTCTATGTTGTTTTAGAAAACACTTCCAATTTTTGGGTTTTCAAAAAACAAAAGTTTATACAAAATTTCAAAGAAAACATGTAACATTGTTGAATTCTAAGGAGAATAAAAAAACGATGCCCTGTACATACCAATTTCTTGGGGATACTATGGTCAATTTGGTGCTAAGTTCAAAACAATGCCCTGCATCCTTGTTTTTTTAACCCTCATGTACGTTTGAAATCAGAGGAAAAAAATGAATTTGATACAGGGATTTTCAAGGCATGTTCCTACAACATTTCCTTAAATCTCGGCTCTTTCTACGAGTCTTATTGACTGATAATTAGCCACTTTTACCAAAATTGAAAGAAAATATGAGTTATTTCCTATATTTACTACAAGAAATTTCCAAATCTATTCTATACAGATTTCTTTCCATGAGTCCTACTCTCTATGAAATACTCATTTATTTTCCAGACTGGAAACAAAGTCGAGTTCTTACCTATATTTCCTCCACGCATTTGCCAAAGTTTGAATTTCTGTTGACTTTTTTTATAAGAATTAGAAGTCTAGATTCATATGTGGAACTCTCTGTTATGATTCATTCACAAGCTTTTTGTGTGATTTCTTACCTATGCGCACAACTAGTGTAACCTCTGTCTCCCAAAAATCTCATACTACACTGCTAGTTTCACTTACAGTCATAGTTCCTTTAATTTTTTTTCTTTTAAATTATCCCCTGTTTTGTTCTCATTATGCCATATCCATAGCTACATTTTGAATTTCATGGAGTGTTGTTCTTGTGGTCATGTTTCTCCTCCATTCCTCTTGATGACCGTTGCGTGAGAATGGTTTCTCCTTTGGTTGCTTAATCATTTCAAATTGGGCCCTTACCTCTACATTTTGTTTTCGTGATCTCTTCCACTTATGCTTTTCAGATGGGTATGCATTAATAAATTTTTTTTGACAGAGTATATGCTTTCATTGCCTTGTTAAGTTCATCTCTCTGTGCTCCTATTGTCTCAATATCTTGATTTCATCATTAGACTTAGTAGGCTTATGTTATGTTATTCACTTGAGATTGTTTGTCTTATTTTGTAGGAAACACTTGCCCATACTTACTCTTATTTCGCACACCTGTCTTTGTCAATCTTATTATGTTGCCTTTGTTGGAAGTGAAGGGAGGTTTACCCTCTGATTTTGATTTAAATTTAAAAACAATGGGGGTGCAAAAGATCTATAAAAGAGTGGATTTTGAGAAAAATGGAGGCATAATGAAAGAATTTTATGAAAGGAAATGGAGGTCTAGAAGGGTATATAGTATAAATAGGAGGCAATATCAAGATCATATTAGTCTTTAATTATGATTATTAATTCAAAAATTGAAGCACTTAAAACATAAAAACAATTTAACTCACATAAATTTTCTTGATTGTAGCTTGATCTTGGAAGAAGGTTTCATCTTTGTTGTGCTGGAGCTCCTTTTGAGATGGAGTAATCCTTTGAAGTAGATTTTTCTTTTTGAGATAGAATAGTCCTCTACTGCCTAATGATATTTCTGAAGTAATGGAGTTTTTAGTGCTTCTAAAATGAGTCCTTTGCACAAATAACATCTTGTTGAGATAGAATAATTCTTTGAAGTAGTTGATAATTAGGTCCCTCTAGAGTATTTGATATTCCAGGTCCCTACTGACATATTTTTCTTTTGATTCTCAGGTCCCTCTGACATATTTTCTTGATGCTGCTTTCAGGTCCTTATGAAGTGTATATAGGGTTTGAAAGTAACAATAGACAAGAATATAAATACTACTTGTGTTTTACATTCCCTCCTTTCTTATTTGTAGACTTGTCCTCAAGTCTTAAAATATAATGTTGAAATTAAATTTGAACTGAAAATAAAAGAAAAGAATTCATACTCGCCAATGATTTGGTTTTCAAATATGAATTTAGATTTGATCTGCACCAAATATTTGGTTTTCTTTATATTTTTTATTCTATAGTTAAGGAAGGCATATGACTATGCTTTTCCCAAACTTGTATGTCTTCCTCTGTTGAGAGTTTCTTCAAAAAATGTTCCTTATTGGTTGGTTTGTTGTGGACTTTTAATCTATGTCCATTGACTAGGAATGATGTTTTAGATTCATCTATTGTTCTAATTCTTACTGATCCATTATCAATTATTTCTTCTATCTCATATGGGCCCAGCCAATGAGTAGTAAATTTTTCTTTGAAATCTTTATATTTTGAAGAATAAAGAAGTGCCCAGTCTCCCATATGAAAAGGTTTCTTCTTGATAAATCTATCATGCCATTTATTTCTTTATTGTTGCACCAATGATGTATGTTCTACAACTTGTTTCCTAATCTCATCTAATTCATTAAGTTGCATTATTATTTTTCGTTGTGCTTCTGAAAGGTCCAGACCCAATTTTGCTGCAAATTTGTATGTATGGATCTCAAATTCAATTGGAAACAGAACTTATTTTCCATAAACAAGTTGATAGGTTCTAAATCTAGTAGTATTCGTCCATGTTATCCTATAAGCCCATATTACTTCATTCGGTTTCTCTGACCAATCCTTCATGTGCATGTTCACTGTCTTTGTCATGATGTTTTCAAGTACTTTATTTGTTGATTTCACTTGTCCATTTGCCTAAGGGTGATATGGAATTGATTTCCTATGCTTGATTTTGTATTTCTCTATAAGGTCTCGAACAAGCTTGGAGCTGAACTATGCTCCTTCATTTATGACAATCTACCTTAGAACCCCAAACCTTACAAATATCTCTTCAAAAAGAAAAGATATTACTGTAATTTCAGTTGCCTTGGTCATTGCTTTGGCCTCCTCCCATTTCATTACACAGTAAGTACATACCAAGATGTACTTCTTACCATTAGATGGTGGTTTGATAGGACCAACAAATTCAAGAACCCATTGTTTAAATGTCTCTATAAGTACTTGCGGTTTTAATGGAATTTCACCAGAAACTATAGGTTTGCCTATCCTTTGGCATCTATCACATCTTTTAACATAAGTCTTTGAGTCTCTGAATATTGATGGCCAATAATAGCCCTGATTCAAGACCTTATATGTTGTTCTTTTCCCTGCAAAATGACCACTACATGGTTCATCATGACATGCTTTTAAAATATCAATAATTTCATCTTCTCTTATGCATTTTCTAATTAAAAGATCAAGTCCAATATACAAAATGTCTTAATTAACCCAACTATATCTAGCACTATCTCTAATTAATTTCTTTTTCTGTTTATTTGTAAAATTAGAAGGTATTTTCCTGGATGATAGGTAATTAGCTATGTCAGTAAACCATGGGGATTTGACTGTTATAGCAAATAAGTGCTCATTAGGAAAACTATCAGGAACAGGAACAATCTCACCAGGAAGATGAAGCCTTGACAAGAAATCTACCATTTGATTGTCTTTTCTTGGTCAATCCAAAATAATAACATTGAACTCTTGCATTAATAACAACCATCTAGTGATTTTGCCATTAGTTATAGGTTTTTTCATTAAGTATTTTATGGTTGAATGATCAGTATGAATGAACACTTGATATCATGTTATGTAATGTCTAAATTTATTGACTGCATGCACAACAACTAGCATTTATTTTTTAGTTATGGTATAATTCAACTATGCTAGAGTTAGATTTTTGCTAAAGAAATATATAGCATTGATAAATTGATTTTATTTTTGTCCGAGAGATGCTTCTATTGTTGTATCAAATGCATTAGTGGATATGTGAAATGGTAATGACCAATTTGGTCCTCTGAGAATTGGTGCTATGGACAGTTTGTGTTTGATTTTATCAAATTCATGTTGACAATCTGTATTCCATTGAAATTTTATGTCTTTTGTAAGAAATTTAAATAATGGCAAAACTATTTTACTAAAATTTTCAATGAACCTCCGATAATAACCTACATATCCCAAAAAACTTTTTGCCTCTTTATGTGTTGTTGGTCGTAATAGGTTTACAATGACTTCTATATTTTTCGAATCCACTTTTATTCCAGATGATGACATATTGTGCCCCAACACTATTCCTTCAGTTAGCAGCATAAAACACTTCTCTTTGTAAAACCTTTTCCAAATTGTTTAAATAATCATCAAATGTGTTCCTATAAATAGTAAAATGATCCATGTATACTTCTACACATTCATGTATAAGATCGAAAAAGATGGCTAGGGCTGCTCTTTGAAAAGTAGCAAGTGCATTACATAATCCAAAATGTAACACGTTGTAAGCATATTTACCCCATGGACAAGTAAATGTTGTGTTATCCTGATCCTCTAATGCTATCTTGATTTGATTATAACCACTAGATCCATCAAGAAAGGAAAATAACTTTTTCCCTTCCAATGAATCTAGTACTTGATTGATAAATGGTAGTGGGAAATGATCCTTAAGTGTTTCCTTATTCAGTTCCCTATAGTCTACACAAATTCTCCATTTTCCATTTTTCTTAGGAACCAAAATTAAGGGAGAAACCCATTGACTATCAGAGATGGGGTAGATAATCCTACCCATAATAGTTTTTGTAATTCCTCTTTCACTATCTCCTTCATCATTGGATTCATTCTTATTTGTGGTTGTCTTACTATTTTGATAGTTTCATCCATGTAAATGTGATGGATACATGTTTTTGTATGGATTCCTTGCATATATGTATAATCCCAAGAAAAAGATTTTGAATATTTCTTTAATAGTACTGTTAGCACTCCAAGAAGCTCTCCTAGGTTGTAGCTCGGAGATGCTTGGTAACATATAAATCTTCAATATCGTTCTCGGAAGTATTGGAATAGATGATGGTTTGGATCAAGTCATATGACTATTTCAACTCTGTTTTCACTCAAGACATGCATGAACACCCTCAGCTTTACAAGGATTTAGACCACTAATGCTCAATAGTCTATAGATTCAATGGATAGATGGCGAATACTAACCGTACTAGCAGATGCATACATAAACACATATGAATGGCTAGCTATAGAAAGTAAATGAAACTTACAAATGTAATTTATCAATGCAGAGATAAGATGATAGTTATATGGCAGTAGACACAGAAGAAAACATGAATAACCTATTCAAGTGAAAGCTTAGAACAGAGGAGAAAATTGGAATTGAACATGTAACAGCAAAATAAGCTTATATTGCTAGAATTAAGATGAGATGCTGAGAGGAGTAGAGTCTCCATAGTCCCGAAAAGTTGAACCCTTGTTTCTTCTATCTTTCAGCCATTTATAGGCTTTTTATAATGCTCTCGGGCTTTCTGAGGCTCGAGAGGTCTTAATCTATCCCCTCTGTCTTCTAACTGCTTGATGCCATGACTCGACACACATGAGCTCAGAGGTCTCTTTTTTTAATAGCATAGTAACCAAATTCTGGTAATTGTGCCTTGCTGTTAGGTAGCTCGCTCGTGCTAGCGATGCTCCATGACTATTTCTATTGGTTCAATGGTGTTATGCTGTGGCTTTTTCCCCTTCCGGCCATCTGTCTCTCAGCCTTTGTCTCCCAACCTTTGTCCATTTGAATCCCTCTTCTAGCGTTAGCAATCATTGCTTAACACAAAAAGCGGAGGTGACCACCTATTCTGCAGCGTAAGCGTTCCACGGGCCTTTGGAACCCTTGAACCAGTCACTTCCTATTAACACAGGGAAATGATTTTCACTGTTAAATTCTGCCAACACTCTGTTCATTTTGGACTTCATATATCCTCAAATCCAGTCTATTTTCCTATTGGGTCCACCTTTGTAGCGATATCACATCTCGACCGTTGATCTAGGAGCTCTAAATCCAATGGTTGTGATCCATTTCGGGCGGCTCTTTTGTACAGGAGTTAACCACTCTATGAGGATGGTTTTCTCTCTCCTTAGGATATGTGGCAGTCATTGTATGGGATTGGGCGGAGCCCAGCCTAAACCACTTATCGCCTTTGGCTCTCCCGAAATCCTGCCTGTTTTGTGATTTTCCCTTTATATTGGAAAATGCATTAAAATGTGAAAATCCCGCTTTATCGAACTTGAGATAGTGTTCAAGAACATTAATAGACCCTTTCAGGTCCATAGTGTCGCATCAGTGTTGTTTCTTTGTATTTCGTTAAATAACAAAAAATGTGAAAATACATTAAAAACTCCTTTTGACAAATCTCAAAATCTAAGCAGTAATGTCTATATAGCCTTGGAGTCCAGCTAATCGCATTACATGCATGTATGGGTATAGGCCCCACTTGATGGTGTTGCTCTGATATGATATAGTGATGTGATCTGATCGCAATCACATATTGTGATAACCCCTGGCTATTATAAGCGCTCTATTGTTGTTTTCTGATTGCGATTCATCGATGCAACATGGGCCGTCGATCTGTGCACTTGATCGATGATCCATGTTGACTTCGCTGATCGCCATAACAAGTTCCATATAGTCTACACCGATATCTACCGATTGCCACTGCCGATTATGATCCGCCGATTGGATCTGGACCATTGATCAGCCAGATCTGACGGCTCTAGTGCATTCACTGTTGCCTTGGGTTTTTGCCTCCCGATAGTGTTTTTCCACTTGTTTGAAGGTTCCCCTTATGCGATGGTTTTGATCCTTTGAATGATCATAAGAAGATTTCAAAGACTTAGATAGTGTTTTGGATCTATTTGGATCAACACCTCAGGGCTAACACCTTATGGCGAAAGCGGAGCAAGAGGAGGCATGGCCATCAGCGCTAAAATAGGGGAAATTTTTGCTAAAAATAGCAGCACTACACCTTAGGGGCTAACACTGGTTCCTTCTAGGGATGAAAGCCTCCCTGTGAGGTTTCAAGAACTGCAGACCATTGCCTTTTCAGTAACAAGTCAACAACCAAAACAAACTTATCTCCTAGTGTTCCATTGGGCATGGGTTTATTTGCATAAAAGCAAAAACTAAAAATACCTATTACAATGTTAAGGTTTTAAAGACTCATATGAGGTAAAGTTTCAAAAACCGCCCATTGACTAGGCCATCAAAAACACCTTCCCCCTCCAAATTGTGCAGAATGAAAGTATTGTTCATCTGAACTTGAGCAATGACAAATGTTCCTATCCATAAGGCATCAAATTTACCATGGTTGCCCTTCTTTTCGTTCAATGCATCCAATTTTAGAACCCAGTCACCAACCTGATAACTGCCCATTTTTGCCTTTCTATCAAAGGTTTCTTTGATCTTCTTCTAATGAGTTCTTGGCTTCTCAACCAGTTGTTCTCTGATATGTTGTAATTCAACCAAGTTACTCATTCTCCTCGCTATGTCGTTCTCTTCATCCTGTTCTTCTTGCAAGAATTTGGCCATAGGGAGAATCAGCTGGATAGGAAAAACAGCATCAGCCCCATAAACCAGCTTAAATGGAGAATTTCCTATGGATTTCTTGTTAGTAACTCTGTCAGCCCATAGTGCAAACTTCAACTTGGAATCCCAGTTCTTTTTGTTGTCCTTCAATAGTTTTTTGATTATCCTTACAAGACTCTTGTTAGATGATTCTGCTAGGCCATTGCTTTGAGGGTATTATGAGGTAGAATGCACCAATTGAATTCCAATGGATTCACACATGTCCACCAATTCTTCTACCCTGAAAGTTGCTTCATTATCAGTAACTAGTTTTGTTGGGCAACCAAATCTAGTGAAAATATTCTCATTCAAGAACTTTATGATAGCTTGATGATTAGCATTTTTAGTGGGTATGGCCTCAATCCATTTGGTGAAATAATCATTGGCTACCAAGATCCATTTGTGATGGCCACTGGAATGTGGATTGATCTCACCTATGAAGTCCAAGCCCCACTGCTAGAAGGGACCATTGATGTGTACTGGCTTCAAGGGCAGAGATTTTGTTGTTGTCTTCCTACAAACCTCTGGCATTTGTTACAAGATTTCACAAAAGAAAAAAAATTAGAGAATAGAGTAGGGCAATAATACCCAGCTCTCAAGATCTTGTGGGCCGTAGTTTTCCAATAATGATGCCTTCTGCAGATGATAGAATGCAACTGGTGTGTGACTTCCACTGATGTTCCTTTGTATAGACATCTCAAGAGGATCCCTAATGGGTCTTTCCAATAGAGTAGGTTTTCATTAATGCAAAATTTGGCTGATCTGATCTTAATGGCCCGGGGTTGACTTGAGTTATGCCCTGGAGGGACTTCTAGCTTCCACAAAAAATGAACTACACTAGAATACCATTCACAGGTGGCTAGATTTTCAGCCAATGACTGATTCTTCTCTCGCTCTACTGTTGCTTCCTCTGTCCACTCACCACCTAAATTTGAACCCACGCAATTGATGTCTAACAAACTGCAATTTTCCTCAACCATAAGCTTAGCCAAGCCCTAGCCTTTGACAAGCTTGGTAGGCTTCACCTCTATGTTGAACTCTATGAATTTTGCAATCCATTTAGCTCTATTTCCATTAATATCTAGCTGAGTTAGAACATCTTTTACTGAGGCCGACAGTACATATGCAGTCACTTTGGAATGCAAAATATAAATTTGAATGCCTTTAAAGATTTTATGAGAGCATAAGCTTGTTTTTCAATAAGGTCATACCTTAGTTCAGCGTCCCTCAGTGTTTTGCTAAAAAAGGCCACAGGACATTCTATGCCTTCATCGTTTTTCTGCAATAGAACCATTTCAAGTGTATCATAAGAGGCAAAAGAGAAGATATAAAACTCCCTGGTATAATCTAGGCTGATTAGAGTGGAAGCTTCCATGATAGCTTGTTTGATGGCTTCAAAAGAGCTTCTTGCACCATCTATCCATTTTATTTCTGATCCTTTCTTTATCATGGAAGTGATGTGCTTCACTAGCTCTGTGAAGTTTGGAATAAACCTCCTAACAAAGTTAATCTTACCCAGGAAAGATTGAATGTCCCTTTTTGACCTTGGGATGGACAATGTCTGAATTGCTTGAACTCTTGCTAGATTGATCTTTACACCTTCAACAGAAAAAATATGTCCCAGAAGTTTGCCTTCTTCTAGAGAGAATTGTGACTTCTTTGGGTTCACGGAAATTCCAAATCATTTGCACTTTAGAAACACATTCTTCAAATGCTGCAAATGGTCCTTGTGACTGCTGGAAAATATTGTTATTTCATCAAGGTAAATAAGGACAAACTTGTCCTTCTCTCCCACAAGGGCTATGTCTGTGGCCCTCTGAAAAGTAGCCTAGCGTTCATCAGTCCAAAAGGCATTTTGGAGTACATGAAAGTGCCCCAAGGATTAGTGAAGGTGGTATTTTCCTGATCTTCTAGATGTACATCAATCTGATTGTAGCCTGAAAATCCATCTAAGAAACACATGACTCTAGCCCCTAAAACTTTTTGCAGCAAGTGTTCCATCTTATGCAGGGGGTAGTTGTCTTTTTTAGAGAATTTGTTTAGATTCGTGAAGTCAACACAAAGCTTGATTTCTCCATTCTTATTTCTTACTACCACAAGCTTAGCTATCAACTTTGAATAGCTTAGGGGAACTATGATCTTGGCATCTAGCAGCTTCTTTATTACCTTTTCAATCAAAGGCAATAAGAGAGGGCTGATAGGTCTTAATTTTTGCTTAAAAGGGACGGTGTTCTTTTCCAGTGGAATTTTATGCTGAATGATGTCTGTGTCATAGGCCTTAAGATCACTGTACTCCCAAGCAAAAATATCATCAAATTGTTTCATCAAGGTGCAGTACTCGGAACTTTGGGCAGCAGACAAGTGAGTGGACAGATTTATGTACTTTGGATGGGCTGGACTCCCTACATTATGTCTATGAACAACAAACTCATTTTATTTTTTGGCACGCTTATAAGGTACATCAATATGATCAAACAACTTCTCTATAGGCACCAATCCTTTGGGTATATGGTTACTAGGTAGCTGGACAATGTTATTCTGACCAATTTTGTCCTTTAGCTTGGACTGATTGCATTCTTCAATGGTTTCATTTTCTTGGTCAATGTGCATTTCATAAAATTCATCAATGACTTGTAAAAACCTATTAATTATCATCATCTTTAAAAACTTTCTAGTATTTGACATTGTCAGGCAGAGATGGACTATATTTCACCTGAACTTCATAAGTCAATTTAGGGGGCAAAGGAGGAATAAACGTGCTAGCAAACACAGCAAGGGAATCAGCAAGTTGGTTCTTCATTCTTGGGATGTAAGAAATGCTGAAAATATTAAAAGAGTCCTTGAGCTTCCATACCTCATCTCTGTATGCTTTCAGCCTTGGATGCTTTGCTTAGAAATTTTTGTTGACCTGCTGAATGATAAGGTCTACATCTCCAAACACCTTCAAACCTTTGATGCTCATTTCTTTAGCAGCGTTTAAGCCCAATATCAAGGCTTCGTACTCTGCTATATTATTTGTGACTTGAAAAGTTAACTTGAAAGATAAATGAATGCATTCTTGTGTGGGGGACAAAAGGACTACACCTTCCCCTGTAGCTTCCTTATAGCAAGCTCCATCAAAGAACATGTCCCAAATTTGTGGGCCTTGTTCCTTTGTGATCTAGCAAATCGGTTTCCTAAGCTGCATGGAGGTCAACTGGGATTCTTCAATCTGAAGAATACAGGCTCCAAAATCAATGTCGACAGCATATATGGGATGATTAGTGGGATTCCTTTCATCATTGATGATATAAGCCAACTGAGCTTCCCCATATAATCTCCTACTCTCACCTCCAAAAATTGGGACAGTAGCATAGGACAGATAATTTTGCAGTGTTCCACCCAATCTCTTGATCCAACCTCTGGAGAGCAACATGCCAAACTTGGGGGGTACATCTGCTACCACAATATCCATCATCATGCTCTTCATGGGTAGCTGAGACAAGGTGATGGCTAGCTACTTGATTAATCCCAAACATTTCACTTTTCTAGAGTCAAAATAAAACAGGTCATGATAAGACTTTGTAATTGTCAAGACCAACTCATCCATGATAGCCTTGGGCATTAGATTGTGGCTAGCTCCTGTGTCCAGAAGGTAGTTGTGAAGGATTTTGTCATGAATAGTCAAAGATACATAGAATGATGGGGAGTTGTCATCACAATTTTCAATCATTGGGCTGAGAACAACAGCTGGTTTGTCATCTTGCAGATTTACATAGTCAGTGGAGGTTCGGATGGCTTTAGGCTCAAGGGCCTTGAGGATAGATCTCTTGAAGGACTCATTCTTCATTAGTTCAATCAGAGGTATAGGTATGCTTAGCTTTTGAATTTCTAATTCAAAACTAAAAGGAGAAGGAGACTTGTCAAGGCCTCTTACCTCGTGAGTTGGAGCTTTGAGGATGACAACTGCCGGTCATTTCTACTTTTTAGCTTGTTGTATTGCAGGGACGAACGTGCTGCACTAAAATTGTCACCTTGACATTCTACATTCTGTGTGAGTCCATTACCACTCATACTTTCCTCGTTTGTGGGTCTTCAGCCTCAGTTCTTCATATCAAGCCTTGAAAATAAGAGAAAGTCTTCAAAAGTATATAAAACTCTGGTTCTGCACTTTCTCTTAGCATTACCTACGGTCCCGCACCTAAAGGTCATGTCCCCTACATACCTAACCGCTCTATCTCTGTCTTATGGCTGCGGACCCCTGTAAAAGTAAAAAAGGCGCAAGTATATTCTTAAAAACTCACTTGGAGTCATTTTTAGAAGCATCTGGAAGGAATCTTGAGGTGGCAAGTTTGCTCCCTTAAGGTTCATACATCCCATACCTTAAGGAGCTAACCCCTTGACGTGAGGAGCTTATCCCTTTGAAGGAGGGCTCTGTCCGTTCATAGGTGGACCTGTAACCTCCTTCCTCTGCACTAGTACCCCGAAGGAACAGAAGGACCGCCATATAAAAATGTTTCCAATGATTGGGAAAACATAGATGACCATCTCGACATATTCAACGGAGGATAATCACCTCTCGGTGTTGGATGAAAAGATATTCGAGGTGGTGAAAAACTAAGACCCAGGTTTTCTAAAAAAATTGTTAATGATACATACTAAGCATCACTCCTAAAAGGACTGTAGAATATTGATTCACACTCCCTAAGCTCTAAAGTTGGTTGATTTTCAGGAAGAATTATATCTTCATCTAGACTAACAAGTTCTTTAATAGAAATGAGGCCAAAAGGAAGATTTTGGGTAATGATATTTCCTACCCTGGGTGAACCAGGACCACTAGAAGTTGGAGAAGCAAATCTTGAAGATGGAGTAGCAGCAGGTTCAGTTTCAGGCTCAGAAATTTCAGGTTCTTCAACTAATTCACTGGTAGGAGAAATACTACTAGTAACTTTGGAAAATGAAATTGGTTCAGAAATATACTCTGTTGCTTGAACTTGATAATCAGGATGAACAATTAAAGATGACTCTCTGGTTTCTGGTGACCCAACTCTACTGTCAGTAGGTGATACAAGAGCTCGTAGCCCTTCAAACTAGCTTGGTGTATACTCAGGAGGTTTCCCCCGAAGTCTACGGGATTGTCTCGGTAATTCAGCCATGATTAAATATTTTAATTACTCACACGCAAACAAAGAAAATCTCAATAAAACCACCTAGAGTCTCTGAAGAACCAAACAATTGAATCACATGCCTAAAAAATCTAAGAGTTAAAACCACACACAAACAGTAACTTCCTGTACTAAAAACACTAGTTAGTGATGAAAACCAATGTCGTAGAATTTTAATACAAAAAGGGCGGTTGGAACAGTTACCCCGACAACCTGCTTAATGAAACAGACTGGCACAAGTTTCTTCACAAAACCATATTGAGTGAAGAGAACCCCCATAGAGTCCAAGTGAGTCTAGTCGACGTCTGCTCTAGGTATAGTGAGACCCGTCCTTCACCGTCACCTTATGAAATAATCTTAATTTTATGGACACTAAGGTTACCAACAGCAACAAATACAACTGGCGAAATAGTCTACGATCCAATCTATGCACAAGGGCAGAGTAATAAATCTCAATCCCCTTGAAGGATCCTTGACATGATCAATCCAAGGTTTACCAACAAGTGACCCCAGGCTCCTTGACAATGGTTAATCCGAGGTTTACGGTTTATAATATGCACATATCTTCTATCTTTCCCAATGAGATAGACTTGATTGTCTCAAAGGTTCGGACATGATATCGTGATTGACTCCTTTAAGAGGAGCTTCCCAGAATGTATCAATTACAATTGGATTTATTTCCTACCACAAGATATAGCTACTTGTTTGTTTGGTCATAGAAAAAAATGCCAGGAATCGATCCATCAATTGTTGTCCATGAAATTAAAACTTACCCGGATGCTAAACTTGTCCGACAACGTTTGCATTAGATACATCCATGAAAAGTTGCTGCTATTAAAGCTGAAGTTGAGAAATTACTTCGAGCAGGTTTCATTAATCCAATTCCTTTAATGGACTGGGTATAGAATATTGTTCTTGTTAACAAAAAACAAGGAACGATAAGAATATGTATCGATTATAGGGATATAATCAAGCTTGTCCTAAAGACAATTATCCAACCCCCTATATCGATCAAATTATTGATGATTGTGCCGATAGTGAAATGTTCTCCTTTATGGATGGTTTTTCCGATTATAATCAAATCAACATACTCCCTACTGATCAACCTAAAACAGCTTTCATTTGTCCATGGGGGACATTTGCTTATTGCAAATTACCTTTTGGATTGAAGAACGCTAGAGCAACTTTTCAAAGGGCTATGTCTTACGCATTTCATGACATCAAGCACATTGTGTAGCCTTATCTCGATGATTTACCTGCCCATTTATTACATAGAGCCGATCATCTTACTCATATACGAGCAATCTTTATGATATGTAGGCATTATCGAATTAGGCTAAATCCACACAAATGTGTATACTGTATAGAAATGGGTTGTTTACTAAGATTTGTCATTTCAAAAGCTGGCATTCATGTTGATCCCTCGAAGGTTGAAGCTATTATTAAATTACCTCCTCCTTCGACTCTTCACCAACTCCAAAGTTTGCAAGGGAAAGCAAACTTTTTACGTCGTTTCATTCCTAACTACGCCGAGATAACGAGAGGTTTTACCAGGTTGTTGAAACAGAATACTCTATTCTTTTGGGATGAGATCGCTAACAAATATTTTGATGCACTTAAACACGTGTTAGCCGATGCACCATTACTGCATCCTCCCAATTACAACTAGGATTAGTTCTTGTATCTCGCCGCTTCTCATTCCACCATTAGGATGGTTTTAGTTCAGGAAGATGAATTCAATAGTGAACATGTGATTTACTATCTTAGTCGAACTCTAAATCCGACTGAGCTTAAATATTCGCATGTGGAGAAATTGGCCTTGGAAGCTATTCAAGTTATCCAAGGATTTTGTCACTACATCTTATTATGCAAAACCATGGTAATTTTTGACTGCAACCTATGATGTACATCTTGACCAAAAAATTGCTAGGGGGAAAGTATTCCAAATGGATAGTTATTCTACAGGAATTTGACTTGGAATTTGAAAAATCCAAGGCAAAGAAATCTTTGGTTTTTCCGGAACTGATGTGTGACTTCCCACATACTGATACTGAAACTGTGGCAGAAGAGCCCATTGCAGACGAATCCTTGTTTCTTATTAGTACTTTTGATCCATGGTATGGAGATGTTATTGTTTATCTCCAAACCCAATCTTTTTGGCCTGAAATATCACGATCTCAGTGACGGAAAATACATTTCCAATCCCAACAATACAATAATATTGGTGATACACTGTATTATCATGGGGCGGATTCTATTTTATGACGTTTTCTAACTCATGAAGAAGCTGAAAAGGTTTTGAATTACTATCACTCTGGAGCATGTAGCGGTCATATGCCTGGGTATGCCATAACCCAAAAAATATTGTGCGCTGGTTATTTCTGGCCATCCTTATTCAAAGATTGTATCTATGCAGTCCGGAAATGCCACAATTGTCAAATTTTTTATTGTAATATGCGTGCTCCACCCGCTCCTCTCCACCCTATAATTTCTGTCGGTCCTTTCGTAAAGTGGGGTATTGACTTTATAACATGTAACCCTCACTCGGCTGGGGGGCATGTGTATATCATCCTAGAGGTAGATTATTTTACTAAGTGGGCCGAGGCGATGCCTACATTTACGGTAGACGAAAAAACTGCTGCAACTTTTGTTTTCAATCATATAATTGCTAGATTCGGTGTTCCTCAAGCTATTATTATTGATCATGGGAGTCATTTTCGAAACATCATGATGACTGAACTAGTAGATCAACTTCATCTACGTCACGATAGTTCTACTCCATATTACCCATAGGCTAATGGTCTCGTTGAAGATATCAATAAAGTTCTAGTCACTATGATCCAACGAATCATTGGTATTCATAGGTCAAATTGGCATAACATGTTATTTTCAGCACTTTGGGCATATCAAATCTCAGTAAAAACATCAACTGTTTTCACTCCTTTTCAACTAGTTTACTATTTGGAAGCAGTGTTACCTATTGAATGCGAAATTCCATCATTACAAATAGCCATAGAATTATTCCCAGCCACTTCTGAAGAGGAGAAACATTTTTTGTACTTAGCTCAGCTAGATGAGAATCGACGCAATACTGCATTATCAATCGAAACTCATGTGAAACGGATAAAATCTCAGTAGGACCGACATGTTACACCTCGTAATTTTTCGGAAGGAGATCTAGTTTTACTATATGATCAAGCAAACGATAAGCTAGGGGCTGGAAAATTTGTACCTATGTGGCATGGTCCTTATATTGTTAAGTGAAAGCTGGCAAAAGGGGCCTATGAATTAGTAGATTTTGACAGTGTCTCTTTGGGTAAACCCAGAAATGGGCTTTATCTGAAGAGATATTATGCTTAACTTTTGGTGTCGAGATTTTTGTTAGATTAGTTTCTTTCTAGCTTGTGTGTTTTAGATTAGAAAAGTGTACCTAGTTTAGAGAGTTCTTTTATCATTATTCCTGCTTATCTTGATTTTACTCTTGATATTGTAGATATCGACGTCTCTTCAAACATGCATTGGTTTTACTGATGTTGCTTGTCGTAATACACAGAACATTTCTTCCGCAGCTTGGGTTATCTATTCACCCTCTGATGAGTTAGTATCTATGCATGGGGTAAGCCTCGGTCAAACAACGGATAACATTGCAGAGTATAGTGCAGTGATTGAGTTATTATCTAAATCCATCTCATTTGGGATTTGGAGTTTGATTGTTAGGTTAGATTCTGAACTCATTGTATTATAGCTTAACAGGGTTTATGCCATTAGAAATCCAGTGTTATTAAGATTATTTTTGATAGTTCGTCTCTTGGAACGTGAATTTGATTACATTGAATATCAGCATATTCCAAGATATTTAAATACATTAGCAAATGCAGTTTCTTCTCGTATGATAAATAGAAATTTGCAATAACCAAAACAGTAAATTTAAAACAAATTCCATAACATGTTACACAAGATAGCTAGTAATAGTGATATATCATAACATAGAAGTGTGTCAAATATACATCGTCTTCGATCATAGGTTGAAAAACTCCTTATGATCGGCAAGAATGATAGTACAAAAAGGCAAAAATGTCATGTGAGTCTACAAAATTGATCATCCTATCCCTGGTGATGATCACGATAAGGAACCACTGCTCGGGCCACCCTACAAGGGAACCTCCTAAAAGGACCTGGGACCCAAATCACATATCGTTGTAACCTAAGTGGAATATCATCTATGCCAGTCTCTAGAATATCTGTTGTCAAACGCTCTAGATGATTCTCCAATTCAGTCAGGGTCTCTGTAGATTGGTCCTATTCGACCAGTACTACTGTAGCTGGGTGTCTCCTCTCATAAGGCTAGAGAGTGGTTGGTCATCGTGGACCCAGATCTACATTTGAAACTTTTTATTGCCAGTTTTGGACGATTTAAAAAACAAAAAAAAAAATTAGTTAAAACTTAGAAAGTGTTGAAAATGATTTCACCTTAATCATCCCACTGCTCTCCTGGTGGAAGAATCATGTCTGGGTCACTGCGATAATCCATCCCAGCATATGGAAAATCCTGAATCACAAAAATTTGGTTCCTCAACCAAAGAAAATACTCAAGCGGAAATCGAACAACCTCTGAACCCTCCTCAGGATGACGGGCCATCACTGCAATCCAACGCATTATCCTAGGCTCCCGAGGAAGACCAGCCTCAATAGAAAGTTGCTGTGGGACCAAAATAGGGACCCTCTCTAGACCAAAGCTCACAACCAGAAAACCATATCCAAAATTTTTTAGTTGTCCGTTCCTTGCTCTAGTTAGTTTTCCTTTTACATTCGCCAACACAGCTTTGCACCAGTTGAAGATGGTACCTCGATAAAAGTCTACTGCCATTCACATCTGGGATTCGGTAGCTATATGCAATGCTGCACTCCCGCATAGTTTTGTGACAGTGAACACAATAACCTTAATTTGAGGATGTGCGATAGTTTTAATATCGATCCGTTTGTCCTCTGTTTGATAATTGCAAAACTCTAATCGGAGACTAGCGACAAACTGGCCACCTGGCCTAGTCCCGAAAAGAGATAATTGTTCGCCTCTATTGGGAAACCAGTCGAAAGATACATGTCCTCTATCTCACGGCCACCAATCATGAAACACTGGTCCTGTACGTTCCACCTGTCTACCAGCCATTGCAAGAAGTCTACTTGGGCCCTCATGCCTGGTATGGCCCAGAATTTGAACAGTCTGCATGCTCTCAATGCATCCAATGTGGGTAGATGATTTATTTTGGCAAGGTCCACATCGTCATGCTCGCGTTCCCAACAAATAAGCATTTTGTATGTCCTACATTGCAAAACAGACATATTAGAACAATTTAGTTCGAAAATTTTTGGGCGGAAATGAAGAAATTTGAAGTTTTTAAAATCCATTTCATGGGGTCCACACCCGCTGGTTATAGATAGTGCGTAGGTCTACACCCATCGTAAGAAATAGGTGAAGACACATGACTTTTTTCTTTGTAGAAAAAAGTCGGGGTCCACAGGGACCGCATGTTGCACCTGCAAACCCCTGCGAGTGAATTTCTAAACTAATTTTTCCCTTAAAAATCAAAATGAAAGCCTAAAAATGAAATGTAAACAGTTGAAATGCAAGATAAGGATGATGTGGATTACCTGGAGCTGACGGTTTTTGATTCCAATGGATGGATTTTCCGCAATCTTCACAGGAAGTTTCTTACCCAAAAGCTCTCACTTCTCACTCTGAATTCAAACGGTAAAAATGAATTTACAAAAACCCTTTTTAGAAGCTTTTTTGAATAAATGAATTTTTAATTTATTTATTTTTCACTTTAAAAAGGTAACTTTTTAACGCATTTTTATTTATCTTAAACAAGTATGAGTAATGTTTTGAGTTTTTGTGCAGAATATTGGATTTTTTGGGGAAAATTGATCATTTTCAACAAAGATCATACTTTTATCACTTTTTCGGACTCTTCCAAAATTTACAGAAAAGTGAAACATTGGAGTCCTCTTTAAGCTCTTTTCTGACTCGTAAAATATGAAAAGATTGTCTAGTTTTTCCCTTTTTAACTCGTTAAACAGAATTAAAAACGCACCCACTTACAACTCTTTTCTGACCGTATAGACATGAAAATATCGCCGGCCTTTTGTCGTTTCAAGTTCGATATTGGTTATAAAACGACGTGTCTTTGATTGCTTTTTTACTTTTTCAGATCGGAGCCACTAATAAAGAAAAGTACTCCTTGATCGTAATGGTCAAGCAATTCTCTCAAGTATTATTTTATACTTTCTTGGGCTTAAGGGACACAAATTTACGAAAAAGGACACCCATGGAGTTTTCTTAGGTTTTTCTTCTGACTCCCTAAAATTGAAAAACACCGAGTTTCTCCTATATTGGACTCGTTAAAATTCAATAGTAAAGGACCTGTTCAATTTTAAACAGGAAAGAACCACTCCTTCTTAGGGTTCAAATTTTAAACTAAGTTGGACTCACCCGAAGGATGATCTTATAAACAAGCAAATGTTATCCTCCTCAAGCTTGTCAAAAATAAAGAGGTACTTGCCAGAAATGGTGGGGGAAAGGGAGAAAAATGAACCTGTTTGTTACACTTTGTGTTTTAGAAAAGCAGTTAACCACTCTTAAACACGACACTTTTTTCACCTAGGCTGGGAAATCCTTTTCCTAACAGTTAATCAAACCATATTGAAAGTCTTCAGCTGATTTCTAGGTATTAGCTTTGGGTTAGTTGTCACTAAACCATCTACAGTGTCGTTATGTGTTCAAGAGATCAATTCAAATAAACCATTCTTCTGTAAAATATCTGTCATCCATTTTGACCATCCCTGAGTTAGTCCTTGCCAAATATATTTCTACAAAACTTGATCTATGATTTTGTGTTGTGGGCTTGCCTATGACAAATCGCTTTCTATCAACTTCAGCTCATTATCTAGAAAGATGATATATAAATTGTCAGTACCTTGGAATCTACATGCCCTAATGGCAGGTTTCTCACCTTCGACGACAGGTTGGATCATTGACCTTCGATCAAAGGATTCTATGACATGCTCGACATCAGCTCATCTATTCACATTTCATGGGTTGTACTGAGTACTTTGAGAGCCATTGACATTACTGGTGGTTTCTCTCACACTTGTTAATAGTTCACATCATCAACTAGTAATCAAGTGGTTTCTACCATGTTCAACTTTGACACATTCATTCACATAGATAGAATCCTACTAGTTCGGGAAGCAGAAATCAAGACCCTCGATCTAGTTTCCACCATCCAGGTTGCGAAGAATTTTTTTATTCATTATACAATGGACTATTCATAAACAGATGGCTGCACCCATACTGTGTCTACATACATCTATACTTGTGATGTATTACAAAATCATTCATGTATTAGAACAGTTTAGCCAGTTTTGATCTGAGTATGGGAGTGCCTACCTCAGCGATGATATGTTTACATATATATATTTTGCATCTAATGTTTTTACAGGTTCCGACTGGGGTTTCCGTCGGATGATCCTTGAAATGATAAAGTACTTCACTCTTCATACATGAAAGACTTCATCTTCATCTATTATAGACTTTTCACTTTACGGGGCAATTTGTTGCACTAAAATTGTCACCTTGACATTCTGCAGTCTGTGTGAGTCCATTATCACTCATACTTTCCTCCTTTGCGAGTCTTAAGCCTCAGTTCTTCATATCAAGCCTTCAAAATAAGAGAAAGTCTTCAAAAGTCTATAAAACTCTAGTTCTGCACTTTCTCTTAGCATTACCTATGGTCCCACACCTAAAGGTCATGTCCCCTACGTACCTGACTGCTATGTCTCTCTCTTATGGGTGCGGACCCCTATAAAAGTCAAAAAGGCGCAAGTATATTCCTAAAAACTCACTTGGAGTCATTTCTAGAAGCTTCTGGAAGGAATCTTGAGGTGGCAAGTTCGCTCCCTTAAGGGTCATGCATGCCATACCTTAAGGAGCTAACCCCTTGATGTGAGGAGCTTATCCCTTTGAAGGAGGACTCTATCCCTTCATAGGTGGACCTGTAACCTCCTTCCTCTGCACTATAAAATGAAGCATTGGGCTGGTTACTTGAGAGGTTGAAAGCTGAATATTTTTGAGGTGAAATGATGCTGGAACTTAGTCTTCCTAATTGAGCTTTTATGATGAGAGATTACATACCTATTTGATCTCATTTGGAAGAGTGTAAGGCTTGTCAAAGTAAAGGAGATTCCTATTTCAGACGTTGGGAAGAACTTGTTCAACATCAAGGCACCAAAGGTTGCAAGTTTCTTCTATTCCAAAGTTAATACAAATAAGTTTGTTTTTCTCAATAAGCTATGCTTTATGGTTTATTTTGTGGATTCCTTGATCACCACAATGAACATGATTTATGATATTAGCTATGTAGAAGTTAGTTGATGTTTTCTTGTTTGTGTTTGCAGGTTTTCAAAAGGAAACTCTTTCAGGCGGTTGAAGGTTGGCTGCTACAACTAGCGTTGGACTTAAGGTAGGGCCTAAACACCTCTATAGTTTTTATTAATGAATCGTATATGTTTAGAGAAAGATAGATTTTCTTGTCTGCTTGTTGCTAGATATCTTTAGATACTAGGGAGATCGGCCTTGTTCACAAGATCGATTTATCCGGCCAACAAATAGCTCTCTAAATAGGAGTTTCCTTGGCATTATTTATCTTCTACCTCAGATCATATCTGTGTTGATCAGCAGTTTGCAGAACAGCTTCACCATCCCATTCTTGGCTGATCTGGTCATTGAATAATGACTTTTCATAGGCAACTGAGGCGAAAAAGGAGGCACTGCCATTGTCTTCCAGACAATGGATCTCATCATCTTCTTCAAACTGATCTTCTTCCATGACTACATTTTGGAAAGGGGTCTTCACCCTTTGGTCTTCATTGGTATCTTTGCTTCTTTGTAGAATCTACAACTGCTCATTAGCTCTTCTATATGTATTTGGATTTCTAGGAGCAAAGGTATTAGGAACTCTTCCTTTCCTAGGGTGCTGCTCAACCTTTAATTTGGAGATTTCATAGGCTAATGACTCTATCATCTAGGTCATTTTATCTATCTTGGGATCTGAAGATGATGAAGATTCGCCCCTCTGTCTCCTTCTATCAACATTCCCCTTGAGCTTCTTTGCAACCATGATGTTGATTCTACTTCCAAGGCTGCATCTTGCATATCAACCAAAGTAGCACATTGCCTCTCCCTCAATAGTAAGCAGAATTCGGAATCAAAGGCACTGGAATAAGTGAGTTTGGCAGAGGTAGTGGTGGGTTTTACTTCAACTGGTATCTTGCTATACATGCGGTTAAACCTCTTATTAAAATCAGACAATAGCTCACCATTTCCCCCCTTTAAGTTCCCAAACACAGTGTGGTAGTAGAGTATATCCTTCTTATCCCCCCAATGCTTTGGGAATGAATCATCTAAAGCCTCAATATCTGTTATAGACCTTGGGGATAGTTCTCTGAACCATTTTCAAGCCTCTCCATCTAGACTTTGGACAAAGACTCTCATCCATACATCATCTTCACTAATGTCCAGGTTATCAGCATAGCTATAGAATGATTCCAAATTTTCCTCAGCTATAACACCTTTAGTCCTAGTGAATTTAGGCTTATACTTGTGATATTCTCTAGTAGGCATGGCATTCAAAGGAGTGGGCAGTACTAGAGGTCCATACCTAGCAGTTATGATTCTTTCCATCTTGGTAGGTGCTTGTGGTCCATACCTAGCAGTTATGATTCTTTCCTTTCTACAACACCTTTCCTTCTTTGATGATTCTTTCAGGGTCAGGTACTGGGTCAGCTTGTGGCTTCTGAGGATTTCTCCAAGCATCCAGACTTTGTATATCATCAATTTTGGATCTGTGTCGTCTCCCAGAGATGCTAAGCTTCACTCTCCTCTCCCTAGCAATGGCGCCAATTATGTTATCACTCCAGGAAGCTCTCGTAGGTTGTAGCTCGGAGATGCCTGGTAACATATAAGACTTCAATATAGTTCTCGGACTTATTGGAATCAATGATGGTTTAGATCAAGTCAGCTGACTGTTTCAACTCCTTTTTCACTCAATACATGCATGAACACCCTCAACTTTACAAGGATTTAGACCACTAACGCTCAATAGTTTATAGATTCAATGGATAGATGGAGAATACTGACTGTACCAGAAGATGCATACATAAACACATATGAATGGCTAGCTACAGAAAGTAAATGAAATTTGCAAATCTAATTTATCAACGCAGAGATAATATGACAGTTATATGGCATTAAACATAGAAGAAAACATGAATAACCTATTCAAGTGCAAGCTTAAAGTAGAGGAGAAAATGGGAATTGAACATGTAATAGCAAAAGAAGCTTATATTGCTAGAATGAAGATGAGATGTTGAGAGGAGCAGAGTCCCCACAGTCTCCAAAAGTTGAACCCTTGTTTCTTCTAGCTTTTAGCCACATAGGATTTTTGCAATGCTCTCGGGCTTTTTGAGGCTCGAGAGGTCTTAATCTATCCCCTTTGGCTTCTAACTACTTTATGCCATGACTCGACACACATGAGCTCAAAGGTATCTTTTTTAATAGCATAGTAACCAAATTTTGGTAATTGTGTGTCGCTGTTAGGTAGCTCGCTCGTGCTAGAGATGGTCCATGACTATTTCTGTTGGTTCGGCGGTGTTGCATTGTGGTTTTTCCCCTTCTAGCCATCTCTCTCCCAGCTTCTATCTTCCAGCCTTTGTCCACTCGAATCCCTCTTCTAGCGTTAGCAATCATTGCTTAATGCAAAAAGGGGAGGTGGCCACCTATTTTGCAGCATAAGAAGTCTTTGGGCCTTTGGAACCCCTAAACCAGCCGCTTCCTATTAACACAGAGAAATGCTTTTCACTATGAAATTCAACCAAAATTTTGTTCATTCCAGACTTCAAATATCCTCAAATCCAATCTATTTTCCTATTGGGTCCACCTTTGTAGTGATATCACATCTATACCGTTGATTTGGGAGCTCTAGATCCAACGGTTGTGATCCATTTTGGGCGGCTCTTTCGTATAGGAGTTAACCACCTGATGAGGGTGGTTTTCTCTCTCCTCAGCTTGGACACGTGGTAGTTGTGGTTTGGGATCGGGCGGAGCCCAGCCTAAACCACTTATCGCCTTTGGCTCTCTCGAAATCCTGCCTATTTTGTTATTTTCCCTTTATATTGAAAAATTCATTAAAATGTGAAAATCCCACTTTATCGGACTTGAAATGGTGTTCAACAACATTAATAAACCCTTTCGGGTCCACAATGTCGCATCGGCATTGTTTCTTTGTATTTCTTTAAATAATGAAATATGTGAAAATACATTAAAAAACGCCTTTTGGCGGATCTCAAAATGTATGCAATAATGTCTATATAGCCTTCAGGTCCAGCTAATCGCATCACATGCATGTATGGGTATAGGCCCCGCTCCATGGTGTTTCTCCGATGCAATATAGCGATGCGATCTGATCGCAATCGCATATCGCGATAACCCCATGCCATTGTAAGCACTCTATTGCTCTTTGTCGATTGCAATTCACCAATGCAACATGGGTCATTGATCTGCGCGCTTCACTGACGGTCCATGTTGACTCCGCTGATCACCATTGCAAGTTCTATATAGTCTGCGCCAATATCTACCGATTATGTTCCGCTGATTGGATCTAGACCGTTGATCGGCTACATCCGACGACTCCTGTTCATTCGTTGTTGCCTTGGGTTTTTGCTTCCTGATAGTGTTTTTCTGCCTGTTTGAAGGTTCCCCTTATGTGACGGTTTTGATCCTTTGAATGATCATAAGAAGATTTCGAAGACTTAGAGAGTGTTTTGGATCTGTTTGGATCAACACCTCAGGGAAAACACCTTATGGCCAAACTGGAGTAAGAGGAGGTGTGGCCATCAGAGATAAAACGGGGGACATTTCTGCTAAAAATAGCAGCACTGCACCTCAGGGGCTAACAAGTGCAATTACTTTTTCTTCTTGTGATGATTGTAGATTGATACCAATATTAAGATTTCTTCTACGACTAACTTGAGTCAGCTTATTTTGAGAACTTGTTATTGTATCAACAGGAAAAATTGCTTCAAATAATGTTTGTATTGAATTAATAGTGCAAGTTTCCTTAAAACATTGATTTGTAAATTGATATGTAGCATGATATTGAATATTTATTAATTTCTCTGAAATGTCAAGTTCTGAAATGAAAAGATCCATTAAGTCTTGATTATCATCTTCTCTAAGATCGAAATCTTGATCAATACTTAGAATGGGTTGAATTTCTTCTTTTTCTTCATCAGGCCAAGATAATAAAGAAGGATATTAGGCAGGAGAATAGAGTGTTATGTGTTTCATTTCATTTCCACGTAATATGATCATACTTACTGATCTACACCCAATAAAGGCATCAACTGTGACTAACCATGGTTTGCAAAGAATTAAAGGATGGACTCCTAAATTTTATTTTGGTTGTAAGACTAGGAAGTCTACAGGATATTCCTAAGAATCCAAAGAAACAATGATGTCTTCGAGTACTCCTTCTAGCACTACTTTGGATCTATCAGATAATTCCAAAATTGTAGTGGTCGGTCAGATATTTGGCCAGTTCAAATATTTCATGGTTTCTATTGTCATGACATTGATAGCAGCTCTTAAGTCAATAAAAGTTTTAGAAACTGAAAAATTGTTGATTGAAATGGTTACCATAAGTATTATGGGATCAACATATTTTTCAATTATGTTTTTGTTGAGATAAGACTAGCTAATTTCCCAATGACATGAATCGTAGGTGGATCTTGTTTTCTTTTTGCAGTTTTCTTTGTGCATAATTCCTTAATTGCCTTTGTATAAATAGGAATATATTTAATAGCATGCAATAAAGGAATGTTAACATAATAGTTTTTCAGTTCATCTAAAATGTCAAATTCAGGAAGATAGATTGAAGATTTTTTTCTCTTCTAACATTCCTGGGAAAGGAGGTCTTTGAGTTGTTATTATTCTACTCTTCTGAATTTGTTGTTCTACATTATGTTTTTTGGGATTTCTGTCCTCCTCAATTTGTTCTTCTATAATCATAGGAGAGTATTTTTGTAAAAAAATTCCAAACCTCAAGTGGATGTTTTGAATAGGAAGAATTGAATACGATGTCCCTTCTTCAGTATTGTAGATGGGGCCTCTCCACTTTTTTGCTTGGATTCGCTACCGGTTGGGCTGGTAATTGAGTTGGTCTGGTGGTGTTTAGTTAGAAGGCAACTGAAGTTGCTGAGGTTGTGTTAGAGCAGGAATTGAGTGTTTTCTAAATGCATTTGATTGATGGGATTGCTAGAATTGTTGGTATGGAAATGGTTGTTGAGGATACGACTGTTGATATAAAGGTTGAGGATAAGATTGATATTGTTGTTGATGTGGTTGTTGAGGGTAAAATTGTTGGGGAGGTTGGGCTCCATAAGCATATCCTTGCCAACTTTGTGAAGGTTAGTTTTGGTTTTGCTGAGGAGACCATGTTTGCCATGACATATGAGCATTCCATGAAGTTTGGGTAGGATATTGTTAATTTTATGGAATTTGTTGAGTAAATTGTTTAGGTAAATTTTGAGGCATACCTGCAAACCATGGTTGCCAAGGTCTTCTTGGTGCCAAATAATAGAGAGAGTGAATTCCTTGACTTTCATCTATTGGATTTTCTTGTAATTCCTTTAACTTTGAACAAATATCAGTTAGATGATTTTCAGTACAAAGTCCACAAATCGTAATACCATCTAAAGTACATTCCCTTAGTGGATGTTTCTTCCTACATTTAGGACATAAAATTGATAGTACTAGATCTTGTTCATCTTGTTTCATCTTAGCTTTGAGTACATCAAATTGTGTTCCTAATGTGCTCAGAATGTCAATTTTAAAATTCTCAAACAAATTTCCTAATTTATCTCTTGTTATGCTTCATGTTGCTGACTTAGTAACTTTTTAATTTACATCTCTTTTTCCACTCTTTGCTCTATCTCTAGAATACTTTTGACACAATTTTGAAATTTCATCAAATGGAAAATATGATATTTATCCTTTTCCCATCACATTAATAATATCAAGATAATCATTTCGTATTCCTTTAAGAAAAAACGTTCGAATGGTATCAGGATTTAGAGAATGTTGTTTGGATTTTTGTAAGTTGTAAAGAAATCGTTCTAAGTATTCTTCCAAACTCCCATCTTCCTGTTGAGACATCCTAAAAATATCTTCCTTTGAATCTCTAGGCCTACTATAGGCTTCATACTTCTTAAGAAAAAATTTCATCATGTCTTCCCAAGAATTTACAGTGTGTTCTCCTAGTCCCATAAACCACTTTAATGCATCTGCTTTAAGAGTAGAAGTAAAATGACGAAGCTTATGTGTATCATCAGTATAACCATAAGTACGACATAATATATCAAATTCAAACATGAATGAATCAGGACCTTCAGAAGACATTCCATAGAAATTTGGTAAAACCGATGGTGGAATATTCTTCATTTTTACCTCTTCTCCAACAATTGCTTTAGTATCTAAAATTGGGAATCCAAAAGTAGCTTCTTCATCATTTTCTATTTCTACATATTGTCTTCTCTTATGATCATATTCTATTTTGGCATCTTCCTCTCTTTTTCTTTCTGCTTCTCTTCTTGTCTCTCCATCCCTTTTTCTTTGCCATTTTTTTTGTTTCTTTGATATTGTAACCTTTGTTCTGGAGTGTGTATTGGGATGTTAGATCCTTGCCCTTATTCTACCATATCTTTTTCAACAGTTTCAAATGTTTTAGTAACAAATTGATATTGTATATTTTCAACTTATTTTGTTTGTTCACAAATAGTTTGATGTAATTGTTCAAAGATAGGATAATATAATTGTTCAAGAATAGGCTAATCAATTGGTTTTATTATCTCTCTTTGTTTTCCTATAAAAGATGTTCCTTCTTTTTTGGTTTTCTCTTAACTTCATAAGCTAACAAAGTTTGAACAAGTGTTAACCTTTTTCCTGAACGTTGCTTTTCCTCTAACTCTTCCAAAGTTGGTTTTCCAACAATTGGTGTAGTTAATTCAAATGGAGGTAGTCCTACTTCTACCAATGGTCTAGTAGTTGGGGGCTATTGTTTTGTGTTTCTACCATTTTCATCTCTTTGTCTAGGCATAAATGACCATAATGAAAAAACCTAAAATTTTTATGTTTTTTTTTTTTTTTTTTTATGTTGTTTTTTCTATGTTTTCTAAGTGATTTTCCTAACTAGTTATATCCAAATATTCTTCCCCAAAAACTGCCCCAAAGATGTCAACTCAATTTACTGGGTAAATTAAAACATATATTTTACTCATCAATCCAGGTTGGTAATCTTAGAAGCAAACCACAATTTATTGAATTTTGGATAAAACTAATATATAAAGTAGTTATGAAAATGGAAATGCATATTACAAATATAATTCACTCTACAAAACAAAGTAAAAACATTTAGATATATTCTATAAAAGCATAAATGATTGGTTAATGACATTAGTCTATTTTAGAAGATGAAGAACAAACTCTTTTCTAAGAGTCTTGTTTTTCCTTCCACAATATTTCTATGATAACATTTCCAAACATCTAAGAAAGCATGAGAGAATGTAAACTATGAAAGCACATGAATTTAATCTAGAAAATCATTTAAGAAAGTGAATATTGTTTCAATTTAGTCTTAGCTCATGGAAAAGAGGCTCGTTTATAAGAGTCCTAGTTTTCCTTCCACATTTAAGATAATTACTGAAAGGAAAGAAATATTCACTTAAAACATGGCCATAAAATGAATTCACACTCAAAACATCTACAAATATTTACAATGAATAAATATGATGAACATGAAGAACTAAACTAGCATATGCACAATTATAAACATTATACAATAAAGTGTACTTAGCTTCATATGGGGGCCCTCCAACCTTGATGGTACGTAGCTACAACAACTCATTCACTCCACCAAGCATAAACAAATCATGAAACAAAATCTCTGTCTTCAATTATCTCAAAATAATAGTCTTCAATTTTTCTGCAATGTTTCTAACTACGAATGCCTCTTCTTAAATTATGAGTTAAAAAGTATGAAACAACTATCTTTAATGCTATCCCACTTCATCAGGTCGAAACTATCCATTAGTTACAAAAAAATCAGGATGAATCCATGAAAATCCTAAAACTGCCCCATTTTCAAGGGATATTTTGGATGACTCGTGAAGTTTGACCAACATTGACTGGCTACTTCATAGTTGTTTTGATGTGTCTCAATAGATGTTCATTCATCCTTGTTTACCGTAGTTTCCAGATATACACTTTATTTGAGACCAGGTGTCCTGCAACCATGACTTCAATGGAGCCATTACAAGCTTTTCTAGTTATGTCTGAATCTTAATTAAATGCTCAATTTTTTTTAAAATACTAAAACAATTAAAATACTTAGTTAAGTTACCTTGTTATGCATGGATGGATGAAAATGAGGTAAATATGGAAGCAGGATAGTGGGAAAAAGTGATAAATATCGAAATAAGCATAGTAAAAATAAGTCAAAATCAGAGACCAACACTCCCCCTTGCTAAGCATCAAGCATGTCCTCATGCTTGGTTGCCTCTTTTGGATCTTTTCCTCTTTCTAGGAGCTAATGTTGAAGCTTCTACATGTGCTTCCTATAAAAGTGCCTCTATCCCTAGTGTTTCCTCCTGCCTCTTAGAAATGCCAGTCTTCACTATTTTGGATTCATATTTGCATTTCCAGTGTTTTTGTTCTTTAAACCATCTATAAGCTTGTTTTGAAATGAGAATATTTTTTTTCCAAGCTTATTTGCCTTCCTTTTTAGTTTCTTATTCTCTTTCACTAGCTCATTTTTTGTGCCTTGTACATTTTGTTTTCTTTCTTCATATGCCTCTCCATGATCTCTAATACTTGAAGTTTTGCCTTTAATTTCTCTTTATGTTTTGTTTCACTTTATTTTCTTGGTTTAGAGGTCTCCCTTATGTATCTTTTGCCACTTCCTTAAGCTTCCTGCTTAGTTTTTAATAAGGAGAGTATGAAGAGGAACAGTCCTTTTCAATTTCCCCACACCACCTGTCCCATTTGTCTTCTTCTACTTCCTTCAATCTTTCATTTACTTGTCTCTCTAAATTTTTGAGGTGGTCATGATGTTCTTGTTGTGCCTCATCAATATGTGGCTCCTCGAAACTTCCTTATTCATATTCATCCTGAATTTCAATATGACTAGTCTCCTTAGCCATTATATTTTCTTCTGATACCCTATTCCTAGATTTACTAAGGAAAGTGACAAAAGGTTTATTCCTGTCACTGTTCTCTAATTGGAGCTTTTTCCTTGACCTTGTTCTTTGGTATGAAGATGTGTTCATTATCTCCTTTGAGAAACTTGTTTCAGTATTTTCTTGTTCTTCTTGATCCATATTTAAATAGGAACACAACAAATTACAGATATAACCATAAATACAAAGATGCAGTAGAAATCATACTTCATTTCATTAGTGTAAAACACTGAAATATGCTTACAAATAAAAATGGAAATAAACTAGCTAGGGCGATGGTAGCTTCTCTCTGAGAAGAGATGTGGCGGCTACCTGCCTCTGAACTGTGTTACAATGAGGCTTGAAGGCCTATTTATTGTTGAGAAACAATCGAAAACCCTAAACATCCAAAAATGTGACGCTAGGAGATGAAACGCGAAACTATGGGCCCTATTTGGGTAAATTGGTACATCAACTTCCCAGGGTCATAACTTTGGCATACTATCTCAGTTTGATGCACACAATACCTTGTTAGAAATATCTATCCAAGGAATACAATTTTTGGGTGAGAAATATTGGTTAATGACCCATGTTGCTCCTCGATTTTCCAAAATAACGTCGTTTAGGGCCTCAAAATAGCTCTGGAAGTTTAGGACCCGAAAAATTGCCTAAAATAGTAAATTGTGCTATGATTAAGGAAACTAAAAAACTGAAAGAGACAGTTGTGGGGGTCCAAGTTGGATAGGTGGGTGGCCACCAACATCCACCTGGATCATTCCTCCCCTCTTAGGAAGCAGTGGTCCCCATTGCGTTGAGTTCCTCCATCAGATGAGGAAACTCCTGCTGAACTTGGTCCCTGGTGAGTTGTTTTGCAATCTCTGATGTGCACAATAATGGTGGGAAGCATCGTCGAGGGTGGTCCACATTGAACACTAGGTGCAAGCCAAGGAATGGAGGAGTCTTGTGCTCCAAAGCATTGTTTCCCACAACCTTTGTAATGGTGTAAGGACCATATTAGAGTGGTCGGAGCTTCTGATGGGCCCTTGTAAGGTGTTCTTTCTGTAGATGCAACTAGACTTTGTCACCCACTTGAAAGTTATGTGGTACCTAATGTTAATCATGTCGTTACTTGTACTTGGCATTTTCCAGAGTTGAGGGGCGATAGATCGGCCTGTTGGGTAGAGGTGATCGGGGAGTCGGATTGAACGAATGCTTGACCTGAGAGTGCAATGGTACCCCTATGGGTGAAGAGAAGATGTCCCTTTGTTCTTTCATGACCGTATCCACCTGCTTTTCTACGTGGAGGAATCCTTCCTAGGGGCCATGGATGTGGCTGCGATCTTCCCCTTACTTTGAGAGCGAACCAGACAGAAAATAAATTTCCTAGTCTAGGAGATGATCTTACTGCCTTTCTTAGCAAAGATCAATGAAATGGTGGTAGGTGGGGCTACCTCCGGTATCCTGTATAATGTATTACACAAAGAAATAATAACAGCATGAGGCCTTCACTCATACACAGCATGTCACCTCCACAAGTATGGTTGGCCTAATAATACATCACAAACATCAAGCGGTGCAACATCGCACAATACCTCATATGTGAAGGGCTTGATGCTACAGGGAAGGCGGCACTTCTGGTGGACTCGGAGATCTCGTCGTTGGTGAAGCCACCAGATGTTGTATAGTTGCGGGTGTGGTATGGTTGGTAGACCCTGCCGCTTCATGACCTCTATTGGAATGAGGTTCTTATGGCTCCCACTGTCAACAATGAATTGCAGCGACGAACCATTCACCCACATATGTGAGTGGAAAAGACGCTCCCCCTTCTCTAGATCTTCGATCTCATTCTTCTGGATCTTCATGGTGGCAATAGTGGTGTTGGGCTCCACATCAATTATTTCATTCCCTTTGTCATTCCCCTTGTTGGGTTCTGACTCAGGGTCAGAACATGCATATGATTCTGAAGCCTTCAACTCAGTCACTAGCGACTACTTGGTCCAACACTCGTATTATGAGTGGAGCTATTATGGAACTCACACCAATTTCCCGTGTCCTTATTTGGCTTCACGGTGTTGTTCTTTTCTTATGGCTTTGGCGGGTTGTCCTAGGCCACCCCGCCTTGGCTTTGTCCTTTATTCAGGGGTTTGGAGGTGCCTTTCCCTTGCTTCTGATTTGCAGATCCAAAGTCTCACCTCTTATTTTTAAACTTCTGCTCGATCTTGACAGCGTATAGTAAACCGTGCCGAGCGAGGAGATGTCCAGGAACTCCATCTCATCCTAGATGTACCTCCATAGGCAACCATGGTATTTGAGTACCAAATGCAGCTTAAGATCCTTGATAACTAACTTTATGCGAAGGGTATGAAAAATATTGGTAAACTTCGACACGTCTTGGTCCCTTCCCTACTGCAGCATGGTCCAGTTTATGTATTTATCCTCATAGCTTTTGACAGGATATTACTACTCCTTGATGGAATTCTAGAATGAATTCCAAGTGGGTGCAACTGAAAAAAGTGAGGCCGTACTTACATCCTTCTACTCGTAGTAGGTTTCCCACTAGTCCTTGATGTGGGGGGCTACTTTGAGAAGAGTGAAAGTAATCTTTTCCCGGCTGGAAAAATCATGAACAAAAAAATACCCTTCTAGCAGATTTAGCCATTTATCTACAACATCTGCATCTATCTGACACTCGAATATGGGAATTTCAAAGTTAACTTGTACCTTACAGGGTGTGGCACTTCCAGCGTAGTCGTTAGAAGCAAATGCATCGCCCCTAGGTAGCCACTGAAGGATCTGGGAAATGTTTTCCATCATCGTGTTCCTTTGTTGCTCGAGGGATTCTTCGAGCAAGATTTTGATAGGATCTCCTGCCCCCTCATCTTTCTTTTCATCCACCATGGGAGGCCATCGGGATTTGCAAGGCTGGTCTTGCAAAGGTTTGACTAGTTCAAGCCCTAACTCCTTATATCCCAACCTCGTTGGGGACATGCAAAGAAAAACTAAGAAAGAGTAGACCCACTGATACCACTAATATGGATTTAAACACAAACAAAACAAATTACACATATAACCATAAATACAGAGATGCGGTAGAAATAATACTTCATTTCATTAATGTAAAATACTGAAATATGCTTACAAACAAAAATGGAAATCAACCAGCTAGGGCGATGGTAGGTTATCTCTGAGAAGAGATGTGGTGGCTACCTATCTTTGAACTATGTTACAATGAGGCTCGAAGGCCTATTTATTGTTGAGAAACAATGGAAAACCATAAAAATCCAAAAACCTAACCGTAGGAGATGAAACACCAAATTATGGGCCCTGTTTGGGTAAATTGGTACATCAACTTCCCAGGGGCGTAACTTTGGCATACGATCTCCGTTTGACACGCACAATACCTCGTTAGAAATATCTATCTGAGGACTACAAATTTTGGGTGATAGACATTAGTCTATTACCCATGTTTCTCCTGGTTTTCCAAAATGACGTCGTTTAGGGCCTCAAAATGGCTCCAAAAGTTTAGGAACTGAAAAACTGGCAAAACTAGTAAATTGTGCTACAATTAAGGAAACTAAAAAACTAAAAGAGATAGTTGTGGGGGTCCAAGTGGGATAGGTGGGTGGACACCAACATCCACCACGATCATTCCTCCCCCCTTAGGAAGCAATGGTCCCCATTGCATTGAGTTCCTCCATGAGATGGGGAAACTTCTGTTGAACTTGGTCCCTAGTGAGTTGTTCTGCAATCTCTGATGTGCCCAGTAATGGTGGGAAGCATGGTCGAGGGTAGTCCACATTGAACACTCAGTCCAAGCCAAGGACTGGAGGAATGTTGTGCTCAAAAGCATTGTTTCACACAGCCTTGGTAATGGAGTAAGGACCATATTCGAGTGGTCTAAGCTTCTGATGGGCTCTTGTAAGGCGTTCTTTCTATAGATGCAACTAGACTTTATTGCCCACTTGAAACTTGTGTGGTACCTGATGTTGATCATGTCACTGCTTCTACTTGGGATTTTCTAGAATGGAGTGGTGATAGATCGGCCCGTTGGGTAGAGGTGCTCAGGGAGTCAGATCGAACGAATGCTTGACCTGAGAGTGCAACGATACCCATTTGGGTGAATAGAACATGTCCCTGTGTTCTTTCATGACTGTATCCACCTGCTTTTGTTGTGTGGAGGAATCCTTCCTGGTGGCCATGGATGTGGCTGTGATCTTCCCCTTGCTTTGAGAGTGAACTAGACATAAAATAAATTTCCTACACTGGGAGATGATCTTATTGCCTTTCTTAGTAGAGATCAAAGAAGTGGTGGTAGGTGGGGCTATCTCCAGTATCCTGTATAATGTATTACACAAAGAAATAATAACAAAACGTGGCCTTGAATCATACACAGCATGTCACCTCCTCAAGTATGGTTGGCCTAATAATACATCATAAACATCAAGCGGTGAAACATCACACAATACCTCATTTGTGAAGGGCTTGATGCTGTAGGAAAGGTGACACTGCTAGCAAACTCAAAGATCTCATCCTTGGTGAAGCCACCCGATGTTGTATGGTTGTGGGTGTGGTATGGTTGGTAGCCCCAGCCACTTCATGACCTCTGTTGAAATGAGGTTCTTTTGGATCCCACTATCAATAATGAATTGTGGCGGCCAACCCTTCACTCACATCTGTGAGTGGAAAAGACACCCCCCCTCCTCTGGATCTTCGAGCTCATTCTTCTGGACCTTGGAAATGGAAACAATGGCACTGGGTTCCACATAAATTATTTTCTTCCCTTTTTCATTCCCCTTGTCGGGTTCAGACTCAGGGTCGGAACATGCATCTGATTCTAAAGCCTTCAACTCGGCCATCAACAACTTCTTAGTCTGACACTCACTTGTGTTAGGAGTGGAGCTCTTCTGGAACTCAGACCACTTTCCCATGTCCTTCTTCGGCTTCACGGTGTTATTCTTTGGTTACAACTTTGGCGGGTTGTCTTGGGCCACCTCGCCTTAGCTTTGTCCTTTGTTCAACGGCTTTGTACACCTTTCCCTTACTTCGGATTTGCAAATCCAAAGTCTCGCTTCTTCTGTTTAAACTTCTGCTTGATCTTGACAATGTATCGGTACGCCGTGCTGAGCGAGGAGATGTCCAGGAACTCCATCTCATCCCGGATGTACCTCTGTAGGAAGTCACAGTATTTGAGTACCAAATGCAGCTTAGAATCCTCAATACCCAACTTTGTGTGAAGGGTATGAAAAATATTGGTAAACTCTGGCACGTCTTGGCCCTTCCCTGCCACAGCGTGGTCCACTTATGTATTTATCCTCATAGCTTTTGACAGGGTATTACTACTCCTTGATGGCATTTCAAAATGAATTCCAAGTGGGTGCAGTTGAAGAAAGTGAGGCCTTAGTTTCATCCTTCTGCTCGTAGTAGGTTTCCCACTAGTCCTTGACGTGGGGGGCTACTTTGAGAAGAGTGAAAGTAATCTTTTCCCAACTGGAAAAATCATGAATAGAAAAATTCCCTTCTAGAATATTTAACCATTTATCTATAGTGTTTGCATCTATATGACCCTCGAATATGGGAATGTCAAAGTTAACTTGTACCTTAAAGGTGTGGCGCTTCCAGCATAGCTGTTAGAAGTAGATGTGTCGCCCCTGGGTAGCCACTGAAGGATCTGGGAAAAGTTTTCCACCATTGTGTTCCTTTGTCGCTCAAGGGCTTCTTCGAGCAAGATTTTGATAGGATCTCCTACCCCCTCATCTTTATTTTCATCTGCCATGGGAGGTCGTCAAGATTTGCAAGGTTGGTCCTGCAAAGGTTCGACTAGTTCAAGCACTAACTCCTTAAATCTTGACCTCGTTGGGGACATGCAAAGAAAAACTAAAAATGAGCAGACCCTCTGATACCACTGATCCAGATTTAAAGGAGAATGAAAAAAATTACAGATATAACCATAAATACAGAGATGGGGCAAAAATAATACTTCATTTCATTAAAGTAAAATACTGAAATATACTTACAAATAGAAATGGAAATAAACCAGCAAGCGTGATGGTAGCTTATCTCTGAGAAGAGATGTGGCGGCTACCTACCTTTGAACTATGTTACAATGAGGCTCGAAGGCCTATTTATTTTTGAGAAACAATGGAAAACCCTAAACATCCAAAAACCTAACCCTAGGAGATGAAATGCCACATTGTGTGCCCTGTTTGGTTTAATTGATACATCAACTTCCCGGGGTCGTAACTTTGGCATACGATCTCCGTTTGACATGCACAATACCTCGTTAGAAATATCTATCCAAGGAATACAACTTTTGTGTGAGAATTAGTAGTGCACAACCCTTGTTCCTTCCGGTTTTCCCAAAAAACACCGTTTAGGGCCTCAAAACGGCTCCAGAAATTCAGGACCCAAAAAAACAACCAAAAATAGTAAATTGTGCTACAATTAAGGAAACTGAAAAACTAAAAGAGACAGTTGTGGGGGTCTAAGTGGGATAGGTAGGTGGCCACCAACATCCACCTGGATCACTTCTTCTTCTTGATTTTTGGTGAAGTTATTTCTATTAATGAAGTTTGCCCATGTCTCCTGTGTTGTTTTTTCCAATTGATGTTCAACCATCATTCTTATCAGCGCTTGATGATAATAACTTGTTTCCTTTTTGTCTTTCTTTTGATTAACTCCCTCAATCATTTTCAAGAGGCTCATTGTAAATAAGTAGGGTAGATTAATTTTATTTTCCCCTTGGATATGCTAGATAATTTTAACATGGTACATGTGCACCATATTGTATCTTCCATCACAAGTAAGATACTTTTGAATGATCAAGATGAGTTCCTTCCATGGATCATGAAACCAATCTCTTATAACTCCAATTTTCCATATAACTGTCCCTTTTCTAGACTTATACAAGAATTAGTTCCACTCCTTACCCTTGAAGTGCTGCCCCGATGATATGTTTCCCCTGTTTGTTGTAGTCTTGTGACTTAGGCTATATATTCTTCATTTACTATAATAGTTAAATCTCCTATGATTGTTTTTCTTTCATAAAAATTGGCTACAAATGATTATATGAGTTCAGTATTATGCCCTCTGAATTTACCCAAGAACTCAAGAAAATATGCCTCATGGAGTTTCGTGATACTCTATGGTGTCCAATTGTCTATTTGAAATCCTATAGGTTCAATCCTTCATTCCATTGAAGAGGCTCTATTTTGTTTTAGAAAACACTTTCAATTTCTGGGTTTTCAAAAACAAAATTTTATACAAAATTTCAAAGAAAACATGTATGTTGAATTCTTAGGAGAATAAAAAAATGATGCCCTGTACATACCAATTTCATGTGATACCATGGTCAGGATGGTGCTGAGGTCGAAATGATGCCCTGTATCCTTCTATGTTTTTCAAAGGCTCTTGTACGTTTGACATCAGAGGCACAAAAAATGAATTTGATACAGGGTTTCTCAAGGGTAATGTTCCCACAACATTTCCTTAACTCTCAGCTCTTTCTACAAGTATTACTGACTGCTAATTGCCCAGTTTTACTAAAATGGAAACAAAATCTGAGTTATTTCCTATATTTCCTCCATGCAATTTCCAAATCCATGCTATCAATATTTCTTTCCATGAGTCCTACTCTCTGTTAATTACTCATTTATTTTCTAGACTGCAAACAAAGTCGAGTTCTTACCTATATTTCCTCCACGTGTTTGCCAAAGTTTGAATTTTGTTGATACATTTTATAAGAATTAGAACTCAAGATTCATATATGGAACTCTCTGTGATGATTCATTCAAGAGATTTTTGTGGGATTTCTTACCTGTGTGCACAACCAGTGTAACCTATGTCTCCCCTAAATCATGTACTACACTACTAGTTTCACTTACAGTCGTAGT
This sequence comes from Pinus tabuliformis, assembly GCA_031772625.1. NCBI lineage: Eukaryota > Viridiplantae > Streptophyta > Pinopsida > Pinales > Pinaceae > Pinus > Pinus tabuliformis. The sequence goes on along the minus strand of CM062804.1, from coordinate 890,887,901 downwards.
TCCTTCTGGTTTCTTTTCTTTTAAATTCTCCCTTGTTTCATTCTCATTATGCCATATCCATAGCTATGTTTTGAATTTGATGGAGTGTTGTTCCTATGGCTTGTTTCTCCTCCATTCCTCTTGATGACTGTTGCATGAGAATGATTTGTCCTTTGGTTGCTTAATCATTTCAAATCGGACTCTTACCTCTGAGTTTTGTTTTCCTGATATCTTCCACATATTCTTTTTAGATGGGTATGAATTAATCAATTTTTTTGGACAGAGTACAAGCTTTCATTGCCTTGTCAAGTGCATCTTTTCGTGCTTCTGTTGTCTCAATATCTTGATTTCATCATTAGACTTAGTAGGCTTACATTATCCCTTTTGCTTGAGATTATTTGTACATAGAACAAGGTGCTATATTCATGAAATTAATTCATGACACTTCATCCTTCAATCATTCCCTTATTCTCGTTTTCCATATAGTCTAAATTTTTTGAAATGACCATGTTTTTGGTCATTTAAAAAAACAAGCAAGAGAAGAGGTCTACAAGCTCATACTTCTTAGTTTCATTTCTTTTTTTGTTAAGTATTTCATGTTGCAACAAACTTTTCCAATGCTACCTTTCAACTTAGTTTAAAATTTGACCCTTTTCTTGTCTTATTTTGCAGGAAACACTTTCCCATACTTACTCTTATTTCTCACACCTGTCTCTCTCAATCTTATTACGTTTCCTTTGTGGGAAGTGAAGGGAGGTTTACCCTCTGATTTTGACTGAAATTTAAAAACAATTAGGGTGTAAAGGATCTATAGAAGAGTGGATTTTGAAAAAAATGGAGGTCTAGAAGGGTATATAATATAAAGAGGAGGGAATATCAAGGTCAACTTAGTCTTTAATTATGAGTATTAATTCAAAAATTGAAGCATTTAAAACATAAAAACAATTTAACTCACATAACTTTTCTTGATTGTAGCTTGATCTTGGAAGAGGGTTTCATCTTTGTTGTGTTGGAGCTCTTTTTGAGATGGAGTAATCATTTGAAGCATATTTTTCATTTTGAGATAGAATAGTCCTTTACTGCCTAGTGATATTTTTGAAGTAATGGAGTTTTTAGTGCTTCTGAAATGAGTCCTTTGCACAAATAACATCTTTTTGGGATAGAATAATTCTTTGAAGTAGTTGATAATCGGGTCCCTCTAGCGTATTTGATCTTTTAGGTCCCTACTAACGTATTTTTGTTTTGATGCTTAGGTCCCTCTGACATATTTTCTTGATGTTTCTTTCAGGTCCTTCTGAAGTGTATACAGGGTTTGAAAGTAATAATAGACAAGAGTATAAATACTATTTGTCTTTTACCTTCCCTCCTCTCTTATTTGCAGACTTGTCCTCAAGTCTTAAAATATAATGTTGAAATGAAATTTGAACTGAAAAGAAAAGCAAAGAATTCATACTCGCCAATGATTTGGTTTTCAAATATTAATTCAAATTTGACCTGTGCCAGATATCTAGTTTTCACAGTCAAATCTTTATTATTATTATTATTATTATTATTATTATTATTATGATATATATTATTTTCTTTATATTTTTTATTTTGTAGTTAAGGAAGGCATATGATTGTGCTTTTCCAAAACTTGTACGACTTCCTCTGTTGAGAGTTTCTTCAGAAAATATTCCTTATTGACTGGTTTACTATAGAATTTTAATATATTTCCATTGGCTAGGAATGATGTTGCATATTCATCTATTGTTTTAATTCTTACTGATCCATTATCAAAGATTTCTTCTATTTCATATGGGCCCAGCCAATGAGTAGTAAATTTTTCTTTTAAATCTTTATATTTTGAATCATAAAGAAGTGTCGAGTCTCCTATATGAAATTTTTTCGTCTTGATAAATCTATCATGCCATTTCTTTCTTTTCTTCTGCACCAATGAGGTATGTTCTACAACTTTTTCTCCTAATCTCATCTAATTCATTGAGTTGCATTATTCTTTGTTATTGTGCTTCTGATGGGTCCAGTCCCAATTCTACTACAAGTTTGTATGTATAGATATCAAATTAAATTGGAAACAAAACTCCTTTTCCATAAACAAGTTGATAGGGGCTAAATATAGTAGTATTCTTCCATATTATCATATAGGACCATAGTGCTTGATTCAGTTTCTCTAACAAATCCTTCATGTGCATGTTCATTGTTGTTGTCATGATGTTCTCAAGTACTGTGTTTGTTGATTCAACTTTTCCATTTGCCCGAGGGTGATATGGATTTGATTTCCTATGCTTGATTTTGTATTTCTGTGTAAGGTCTCGAACAATATTGGAGGTGAACTGTGCTCCCTGGTCTATGACAATCTGCCTTGGAACCAAAAATATTACAAATATCTCTTCAAAAATAAAAGATATTAATGCAATTTATGTTGCCTTGGTCATTTCTTTGGCCTCTGCCCATTTTGTCACATAGTCACTACATACTAAGATGTACTTCTTACCATTAGATGGTGGGTTGATAGGACCCACAAAGTCAAGAGCCCATTGTTGAAATGGCTCTATAATTACTTGCAGTTTTAATGACATTTCATCATAAACTACAGGTCTACCTATCCTTTTGCAACTATCACATTTCTAGCATAAGTCTTTGAGTCTCTGAATATTGATGGTTAATAATAGCCTTGATTCAAGACCTTATATGTTGTTCTTTTCCCTACAAAATGACCACCACATGGTTCATCATGACATGCTTTTAAAATATCAACAATTTCATCTTCTCTTATACATTTTCTAATTAAAATATCAGGTCCAGTATAGGAAAGGTCTCCATTAACCCAACTATGTCTAACATTATCTCTAATTATTTTAATTTTATGTTTATTTGTAAAATTAGAAGGTATTTTCCCGGATGATAAATAATTAGCTATGTTAGTAAACCATGGGATTTTGACTATTATAACAAACAAGTGCTCATTAGGAAATTTATCATAAACAAGAACAGTCTTACTAGGACGATGAAGCCTTGACAGGAAATCTACCACTTGATTGCCTTTTCTTGGTCGATCCAAAATAATAACATTAAACTCTTACATTAACAACAACCATCTAGTGATTCTTCCATTAATTATAGGTTTGTTCATTAAGTATTTTATGGTTGAATGATCAATATGAATGAACACTTGATATCCTGTTATGTAATTTCTAAATTTATTGGTTGTATGGACAACGCCTAGCATTTCTTTTTCAGTTACAATATAATTCAACTCCACTAGAGCTAGATTTTTTCGGATGAAATATACCACATAGTTAAATTGATTTTCTTTTTTTTCCAGGAGATGCTCCTATTGTTGTATCGTATGCATCAGTGGATTTGTGAAATGGTAACGACCAATTTGGTCCTCTGAGAATTGGTGCTATGGACAATTTCTGTTTGAGTTTGTCAACTGCATGTTGACAATCTATAGTCCATTGAAATTCTATTTCTTTTGTAAGAAGTATAAATAATGGCAAAGCTATTTTACTGAAATTTTCAATGAACCTCTGGTAATAGCCTGCATATCCCAATAAACTTCTTACCTCTTTCTATGTTTTTGGTGGTAATAGTTTTACAATAACTTCTATCTTTGTTGGATCCACTTTTATTCCAGATGATGAAATATGGTGTCCCAACACTATCCATTTAGTTAGCATCATAAAGCACTTCTCATTGCTAATAGATAGATTTGTATGAATGCATATTTGTAAAACATTTTCCAAATTGTTTAAACAATCATCAAATGTGTTCCCATAAACAGTAAAATCATCCATGTACACTTCTACATATTCATGTATAAGATTGGAAAAGATGACTAGGATTGCTCTTTGGAAAGTAGCAGATGCATTACATAATCCTAAAGATAACACATTGTAATCATATGTACCCCATGGATAGGTAATTTTTTTTTATCCTGATCCTCTAATGCTATCTTTATTTGATTATAACCACTAAATCCATCAAGAAAGGAAAATGAAATTTTCCCTGCTAATGAGTCTAGTACTTGATCAATAAATGGTAGTGGGAAATGATCCTTAAGTGTTGCCTTATTCATTTTCCTATAGTCTACACAAATTATCCATTCTCCATTTTTCTTAGGAACTACGACTAAGGGATAAACCCATTGACTATCAGAGATGGGGTAGATAAATCCTACCTATAATAATTTCTGCAATTCCTCTTTCACGATCTCCTTCATCATTGGATTCTTTCTTCTTTGTGGTTGTCTTCCTAGTTTGAGAGTTTCATCTATACGAATGTGATGGATACATTTTTTGGATGGATTCCCTGCATATCTCTATAATCCCAAGAAAAAGATTTTGAATATTTCTTTAATAGTACAATTACTTGTTCTTCTTGTGATGATTGTAAATTGACACCAATGTTAAGATTTCTTCTGGGGCTGATTTGGATCAGTTTAATTTGAGAATTTTTTATTGTGTTAACATGAAAAATTGCTTCAAATAATGTTTGTAGTGAATTAATAGTGCAAGTTTCCTAAAAACATTGATTTATCAATTGATCTGTAGCTTCATATTGAATAGTTCTTAGCTGCTCTGAAATGTCAGGTTCTGAAATAAAAAGATCCATTATGTCCTAATTATCGAAGGATTGTGACAAACTCTAATGGGGTTAATTGATAAAAATGATGTTTACCCTTAAAGAATCATACTCTCTTCTCACAACTTTTCAATACAGACAATAGAATCCTCTATGGTAGAAATTTCAATGAATGGACTCTAGTCCAAAGTTACCCAATTTGTCTAGCTCATGGGACTGAGAAATATTCTTACATGGGACCCAATAAGGAGAAAGGGATTTCATGGCCCCTTGCATTGTTCTATTTGTTGGAATCAGGAAGATAATATGGATCACTTCTTTAACATATGACCTTTCACTCAGTCTCTCAAGAGTAAGGTTTTATTTCATTTTGGGTCCTCAAACCATAATTACAATAGTTTGATGGAGATAATGGAACATTCGAGATCTATTGTGCTTATAAATCCAATTGAAAGCGGAGCTTGGATTCTAGATCCTAGTTTTGTCATGTGGGAACTTTGTAAAGAGAGGGATAGTTGAAAATTCAAACAAAATAAAAGATGTAAAGATGCATTTTACAAAACATACCAGAAACCATTCTCTTTGAACCTTGTTCTTAGGACGATTGGAAATGAAACCCTCATAAATATTGGATCCTTAGTAATTTGGGGCTCACTCCATCTAGGATATCCTCTCTTCCTCGTATACCTCCATCCCCTATAGTGTCCTCTCCCTCCTCCTTTTCTCCCCCTTTGATAGGTTTCGTGAAATTTAATTTTGATGGCACCTCTAAAGGCAATCCCAGTCAAGAAGGATTCAGAGGTATCTATGGCTATTGGGAAATTCACCGATTGAATTTATGTGCATTGAATTTTGGAATTACCTAAAGTAGTTTAGTTGAATTCATGGCTATTGAATGGGGTTTAACCATGGAAATGAATGAGGGATACTAAAAATTTCATGTCGAATGGGATTCCTGATTTGTTAGTGAGATATTTAGGAAACTTATAGATGGAACCTAAATCAATAAACTATTCAAGAGTTAGAGACTTGAACACATCATCTATAGCATCTATAAACTACTTTAATACATCCATTATGTTATATCTTCTCACTTGAGATGAGAAGGCAGTAAAATCATTGATTTTATGGAAAACATGGGTTCTCAAGATAGAAACACATGCATTAATAAATCCTGGCCTAGAGGAGAGATATCTAGTTGGAAAGGATCCTTCCAAATAATTTTAAACGACAATATCATGTCAGCTCAATTTACTGGGTAACTTAAAACATATATTTTACTCATCAATCCAGGTTGGTAATCTTAGAATCAAACCATAATTTTTGGAATTTTGGATAAAACTAATATAGAAAGTAGTTGTGAAAATGGAAATGCATATTACAAATATAATTCACTCTACAAAAGAAAGTAAAAATGTTTATATCTATTCTATAAAAGCATAAATGATTGGTCAATGAGATTAGTCTGTTTTAGAAGATGAAGAAGAGGTTCTTTCCTAAGAGTCTTGGTTGTCCTTCCACAATCTTTCTATAATAACATTGTCAAACATCTAAGAAATCATGAGAAAATGTAAACTATGAAAGCACATCAATTTAATCTAGAAAAGCATTTAAGAAGGTGAATCATGTCTCAGTTTAGTCCTAGCTCATGGAGAATAGGATCTTTTCTAAGAGCCTTGGTTGTCCTTCAATATCAAGCTAATTACTAAAAGGAAAGCAATCTTCACTCAAAACATGACATAAAATGAATTCATAATGAAAACATCTACAAATATTTACAATGAATAAATATGATGAACATGAAGAACTAAACTAGCATATGCACAATTATAAACATTATACAACAAAGTGTTCTTAGCTTGGTATCGAGGCCTTCCAACCTTGTTGGTACACTATTAAAACGCTCAGCTACAACAACTCATTCACTCCATAAATCATAAAGAAATCATGAAATAAAATCTATGTCTTCAATTATCTCAAAGTAATAGTCTTCAAATTTTCTCCAATGTTTCTAACTATGAATGCCTCTTCTTAAATAGGAAAAATGATAACAATATGAGCTAAAAACTCTGAACCAAGTATAATGAATTTTATTCGACTTCATCGGGTCCAAACTATCCATTAGTTATAAAAAATTGGGATGAATCCCCAAAACTCCTAAAATTGCTCCCTTTTTGGGGGATATTCTGGATGACTAGTCAAGTTTGACCAATGTTGATCAGCTACTTCACAGTTGTTTTGATGTGTACCAATAGATGTTCATTCATGCTTGGTTCCCATAGTTTCTAGATATACACTTGGTTTGAGCCCAAGTTTCCTACAACCATGAATTCAATGGAGCCAATACAAGCTTTTCTAGTTTGGTCTGAATTTTAATTAAATGCTTAATTTTTAGAAAAATACTAAAAAAATTAAAAGACTTAGTTAAGTTACCTTGTTATGCATGGTTGGATGAAAATGAGGTAAATATGGCAGCAGGATAGTGGGAAAAAGTGATAAATATCGAAATAATCATAGTAAAAATATGTCAAATTCAAAGGCCAACATATCCAACTCCAGTCAGGGTGACAAATATCAAAGCAGTGGAGATTGGGGATGGGGCTTGCCACCCTGTCGCCTCCTAGATAATTTAAGAGGAGGTTGGCATGGACAACCCTCCCCATGCACAAGAGTGTGAAATATTATTTCTATACACCATGCAATTAATACTTCCACATTTCCTCCATATTATTGAGTAAGCAACCACTGGTCGCATTTTATGCAGTGACAAACCTCATCACCCACCATTGGTGGGATTATTTCCTCACTATTATCAAGGTGTCAAGCATGTACTAGGTTGAACACTTGTAGGTATTTGATAAGTTTAAAGGATTTTATCTATAATTGAGCTACGTTTTTTGGAGAAGTCGGAGCAATGATATGGGTTTGCATGCTTGTCCTAATAACTTCATAAATCTATAGCTTCAGATACTGGCTAGAGTTTGTGGACTATGGACTAGAGTTTGAAGTTTTGTCTCTAAATTGTTTGGGCTACATAGTTCAACAAGCCATGATAGCACTTAAGGGGGAGGATATTGGTGGTTTCTTCTTGCATGCAATTCCTACTTCGTCTTCTTCTTAGGCATCCTAGGAAAATGTTTTTTAAGTACTATCTTTCTCATTGATCTCTATTTTTTTTCTCTTCTCTCCACTCATGAATAGTTCTTATATGTTGTTTTGATCCTCACAAGAGGTTCCTGCGACCCATGTATTGGGATTTGTTAGTGTGTGGGTGAACTTTCCTCATGTGTGTCTTATGGGACTGTGGTTCTTTATCCTTTGCTGATGGGTTAGATTTCCCTTAGGCTTGACCTACTTTGCCTTTCCTCTTGTCTAAACTTGGTGGGTTCCCTTAATATTATTTTTCACTATATTTCTTCACATATAATTCCTAGACATCACATGCATATCCATAGGGGCAGAGGTGGTAGGGGTCATGGTGGTTGTGGTCCTCAAGACCAAGTGTGTGCCGAAGCCCAAGCCTAGGTGGCTGTAAACATATTCCACTTAGCAACACCTTAGGACATTTGAGATGAAATTCACTAGCTTTAAACCTTAGCCACAAATGACCATCAAGCATATTACAATTCAAAGATCTTAAAAGAAGTGTCCAACTGATTTCTTGACCATGGTGATACCAGGGGAAGACAAAATCAATATACATGAATTCCATCACCCTCAATTGGAATTTGAAAGCTCTTTTGGGATGTGTCCTGAAAGAGAAGCATGAAGATCGAAATGAAATACTATCTTCCCTAAACAAGATTAAATGAGCGCAACGATATCAATGAACATGCCTGGATAGCTTGGATGCTCGTTTGTTTCATGTAGAAATCCACCTTCAATGACCCTTTGTTGCAGCTATGGTAGAAGCATACTAGATCCTACTTCTGTACCTTTTTCTGATCCTTGAGTTTATGTTTCATCTTTATACAACTATTTTGCTTTTTTATGTAGCTCAACATCATTCAATTTTATTTCTTTTGAACCAAAGAAATTATTTTGGCAAGCCTGCTCTTCTATTACCAATCAATAAATATGGTTTCCCTTATGGCAGATTGAGATAAATATTCTTTTGAACTATGGTGACAGACATGATCTAATCTAATTTATGAGGCAATACAAACTTAACTTACCACGAAGTTGTTTGTTTTCTATATTAAGAAGTAATTGTTTTTATTTTATTTAAATTAATAATTATATTAAAAATGAGTTAATTTAATTAATATTGTTTCATTATATTGTAGCTACATTAATGTTTTGTATGAAAAAGATAAGAGAAAATGATGAAAACAAATTAAAAGATGGTGTTGTAACTTGTTTGGATGTTTTATATATAATCAAAATTTAAAATTTGTTTAATTTAATTAATAAATTTTCATTAAAGTATATGTAAATTAAAAATTTGAATGAAAATAGAATTTAAAAAAAAAAGAACAAATAATTAAAGAAGATGAAAATTTTGATTTTATATTCTAAGTTTTAATTTAGAATTTTTCCATATTTACACTGTAAGGAATTTCCCTTTGGGAAGAACTCCTCAATTATCACTCTGCATTCTTCAAAACCATTTGATTGATTGCTAAACGATTGAAATATTTTCGGTCATTGGATCCCACCACCAACTCCTCCAATTGTCAATCAATTACTTGATTTTTTTCCTTTGATGTGAAGTATGTTCAGTCGTTGGGTGCAACGAATTGAGAGGTTGTGTGTCATGGCCAAAAGTGAAATACCTAGCTAATATTTTTTGTTTTAGGGTCGCTAAGTTTAGATAGGGTTTCATATCTTGAGCAGCAAAACTTTCGGATAGCTGACTAGCCTTTTGAAATATAGCTTCGAAAATTCTTCATGTTTTTCTTTTTGCAACATTTCAAAAAGTAGCCAATGAAAGAGATGGGATATTGTGATCCGCACCTAACTGCAACACTGGTAGAGCCTTTCCATGGTTTCCAGGATGGTGTTAAAGTGCCTTTTGTTGGGGAAATGCGCTGGGCAGATTTGAAGGATGCGAGGAAAGAATGGTTGTGAAATCTGAATAATTTGGCACTATTGATATGGGGATTTGTATCTTGAGCAACAAAACTGCACGATGACCCACCAAGCTTTTTGAAGCTAGCTTCGTCGATTCTTCGTGTTTCGCCTTCTGTAACATTTCAAAAATAGCCAATGAAAGAGATGGGATATCATGATATATGCCAACTCTAGCACCGATGGAGCATTTTCATGGTCTTAAGGATGGTATTAAAGTGCATTTTGTTGGGTAAATCAAGTGGGTGGTTTTGAAGGTCACAGGGAAATAATGGTTGCAAAATCCAAAGAATTTTGCATTGTTGATGGTAGTCGTGTTATTTTTGCAAGTGAATTATTTTGCACAGTACACAAACCATGATCTTCTTTCCACCAACACTTCCTCCTCTAGCCTTATTGTGGGATCATCCAAGAACACTGGATGCAATGTATTACATTTTCCCCATGATTCAGTGTCTCTAATTGAATGGTAATTTGAGATATGCCACATTGCACAAGCAAAACTTGCTCACCAAGTCATCTTTGAAAAATAGGTTGTATAACTTTGCATTACATAATCTTGATTTTATGTTTAAAGTGTTGTTATTAGTGGAGTTGCATGTTTCATGGAAGTTGAGGGTGAGTTTTGGTTAGTGGTGCATTTTGGATCTTTTCACTTGTTAGCTTACCTTGTGCTAAACTAGGATTATGGAGATATTCGTTTTTTATTAATTTTTGGGGGTCTATGCGTCCGATCATCACATTGATGAAGAAAAAACCCACTTTAACATGATAGTAAGAGCTCTAAATCTTGAGCTTGTCCCAAATTTTTTTTATTAATTTTTGGGGGTCTATGAGTCCCATCATCACATTGATGAAGAAAAAACCCACTTTAACATGATAGTAAGAGATCTAAATCTTGAGCTTGTCCCAAAATTTAACAATGCTTCTACCAACAAACCATGGGGGCATACGTTTCTCTTCGTGGGTGTCATTTATGCTTGTAGCCATGTAGGCCTAGTGGATGAAGGATGTAAATATTTTAATTTTTGGGGGTCTATGAGTCCCATCATCACATTGATGAAGAAAAAACCCACTTTAACATGATAGTAAGAGATCTAAATCTTGAACTTGTCCCAAAATTTAACAATGCTTCTACCAACAAACCATGGGGGCATACCTTTCTCTTTGTGGGTGTCATTTTTTCTTGCAACCATGCAGGCCTAGTGGATGAAGGATGTAAATACTTTAAATCCATGAGTTAAGGTGATGGCATCACACCAAGAGAGAAGCACGAAAGCTGCATGGTTGACCTTCTGAGTCAGGTTGGTCTCTTCGATAAAGCACTAAACTTTATTAATGAAAATCCATTTAAGACTAGTTCTTTTAGTCTGGGAAAGTTTACTTGCTGCTTGTAGAATCCATGCCAACCTGGAGCTAGAAAAACATGCAACAGATCATCTTCTGGAATTGGAGCCACATCGAAGTGGACCATATGTGCAGTTGTCCAACATCTATGTTGGCGCTAGTAGATGGGATGATAATGCCAAGATTGATGGGATGATAAAGCCAATATTAGAAAGGTGATGAAAGACAAAGGGGTGAAGAAGGAAATGGGACACAGCTGGATCGATATTAAGAATGAGGTGCATACATTCAGCACACCAGATAGATCACATCCAGAAACAGAGAAAATATATGCAAAATTGGTGGAACTAATTCATCAAATGAAGAAAGCAGGGTATGTCCCTCATACAAAATTTGTGCTACATTACACCTAGCAGAAAGCAGAAATAATATTTTCTATGCAATCTAATGGAAGGTTGGTCATTGCCTTTTGGGCTTCTCAATGAAATATCAGGAACAAGTTTCACAATCATTATGAATGTTTGTTGAGACTGCTATATTGCCATCAAGCTTATCTTCAAGATTCGTAATTAAGAAATCATTGCAAATGGTTGTCACTACTTCCATTATTTAATGGGATGGATGTTCTTTTTTTCTAATTGTGAGTGATGTGATGGGAAACATGAAAACAAATGTTTTTCTGACGAAAATGCTGGTAAATAAATAAAATTGCATAAAAAAATTATTTCTATCTTTTATGTTATTCTTTCCTCCACTCTCAGCCCACTTCCTTTGAAACATGTGATACATGGCTAGTTATATTATTGTTTTAACATTATGGATTTCTTTATAACAATTTTAAAAGAGAAAGAAATTTTACAAGATAATAAAATATTTTATACTTTGAAAATAATTTATTTTTAATTTATAAATTTTAAAATATATTTGATTTTGCCTTATGTTAATGTAAATCGTAATAAGAAATGCTATTTGATTTGGCTCTATGTACGGTGTTAAATTAATATAATTAAAAAGAGCATCATCAATGCCTCTCCAACGTACTTATCATGTCTTCCATACATAAAATTCCAGTAGTAGTTGGTTGGTTGTCATCAGACCTATGCATCATATGTATCTCTAGTGGGTCTTCTGCACTACAATTGAAACCCGGTCGAGAATATTGAAAATTATGAAATAAGATTACAAAGATATATATGAAATCGGTGTTATCATCTTGAATCAATAGCATGCTCAACCAATGCGAGAGACACTGAAAGACTAAAAGTTGTGTCCAATCACGCATACAGTCCCCGCATACGTAGCTATCTCACCTGCAAGAAATTGAAGAATATATATATATATATATATATACTTATCTGTTTGAGTACGATTAAAAATTATTTATTTATAATTACCATGATGTAGGGCTATTACTTAGTATTGCATATTAGTTGCTAGTTGTGCTGTGATTATTTAAATTCTTGCTCACCAAATCAATGGATTCCCTAATGTCTTCCATCATTATTTTAGTCAAACAACTTGGCTTCTATCCTTCTAAAATAAATATTGCATCAAATTTGATTTCTCTAGAGAAAGAAAAGAAAATTTTATCTATCGCAAGAGTGTATTATTAGCACTGACTTTGCATGCATCCTTTTTGTCATTCAATGCACATAAAAGATTGAATATATTGATGATGGAAGATTTTTAATTAGACATAAATAAATTATATATGAATGTCGCATATATATTGAAATAGAAAAGTGGCAAGTAGTTTTCAATACACTTGGCATTATATTTTAAGAAGGTTACAATAATATTTTTAATTTATTTTAAAGAGAAACTAAGAACGGCTAAAGAAAAACCAATTGTTATAATCTTATTTTGGTAAAGACTATATTTATCCATTAAAAATGATTTTTTCAATAGTTATAAGAAATTTATATATATTTATAATATTTTTATTGAAATATTCTATATATATTTATATATAAATATAAATATAAATATAAATATATATATATATATATATATATATTTCTAATTTTAAAAATGTTTTATTTTACGAGATATTTCATGTCTTTTTTTTCCATATATCTATATATATATATATATATATATATATATATATATATATATATATATTGAAATCAACTATTCAAAATTTTAATTATAAAAACAATAGTATTATATATATTGCACCTAATTTTGTCAAATCAATTCTTCTTCCCTTATAAAGAAGGTCGAACCTAGCTATTACAATTTCCTCTCCTCGGTAACTTCCTCTCTTTTCTAGTGAGCTATGAATAATTCCCTACAAATTAATTACTAAGTAATAGATAAAAGCACAACCTACTTAAACTCTTAGAAATGATGTTTCTATATCATTTAAGAGTTTGAAGGAGGTTTCATAAGAAGCCTTTGCCAACTATTTTCCTATGGATAAAGAGTGTGTTCTTGATACCTAGAGCTAAGTCAAATGTGAAATACTAATCTTCTTTAATTTATTTGTAGTCCTCTTTTTCCACTGCCATGATAAGTTGTAGATTAGTTTTATTGCTTTGATTATGTTTTTCAATAGTTAGCTTTCTTTCCTTATTCCCTTACGGATCATAGCTTGGGTTTTGTGCAATTTTTCTTTCCATTAGGCTACCTTAGGGACATAAACAACACTCTAATTGTTTATTCTTTCACCAATATTTTTGAAGGATAGGAGACCTATTTGAACTTTAAATCAATTGGCATTGGGGGTATTGATTACCTGAAATCGTTTTCTTCTTTAATTGGGTAGCCCATTTTCTGTTTCTATCAATCACATGCTTGAATTATTTCTAGTTATCTAGAGTGTAGTTATTTAATCGTACAAGAGGGACGGAGGAGGATTATTGAGGATGCAATTGTAGATGAGGATAAAATTACAAGTAGTACTTAGTAAAATTCTTGCCTAACAAACACAAATTACATTTAAAGGGAAACTATTTGTAGTCCACCTCTTAATGAAAAACATTATTCCCTAACTAAAAAAGGATGGAACCTAGGAGACTGAAGACAAGTATACTAAGTATCCCTTTAGTTTTCATAATTTTATGAAATTCCCCAAGTTATTCCTAATGCCCTATGTTTACAGATATGTCCTAAAAAAATAGTTGCAAATGGGGGAGATGAAGCTAGACTAAAATTGATGAAATTTCCCCAAAACGATTAAAGTTCAAGTTATAATGATTGAAATATGATATCCAAGAACCAATGTAATAGGGTACATATTAGAAAATTAAATATATATCTCCTTTTGACTAGAATAAGTGTTGGGCCAGTTAATTGTTCTAAAGAATCAACTAACTACCACATATTAAATTATCAACTCGAGGATTCGTCTGGTTATTTCAAGGTTGTCTGGAAAGTATATGCAAGAGATGGTTCTAAAACTAATGCTAACTAATTATCTAACAACAAGAAAATTAACTAGAATGAAAGAATCAATTCCTAACTTGAAGCATGCATCTAAGCGATCTATCTTTCAGGAAAGTTGCATTCTCTAAAAATCACTCAAAGGCATTAAATGTTGATCACTCCTTAAAACAAAACAACAAGAAAATCTATAGAATGCTAAGATACTACATAGGAAACAACAGTTGTGAAATTAAAGGAACAACAATGGAAAACCATATTCATGAAACAAAAAGGAAGAAATAGTAAAAGGAAAAGAAAAACTTGTATTAAAGCACCAACAATTTAGAGATAACCTCTAGGAAAAGACAATAAAGCAACAACAATTATAAATCAACTTCTAAAGGAACAATATCTACAAATCTATATCAAGAGTATAAATATTATCTTTACTCAAGGGAAGCACATGATTTACAATTAATCTAGAAGATAAGTGATCAATGAAAGAAGATAAAATACGAACTTAATAATACAAGTGAAGACAACGCTTCATCTAGGAGTGGGCCTGAACTATTGAAGTCAAACTTCCTTGCAGAAAAGATTAGGAAAATAGATTAATTCTAAATAGTGAAAACTTTGCATTATATTACAAAAACGATTACATTCAATGTTTTTTAGCAAGTCTATCAAATGGATGCAAATTTTACAAAAATCTGTTTTTTGAGACACAAGTCCTCTATCTTTATACTACAGTTGAGGGAGATAAAATAGTTTATATTTTAACAAAGAGCGATCCTAAGAATCTAAAGACTCTCAAGATGCTCATTTTTAGTTAGAAAGATTATTAATATCTCCCAGACAAGAAAATAAAGGGCCTTGTTACTAACATATTTTCATAAAGAATTAGCCTCGCTTGATCTTCCACGGGTTCATTGGAAACAACATCACATTATCTTAATTTTACCACGAACAATATGGAAACAACATCAAGTATCTGCTACCCCTAATATGTCACAAAATCCCTGTTCATTATGAAGTTTCAACCATGTTAGTGCTTTATAGTCAAAATAACACATCTAGAAGGTAAAATAATAATAGTGAACTAATTCTTCTAAGTCCTATGTTATACCAATTAATATATCATAAATATGAGAAAAAGACAAGAAAAAAACATTAAAACTAAGGAATATGATAAATAAATCATGATAATTGTGAGGCCCAACATCACCCCCAACTAACCTTTTTGCATGTCCTCATGAAAATAATAATTAACATGTAAGCAAGTTAAGTAGTAGGCTCCATAAGGTTCTTCTCCTCTGAGCCTGAAACCACTCCTATTTTTTATTTCCTGAAAATCCACATACTTACCTATCTCTAATAATTGAACATCAAACTTATATAAAGGTTGAGGAAACAAAATCATTGGGCATTTGTATTTGCATCTCATCCATTTGATTCCTTCCTTTAATACAATCTTAACATAATTATGCACTCTGTAAATAACTTGTTGACAATTTTATAGGATGCAAGTTTCCACGTTTTTAATTTCTCTATATGACACTTATCATCTCATTTTAGTTCCACTGGTAGCCTCATCCTTTTTGTCTTCTAGTTGTTCCCATACTAACTTTAATACCATGTTATGAATCCACTCAAGTGAGGAAACAACACCAAGCTTCTCTATAAAGGCATTGTGGTGGAAAAGTGTAGCAAAGGGATTCTCTGGCTCACCTTTAATCCAAAGATCAATATTATGTTCTCTTCATTGAAAGGTGTGGTAATATTTTCCCCACTTTATTTGATTCAATTCAAACGATATAAAATCTTGAAGTTTGACATCTCTAATGAATGTAATAATATTTTTGTTTAAATTTTATGACAAAAGGAAGTTATGCATGTAGAGTTCACAGAAGAGATGCCTTGTTTTCTCATCCTGCTTATGAAAAACAATGATGAAATCTAGCACAATAGTGAATTCATAAGGTTGGCTACATTGTATAGCCTTAACTCTAAGAAACAAATATTGTTCAATTAGGAATAAAGCATAACTACATTCCTGCAATACCTTAATTTTCTCCTTGGCATCTCTTAGCTTCGCATTTGTTTCATCTTTTATTATTGTTAATGCCTGAAACCATTGGAACAACTTCTGATATTCCCCTTGAGGCATTGTTTCCCCTCGATATTTAGTTATATTATCTTTATGGTCTAGCAGGGTTTTTTTCAGCACCTTTATTACAATATCTACAATCAAAGGAGTGCATGGAAAATTTTAGGGGCCTTTAGCGAAATTAAGGGGTTTTAAATTTTTAGTGGGTGAATATTTTGTATCATAGTACATTTTTACAAATCGCTTCAAATAGCCCACCTTATTCTAAGAGAGAGGGTAAAAAAGGTAAATTTAGCCCTTGAAATTAGGAGTTACAACCTTCCATTTGCCCTAAATGTTAGGAATAGGTTTTATTTAAGTGTTTTCAAGAATAGGTTTTATTTAAGTGAATCCTAACGGCCAAATACCATATTTATAAAAGAGGTATGGTAAATTAATAAAAATATAAACAAATGAGAGGTATGGTAAATAAATAAAACATTTTTTATATTTACTCCATAAGTCGCCTTATATACATGCAAGGGTGTAAACAAATAAAAATATAAATAAAGTGGAGATATGGTAAATAAATAAAACCTTTTTTATACTTACTCAAAAGGTATGGTAAATAAATAAAAATATAAATAAACTAGACGTCTGGTAAATAAATAAAACCTCTTTTTATATTTAGTCCATAACCCTCTTTCTATTTATGAAGACTCAAAAAAGAGGTTTTATTTAAGTGAATCCTATGGGCCAAATACCATATGTGTAAAAAAGGTATGATAAATTAATAAAAATATAAATAAACGAAAGGTATGGTAAACAAATAAAACATGTTTTTGTATTTACTCCATAAGTCACCTTATATTTACGAACACTCAAAAAATGCGTTATATTTAGGTGAAACCTATGGGAAAAATACTATGGGCCTAATACCATGGGCTAGATTATTATTAATACCATGCAAAAAAATATTATTAACCCTAATATTAGTATTAATAAAAATAAAAATGGCACATGGTATTGACCCATGGTATTCACGTGGAATGTAGCATGTTTAAATGGGGGAATTAAACCAGCATAGATCCATCTTTACTCTAGATCTACTAAGCCTCAAGAGGGATCAAATATCATGATATGCAAACTAGCATAGAGTGAAAAAATATTTGATCCCTCTCCGGGCTTGGTGGATCAAGAGTAAAAATGGATGTTGTAATTTAATGTATGTTAAACATTTTAACTTGGTTAAAATAATAAAATAATATAAAAATCAATTATTAATTGTTATAAACTACTAATAGTAATTTTTAAGCTCCAGGTTTATGATAACCCATGGTATTGTAATACCATGGTATTCATGTGAGCATAGACTATTTAAAGGGGAAATTCTATCATCTTAGATCCATCTTAATTCTAGGTCTACCAAGTGCTCAGAGGCATAAATAGATTTCATCCCCCTAAGAGTGGTAGATGTGGAGTTAAGATGGATATAGGTTGGTTTTTATGATAATGAAGATATTAAATAGACTTAGGAAATTATATTGTAAAAACATCTTAAAGTGAATGGTTAAAGCTATATTTAGTCACTTCACAAAATTTAGTAAAAAATACCAATATCTCCATTAATGTTGGTTTTTAAATTTTTCTGATTTAACAAAAAAAAATTCAAAACAATGAAACCTTATCACTCTTTCCACATCACCCTCGCAGAAGATTTCTCACCATTTTTCAAACATTCTCAATATGATATCTTCATGAAAAAGTTTAAGTACTAATGTTGGATTAGTTGTTTGAAAAATAAGTTGGTTTGTACAACCTTTCATCTTTTGTGCTATTCTTAGTTTGTCCTAATGATCTATAGGTGTTGGAGCCATTGCATCATATTTTCCTAAAAGGTGGAGATTTTTCACCAAAAAGGAAATTAATCCACATGTTACAACACTGTTAAAAAATGTGAGACCTATGAGGGTAGTGAATTATGCTAATCAGCAGTTTAGATTGGGAGAGATGTAATTAAATTTTATTATTTAATTGAAGATTTCCAATTAAAATAATAATAAATCTACATTTATATATTCATATATTGATTGGAAGGATTCTCATAATGGTCACTTCTTTCAATTAGATCCCCTTCAAGCCTTTGGGATACCTAATACTTTCTTATATAATATAGTTGGGGCTTGCTACTTGTTGTCGTGTTAGGATAAACAAACTTGATGTGTTTTTTCTTATCTCGCAGTTGGAGTCTATGGAATAAGAAAGAAATTTGATAACTTGAAAAAAGTGGTAGCTTGATAAAAGTTGTAGAGAAAAAATTAATCTCTCCTACCTTGACAGAACTCGTTGTCAATATCAACACCTACAAGAACTTTGTTGTGTAATATTATCAAAACTAATAGAAGGATATGAAAGAGTGTATTGTAAGAACCTTGACAAACACGGCCAAGGAAACTTGGAACATTGTTTGTAGGAAGAGAAAATTATGTTTCTTTTTTCCAAACATGTATGTTAGTATATTACAGTTTAATGAATATGTTTTCTTATTATCATATATGGTTTCATACTTTAACAAAACATTCGCCAAGGCTTCACAATGTTTGATTATTCAATAAAAGATTTTCCAAGATATTACAAGATTTTATAATTCAGTGAAAGATTCTCCATCACTGTACAAGATAATATAATCTGGTAAGAGATTCGCCAAAAAAATTATATATACATATTATATTATTGATAAAATTGCCTCCCTTTTTCCTATGTATCATGGGGATTAGCCCATTTATTATACATATAATTTAGGGTGGTTCTTAAAATTTTCCCTAAAGGAGTGTAAGGAGGTACAATAACATTTTTCACCCCTCTTTCAATAAGAATAGCTACAAGATAAATTTGAAATTTTTCTTTAGTGGTGACAGGTGCAAATTCAGTTTGAGTTCCTTCTTCAATGGAAACAAGTGAAATATCAATAAGAACTTCTGCTTCAATGGAAATAGGTGCAAGATCAGTCTAAGTTTCAGCATTATGGACCTTAAAAACTTTCTTCCTGCCATCAGTTCCAAGTTGTTCTGCAATTTTATTCTCATGCATCTCATAATATCGTGTGCTAGTTCACAACCATTTTATCAACTTCTGTACTTTCCTTTGTAACCTATCATTTTCTTTCATCATTGCAATAACCTCCTTGAGAAGTTGACCTTTTGTTTTATTCTTCATAACTATTGTACCTCTAGCTTTTTCAGAAAAGTTTATGGCGAACAATGTTGAAGCAATAGTAGGAGTAACAAAAGTTGTTTCTTCATAATATTTCATAGTATTATTTTGGGCAGAATCAACCATTAGGGGATCAATAGATAAGTTACAAACTTCTATTCGAACTCTGCCAATCAATGGTTCCAAGGAAACATTAACTAAAAGCTTATTTTGAGGTCTACTTATCATGGTTCAAGGAGAAACATTAAGCTCTTGGCTTACATCAATCCAATCATCAGAAGGAAATTTTGGAGCCATATCTTCTGGATAAGAGGGTTCTAGTACAATTGCAAAAAAATCCATGTAGTTCTCTTAAGTTGAAATAGCATCATAATCAACGGATAACTCTAAAATGACAATGGTTGGGGATCTAACAGAAGGAGATGCAACTAGGGAATTGCGTGAAGTATCTTGATTAGAATTAATAGGGCTACCTATATGAGCTTTAGGCTCGTCTATTGCAGTGTATGTTAGTTCCCTTAGGTTCATTGTTTCTAATAAATTTTCCAATCCTTCCAATGCTTGAGCCACCTCTGTTTCATGTTCTTCCAAACCTAGATTCATTTGTTTTGGAGCTAATGAATCTTGAGCCACATTTTCTTCAGGGGTAAACTATTGTGTTCCTTCATCATTGGGAATTCTTGGATTAAATTTTCTTTAGCTGACTTTTCAGGGGAGTTTAAGAAACTTTCCCCTTATGTAATATAACTAGTCTAGTTGATCTTCTCCTCTTTTTGGGAAAAGAGGCCAAAAAGGATGCCCCTCGTTTTTCTGCTATGTTAATTTTCTAAGGAATCAAAATTTCAAGTTGCACAACTTCTTTTGAGGTGTCTCATGTCATAGAGGTTTCATTTTGATCGGTTTCACTTCCTTTCTCTTCCTTCTCATTATCAACTAAAGTTTTTCCAAGCATTTCAATAGTTCCTTCACTTCCTAAGGGAGTTCCTTTCTCATCCCTAGTGTTCTCTAGAAATCCTTGACAAATCTATTATATTTTATTCAAATTCCTCACAACTAGGAATTTAATTAGCCCGTGATGGTTGATTTCTTAACTTGATCATTAGACCTTCTTAATCTACAAATATTTTCATGTAAAAGTGAAAGCATAAAACAAGGTTTATGACTACCTTTTGTCTCAGATACAATATTAGCTTAAGATGGTGACCTCATACTACATCACACCTTCTGTCACAAGTGATGTACCATTGAATAATTCCTGGTACCTCTTTCTGAATTTTCAAAAATGAATTGGGGTTTTACCCTTTTACATTCTTAACTAGTTCTCCCCCTAGATTCGAAAATAAAAGGGTCACATTTTTTAGTGAAGTATGTACTCCATACAATTTCTCCCCTTCTGACAAGAGGGTTATCATTTATGCTGCTATTTCTTCATTGACCTGTATCTTCATATTATCTACCATCGTTAACCATGCATTGAAATTCATCATGAATTCAAGTGTGACTTCATTGTCAAATCCCTGCAAATGTCCAAAATAGTCTAGCCATCCTTCCTAATTCAAAATATTTCACGCTTCTTCCATGGCTTGCAACTGGATCAGATCATGGCACACTAAATGTCCTTGCATCATTATCCATTCGGCAAGGAGCGAGTGCAAATGGAAATAGTAGAGCACAAAGTATAATATGATAGCAACAATGCACAAAGTATAAAGTTCAATGAAAATCAAGGCATATCATGCAATAAACGCTTTCTTACCTCCCAATAGAATTTGAAGGTCAACCGCAGTCATTAATCAACTTAATAAATTGACAATAATTTGTCATAATTAAAATATAAATCTGCATTGATTAATCACGAGAAACAACCATAAAAAATAGTTGCATAAGATGAGAAAGGTTTACAACACATCAAATAATCATTAGGTTTACCATCTAATCATAAAATGCAATAATAATTAAAATCGTTACGACAACCAAAACATCAATGTCAAAATAAATAAAAGGCATGGGAAGATGATGATTTGAAAACAATAGATGGTTGGAAACTATGTTTAGTTAAGGAATACCACATAGATAAAAATAAAAGGAGTTAATAAAGAAAGATGATAGAAAATGCTATATTTTTTATGTCCCATAATCTCTATCCCCGATATGTAGAATTACCATTAGTTCTCATTAGAAATCAACATCGCCACTTTATAGGAGCTATTTTAAATCATACCCCATCGTATATTTTAGCAATTCTAACAATTTTTTTTTGTTCATTATTGATTTTTGGGGGACGAGATACCTAACTAAATTGTAGTCATGAAGTTAACTTTAATAACATAGGCATGGCCACCATTTCCCGCAGGTATCCATAGCCTCGATAGGGTTTCCTTTTAACCCATTGAGATGCCAGTGCCCCATCTATTAGAAATAAATTCATAGTTATAAGTTCATTCAAATTTTCTTAAATTTCTATGGAAGGCCATTTTTCTGGTGTGGTGACCAATTAATCACAATTCCATTCACAGGGGCTAATTAAAGTGAACAAGTCAACTCGTGATGAGACCTTTCTTCGTTTGGCCTTAAAACCAAAGGCCATTACCCTAGCTTGTAACCAAAACTGGTAATGTCACTCCACTAGGTCCTATGATCATGGTAGGTAAGCTTGTGATGAGATCTCCCATGCCCTGATGACTTTTTATTTTTATCTTCTATGATTATTGTGAATCATAAAATATTACTTAATAGACGGGATGGAAAATCAACTCCTTAAAGAATTAGGGATGGAATAAAAAAAATTACAATAACTACTCTTTAGTTGGCTAATATTGTTCCCAAAAAAATTAATTTCTTCGAACGAACCATACAATTGTTTTAAAATTGGAGTAGAAAGATGGCTCCTTAGGTGGTGATAGAAAGAATGTATAATGATTACTTTATGAATTTCTTACAAAATTAGGGAATTAAGTATTTTAGGAGATTAAAAAATCCATATAATAAAACCATCTTAAAATAAAATTTATTTTTAAAGAATATTCTTATGTGATAAACATTAAACAAAATAGTTACCCAACCATCACATTGAAAAGGGTCTTAAAATGTTCCTTGTCCTAAGAAAAACAAAGATATTTGCAAACAACTCATAAGTAATAGCCATTAGAGAACTTTTGAGGTCTAAAATGGGCCTCCTAAGAAAAATGTACAACCAAAATAAACTTTATAAGAACTAATAGGATTCAAGATGATGATCTCAACTATGGGGGATGATTCACCATTTTTGAGGTAAAAAAATAAAAAGATTAAAAAATAATAAAATAATAAAACTACTTTTTCAACTTGTATTTTCAACTTATCTCCCTAATATTTTACACAAATTTCAAGCATGAGTACTCATTGGATGAAAATTTTAATTCTTCATCTAAAGAGTACCCATGTTGCATACTTTCAATGGACCTTGCTACACGAAAAATGAGAAATACATGACAAGTGTGACTGCAATCATGTTTTTTCATGTATTTCTCATTTTTCATGTAGTAGGGTTTATCGAAAGTATGAAACATGAGTATTCCTTGGATGAGGAATATGATTCTGCATCCAACGAGTGTTCCCGCCCAAAATTTGAGTAAACCCATAAGGAGATAAGTTGAAAATATGAGTTGAAAAAGTAGTTTTTTCTTTTTTCCCTCTAAAATTTGATGATGTAATCTAATATTATTTTATTATTTCCACTATTATTTTATAATTTCCTTAGGAGGCCCATTTTAGACCTCAAAATTCCGCTAATGTGCATCTAAGGAAACAACAATCACGTTTAAGGAAACAATAGTTGTGACTAAGGGAACAACAACAAAGGAAACGACAACCCTGAAAATGATGTTGTGACTAAGGAAACAACAACTATGAAAACAATGTTGTAACTAAGGAAAAAAACAACTATGAAAACAGTGTTGTGACTAAGGAAACAAAACCTCTTAAAACAATGTTGCGACTAACGAAACAACAACTATGAAAATGACATTGGGACTAAGGAAACAACAATTGAGGAAACAAGAACAATGCGAATAGTGTTGTGACCAGGGAAAGAACAACTGAGGAAACAACAGTTGTGAACTAAGAAAACAACAACGTGACTTAGGCAACAATGATTGCAATGATATTGTAACAACAATGTTTTTAAAATTGATGATGATGTTTTCCAAAATAAAGAAAATATACACACCATAAGAAAATAAAAACTATTTACATTATGTACATGGAAATGAAGGATTTCAAAGAATATTTACATGATCGTGGCAATGAGGACATGCCCCTACTCAGCTACAACTTACAAGTTTCCATCATTAGTGATTTCATGAAGAAAGGACTCCTTTGTAAGTTCCTAATGGTACAAGTGAAGTCGGTGACCATTAACAAGAAAATAAATGTCAAAATCATCAATCGTAGTAAGGCATACCTTCCCTTTATCATAAACTTCATTGACTTCGTAAGGAACCAACCACCTTGATTGAAGCTTATTTAGGAAGTCCTAGAATCTAGAATCCTATAATAACACCCAATCTCCCTTTTGGAAGGTCTTCCTTTTAATCAAGTGATTGTGCCACTTATCTCTTTGTTGCTGAAATTTGAAATATAGTTGTACATTGGAGAGTGGAAAGGCACATTTGATCCATTTCATTGAGTTGTTGAAGGAATTGTTTTTGTGCTTTTGAAAGGTCTAGACCGACTTCCTGAGAAAATCTAAGAGTCTTAACTTCAAATTCAATTGGGAAAATAGGATCCTTACCAAAAATCAGTTGATACGGTGAAAAGTCAGTAGTATTGCACCAAGTTGACTAATAGGTGCATAAGGCTTCAAAGGATTTGGAGGCCTAGTCCCGAAAATTCGTAGATATTGCCTTATTTAAGATTCAGTCTAAGACTTTATTGGTGCTTTCCACTTGACCATTTTCTTGTGGATGGTAGGGTGAATTAATTATGTTTTTGAAGTGATACGTTTGTAGGGTTGTAGAGATTTTATGGGCTATGAACTATGATCCTCTGTCAGTTACAACTTCTCAAGGCAGGTCATATTGAGCAAATAGTTCAAATAGAAAGTTGGTGACTACCTCTTATGTGGCTCTCGAGACAGCTATCACCTCAACCAATTTTTTTACATAGTCTATGCAAACTAAAATGTATGATTTTTGGTTTGATGGCAGACTGATGGGACTAAAGAAGTCCATCGCTCATCTCTCGAATTGTTATAATACAAGCTATAGCTATAAAGCCATTTTTTTATTCTGAATGGGATGCCCCATCCTTTGACAACTATTTCAGCTTTGGATATTTCTTGGCATATTTAAATATTGTGGGAAAAAAATAACCCATTTGTAATACTTTATGCCCAGTCCCGCAGTTAGAAAAATGACCTCCATAGGGTTCATCGTGGTAGGCCTTGACGATGTCATAGATATCCACCTCTCTAATGCATCTGTGAACTTGGAGATTTCCCCTATATGAAAGAGATATCCATCTATTCATGAGAATTCGAAACTTTGCTAAATAATGTGTTTCCTCTCCGGGGTGTAAATGTGATGGTAGTTTTCCAGCTTCCAAGTAGTTTTCAACATTGGCATACAATGGTGTTAAATTGGCTATCATGGCAAAAAAATGTTCATCTATAAACTCATCTTCCATAAGTAAGGAATCAATTGTAGGTGGAATTTTAGACAGGAAAAATACAACATGGTTCTCCTTTCTCAATTGGTCCTTTGTAGTGATGTCAAATTAATATAACAAGAGTAGCCAACAAGTCACTCTACTATTGGTAGTAGGTTTATTGGCCAAATATCGAATAATAGAATGATCGATATATAGGAAAAATGGATAGCTAGTTATATAATGATAAATTTGTTTATATCATACAAAACATCCAAAAAATCTCTTTATGTCATAATGTAGTTTACTTTTGTAGGTGTTAGATTTTTTTGATATAATAAATTGTAGAAGGTTTATTATCCTCTTCCTATCATAGAACTACCCCTATCACTATGTCAGATGCATCTGAAGATATGTGGAATTAAAGGCTCCAATCTAGTCCCTAGAGCACAAGTTTTGTTGACACCAACTTCGTCAAATATGCAAAAGCAATATCACACATATCATTCCATTCGAACTCCACATGTCCAAATAATGCATATAATGGTGCTGTAATTTTCAAAAAATGTGTTATAAAATGACAATAGTATCCAACATAACCAAGGAATCTACGTATCTCTATTGGTGTATGAGGAACAAAAAATTTAACGATTACCTCAATTTTCACTAGATCTAATTGAATACATACAATAGAAATAAAGTGTCCATAAACTACACCTTTTGTCATGAGCATATGGAATTTCTCATTACTAAGGCATAGTTGGGTAGCTATACATCTTACAAGAACATTTTTCAAATTATCCAAAGCTTCATAAAATTCATTACCATAAGGAGTAAAATAATCCATATAAATCTCAAGTGCATCATTAATTAGATCAGAAAATATACTCATAATTTTTCTTCGAAAACTAGTTGGTGCATTGCAAAACCTGAATGGTAAGACTTAGCCATAGGGGATTCACTGGGGGAGCAATATCATACCACGTGCATTCAAATTGGGGGATATATATTGAGGAAAAAATGAGATAATCTTTTAAGCATATAAAGCGGGAAAAATGGTTTTTATATTGGCAGGCTTAAAAAATGGAGCTCAAAATTAATGAAAAAATATAAAGGGGCATAAAAAATGTTAATGAAAAATTGGATGCTACAATATCAAGTGAAAGTAGGGGTTTTTTAAATTGGGAATGTGTATTGGTTTTGTATTGGTACGAGGTTAAATAGTGTGATTTCTATAGGTATTTTCGAATATGTAGTCAAATTAAGGGTATTATAAAGTATACCACGAATGCACGTGAAATGTCAGAGGTTCATTGAGTGAAGACCCAATGGAATCAGTATGCAAATTTTCCCCACGGACAAGTGAACATTGTTTTGTCTTGATCCTCTGGAGAAATTTTAATTTGATTATATCCACCAAATCCATATAGGAAAGAGAATTATTTCTTCCCAACAAGGGTATCGAGGACTTGATCTACAAGTGGAAGAGGGAAATGGTGTTTTTATGTCACCTTATTTAGTTCCTTGTAGTCTACAAAAATCCTCTAGTTTCTATTCTTTTTAGGTACTACCACCAATAGTTAAACCCATTGGCTGTTAAATATAGGGTATATAAAGTTAACATCAAGCATCTTCTAGAGTTCTTGTTTGATTATGTCCCTGCGATGTGGATTCAACCTCCTTGGTGGTTGATGAATAGAATGAGCACCTTTCTCAATGTAGATGTGGTGGGTACATAGCTATGGATCAATTCCTTTCATGTCTATGTAATCCCAGGAAAAGGCTTGTTTGTATTTTTAAAGGACTTGTATCAATTTTTCACACTAAAGGTTATTAAGACTGGGATTTATGTTTAGCGTCTTTTTGGGTTCAATCTCAACAGGAATACTAGTATGGACTGTTGTTGCAAGTATCTAATCATTATTTATCTCTTTCATTGGATCACCTTGGGATTAATTACCGAGTATGGCTTTCAACATTTGACATGTTGGATGTCCTACAGTGGAGGTATGATCGATAAAACTATTGATTGTGTCATCCTTAGTCAGTCTCTTGCAAATAAGAACCTTGTTAATAATAAGAGGAGAGCATAATATTCCTTCTTGATACTTAGGAGGAAGCCACATAATATTGTCAAATGGTATGTTGGGTTTAGTAGGTGGATATAGAATAATATTCTTAATGGTGGTTCCTTAGCAATAGGCACACTACCAATCCGGCTCCCAATGTATGCATCAGTAATGGCAATCCACAATCTACCCAATATAAGAAGGTTTCCTTCCCGCTTATTTATAGGATTAAGGAGCAAAACATATACAAGATACTCCCAAGAATCTACTGAAATGGTGCTATCATCCCAGGTTCCTTCTGCCTTTATCACGAATCTTTCAGCTAACTACAACATCATTGGCATTGGTTTTACTGTGTTCATTCGAAGGAGGGAGTGAGTTTCAATTGTTATGATTTTTATAGCATCTCCCAATTCCACTAAAGTATTTGGAATGTTGAGGCCTTGAATCTGGATGGTGACCACAAGGTTTCTAGGATCATCATACTTAATGGGTATCTGTCTTCTTAAAATAACATCATAAAGTTTTTTGATGACATGGACTGTATGAGGGTCTTTTGGTTTTCTTCCAGGTTTCTTGACACATTAATATTTGACAGTTTTAGCATAAATGGGTATGTCTCTAAGAGCACGAAGGAGAGGAAGTTTAGTACACGGGTTTTGTAATTCCCCTATAAGATCAAATTCAGGATATGTTGGTGGTGTCACTATAGCCAATCTCTTTGGAAATGAAGGAGCAAAATTTTTAACTTTACTAGGTTCCTAATTTTTAGTCAAATTACTAGGTGAGTCTGTTTCAGGGATAATCATGGCGGAAGGTAGTTTTTCAGACAGATGTTTCTCTTTGGTAGAATTTTCATCTTCTGATTGCTCTAAGTTCCTTTGGGGGTCCTCTAGAAAAATGGTCCACCCATATATCAAGTGGAGATTATTATATTCTAAGGAGGTAGGAAAACTGTCAAAAGTGTAAAGAATTTCTAGAAGTTTCACAAGCCAATTATTTGAACTTGGATTTGGCTATGGCAGTAGTTGAGGGCATAACAAGGGTGCAGTGTTTGCAGGTAACTGAAGTGGTGGTTGTAAAAGTTGTAGAGATGGCCATGATTAAGGCAATTTACCCAATGAATGATTGATAAGACCAAAGGGGCATTGCCTTTTTTGGGACCACACTAGCCCTTAAGTAGGCTGGTTTGACCACTGTGAGGGATATTAATTGCTTTGTGAATTCTGCCATGGTGGCATAGAATATTGTTGATTCCTAAGAAGGTCTAGGAAATAATTGATTCAACCAAGGTCATGGGAGATATGGCTAAGTTTTTCAGGAGGTATTGGAATGTTGTTGACCCTACCAAGTTAGTCCAGGAAATTTTTATTGATTATATTGTCAAAGAGAAAACATGGAAAGGTCATGAAATGTACTCGTAAGACATGTTTTCCACATTCATCATTGTGCTATGAAATACGCAAGTTCAGACTCTTCTTAAGCTTCCTTAAATATATCCTTCAATCTAGGAAGAGAGAGACGATGATCAATCGAGTGTTCTTTAGTGAAAATACCATAGATCTGAACTATATCTAGTGGCCATTCGTTACAACCATGCTTCCTTTAGAAACAAGGGTAGAAAATCACTAATGCATGTTCAGCTTCAGCATGCTTCTGCTTCACTTGCAAGATGTCAAATTGCATAGTGAGTGTGCTTGATATATCAGTTTTAAAATATTATATTATATTATATGACCAATTTCTACACGTGTGATTCGTCCTCCTATAGTTCTAATGGTTTTGCTGAGCGGATCAAGACTTCCGAGCTTAGTCCTTGTGCTCCCACACAAACACCTGATACACAATTTCACAATATCATCATACTCTTCTATAGAAATAACACCCTACCCCATTATATTAACTATTTCTATCCATTCATCCTCTTTCCTCTAATTAAGGTTGTTTTCAGTACTTATTTAGGTAGAGTGGTGTATGTCGACCTTTGTAATTTATACTAGAACCTATTTATATATTATTCTAAGGCCTCATATGCCTTAAATGTCATTTTAAATATTTCTTCATTTAGATCTCTAGATCACCAATAATATTGATATTTAGTAATAAAGGCTTCTTTAATCTGATCCCACAAGTTAATAGTATTTCCCCCTAATCTCATGAACCATCCTAGCTTTACTCCCTTTATAGTGAAAAGAAACAACTTTAGTTTTTGGGGATCATTAGTGTAGTCATATCCTAGACACAGAACATCAAATTCAAACAAGAATGCATCCAGGTATTCAAAATCCATTCCATGAAAATTTGGAATATTTTGAAGTGGAATAGCTTTCATGGGTGTATTATCTTATGGATCGACAATAGGATACTCTATGGTTGAATTTTGTGTGCCTGATAACTTCCCTGTCATTTGATTAAACATCTTGCAGTAACCCTCAGGAATCCCAAAATGAGGAGGTACTAACTGAAAAAGGTTGGTATGGTGGTGAGAATATGAACCTTTTCTAAGTCTTATAATGCTACTTGAATAAGGAATTTCAATCCCTTCTTTCACAATAGGTGTCGCGGGAGGCTCCTGCTAAGGATGTTGAGGGGGTGTATATCACTCATTTCACCTCTTCCTTCCTTTAAATTACAAGAGTGACCCTCACTCTTGCTAAAAGGATTGAAATTTTTGCTTGATAAGTCTTGGAAGCTCTTCCCACATCTTACGGTTCTTTCATGAATCTCAGCTTCAGTCGTAGTAGAAGATTCTGCTACTGGAGGAGAACTAATAGTAGATCCCTTCCTAGATACCATTCAGTGGCCTACCAAGGCTTGAGATTATTCTCTTTGGATGAATTCATTTATAAAGGTCACCTTTCCAAGGCCAACTTGAAGTGAATTTTTTATCTATTTCTATTTGATTTTTACCTCTAATTTTCCTCCTAGACATACATATTAAATAACCTAAATATGTTGGCTGAGGAAAGATACTACCACAAGCTCCATTTTACCAGGGTGTGCACAATGGTTCTTACATTTCGTCTTCAATACCCAACCATTAGGGAGTCAGGTATGAAACTAAATACAATAGCACTCTCTTTTTACAACCTCCCCTATAACGACACAAAAACATTCGGTCAATTAATTATTCTAAAGAATCAACTAACTACCACATATTAAATTATCAACCCAAGGATTCGTCTGCTTATTTCAAGCTTGTTTGGAAACTATATGCAAGAGATGGTTCGGAAACTAATGCTAACTAATAATATACCAACACGAAAATTAACTAGAACGAAAGAATCAATTCCTAACTTGAAGCATGCATTTAGGAGATCTATCTTTCAAGAAAACCATATTCTCTTAAAACCACTCAAAGGCATTGAATTATGATCACTCCTAAACAAGAAACATCAAGAAAATCTAAAGAATATTTCGGCGGTGCTAGACCCACCAACATTCCGGGGATCTCTGTTGTATGAAGTCCCAACTAGACCTCACACCATTTGGTGTAGGAGTCCCATCCAGTATGAGGCTTGGTTTCCATTATCTTAAAGGTTTGCTTTATCTCTTACTTTTCAACACATGAGAGTGGTTTACTTTGTCTTCGAAAAATGAGGTTCACATACCTGGTGAGTGCTTAGTGTCGCTTGTGTCAAGGTTCTTTCACTACAAATGGAGAGGCTGAGAGTGAGTCTCAAGTCAAAAGGAAATAGTCCCAACTCTGTTAGAGACACACAACACATCAGGACATTCACATCTTCTAGCAGAGTAGTCCACACGGATACGGAAGTCACAAACACAAAGTGAACAAATAGCACATAAAACACCCAGTGAAATAGTCCACACAAGTGTGACGATCGTTATAACAAGTTTACGAGAATGAATTTGATGAGTGTTCGGCGGAATAGTGCACATGGGTAGGACAACATTAAAAATGGATACAAAACATTTCAAAAAGCATATGTACTAGAATAAACAAAATAGTTCAATTGTCTTAATACAGGTTAAAGCAGCATGCATTACAAGCATCCAAAGAATAGTCTTACAAACAAATACAATACATGTGTGAAAACATGTTGGCCTGTTAACAGGCTTTTGAATTAAGTGAAAGTTACAAGACACATGCATACACCATTACATCACTAACCTCGATAGTCGGGCGTTGGATCCACTGCTCTCTCCTCAAAGAAAAGACTACAAACTCTCAGGGCTATGTAGGAGGAGCCAAGGTGAAAATGTCCTTCACATGTACAACTAAGGGGTATATATAGCCAACGGTGAAACTTACCCTTGTGAATGTTCAACTTCCCCCATGATTGTTTGACTTACATGACTCTTCAACTTTACATCTGGGTCTCTTGGACTTCCACGTTACATTACATTGATTACAACAGTATCGCCCATAAGAGTGATGTGGCCGAGCTGACTCATGACATCACTCGACACGACAGTGTTGGTATGTTCATGTTGATGGTGGTGTCCATGTCAAGTTGTATTGTTGCTGAGAAATGAGTGTGGTCTTGGTGTATCATAGCTTCACCTCCACATGGCAAGGTGTGTAGAGTCTTCAATGGTCTTGGTGTTCACTTGATGTTTCACATGCATGTATCCCGTTCACTAGTACTTTGTATGCTTCATGTGTTCATACATTTGCAAACAAGTCTCCTAGCATGCACTCCTTGTTCATCACGTTTGTCGTCGCACCCTGTCTCATCGATGTACCTATATATACAATCACTCATGATGAGATGATATCAAATCTATAAATCTTCTAGTCTACCATGATGCATCATATTTTGTTTTCAGGTGCAGGTGACTGGGAGAGAGGACAAGGCTCTGAAACTACGCAGAGCACATTTCAGGCTAGGATGCAGTCTCTAGGGCATTGTTAAGGAAAATTGTACAGAGGTCACTGGGAGGTTAAGATGAGCATTCCAATATAGAAGTGACCATATGTGGGATCTAGCTCGGCTAGAGGGAAAAACGATACAAATATTCTAGGGAGGCAGTGCAGGTAGTAGGGAGGACACTTGAAGTGAAAATTGCACAGATTCTTTGGGGAGGGTGGCAGTGGGCTGCGGGAGCTTGCTGGCCAAAACTGTGAAGAACTAGGAGGTTGGCCCGCGGGACATATCTGTGCCATTTTTGTGCTGAGCGGGGTCCTGAGCAGCTGGAGGATAGCCCAAGAAAACTGTATAGTTTTTAGGAGCGGTAGCAGGATGGACTGGTTAGCAGAACTGCACAAATTTTGGGGACAATGTTTAGCTAGCAGAGGCGGGCATGCTAACAGCCTCTGTGTATTTTTTTGGAGTGAAGGCTGGGGTCACTATCCAGTCAAACTCTCTAGTTGACCAGTGGGAAGCCTGATAGATTTACTTATGGGCAATCCAAATTGAGATGGCTTGCTAAGTAACTTATGTGTTTTTATGGGTGATAGTTAGTCAGGTTGATTCAAGGATTTTGTAGTGTAGACTACCTAGGAAGTAGCCTCAAGCTCTACATAATTTTGGGCAGCAATACATGATCACTGAGGGCTAAGACTACGTAGTGCATCTTAGTGGAGGTCTGACTAGTGGAGGATGGTCTGGTCGACAGTACTTCAGAAAAGTAACTAAATGTTTGAACAAGTGAACTCGTGCTTGAATGACCTTACGAACACACACTCAACATGACTTGACAACAAGACGCCTCGAACCAACAAGACAACATGCTCAGTGTGACTGACCAATGGGTGTGACCGACAAGTGCGACACTTGAGATAGATCATTGAACGACCACGAAGACACTTGCGTGACATTGCACACAACTTCATGTGTGAGTGTGAAGTATGCTTACATAGAGAAGAAAACTTGTACACATGAAGATGAACCATGAACATAGCTAAAACATGACTACAAGCATGACATTGTGACCAGAATACTGAAAGATGTCCAGTGAACAGTCAAGCGAGGAGGGTGAAAAGACTTGTCACGAGCTCATGGGATGAGCCCAGTTTTTGCAAATATCAAAGAAAAAACCAAGGAAGCCTCCAAAATTGGATGCAGACCAAAATTCTGGAGGGTGTTACAACCGCTACAACACTTGGCAACACAATGATTGAATACCAGCTTCTATTATTCGGTCCATTGACTATACAAGGCTTTTTTCTATTAGGGAGTATTGAATCGATGTGTGGGTTACTTTGGATTCCCCACTTACCCCATGGAAAAACATCATTCACCTTTTGCTGACTCAATCGAACAAAACAACATTATTCAGTTTGATCACAGTGTTTTGAAATCAGGAAGGGTTGTTTGGCTCGCAAGTTAAAAAAATTCAGTGTATAATTTTTCATCTTTGGTGCTGCTCCACTACCAGTAGGCCTAGATTGTACCCCGATGGAGTCACATAGGAACACACGCATTTCTCCACTGCCATCGAACCTGGTCAGTACCCCAGTGGAGTTACATGCTTCACCTCTCTGTGAAGGAAGCCTTTCTCTTCTTTCGGCTTTGTATTTTTTTTTGAAAAGAGGATTGTGCATAGGCACTTATTTATTTTTGAGGCGGAACAGAAATCTCGACTTATTGAGACCAGAAGAGGTTGTTCCTTCAAAGAAGCATGTAATACCTATGACATAGGTTTTCTCGTTTCGATTTTCCCCTTCTCTATTTCTACTAGTTGGATGAGCTTGAACACACCGAGCAGAAGGATAAGTATAGGCATGGGGTATCCCAGTGTTGACACAGGTTCATGGTTGGACCAAATCTTCCCTTACAAACGGCTCATATTTTCCATCAAGACTTCATCAGTCGAAGGTTATAACCAAGCACAGTGAAGAAAAACGCAGGACTAGCCAAGTGCTACAGTGTCACAATACTCTTTGGATCTCAGCCACATACTCATTCAAATCCTCGAATCAGTAGAGTGAAACACTTATTTAAAGAACCAAAAATAGAATGATACTATGCACACCAAAACAAAGCAAAACAAAAATAGAAAAGTAAAGAAAAAAGACAACAAGCAAGCAAACAAGCCAAACCAAGTCGGGAAGCAAACAAACATGAAAACCAAAAAGGAAAGATAAGCAAGAAAGAAAACACTACTCCTACTCCTATGCTAAATAGTCAGAATTATATGAAATAAAATTTCCATTGAATCCACCATAGGCATGCCCGACCTGCGACTACATCTATACAAGCGATTAAAACATATAAAAATAAGCGTGCAATAGAAAATACAAAAACTTGAAAAACTTTCACATGAGAGAGAAGGTCTCACGTGTGGGCAGAAAGATGTGTCACAACCACCCAACACACATTCTTACCTCTTCGATGACTATTGTTTTTCAAAAAATCTTGGAGGCCTCTTGCAAGTGTGTGTTCTTCTAGACCAAGTTTCTTAGTGAGTGTGAGGAATGACTAAAGCTTGTTACCTGCAACACGACTCACCAAGTAAGATTGTTCTAGCCATTCAGGATTGGATCATAAAATTCATGATGGTTGTTTTGAAAGACTCGTGATATTTGAGAAGATGGGATCCTAATTTGAGAGAGGGGATCATGATGGGAATCTGGTATGGATAGATATATCTGATCATTCTCATTGTTCATGTCAAGATAGTGAGGATGTGCCATAGTCGTCAACGCGGGCTGAAGTGCCTCATCTACTTGACAAAAGTTTGAGGAGAAATATGTTACATGGTGAATATCATAGTGCGTAAAGCAACTATCATTGGATGTACTATTGGGAAAATGATAAACTACATGACAGTTACCCAAGATAGAAGAAATATCAGATGAGTTGGTCGAGAAGCCAGATTCCTAGTTTGACATGAATAGAGAATATTTTTGAACAATCTTGCAAACACTCTTAATGATGGAATCAAGTTCGTTGTGTGCTAGATATGACAGTACACCCACCTGCAACTAGTAAAAAATTGTGCGGGCATCATGCTCATCACAAGACTGTAGGAAGGATGCCAGTACTGTGACTGTGTGAAGCTAGTTAGGGTGTGGTGAAATGAGAGGAACTTGATTCTTGTGATAGCTTGTGCGCTCGTCACCACATAGGGAGATTGTTGGTGTGATGAGCAGGCATATTTGAAGTGCAAGATTCGCAAGAAGACCAAGGAGCTTATCGTGAGAGAGATCATCTGAAGAGTATGATTCAAGACAAAGATAGTCTTTGAGATGATCAACTTCATAGTTCCATGATTTCATGAGAGGCAGACACTCCCAAATAGAATTGGATGTAAGAGAAGTGCATGAAGATAAACACGTTGTAACAGATTCGTGGATTTAGTCATTAGTGAAAATTTGAAATTTTGAAATCTCACACCTGGAGTAGTAAATATTTTTTACATGGGGATCCACATCGAGTACAACCATCCAGATAGATGGACTTTTCATGAGAAACCACATTTGATTCAGTTCGTTGGGCCTACCAGAGTCGTGAGATCTTAACATAACAATTAATGGATGTTGAAGTGCCTCGGCTCCTTTGCACATACCAGAACTTTATAGAATCAAAAATTTTCATTTTGAGATGTGAACCAAATCAAACATGGCTTGAGGATGGTTATTTTTGCTGATTTCAAAACTGCTCTTAGGATGGAATCCATCTCTGTCACAGGCCTCATCAAATTTTCTAGCTTCAGGAAGCTAATTTGATGAGTTGTTTTCATGCAATGCACAAGATGATGATGAGGGGAAGAGTCCTCTGCGTTGAGACTGTTCTCATCATGGACAGACTCACTGCCTGGTATCAATCGAGGAGATAACCAGGAGCATGTAGATGCGTTGAGAATGGTAGGACACATAAGCGAGTTGCAAAGGAAGTTCTAGAATGGATGCCTACTTTGGCTGGTGTGCATTCAATATCTGAGTTAGAGTGTACATGAGAGAACAATAGATCACATGATGTGCTTGGGCATTCATCACAATATATGGAACCATGGGAATGATGACAACCCAAGACTAGAGGTTGATCGAAATAGTTAATTGTGCATGATGTTTCACCAAGATTAGCAGACTGAATCGGTCAAGAATGGAAGTTCAATTTCTTGATGTGAACCATGTTGAAACATAGAAGAGGAATTGATTATTTCTTCACCTTCCTGCTCCTCCACTGTATAATGAGACTGCCTTTCACATGACTGCAACTTGAGCCAACAACTTGAGAATCAAGAGAATGCAAGCAGCTAGCTTGTGAAGTGGATTGATCAAGCGATTCATGGTACAAGGAGTCATGGCTTGTAGATGATGGAAGATAGAAAAGACATAGATTAGACTCAAGACTTGGGTTACGAATAGTTATTTTCTCTT
This sequence comes from Pinus tabuliformis, assembly GCA_031772625.1. NCBI lineage: Eukaryota > Viridiplantae > Streptophyta > Pinopsida > Pinales > Pinaceae > Pinus > Pinus tabuliformis. Next base: position 890,851,267 of record CM062804.1, on the reverse strand, counting down.
GTGGAATGGGGGAATGAGTCTTCGCCATGGGCTTTTTAAGCCATTCTGGAATTTTCTCTGTTGGAGTGGGAGACGACTAAGAAGATGAGTTGGGAACATCCTGCACAGATTTATCAGCTTTGCGACCGCTACGAGCAGGTACCCGTTGTGCATATTTATTAGCTTTGTAACCACTATGATGTGGCACCTTCTTTGAGACTGGAAAGGGAGGAGGAAAAGGAAAAAATGGGGTGTTGGGCTCCTCCTCTACAAACTGAGGGGCCTCATGGTCCGTAAGAGTCGAGGGAGAAGGAAAATCTGGAGGTTTACCATGTCAGGAAACATGAACCAAGTGTTTCAACTCTTGGCTCATGAATTCAATGTCCACAAACCATTCAGGAATTTCATGATATAGGTGAAGGAAGCAAGTAGAAAAGTCCTCAACTGATTCGCTAGGCTTCATTCTTAAATGAGAGATTATTTCATAGACATCTTGGTGGTTACACTTATCGAAGGCTTCATGGATATCCTTGAGTAGAGCGAGAAGGGAATGGATGGAAGCAGGTCGCAGGGTATGACACCACCGATTAGCACAACCTTCAAGGGTGAGGAATAAAAGTACACAAACAAGATTTTCACTATTAATTTCATAAGACTCACAGAAATGAAGAAAATCAGAAATATGCTTGGTTAAGGACGCTTTGTCCTCACTGTCAAACTTTAACAAGGACAAGTGATCGAGAAGCTTCTCAGGGATTGATAGTTGATTAAGGGAGATGCGAGAGCACGAATTGTGTATGATCCATTTGGTAAGAGATTCAAACCAAATGCAATGGGCTCAGCTTGTCATCTGGCCCTCTTTCTAGCGCCAGAAATGTTGACGGTGTTGGACCCACCAACATTGAGGGGATCTCCCCCATATGAAGTCCCAACTAGACCTCACACCATTTTGTGTAGGGGTCCCTTGCAGTATGATGGCCCAGCTTCCATTATCTTAAAGGTTTCCCTTAGCTCCTTTTTATTAGCACATGAGAGTGGTTTACTTTGTCTTCGAATAGTGAGGTTCACATGCCTGGTGAGTGCTTAGTGTCACTTGTGTCAAGGTTCTTTCACTGCAAAGGGAGAGGGTGTGAGTGAGTCTCAAGTAGAAAGGGAATAGTCCCAACTTTGTTAGAGACACACAACACATCAATACATGTGCAACTTCCAGTAGAGTAGTCCACACAGATGCGACAATCACAAACACAAAGTGAACAAATAACATGTACAACACTGAGCAGAATAGTCCACACGAGTGCGGCATCGTTATAACAAGTTTATGATAATGAATCTATGGAGTGTCCAATGGAGTAGTCCATACGAGTGAGACAACATTAACAATGAATACAACATATTTCCAAAAGCATATGTACTAGAACAACTGAAATAGTGCAACTGCCTTAATACAAGTTAAAGAAACATGCATTACAAGCATCCAAAGAATAGTCTTACAAATGAATATAATGCATGTGTGAAAATGTCATGCACTGTTAACATGGTTCTAAATTAAGTGAAAGTTCCAAGACACACCTATACACCATTACATCACTAACCTTGATAGTGGGGCATTGGAGCTACTTCTCACTCCTCAAAGAAAAGACTACAGAATCTTAGGGCTATGTGGGAGGAGCCAAGGTGAAAAATTCCTTTTTATCTACAACTGAGTGGTATATATAGCCAAGGGTGAAACTAACCCTTGTGACTGTTCGACTTCCCCCATGACTGTTTGACTTACATGACTCTTCAAATTTACATGACTCTTCAACTTTACATGTGGTTCTCTTGGACATCCATGTTACATTACATTGATTACAATAGTATGGCTTGCAATAGTAATGTGGCCAAGATAACTCATGACATGACTCGACACGACAGTGCTGGTATGTTCATGCTAATGGTGGTGTCCATGTCAAGCTGTAGTGTTGCTGAGTGATGAGTGTGCTCTTGGTGTATTATAGATTCACCTCCGCATGGCAAGGTGTTCGGAGTCTTCGATGGTATTATTGTTCACTTGATGTTGCATGTGCATGTATCCCCTTCTTTGGTACTTGGCATGTTTCATGTGTTCATCCATTCACAAACAAGACTCCTAGCATTCACTCTTTGTTCATCTCATTTTTCATCGTGCCATGTCTCATCCATGTACTTGTATCTACAATCACTCATGACGAGATAACATCAAATCCAAAAATCTCCTAGTCTACCATGATGCATCATCTTTCATTTTCGGGTGCAATTGATAAGGAGAGAGGACAAGGCTCTGAAACTGCGCAGAGCATATTTCGGGCTGGAATGTGGGCTCTGGCGCATTGTCAAGGAAAATTGTTTAGAGGTCACTAGGAGGCTGAGATGAGCAGTCTGGAAGAGTAGTGACCATTTGTGGGATCTTGCTTGGCTAGAGGGCAGAACTGCACAAATTTTCCAAGGAGGCACTACAAGCAGCAGGGAGGATACTAGAAATGAAAATTGCGCAGATTCTCTAGGGAGGTTTGTAGTGAAAACTGCATAGATTCTCGAGGGAGGCTAGCAGTGAAAACTACACAGATTCTCTAGGAAGGTTGGCAGTGGGTTGCGTGATCTTGCTGGCCAAAACTACGCAGAACTAGGAGGCTGGCTTGCAGGAAATATTTGCGTAGTTTTTAGGCTGAGTGGGGTGTTGGGAAGCTAGAGGAAAACACAAGAAACTACCTAGTTTTTATGAGGATCAGTAGGATGCCTGACAAGGGTATTGGCTAGTAGAACTACACATATTTCGGGGACAATGCAATGACAGGCATCAGGTGCCTTTCCATCATGCATGTGCAATTTCTTCAACCAACGAAGGTGGGCATGCTGATAGCCTCTGCACATTTTTTTGGAGGAGTGAAGCCCGGGGTCACTTCCCGGTCAAACTCTCTGGTTGACGAGTGATAAGCTTGATAGATTTTCTTGCGGGAAGCACAAATTGAGATGGCTTTTTGAGTAACTTCAGCATTGTTCTGTGTGAAAATCATTCGAGTTGATTCAAGTATTGCACAGTGAAAATTTCCTAGGAGGCAACCTCAAGCTCTATGTAATTCTGGGCAGTAGTACATGATCACTGAGTGCTGAGACTACGTAGTACAACTCAGTGGAAGTCCGACTTGTGGAGGGTGGTCTAGTTGACATTAATTTGGAAAAATAATTAAGTGTGTGAATGAGTGAACTTGTGCATGCATGACCTTGTGAACACACACTCAACACGGCTTGACAACGAGACGCCTCGAACCAACAAGACAACATGCTTAGTGTGACTGACCAATTGGTGTGAGCGACAAGTTTTACACTTGAGATAGATCATCGAATGACCGCGATGACACTTGCGTGACATTGCATACAACTTTGTGTGTGAGTGCGAAAGATGATTACATAGCAAACATAACTTGTACACATGAAGACTAACCATGAACATAGCCAAAACATGACTGCAAGAATTAAATTGTGACCAACATGCTAAAAGATGTCTAATAAAAAGTCAAGCGAGGAGTGTGAAAAGACTTGACACGAGCTCATGGGATGAGCCCAATTGTTTGCAAACATCAAGGAAAAAACCAAGGAAACCTCCGAAATTGGATGAAGGCCAAAATTTTGGAGGGTGTTGTAGCCGCTACAACAGAATGTTAAGCTACTACTTAGCAAACAATAATTGTGAAATTAAAGGTTGAAAAACATACTCATGAAACAAAAAATAAGTGTTGAAATGTGGCAACAAGAATATTCCAATTTTAATTTGTCCTTGAATTAAAATTAAGAATTAAAATTCGGATTTAGTCTCACCAGCTGCTGGAAAATAATTAATTAATTCATCTTGAGTTAATTAGTTGGAAATATTCAAGCTAGAAGTCTTTGTGAAGTCATGCAATAGTTATTCCCTTGATTGAGGAGATTATCCCTTAATTAAGTAGATAAGGATGAGTTGTATTTGAGTTGTAATTAGTTAGCTCAGTTAACTGAGTTAAGTCTAGTTAAATTAGTTCCAAACTGTTGGAGGAACTAATTGTCAGTTCAGTCAGTTGATGCATGCATGCATGAAACTAGTGTACTCCAGATAACTGAACATTCTCTCATAAATAACACATGCATGTTAGTTCAGACAAAGACCCAGTTGAGATTAACGGTAGGGACAATTTACTATCAGTTGCAATAAGTTTCCTATAAGAAAATATCTTGCATGCAGAAGGAATTCATTCCTTGAGAATTGCATAGTTTTACTGTGTGTTGGAGCAGTGTGTGAGATCAGTGTCACACAAGGTTACAACAGGAACACCCAGGGAAAACTGCGTAAGGAAATAGGAGGTTTGGAGGGCAGAGGAAAGGCATATGAGTTGTCTATTCTGTCTATGAGTAGCAGTGAGGGATTGTACTGAGAGATGGATAGCTGTGAGAGCTAAAGCTGTGTGTAATCCTGAGATATTTCTACTTGTATGATAATACAGATAGCGGGGATTTTAGCTGAGGCTTTCCCCAGAGTATTCTTTTGTGTTTCATGTGTATTGATTCTTCTTCTCTTTTATATGTGTTCTGTTTGATCTTGCTCAAAATCGATTAAGATTCCACAAGTTTGATTGTAGAAGTAGATTAAGTATTTTGCTTTAGTATATTGCATTATCAGGTTAATCTACAATGAGAATTTCTACAAGAAGAAATAGCAAGTGGAAAATAAAAACTAGTATTAAAGCACGAACAATTAAAACATCATGAATATCAATATCATGAATATCAATATTATATTTACTCAAAGGAAGCACAAGATTTACAACTAATCTAATAGATAAATGATTGGTGAAAGAAGATAAAATTTGAACTCAATAATACATGTGAAGAAAATGCCTCATCTAGGAGTGGGCTCAAACTAGCAAATTTATTTTTCCTTGTAGAGAAGATCAAGGCAACAAATTAATTATCAACAATGAAAATTTTGCATTATATTATGAGAATGATTAGAGTTTGCACTTTTTATAAATTCTATTAGATGGATGAAAAAGTTACAAAAAGCTATTTTACGAGACACAAATCCTCTATCTTTATACTATAGTCGAGGGAGATAAAATAGTAAGTATTTTAACAAACAAAGAGTCTTAATATCGCCAAGGAAAGAAAATCTATGGAATTGTCACTAATAAATTTTCTTAAATAAGAATCAACCTCGCTTGATCTACCATGGTTCATTGGAAACAACATCACATTATCCCAATTTTACCACGAACAATCTAAAAACAACATCGAGTATCAGGTGTCTCTGATATGTCACAAAATCCCTATTCATAATGAAGTTTCAACCATGAATAATTAGCACTTTTATAATCGAAATAATGCATCTAGAAGGTAAAATAATAAAGGTGAACTGATTCCTTCTAAGTCATATGTTATACCAATTAATATATCAAAAATATGAGAAAAAGAACAAGAAATCAACATTAAAACTAAGGAATAGGGTAAGGAAATCATGACAATTGTGAGGCCCAACAATAAGAAAACAAAAAATCCACTCCCATATAAAAATGATATTTTTCCTTTAGTCATAATATACCAAGCGTTTGAAATCCAGTTATCAATTCTTAAGACTAGGTCACTTATCAATTATTCAGACTAGGTTGTATACTAAACATTCTGACCACAAGTCATTATACGGGAATGGATACCTTCTATCTCATTTGGATTAAGATAAGTAAGCTAAGGGTCTTTGACTTCATCACAAACCATGTTAGTTGGGTTAGTTTGGATTGAGAGATGTTTCATGCATTTCTTCATAAGATAAGTGATTTGGATCCTCTTAGCAACCAGAATTAACAAAGATGTTTTACTTCTATGATGTTAACAGAATTTCATGTGAAAGAGTATGAAAAAACCACATGTGCATACTTTAAAGAAAAGGAATGATAACAACAACCGTCAAATCAAAGAACACACACAACTTGATAACAAAGTTTGTCTACTGTAGACTACGTCTATGGGCTTGGTGTTAAGAGGGGGGAGGTCACTTCAATCATTGTTGTAAGATGATGATGAATACATGATTTCATCTCTATAATTATAAGGAAGAACTCCGTCAACGAGAATTACATGTCTCTCCATGAGATGTTCTTCTATAAGAACTCTCACTCATACAAGATCTCCTCTAGCATGAAAAAATAATAGTCTCTCACATAAAGTGACATACAAGGGTCCTCCCACAAAGTGGCATACATGTATCTCAAAATAAAATCATCATCTCATCATAAATAAAATGAAGACATGGTGGCAATGCATCTTATACCTCCAAGTCTGGGGAAGACCTAAAAATTGGCTAATCAGATGAAGAAACAACATTCACCATTGCATTCCTTGTGAAAACTGTGAAATCTAAGTGTAAACTCGACCCCTTTCTGACTCTGACAAATTTGGGCTCCCCGTGAATCTCAATGATTCCTCAAGATCTAGAAATATTATTTTCTGCAGGTTGACTAAAATTATGTTGCTCAGATGAGAAAATTGATTACAACATTGTACTCCTTGAGTAAAAATGAGAAAGATGAGTGTAAAGTCATCATATTGTCGTCACCTTCAAAAATTGGCCTCCAAGGAATCTTTTAGATCCCTTATGATTCCCCTACGTCAGGGTTCCATGCCTCTTTTTCCTTGCATGATCAAGATTCCACCGCAGGATGGGTTTTTCTGCCACTCCTCTATTTGGCGAATGACGAGTTCCGAGTTTATATTAAATTTGTCAGCGGAGGAATTAATTATTGGCCCGTTGGACATTGGTAACAGTGGTTAACTTTTGGTGTGGGAGGCTCAAGTTCCAACCCCGCGGCCTCCCCACCTGGCCTATTTTTGGCACGAATTTGTTTTTTTTAATAACTTGTTAATGGGCCATTTTTCTTGTAAGTGGGGTTCCTGTGGGGTGGGCCGGCCAAACCGTTTGGGCGGGTTCGATCCCCGTTGGCCTCGTATATATATGTGTGTGTGTGTGTGTGTGTGTGTGTGAGGCCAAGGTTGGCGGGGTTTATTTTCCCTCCAACCCCTTTTTTTAATATTTTTTTAAACAAATTAGTCAAAGTTCATTTGCGCGTTTTTAGGGTTACCAATCATTTTAAGAAGGCGACAACTTCACTAGTTCCTGCCACTAGAAATATTTCTCACAAAGTGTTAATTTAATGCCTCAGTAGTGGATGTCAAATTTGGTGGACCTCCAAATTTGGCGAGCCTCCAAATTTATTTGGCGCTCTGTTAACTTTAGTCAATGGGCCTAGTTGACCAAAACATTGACTGGCCATAACTTTCACATATGATGTCAGATTGAGGTTTCTTTTGAACCATTGGAAAATTTGCAATGATCTCTTCAATTTCCACTTGGTTTCATGGAAATCAGAGACTTTTATTTTTGTGCCTTTTCAAAACCCTCTTTTATTTTTGAGCCTATCTAGAGCCACCTAGATCATTCCTCCCCACTGAAGAGATTTTGTTCCTCCAAAAGTATGAACATGATAGGTAATATGTTTTACTCCCTTGTCTGCACAACGAGTACTCTGGTAGGCCACACTTCCTTCTCCTTCACCCTCCTTCACCTTTGTTTTTCAAAGCCATAAGTGATGAACCGACACCTGCATCCGATGAAAACATGTGGTACAATGTTTATAAAATATAAGTTCTACTAAAAGATCAAACATGACCCAAACAAACCCCATAATTTCCAAGATTTTATAACACACTCTTTTGTCAAGTTTACATCGAAATAATAACAAAAACTAATACTCCAGCTATAAAAAAAAGGTTAAAATCATCATCATGTTGCTTTCACAAGTGATGGAAAACACATCATCACTTTTACATTCATTTCACAACATGTGATTTACAAAATGTAGCCATGACAAGCTAAGAACTATAGGGAAACCATCTCTCACTCATCAAAGTGAATGGATCATCATTCTAGAGTTCTTCCTGTTTTCAAAAAGCTTCATTGAATGGTTTCTGCACAGGCGCTTTGACTTTCTTGAGACACTTCTCTGGATGGAGCTCCCAACATGTGGCTCTCTGATGTCCACCTCTTTTGCAATGACTGCAAAAATTTTCTACCTTCAGACATGATTAACCTTCTTCCTTCCATGATGAGGAGAAGGTCTTTCACATCTCGTCCTCTTTCTTGTTGCCATCCTCTTCCAATAGTTGGCAACAAAATGGTTATACAAGCCACAAAAACTACATGGTTTTTTATGCCACAATTTATGTTCATCATTAACAATGTGCTTGCAATAAAAATTAACATTAGCATAATGAGACCTCTTATACCTTGCTTGGTTGTCTCTGATGCAATCCTAGTGATGAAAACTTGCCTTAGCTTTTCCTCTACAAAGTGCATTGTCATGGGAAGATTGTGATATGTTCCCATCATCCTCTTTCCTCGACAGTTTCGATAATGGCTTGGAAGATTCTGCTACCTTTGAACACTCTCCTTCAATGTATCCAAATCCTTCAAATTGACGTCTTTGTACAACCTCCAATGGCTCATTCATTCATTGGCCATTAACACCAAGTCATCCTCCTTTATATCCCATCTTGGTAAGGAGTCTCACGTTGGTTCATGAAATGCGTACCTCAAGGATTCTAACAGAAACAACATCATGTGAAAATGAAACTGAAGAAATACCAACGCTGCTCACCTTAGTTGTTGATTCTAAAGTTGGCGATGATGGCTTCGCTAAGCCTTCATTGCACTTCAACTTTTCCAAGGTGTCTTCCATGACTCATAATTGAAGCCACAATTTCTGCTTCTCCTCTATTTCTTCTTGTAGCAATCTCTTCAATTCAGCATTATCTTCTTGAAGGATCTCATTGGTCTCTTAATTTTAATGATAAGAAGAAGATGAAGAAGAATATTCACTTGAAGATGGAGATGGAGCATCATCCTCTGCTCTCTCTTTTTCTTGTTCTTCTTTTTCCATTTTCTCCTCACATCTACCATGTGTGCCATCCTAAGGAGGTCCTCGTAGATATATTTTTGAATCTCCATTATCCTTCTTGTTTCACATTCAATCTCTAGTTATCATTCACACACACAATTCGCATCAATAGGAAGACCACTCTGATACCAAACTTGATCCAGATTCTCTCAACAGCCAGAATTAACCAAGATCTTTTACTTCTGTGATGTTAGCAGAATTGTATGTGAAAGAGTATGAAAAATCCACATGTGCATACTTTAAAGAAGAGAAAACATAATGACAACCATCAAATCAAAGAACACACACAACTTGATAACAAAGTTCATCTAGTGTGGACTACGTCTTCGAGCTCGGTATCAAGAGTGGGGAGGTCGGTTCATTAATTGTTGCAAGATGATGATAAATACACGATGTGATCTCTATCAGTATAAGTAAGAACACCCTCAACTAGAGTGGCATGCCTCTCCACAAAATGTTATTCTATAAGAAATCTCACTCATACAAGCTCTCCTTCAACATGACAAAATAACAGTCTCTCACATAAAGTGGTACATAAGGATCCTATCACAAAGTGGCATACATGGATCTCAAAATGAAATCATCATCTCAACAAAAATCAAATGAAGGTATGGCATAAATGCATCTTATACCTCCAAATCTGGGGACGACCTAAAAATAAGCTACTCAGATGAATAAATGACATGCACCATCACATTCCTGCGAAAAATGAGAAATATGAGTATAAAGTCGCCATACTTTTGTGACCTTCAAAAATTGGCCTCCAGGGAACCTTTTAGATTCCTCATGATTCCCATGCATTAGGGTTCCATGCCTCATTTTACGTGCACGTTCAGGGCTCCACCACAGGTTGGGTTTCGTTGCCTCTCCTCCACTGGGTGAATGATGAGTTCTTAATTTATCTAAAATTTGTCGACAGAGGAATCAATGATTGGCCCATTCGGTCGTTGGTAACAGTGGTTAACTTTGGTGTGGGAGGCCCAGGTTCCAACCTCGCGACCTCTCGACTTGGCATATGGTTGGCGTGGATTTGTTTTTTGTTTTAAGTGGTTATTTAATGGGTTATCGTTTTGGTGAGTGGGGTCGACCTGGATCAATAAGGCATCCATAGTTATGGAAAAATCAAGACTCATAGGTGTAACCATGGTAGAAGGCCTATATGTAGTGAAAAATATGTGGACACTCACTTCTGAGAAACTATAGTGGCAATAAGTATGATTTGTAAATGGAAATTTTCATAATCAATTATTTGTTGAATACCCCAAACAAGGGCAATGGTAGCTAAGGAAAATTCTCTATCTACAACATATCATGAATAAAGTTGTGGATTTATAATCCTAATATATTATCCTTATATATACACTTTTAATAATATTTCATTTTTTTCATATCTTTTAAACATCAAATTTTCCTGCTTGAATTAAACTTGTTCCTTCATCTATATTCAATATTTATATCAATTAAATTAAAACACAATCTCCACAATCTCCAAATACCTGTTTAGATAAGTTTATTAATATAACCCTTAAACTCTGTTATTATTCTATATTCTTCACTTTTAAATAATTTTAAACTTCTTATATATACTTAATACATCTAAATATAATAAAAGATAAATTGATTTATATAATTTTATGAAAATAAAGTTAAAAAAGGAAATTAAATTAAATTATATATATATATATATATATATATATATATATATATATATATATATATATATATATATATATATTGTTAAGCTTGATAGGACTTTTTCATTGATAAATTGATTTATATAATTTTATCAAAATAAAGCTAAAAATGGAATTAAATTAAGCTTGGTAAGACTCTCATTTTGGATTTTACATGTCCAATATTCACCTAGCGATGGGGAGTGTCACGCCCCCAAGCTGGCGGTAGTCTTTCAACCACTCTTAGCGAGGTGTGGCACCACCGAACACTTTCTTTTCACCAATACTTATGTTCGTGGACTATGCCTAATTCACTTTCTCCTACTTAGTTTGTGTTTCACAACCAAGTATTATTATGTTTAGCCTTTATACCAATGAACACCCATGCTTATTCATTATCAACAGCAATTATAACAAGAACACAATCGCACAGTATAAAGGGAGGAGCAACTCCCTGAACAATGAGTTTGCCCGAAATATATATATTAATCAATATTTAACAATATAAGCTTTTACATGTCTACTTGGAAGATACCAAGTTCCATACTTAGCCAAATTTACAATCACGGCAAAATTGCCTTCGTGCACACTTGCACGATGGGCGGGTGCTCACCCGAGTCACCAAGACACCCACGCCAAGACTTCGTGCACCCACAACCAACCCACGAGCGCACCTTGCCCAACACCTTCGTCTTTCTTCAAGTGCGAGCTAAAACCGTGCGCAAGTCCAACCTTAGCGCATGAGCTATGCGCTCATACCTTGTCCTTAATGTGCACTCTAAACCTGCTCCTCTATGCGAAGTTGTTGTCTTCGAATGAGTTGATTCGATGATGGTTTGAACGCTCCAAAGTGCATCCAATATATATGCATTGTAGTGGGGGTGGTGGCTCACCCAGCCGACCACCAAAACATGGTTTACACACCCTTTAAATGCCCAACTACAAGTCGGCCTGCACCTCATCATGAGTCGGCCTCAAGTGTGTTGGCCCACGCTCAAATCGGGTATAAACTTCCCATCGTTCCTCATATTGTCGCAACTGTCGTAATGTTTCGTCGCAAGTAACTCACCCTTTCGTCGATTTCTTGTGTGCCGCAGCTCGTCGCTCCACCCGCACGCCCGTCGCGTGCCTTGACTTGTTGGTCACCCGTGCCCGGCGTGTGCCTCAACTCGTCGGTCACCCACACCCGCACCTGACGTGCTCCTCGACTCGCCGCTCGCCCGCGCGCTCATCGCACAACCGTGCCTGTGCCCGGTTTTCCCAACACCCAACCGCGTTATCACCTGAGGACCTTACATCCTCCTCCACCTGAAATCATTGTCGTCCTCGACAACATATCATCCTGATAACCACTCACCAAGATCATCAATATCCATGATGTCAGCTCCTCCACATGCGGCAAACATTCCTGCAACATATGTGGAACTCCATTTCCATCATGTCTCCTCAGCAACCAACTGTCACCAAGCTCACCATACCAAGGTACACACCCCATCGGTATGTCATACATCAGATATCATCTCAATCCATGATCATCGACTCCTCTATCACAATCTCCACTACAACGTTCGTGCCGACCCCATCATGTGTCATCGTGTGAACCTCTGTTATGATACTCCATCAAGTGCTAACACATCTCTATCATGTGCCAACATCTCATCCCAACAGCAACATCATCCTGTACACTGGATCCCCTCATGACTCAAGCTAGTTGGGTAGCTAATCCAACCATACGCCCAAACCACAAGAATGCACATTCTTCCATCACCATCAGTCATTTCTCAAAACAACCTGTCACATTCTTGACTCATCAAGAATCTATCCCCATAAATGCAAACCATGTTCAAGTCCATGGAAACTCCATCCCGTCTCATCTGCAACATGTCATGATGCTTGATGCCAAGCCATCCCTGCACCATCAGTCATACCTGCTCAACATGTTTTAAGGACTCACTGCCATGAGCAGCTAACAATGAGCCCCATCTCCTCATCCATCTAAGAAAATGTAGAAGGAGTAGAGCCTGAAGGCTCTCCCTCACTAATCAACTCGATCCATCTATCAGGATCCTCAATCTCCATCCTTTGTAGATAAGCAACCCGGTCTTCGCCCTGGACATCCGGCCTCACATACACCTCCTCATCATCATCATCATCCTCAACCAACTCTAGCCTTCTTGACAAATCCAAGATGCTATCTAAAAGTGTCCTGATGACCAATGACTTCTCGGTAAGCTTTGCCTCAACAGTAGACAACCGCTTACTCATGTCTCCCATTCGCTTCTCATCCTCCATTTGCATCACTCCCAATTTACAATCAGGCCTTGTCACTCCAATGGTTGGCACACCAATGGGTACATCCTCCCTTCCATCATAAATGTAGAACTTCCTCAAATGTGGAACAATCATAGCATCAAATTGTTTCATGAATTCCATCCCCAATACAGCTTCATAGTCATCAATCCGCACTATAGTGAAATCAACCTTCCCTGTCCATTCACCAAGTGTAGTGTCCACCCTTTCAGCTATACCAAGAATTTCAATAGGAGGAGAATTGACAGTCTTCATCTGTGCCTTTGTCGGTACAAATTTCAGCCCAATCCTTCTCACAGTATCTTCACCCATTAAGTTGTGAGAAACTCCACTATCCACCATAGTGAGTATATTAGCACCTCCAACCTTCATCCGAACATACTCCAACCTATTCCTCTCAGGATCTCTCCGAGAGACCACCTCTGTAGTAGCAGAAGCACCAAGTATCTGCATCATCCCCACAGAAGCTTCTTTATTCTTCGTATTAGATTGTGCAATTGCAGCCACTTTCGGTTTAGAAGGACAATTCTTCACCGTATGTGGTCTAGCACATATCCAACACTTCAAGGCTTTCTTCATCTTCGAATCATCATTCGATTTTGAAGCATCATCCTTCTTCTCTTTCAACTTATCGAACTTCTACTTCCGATCATCAGAAGTCTCATCATAATGTTCCACCAACCTGTCCACAGCAGCAAAAGCTTCCTCAAGTGTTCTAATCCTCTACCTCTTCACTTCATTGCATGCCCAAGGCTTCAACCCAATAATGAAATTGAACACCTTGTCCCTCTCCACCATGTCGGGAAGTTCCAAAACCGCACTTGCAAACTCCCGCTCATATGTCTGTAGGTTCCCTGTCTGCTTTATGAACTTTATTTTCATCCTTGCTTCCCACGTTTCATCCTGAGGACTGAAATGAGCCTACAAAGCTTTCATCATGTCATCCCACGAAGTAATGTCACCAGCATTGCCATTGGCAATTTGATCCATCCTCCTTCGCCACCACATCTTAGCATCATTTGTCAAGAACTGAGCAGCCACTTTCACCTTTGTCTCATCATCAGATAAACCCAAGCGTTCCAAGTATTGCTCCATGTCCCATATAAAGTTGCCAAGAGTCTTTGCACTTCTTGTACCATCGTAAGATTCTGGTTCCTTAACTTTCACTTGAGGCACTCCTCCACCTCAGTTATGCCTCACATCCTTCTTCAACACCACGATCCCATCTCTGGCTTCATCAAGAGATTTATGCAAGCCCATGATCTCTGCAAGACCTCGGTCCCTTGCCTCTTCAACCTCCTTGACCTTTACTTCAAGTTGTGTACACATAAGATCAATGTACTCGTGTTGAATCCGGAGTTCTTCGAGCTCTTCCCTCATCTTCGAATTGGCCTTTTGCTCCTTATCGAACAAGTCCATCTTCTTAGTCCAGAAGTTCTCCATGTCCTCCATTCTTTCCAACACTTTTTCCATAAGTGCTAGAGTAGCATCCTTCGCACCGTGACTAGACTCAACCTGAGATTCAACTGCTATTGCTAACAGCTTCCTTCTCTTTTGCAATCTAATTTCGACCATCCAACAGCTTCACCAAGGTTCCTGCAACCCAAGTCCTTGATGCAACACTTATCAGGAAGTGTTTCACCAACCTCTTTCACCTACAAGTACCTGCTTCACTGTCATTAGCTTCCAAGCTTCTTCAACCCTGAATATCACCTGTCAAGCTTCCAAGTGTATCCACACCTACACTTCGTCACGAGCAACCCTACTCTAACACTAGCTCCAACCGAGCTTTGATACCAACTTCACTTCGGTGAAGTTGTGTAGCAGCTTCAACCTTCGATGCCCGAATCAGTTGCTCTGATACCAACTGTCAAGCTTCTTCAACCCTGAATCAACTTTCAGCTTCCTGCAAGACTTCTCCAAGTCTTTAGACTAGCTCTGATACCAACTATCATGCCCCCAAGCTGGCGGTAGTCTTTCAACCACTCTTAGCGAGGTGCGGCACCACAGAACACTTTCTTTTCACCAATACTTATGTTCGTGGACTACGCCTAATTCACTTTCTCCTACTTAGTTTGTGTTTCGCAACCAAGTATTATTATGTTTAGCCTTTATACCAATGAACACTCATACTCATTCATTATCAACAGCAATTATAACAAGAACACAATTGCACAGTATAAAGGGAGGGGCAACTCCCTGAACAATGAGTCTGCCCGAAATATATATATTAATCAATCTTTAACAATACAAGCTTTTACATGTCTACTTGGAAGATACCAAGTTCCATACTTAGCCAAATTTACAATCACGGCAAAATTGCCTTCATGCACACTTGCACGATGGGCGGGTGCTCACCCGAGTCACCAAGACACCCACGCCAAGACTTCGTGCACCCACAACCAACCCACGGGCACACCTTGCCCAACACCTTTGTCTTTCTTCAAGTGCGAGCTAAAACTGTGCGCAAGTCCAACCTTAGCGCATGAGCTATGGGCTCATACCTTGTCCTTAATGTGCACTCTAAACCTGCACCTCTATGCGAAGTTGTTGTCTTCGAATGAGTTGATTCGATGATGGTTTGAACGCTCCAAAGTGCATCCAATATATATGCATTGTAGTGGGGGTGGTGGCTCACCCAGCCGACCACCAAAACATGGTTTACACACCCTTCAAATGCCCAACTACAAGTCGGCCTGCACCTCATCATGAGTCGGCCTCAAGTGTATTGGCCCACGCTCAAATCAGGTATAAACTTCCCATCGTTCCTCATATCGTCGCAAGTTATGTCGCAACTGTCGTAATGTTTCGTCGCAAGTAACTCGACCTTTCGTCGCTTTCCCGTGTGTCGCAGCTCGTCGCTCCACCCGCGCACCCGTCGTGTGCCTTGACTCGTCGGTCACCCGCGCCCACGCCCGGCGTGCGCCTCGACTCATCGGTCACCCGCCCCCGCGCCCAGCGTGCGCCTCGACTCGCCGCTCACCCGCGCGCCCATCGCACAACCATACCCATGCCCGGTTCGCCCGGCACCCAACCGCGTTATCACCCAAGGACCTTACAAGGAGGGTAGTACAAGATTCGAACCCAAAATCTCCGGTTTTCATTCCACCGCCATCACCACTTGAGCTATCGGAGGTAAATATATATATATATATATGTATATACATTTTATTCAACATGAAATTGCTGATATAATTTCAATACATTAAAATCTAAGTGATGAAATAATCTTATATTTATAATGGGGAACTTGGAAGTGTAAAATATTAAGATTATTATAAAAAAACATAAAATGTATCATAATAAGAATGTTAATAATGTAATGTAGATAACTATTAATTATCTTTATTTTGTTTTTGGGAAGGAAAACATCCTATAAATTTGTAAATCCATTTGTATATTTCTTAACATAGAATAAATCCAAAATTAAAATTCCGAATGTCCATGACTAGTTATGACTAGTTATGAACCTTCGGATCAGAGCTATGAGAAGATTGTAGAGAATTCTATAAAGATTATTTCCACATCACTGTGATGTTTTGCAGATTAATTTGAACTGGATCCATGTATAACATTCTTATTTACATACGAACGAAGAAAATATTGAGCTGCTTATTCATTTTTATGTACAATGTTAGATATTTACAGCCACAAATTTCTAAATTTCTATACATATATCGAATGTATAGAGCTTAATTGGCCTCTGGAATGCTTTGCAATGACGGTCTCCATCCAGCGCAGCATCTTTTGGCAACCTGTTCTTCTTTACCCTTACAATGTAGCTGCATCATCACCTGTTCCACTGATTTCTCCTTCCCAGAACACTCTGAGAGCAAGGCCTCCAGTTCTCGTTTCGAGATTACCATCTTCACCCTAACAGTACCACTGTCATTCTGCACACACTTAACTGAAGAAGCCAGCCGAGTGCTCACGCGCCTTTCTCTGCTAATTCCGCCATTATCGGTGCTTGTGGCCTCTGATAAAACGGCGTCCTTGGAAAGAGAAGGCGAATTAGGAATAAGTAGTAGCCGATAAAGCTGCCCGGGAACCAACTTCTGGTCCGGTGAAAGAGAGCGGCATTTTGCATCCTCGGAATGCACGACCGAATGCTGTGGGTACGCCGCCATGAGATCTCTGGCGAGAAGGGGAGGCGTGTATTCCATTATCTTTCCGTCGGATCTCGTCACCATTATAAATTCCTCCTCGCCCGTGAACTCTTCAGAGACCCGTCCCGATCCATGAGATGGCACACAGTTACCCATAATTTTTAGGTGCCAACTGATTTATTACGAATCAAAAGCGAATTCTTCAGCAGATAATCTGTAATCTGCGGTTTCTGATCTGTGTAGTGAGATTCACAGAGTGAGATTCCTGGATGTGGCGTTGCAGGAGAGGAGGGGTGTATATATACATATATAGATGGTAGGTGAAAAATATTGGGGGTATGTGGTCCGGAAAGGGCGCCATGTCACTTGCATTCTGTAGCTCGCCGATTTTCCCTTGCACCGTCACGTGCCGTTCTTGTGGACTTGAGTTACACACTTGAGCTTGGGGTTGCGAAATCTGTAATTGAATTTAATAAAAAATGTAGTGCAACAACCCACCGAGAGGAGATAGTGGCTCTGCTGTGCCTCATCTTTATCGTAACCCGTGAAGCTTTTGTCCATTCCATCCTCATCCTTTGTGCTTATCAGACTGAAGTGGCGACAAAAGGAAAACACACACCTGCACTTCAGCAATCCTTTGTCTTTATTAATAATTGAAGGAGGGCCCAGTCAAGAGCTGGTAGTGATCCGTCGCTTTCGTGTGAATGCTTAGAGTTGACAGATATGTCAAATACACGCACCAAAGAAAACCCAGAAATATTGATCCCTTTTTTTGGTTCATTTCACATGTAACCAATATGTTTACATTAATGTTTTAAAAGAAAAATTGGTTTATTTTTTGGGTTCATCTCTACAAATCAGTAGAGGAGAGATGTAGAAATGCTCTCTACAATTTAATATTTCTATATATGTCGAGATGCTCTCTATAACTTAATATGAGAAAGACGTTTTAGTATTTGTAAATTTGTGTAAATATTTAAATCTCTGTAATATGACAGATATGTTGTATTTTTCACAAAATGAATTATTTATTATCTTAATTCATTTTAATTTGAGGAAATGTTTGGATCTCAAGATATTTTATTTTTCTAGGGTCTTCATAGATCAGGAGTTAAAATGGATCTAGGCTGGTTTCATAATACATTTCACATTGTCAAAAAAAAAAAAAAAAAACTAAAAATTAACTAAATCAATATCCACAATTTTAATTATCAATAGTTATTAGGTGAATAGTAGAGATTTAACCTCCATGGAATAAGCTGAAATATTCATAATACTAACACAAATTAAGGGTTAAGATTTATCTCCATCTTAGCTTTTAATTATTTTATCTCAAATTATTTAATTAAAAAAATGTCATATCAAGAAGTCATGTTGTTCAAGTGATATTGATAAACCATACTATTGGTCCATGGTATTATAAGAAGAGCTATTTAAAAGTAAAAAATAGCTCAATGATAAAGTAAGAAAGAATCTGCATGGTTAAGAATATTGTAAATTGTTTTTTAAAATGTATTTATGTTTAAATCATATATAAATTTTTATAATTATTAATAATAACAGTTTAAACTAAAATTATAATTTACTTAATGTTTAAATCATATATAAATTTTTATAATTATTAATAATTATAGTTTAAAGTAAAATTATAATTTACTTAACTTTTATGATTTTTTTAGTTAGTGCAATTTGATATGTATAATAAGTTAAGCGTTTTGATGTTTATCATAGATTGATGTCTACTGCGATTTATAAGCCATTTTATTGATATAGTTGAGCTAATTATAACTTTATTTAAAGTTATTATTATTATTACATATAAAAAAATTAATATATAAGTGAAACATATATATATTTAGAAAACATGTAATAATACTTTTAATAATGGAAGTTCACATTGTTTAACAATGAAGATTTCTTAACTCGTAAATAAAGTTTATTATAATTCTATGTACCAATACCATGTCTTATTAAAACCACATGTTCAAAAAACCATAAAACATTTTTTTTAGTAAATTAATTTAATAAACAACACGAAAAAACATAACTATTTTTAAAATAAATTTCAAATTTAATTTTTAATATATATTAAAAAATAATCATGGAAATTAAATCTCTACCTCTATCAATTTTTTAATACATGGTTTTAAAGAAGGAAAAAAAAAGGAGTTGCTTATCAGTAGTGGAACAGTTCAAATTGTATCCACGCGTTGGATAATCCAAAGAAAGCAGTTGTGTCTCCCTTTCTATGTCGCCGACAAATCACAAGTTAAATTTATATATTTTGCCCTTCTTTGCACTTTGCTTTTGTCGTGTGTCGTATATGTTTGGCCTACATGCATGAATCGCTAGTCGGGCCGTCTACATACATTTTGTTATCCAATAGGGCAGAAATACCGACATTTATGGGACGGTGTTTAAATACATTTATCCTTTTGGTTTTATGCCCTCCAAGATTTGTGAAGATAATTTTTATTTAACCATTATGACGATAATTTTTATTTAACCTTGTCTACTTGCCTATTGAGCTGTACATCAATTTTTGTTTTATCTTTAAAAAATTCATAACCTAAAACTAATGTTGTGTGTGAGTCCACACAGATAATGCTATTGCATATTGCAAGTGGAGGAGGATGTGAAATATTTGAGGTTGAAAGTAATGGTGATTTAAAGGTGATTTTAGTCCCGTGAAGATCCTAAAAGGATTTGGGTATTGTCATGCTTTATGGAGAGGAATGAAAATTACACTTCTTCTCTTATCTGAATATATTTGTTTATTTTTTTTTCGATGATTATTTATATAGCATGCTTATTGAATTATGGGTAGTTTTTTATATATAATTATTAAATTATGTATTATTTAAATTATTATCATGTAAATTTAATTATGAATATAAAAGAATTGTTTATTATTATTAATTAATTATATAATTTTAGTGGGTTTAATGATTAAGAGTATGTGTTTTTTAAGAGGTTACAAATTCAAAATCGAAGGGGTTGAGTATGTATGTTTTGGTAGATTTGATAGTCAAATTGTTGAGTTGAGATGAATCGCTTGTCCCATAAACAAAAGGTCTCATACACCAATTTGTTGTCTCACTTAACTGAAATCAGTCCCTTATCTCATAAACAAAAAAGTCTCATACATCAATTTGATATATGACTTAACTGTAATTCGATAACAATAATAATTAATACACACTCAAATTATTATTAATACACATTCAAAATATATGCCCAAACTAACTGTGCACACATATTTAGCAAATTACATTAATAAATTAATAACTAAATAAAATTATTAATCAGTCAATTAATTAATATATTATGAGATTTTATGACGCAAGCATTACAAATATCCGAAAACGAATATAGTTACTTATCATGGTAATAATTGATGGAATCCACGATTGATTTTTATGTACATATCAAACTAGTGATGAGAGACTTTTTGCCATTTGAAATTATTATCTAAGACTTTAAGGATGGGTTTTTTGGTCTAACATAGTATTGAAGAGGCTCTCTAAAATGCGTATTGAAAAGTGATAGGATTAGTAAAATGTGTACTAAAAAGTGATATAGGGAAGGAAGAAGTATGGAAGGGGTTTTGAACGCTTATTAATGTTTTGATATGGTAAGGAGGCTATAGAAATTTTGGGAGGATTTTTTTGATTTCTTGGCATTTTATTTGGAAAAATATTATGGAAAACTATTTTAAGATCTTTCCGGAGTAAGAAATTAGGATGTTTTAGTAAAATTAGGAAGTTAGTTAGGCTTTTGGTTGACTCCATAATAAGAAATTAGAATGTTTTACTAAAATTAGGAAGTTGGTTAGGCTTTTGGTTGGCTCGGTATATTAGTGGAAATATTTAGACTCTTGGGTGGTTAGATGGATTAGTGGAGTGTTTTCACTTCGTGCTAGTAAGGAAATTTTCAATATTTTTTTCTTTTGGCTTTTTTTGGTTTTTTTTTTTTTTTTTAAACTAAATAGATTTATATTACAAATATGGAATTCCATTATTATGAATGAGTTATTTTCCTATGTATTTTGATTAAATATGTGAACATGTATGCAATTTTAAAAAAAATTATAGTTTCTTTACATGTTATTGTTATACTGAATATTTAAGACATAGTTTAACTTATAGATGAAATAGTCTTTTTCACTAGAATCTCACAATACAATTTCAAGCAAGATTGTTATTTTGTTATTGTTTAAAATACATTTTTAAATGGATACAACACCTTAAGAAACCCTTGACGCCCCAAAATTTTAAAGATTAAACAACATAAACTCAAGTTTTAAAAAAAATCTTCCACATTGTGGTTAAAATTAACCAAAAGAAAAGCCGTGAAAAAGCTTATTTCATCTATAAGTTAAACTACACCAATATTTAA
Organism: Pinus tabuliformis; assembly: GCA_031772625.1. NCBI lineage: Eukaryota > Viridiplantae > Streptophyta > Pinopsida > Pinales > Pinaceae > Pinus > Pinus tabuliformis. Next base: position 890,829,805 of record CM062804.1, on the reverse strand, counting down.
CATTTAACATTTGATAAGTCTTAAATAAATTACTAATTATGTATTTTGATACATATTTACAATGGAATTAAATCAAATACTTTTTTAATAGTTTGAAGAGAATACAACATATATTGAGTGTATTATTACATCACATATTTCCCCAAAAATAAAGAATCTCTAGAGTCCAATCCCACAAGTTCGAGGTCTCTAAAATAGAGCAATCACATTTACCACCCAAGTTAGTCTATGAGAAAGAGAAAGAACATGTTGATGTTGTCATAGTTGATATGAGCTCTTCTGCTTTTGATCTTCAAAAAGAGCTGGAGAAGGTCAAGATATTTTTCCCTCTGACTAAACTATTGAAACAACATAATTATAAAGCTAACGTATCTCAGTTTATGTGTCCATCTGTCGTAGCCCCTTCACAGGATAGTATGAACCTCCAAGAAGAAAGGCTTATGGTTGTACTTTGACCTAATGAAGAGGAACAAGACTCTTCAACTGCCCCTTTTTATGTTACTTTGGTAGTCCATGACATTTTATTACATAATTGCCTGCTTGACTCAGGATCTTCTCATAACTTGATGCCATTATCTGTTATGGATAAATTGGGATTGAAAATTACAAGGCCATACAGATATTTGCATTCTTTTAATTTCAAAAGAGTGAAATGTTTAATGATGATTAAATATTTAGTTGACAATTTAGCTCAGATCCCCGCCAAAAGTGTTGTAATGGATATTGTAGTGGTCGGTATCCCTACGAGGTTTGGTATCCTTTTGTCCAGTTCATGGGGGTATAAAATTGGAGGATCCATTAAATTAGACTTATCATATGCTACCATCCATTTTTTTGGAGGAGAAGAAAGAAGACTCTACTAAGAATCAAGATTCTTAAAGGCAATTACAAGAGCTAATTGTTCCAATAATTCCCTTGTGTATGGTAAAGAGAAAGAGTTTTATTGCTTGTTGTTAGATGATAATGAACTAATCTCAGAAGAAACACGGGTGGAATCTTCAATCTAGCTGAATCAATAATCACTGGAATGTGATAAAGTATGGAATTCATAGTTTAATGGGACCTATTCCTAGGAAGGAAATGGGGCAGGTGTCTTGTTGGTACCCCTATATGACAACTTGATTCCTCTCTCCTTCAAGTTAGAGTTTGAAGCCACTAACAATGTTATTGAATATGAAGCCTTACTGCTAGGTCTGCAAGTTGTTAGAAATATTAATATTGGGTGCTTGGTTGTGTTTGGGGATTCAAAAATTATAGTGAAACAGATCAAGAATCAATGTCAAGCCAAGCTTCCAAGATTGAAATCCTGCCTGAATGAGGTCTGCGATTTAATTGACAATTTTTTCTCAGCCTTCAATATCCAGTTTCTTCCCAGAGAGAGAAGTTGGATGACCGAATCCTTGGCTATAGCTACATCGAAATCCACTACTCCGATATGAATTTGAGGTCATATATAGACCATCAATACTAGATAGCCTCATACCTTGGCAGGTATTTGAAGACGAGGAGTAAACCAAATGCTTGATGCAAGTTATAGGAAAATTATTAGATTCAATTATTGACCAGGAGGAAGAGAGAGTGCTAGATGAACAACAAGGCCATTTGGGAAGAAACCATTACAGGACACAAGATTTTACATCTAAAGGGTAACATTATTCCCAAGGGTTTGGTTCCTTTAGAAATATTGTTCAACTCAAATGATGTGGCTACCAAACCAACTTAGCAAAAAATCGAAGAATAGGTGGAAGACTGCAACATTGGTTCAGAGGAGGATCCTAAGGTAATTGAGTTGGCAAACGGAGTTCCTCATAAATACAATCAAAGGTATCTAGACCTTTTCAAGAATTTTATGATGTTTTTTTTTGGCCTTATGATGATTTAAAAACATTTGATACTATTATTATTCAACATAAGATCCCTTTAAAGGGTAGGGTGAAACCATATAAGCAAAAAGTTAGGCAAATTAACCTTTTGTTTCTCCTATCTATTGAAAAGGAGGTAAGGAAGTTTCTTTAGGCCAAAATCATTGTACATTTGATATATTCAGACTAGGTAGAAAGCCTAGTCCCTGTCAGAAAAAAGAACTGAGAAATAAGGCTTTGTGTGGACTTCAAGAATCTCAACAAATGCTCTCTAAAGGAAAATTATCCTCTGCCTAAAATGGATTATATTCTGTAAAAGGTAGTAGGATCTACCCGGATGTCAATGATGGATGGTTTTTCTGGGTATAATTAGGTAACTATAAATCCTGAAGATAAAAAGAAAACTCCTTTTACCACCCCTTGGAGAACGTTCATGTATGCTAGAGTGCCTTTTGGCCTCATAAATGCACAGGCCACCTTCCAGAGAGCCATCTATATAGCTTTTGTGGGAGAACAAGACAAGTTTTTATTAATTTACTTGGATGGTATCACTATCTTTTCAAAAATAGATGAGGAACATGTTAGCTCTGCTATACAAACGGATCAAAAATGGATGCTGAATGCTCTCAAAGTCTGCAAACTCACTGAAATTCATGCCAAGAGATCCGTGAGTGTTGTTGAAATCTTCAATGTTGGGTTAATAGCCTTCCACCGATCAAAATAGCGCAAGAGTAAAAGCCCTTGAGAAGGCGGAAATACTCTATCAGGAGGCACAAATGCGCTAAAATCATGCGAAAACCCAAATAGCAGGCTTAGCAGTCCCAATTCATATCAGCCGTTGGATCTGGCCGATCAACGGTCCAGATCGCGTCGGCATATCGCAAGTCGGGGGAGGCAGCGGCAGCGACAGAAGACTTCGCCGATCAGCGATCGCCGATATTGCATCGGTAGGTCATATCGCATCGGAGTATCGGCGGGTCGGAGCAGCGGAGCATCAGCGATATCGGCGACTCCATGAGGACCGTCCATCACGCATCCGGATCAACGGCATAGATTGCATCGCAATATCGCAATTGGCATTATCAATGAGATAGGGGCTTTTATGTTTGCGATGATCAATCGCCGATATCGCTATCAGCGTATCGCCATCAGCGATTCTAAAGGGGCAGGGCTTTAACATATGTTGTGTGGCGATGCGATGGGCCGGACCCGATAGCAATTCAGTGCTCCATTTCATAATATTTCAGATCTGCGCCCTTCGCATTTTTAATGTTTTTTATGTATTTTATTTGTATAAAGAAAATATAAAGGGAAGCCTTGGGCAGATGCCGATTGTGATGGGTTTTGGATCCGATGGGATTCGAAAGTAAAATACATATATTCTTCAAGTCCGCCAGAGCCATTTTTCATGATTTTGCAGTTGTTTTATGTATATTGTTCAAATATTAAAAAACAGAGGATCGGCCAGCTTAAGGTATGCGTCGCAGCCCAAATGACGGACCTGATAAATGATTAAGCCATGAATGAACCTTGTGAAGTCCAAGTGAAGCATTAATGGGCGGGAATGAGCAGTTTGGCAGCGTTTCACTCTTTAAAAGCAACACAGTCATGACTAAGCCGTTTCAATGTTCAACAGCCACATTTAATCAACATTATGGCCGAGGAGGAGCAGGACACCGCCGATTAAATCAAAGCATTCAATGGTTATGGGTTTCACCCATATTTCATTCCACCTGCCCAAAGAAGGACCGCAGAGAGCCAGAGGGGGGCAAATCCATTTACAACACGGCCAAATTTGTATCAGTGGCCCATATCTAATTGTAAATGTGGTTGGTGATCATTTATTGACTCCTCCACGCATAGCTTAGCAGAGCAATTTTGTAAACAAATTGTATATATACCCAGAACAGAGATGTAATGGATGGATGAGTGTTAGATGAAGAGAACCCTGTTGTAAGGTTCAACTTCTGGAGACTGTAACTACTTTGTAACCTGCAGCATCTGGTCTTCATTTCCAGCGAATGCAAGCTTCTTTTGTTGTTTATTGCTCACTTTCCACTTCTCTTTCTTGTTCCAGGTTGTGCTTGTTTGCATTTGTTCTATTGCTGTGAATGTTTAGCATCAGAAGGGCTGTCATCCCACCTCTGTGTTAGGATTTAGCATGTATCATAGAACATGTGTGCAAGTTTCTGTTGTTTAATGCATAGAGAGCTTTCATCCTATCTGTGCATTAGAAACTAGATTTACAGACCTCTTAACTGGTTGCAGCCGGCCATCACAGGGTCCTGTGCATCTGCTGGTGTGGTCAGTCTTCTCCATTATCACCTTATCCTCAAACTGTGAGTAATAGGTGGTTAAAATCCTTGTAGTCTGGGGGTGTTCACCCATGTCTGGGGTCAATCATAGTAGAAGTGGTTATCTGGCTTGAATATGCAACATTTGTTCCATTCATCAACCATTTATCCAACTATATTTGGTTGAATTTGTAATGTTCCCGAGCATCACCGATATGCAACCTAGGTGAGTTTCTTGGCGTGATAACAGAACACATTGAACATCTGTGTCTCACTTTTGAGAAATGTAGAAAATATGGCCTGTCCTTGAATCCTAAAAAATCACAGTTCTCTCTAAGTGAAGGAAAGTTTATAGGGAACATAGTGGGACAGGAGGGAGTAAAGATTGATCCCAAGAGGATGGAAGTCATCAAAAACATCCCACTTCCCAAAAATAAGGAGATTCATATTTTCTTGGGAAAAATCAACTTCCTAAGGATATTCATACCTAACTATGCAGAGATAGTCAAAGAGATCACATAGATGCTAAAGAAAAATAAAGAAGTGAAATGGATTGTTGAGTCTCGTGAATCATTCTCCAAAATTAAAAGGGATTTTGCATAAGCTCCTATGCTAGTTATTCCAGATTAAAAAAAAAACATTTTTCATTTTTTATTTTACTTCTCCTCACACAGTGGTTGTTGTCTTGTTGTAGAAAAATAGTCAAGGGCATGAGAAACCAATAGCATTCTTCAGTTAGGTGCTGCAAGATGCTGAGATAAAATACAACATTCTGGAAAAGTAGGTGTTTGCCTTGGTGAAAGACATGAAGGCTTTTAGAATTTATGTTCTGCAATCAAACATAACAACGTATGTTCCTACAGCAGGAGTAAAAGACATTCTAATTCAGGGTGATAGTGATGGGAATAGAGGAAAATGGATTGCTAAAATTCAAGAGTATGACATGGATATCAAGCCTACCAATCTCATCAAGGGACAAGGGCTAGCCAAAATTCTATATGAAGCAAATTTCCCAGCATTGGGCATAAATTGCCTAGTAGGAGGAGACAAAGAAAGTGGAAATTCGGAGCAGCATCAAGAGATTGTAGCATCGGCATAGAGGATTCAAATGAAGTATGTTGTATCTCCCTGGTATAAAAACAGTGTGCATTATCTTATTTTTTTGAGGTGCTGAGTGAATTTTGATAAGATTAAATACAGGGCTCTAAGGCTCCAAGCCGAGAAATTGTCTATTTGAAATGGCCAATTGTATTGGAAGGATCCTGTGGGGATTTTGCTTGTGTGTTTGGTTAAGGAGGAAATCCAAAAAGTAATGGATCAATTTCATAATTGTGTTTGTGGAGGACATTATAGTTGGAGAGCTACAACATATAATATCCTTAAAGAAGTATTTTAGTGGCCCAAACTGTTTGGTGAGGTACATACTTATGTTTGGGCCTGTGAGAAGTGCCAAAAGTTTGTTGAAAAACAAAAATTGGCATGTCTTCCTCTAATCCCTATTTTTCTTGAGGAGCCTTTCAAACATTGGGGGTTAGACTTCATTGGAGAAATACACTTGCCCTCCAGCAGCCAGCACAAGTGGATACTCACAACCACTAATTACTTCACTAAGTGGGTAGAAGTCTCCCTAGCAAGGAATGGAACTAATGTGGTAGTTATTAAGTTCATGGAGGAAAACATCCTTTCCATATTTGGCTACCCCAAGAATTTTGTTACTAACAATGCTAAGGTGTTCAAGTCTGCCAAGTTTATAGATTTTTGTCAAAAATATAACATTGTAGTAGGCCACTCCACCACCTATTACCCATAGGGGAATGGATTGGTAGAATCCTCAAATAAAAATTTGGTGAGCATTCTAAATAAAACAGTATAGAAAAAATCAAAGGAACTGGGACTCACAGCTGAAATTTTCCTTATGGGCCAATAGGGTTACCACTAAGAGAGCTACTGGAAGATCCCATTTTGAGTTGATTTATGAAAATGAAACAAATTTTCCCATACAACTAGCCATGTGAGTGTCTAAAATCTTTCAATGCATTGAGGAGGAGCGAAACACTCTAACTAGAAGGATAAATCAATTGTTGAAGCTTCAAGAGAATAGAGAATAGGTGTAATTGAGTCTAACCTATTATTAAGAAAAAATGAAGTCCTTGTTTGACAGAAAGGCAAAAGACATGTATCTACATCCAGGAAACTTAGTACTGAGATGGGATGCCAGGAGGGAAGACAAAGGAAAACATGGAAATTTTGATCCCCTCTCATTTGTACCTTTCAGGATTACTAAGGAAAAGAAAAACACCTTCTTGCAAGAGAACCTAGAAGGAGAAGTGTTTGGGCTGCCTATGAATGGGCAGTTTCTCAAGCTTAACTTCTAGCACTCAAAAGGTCCACTTCCATTCACTGTAAATATGATTATCGATTTGTAAATAACTATTACTGCTATTTCGTTTCTATTTTTGTTTTTGTTTATGAAAGTCTGAATAAAATGACTCCATTTTCAAGGAGTAAGGCACTAATATGTAGGTTCTCAATGAATTGTATACAATACATTGTCCCTAGTTGGAGCCAATGTCGTTACCCTTCCTCACATGCTTCAAGGAATTGATACATCAGAGCTATGATTTAGATTCAAAATGCCTTTTAAAAGCACCTCAGGGGCCTTTTAAATGGCTCCTAATGTCACATAAAATGTAAATCAACTATGGGGGACACTATCAGGGTTTGGAGGTGTGTTGGAGGGTTTAACAACATAGGAGCCACCTATCAGACCCCTACTGAGAATGCACATCATCGCAGAAGAGTGATTTTTATGAAGGCACACATTGTCAATTAAAGTTTGGGCATCTTCTACGCAGATTGTCATCCATCTCTGCCTAGATGCCCCTTGGAACCATATTGGGGAGGTAACTTTCTTGGGCGGTAAAGAAGTGCCCCCCCTCGGAGGAATAGATCTGCAGAGATCGATCTGACCATCTAGATTTATTCTAGGGGGCGGAAACGTGGGGTCTTCCCTCCCTCTATCTGACCTGCCAGAGGATGCATGGAGTAGGGACCACCCACCACTGGGATCAATCAGAGGTCGACATTGCAAGCATGTGCGATTCTGAAGAAATAGTAACTCCACTAGGCCCCGATCCTATCCACCTATCCTTGCCATCACCCAACCACATCCTGCCACATGTTCACTCCATGACATTACCCCACATCACTCGACCATTTCCCCCATGCCAACTATAAAAACCTTCACACCTCTCCATTTTTAAACTTGTTTTCACTATTGCATCACTCTCTTGCCAGTCATCCATCCTGAACACTATCCAAGATTTGCAGACTGAGTACCTCCATCCTGACGTTGTTTTATGTTCACTTCAAGACCGCCAGGTAATCCAATATCCCTTGTACACTTGTAATTCTTTCAGGGATTCATAAGATGAAGAAAGTGACCCCCGAGGCCCCAAAGGTCCGAGAGGCAAAAACCTCTGCTAGCGTGGAACCTCTCATGGACACAAAGGCCCAAATAGCTAATCCATATTATTCTTATCACATGGCTGGCCTCTTCTTTGACCTATATGGAAACCACATCAGGGGGAGGACCCATTCTAGGTAGTGGACTCTGGTCTGTATAACCAAATCGCACCATAAAGTTTGCTTCCTAGCTAGTGGCAGCGTACATTGATGAAAAGAATTGCTTTGTTTCTTCCTCTGGAGTAAAAATACTCAAAATAACCCCAAAGTTAGTCCAAATATATCTAGTTTACCCTAGTTCTCCAGAAACCCAACAATTCACTGATGTCACCCTAGTGTATCACTACTCAACCCTCCCAGCTGATGAAAGGCAGCCTTTCCTACATATGGTCTTGGCCCCTGACCTACAAGTCCTACCTCTAGCTGACAACTTCCCTATCACTATCTTTTCTGAACTAATTCAACCCATCATGTATCTAATTTCCCATATTCTAGGGGATGTTGATGCCACCATAGCTAACAAATCCACATTGGGTTTCTTAAGACAGATGATGCAACCTGGTTGCTTATTTGATATTCCAGCCTACTTAGATGAGGCCATAAGGTTTCATCTACACCATTTTTCTATTACCTCTTATTTTAGGTACTATTCCCTATTATTCTACCTATTTTTTATACCCATGTGATGAGTTTGAGTGTGTGGGCCTTAACTTGGTGGATGGCAACAAGCAGAGGAAGCTTGTGTTTGACGAGGGCATTCCTATTAGAAAGATGTGAAATGTTGATGGCTACTCCCAATTATATTTAACTATATGATCATCTCATACAAAATTATTCATGGTTTTTCTCACCCAAGAGTTCTTCCCCATAAAAAAAAAAATTAAGTAGCTCACCAAAGATACCAAGGTGGGGGACTGGTACATTTTCTAGGATCATACTGAGATCATGGCTTATGGCTATGAGCTTCCACCCTACCATCTACCTGTGTGCATGCTTATGAGGATATTTTCCTTAGAATTCATCAGGAAGAGTCTCAACTCAGACCAACTCCACTTTTTCCGTACAAATAAGGGACATATGTTCAAATTCGTAAATCCCATGGAGCCTTTTATTGTTAATTCCAGGTAGGCCTCCAAGGAAACTAAATCATTACTGAAGAAAATGAATTTTGAGATAGGAGATGTTGAGCACTATGACCCTCATGGTGTCATTTCTCAAAGGGGGGAGAAGATCAAAGCTTCAACCTATGAACATGAGTATAGGCTTGAAATTGAATGGAAAGCTAAGCTTCATATATGGCCTATGGATACAAAAATGGAGACTGAGACTTCAGTGGTCAACGATAAAGTTTAAAAGATGATTGTTTACCAGGCTAGAGATATAGAGATGGAAGATGTACATGCAACAAAGAATGCAAAGACCTAAGAGACAGAAGAAGAGGAACTTCAAACTAGGCTAGTGGAGAGAAGGCCAGATCAACCAGGTTTCCAAGTGGCCTTGGAGGAACCATCACAGGCTGCTACCTCATCCTCTTTTGAGGTAGTTGTTCTAGGTGCACAAGGAAGTGCAATTGATAGTTTACTACTGGATCAAGTTGGACTACTGGAAAGGCCATTAAAGAGATAAATAAGAAGGTGAGAGAGGATATGGAACATCAAATGGTATCTCACTCAGTTCCATACCAAACCAGGCTGTTGGCTGCTATGGTTTTAGAAATAAATTAGATGATGTTTTCACTTCAACATCCTTTGGCATAGTCTCTAACTTAATGTTCCCAATTTAAAGCTTTGGATGTTTCATTAGACCTAACAAGTGTTCCCCTCCTAGACAAGATAAACTTCCATAGGAAAGTTGGATAAATGATGTACAAAAAGCTCAACAGGAATTCCATGAGCATCAATAAGGCTGAGAAGATGTTAGAGAAGGTCGTGATCAGGTTGAAGAAAGAGAGAGTCAACTCAAGGTATCTCCACATGTAGAATGAGAGCCTGAAGGAGCTATTAATGAAGTTAGGAGTGAATCTTGAAGATAAATATGCTTTTGAAGCTCTCCTCCAAAGCTCCCAAACAGAAATCTAGGAGCTGAGGCATAAGATGAAGATGCTAGGTAGTGAGCATGTCCAATCCAAGGAGCTTGCACAGGTAGAAAAAGAGAATGAGATATTGGCTAAAGAGTTCATAGACATAAAAAATGAAATAGTGGACTTGAAGCAGTGGACAATAGAGTTGCAAAAGAGGATAGATTCACATATTTGCGTAGTGATGGTTCCTGAAGACCCTGAGAACCCAATTGAACAACTCACTAAGACCCTCACCGAGCTTCAAATTTCAGAGGGGAGCTTAAGTGGGTGTAGAATGACCTAGATTCTTCCCAGAAAAGCTTAAGATAGAAAGAGAAGCAGCTGGAGACTATCAGGAAAAATGCAGAAATCATTGGAAATAATTTGTAGACGGCAAGAGATCACTGAGCTCAAGGAAAACCTGAAAGGACACATGTCCCTATTGCAAGCCCAGAAACTAGTATGGGATGATATCATTGAAGAGATGAAGAACCACTAGGAGTACATCACCTTAATGGATGAGTAGAGGATCTTTATCAAGGATTATGAAGGATTTATCATGTCATCCAAACAAGAGGGAGAAAAGAACTCCCAAATTTCCAAAATATTCATTCATATGTGAAGGAGAGGCCACTCATTGAACTCAAGCATATAGATGTGGTGGACAAGATAACAGTTATCATGGAGATCTCCAAGGTTCTCTAGAAGGAGGAAGCCAGGGTAAAGGATGAGGAGAACCTAGAAGTGGTAGCAAAGAATGTGGATGCCTTCAATGCCGAGTTTGACATGATTTTCATAGCAAATTTTCCTAGCTTTTGGGACTTTAGGGGATTGCTGGTCTAGTGGGGAAAATAAAGTCAGAGATTGGTGGAGGCCAATAGAAAAGTAGACTCTTCTCATGAGAAGACATCTACTCTGAAGGGAAAGACTGTGGTTAATTATCTGAAGAGGGAATTTCAGCTATTGGGCATGGTCAAAACCTTGTTTGTGCCTTATGTTGAACTACAAAGGCCTCGCTAACCTTAAGATTACATATCAGTGACTCTTCCGAGCTCCTCTTCCAGTTCCAGCATTGTAGAAAAGATGTGAGAAGTTTGCCAACCCTCCTATTTTCCAGAACATTGAGCCTTCCATGCAACAACCACAACCTACTTATCATGATCACCGATAAAACATATCGTGTCAAGTATGAAACTTTTTATTTCTTGTTCATGTAATATTTATTTTCAGCTAGTAAGTTAGGGTTTCAGTTAGTGCAATTGTGCCATAGAGCACAATCAAGGATTTTTTATGATTGTCTGTTGTAATGAAATCAAGAAAATAATATTTTGTGATGGGTTCTCCATATGAGGCCCTATAAAAACATTTTTATGATATTGAATGAAGCGTTCGAAATTTTGTAATTTCTAAGAGACAAGTTTTGTTTACCGTCAAATGCAATGTATGCTCTGTGGAAGAAAATTTTTTGGCGATTCCAACTCATTTGAATCTGTAGTATGTTCTCCTTCTATGTTTCTTCCATATATCTTTATTCTTCTTCTCAGATTATATGTAATAGTAGTTGTTGGAAATGTTTTGATGGATTTATGGATTCAACTTAGTCTAATGTTAATAAAAGGTGCATATACTGATATGATAACTAATCCTTAAAATGTGCTCCATATCTCTTTACATTCCATTTAATTCTCTATTCCAACTATTTCTCTTTGAATTCTTATGCATCAGATTCTTACAAGTTTAAGCCCTATGTATCAAATTCCCTTCTTGTTACAGTATTCTACCAAAAAATACTATACCAACAAAATAACTACAAGTTATGTGATGTTGGCCACTACATATTTGATATTAATGCTTCTTTCAGTAATATTTTTCATCAGGATTTGTACTCCTCCTTTTAAGGATGGTTCTGGATCAATTTTCTCTTTAACGGATAAAAAATGAGTGTGATGTTAATTTTAGTAAATGTTTAAGACACTCATCAATATGTCCTAGGAACTGGTCTCTCTTCAACCTAGGGGCTGGCTCTAGGAGCGACAACAAATCCCATACTCTTGATGGATTTCGTGGATATAGATAGATAGGTCTTCCAAAAGGTTAAGAAAAAGTTTGAAAAAACTTAGAAGAGTTCCACCAAGAAGTAGAAAGGGAAGGTAGTGTCCAAAAATACATAATAGAGAGAAGAAGAAACCCTAGATGAAGAAGAGAAGAAAATTGCAACCGTGTTAGTAGGCCTCATCATTCCCACCAATCCAAAAATAAGAAGGTCTACCCAAAAAATCATGTACACCAGAAGGAAAATAAATAGGATAAGATATAGTGGAAATCCAAAGCCTCCTTTTTCTATCATTATCAGTATTAAGGAGAGTCACAGTCCAAAAAAAGGAAAGGCTACATGATATAAAGGAGAAAAAGTTATATGAACTAGAGGCACAAATTGAAGAAATTCTTGCACCCCTTGAAGAAACGAAACATTAGGTATTCTTATAGGGGAAGGCTTCCCATCTATAGGAATAGGCTACCTTACTACAAGAGAAATATGCAAAATTGTAGAAAATTGAAAAAGTAGTCGATCAACCATGGAAACTACAATGGCATAGCTTTGGTGGTACCTAATGGCAACAAAATTACTTGGATCTTGTATCAATATTTATCTATATTCCTTGATTATGTGAACTAAAGAGTATTCAAGGGCTGGCCTCCATTTCACCATAGGGGGTAATCCCCAGTGATAATCAAAATTGAATAGTTGATAAGGTGCTAGTATTTAGCTCAAAAATCAAAATTCTCAGAATGGATCAAAAACTAAAATACTGCATCCGTCTCGAAAAGATGATCTTAATGCAACTCCTTTCATCGAAAAACGAGTTCGTATGAGAAAGTTATTGTGTTATGATCGCTTTTCTAAATAAGCGAAATTTGAAAGAAAAAATGCCCAATCATTGCAAAGTGAGTAGTTCGTATTGTTGATGTGGCAGGTGACTAGGCATGGTCAACGTAGGTCAATGGAAAATCAGGGATGGACAAGTGGCAATGTTTGGTTGGATTGTATAGGGGTGTGTTGGCATGTTCTTATTCATTTATTCTGAACTAATGGAAGAATGCCATGTGGCAAGCTTGCAGGCCACCGCATGGCACCTACCAAAGGTCAAGTTGGAGGTCTGCATAGTGGAGAAAAATATATTGGCAGAAGTCAAGGTTAAACCCATGACCTCCTACACGCAAACCATACCCCTTAACCGCTTGCTCTATCGGATGGTTATTAACCATTATGTTCGTGGTTTATATTTGAAATGTAATAGAAGTGGGGTTGGCGGTTAGGGGAGGGCCAACCCTCCCACCATGTGAACACAACGTTAAACCGCAACAATTATATAACTGGTGGTCAATTAACCCACCAAACCTGCGACAGTTACCACATGTGAATGCTTGGGATGTGACATAAAAAGGTTAGTGGTGGATAGTCCACAAATCTCTAGTGTTAACTCCACATGTGAACACGACAATGCAAACTTAACGGTCAACACTTCGATGATAGCTCCAATGGTTAATGTGACATTGACATCGCATGTGACCAGGCCAATAAAATTGCCGAACATAATTGTTGCAGGTTGCGCTAATCCTAGATTAACATTATTTAAGTGTAGTTAACAAATAGTTAACCGAGTTTAATATGGCGGCAGATTTGGTGGTGCCCCCAAATTCGGGCCTTCCTCCAAAATTAGCGCGCTAACTAGAGTCATTCCAGATTTAGTGAAGCTCTTCTAGGAAACGACTGACTGAGCCCTAGATAAGTGATTTTTTGACCACTTGGAGCTCAGAAAGAGGTGTTCTTGGCTAATTTAGACATTTTGAACACATTGGTGCAGGGACAAGGAGCCATAGAGCTTTGTAAAACAACATTTTGCCACATTGAGCTAATACAAAGGCTCAAGCCATGGAAGCTAGACCAAGGAGATGTAGCCAAGGAGGGGTGAATTGCTTCACCAAAACACTATTTTAAAGTGTCTCTTTGATTGTTTTATATACTTTGAATGTTTTTCATTCAGTAGTTGTTTTTGAAGCTATTTTTCTCATGAATGTCATGTTAAAAATTAAGGAAATTTACCTAATTGTATGCACAACCAGTTAATGAAACCTCAACACAAGAAGAAATAAGCAAGCATATGTTTAGAAATTTGTAATTTTTATTAGCACAAAAAAACTAATCATATATAAATAGATCAATTTTGTATCAGATCAAAGGTTGAATTGCTTGATTGTTTGAGTTTTTGGAATTAGGGTTTTAATGGTTGCAAAATTGTGATGCTTTCAAGGTTAAAGTTGTATAAAGGAGAAGGGAAATTATTGGTTGCAACTCCTGAGGTAATGCCCAGAAGAAGGAGAGACACAAGGGCACAATCTCCACCACCTAAAGTTCCAATTCCAACTACACATTAAATGTAGAAATTCGGACTGTAGATTAATCTGATGATGCAATATAACTAAAGCAAAATACTTTAATCTACTTCTACAATCAATTAGCAGAATCTTAAGAGATTTGAGAAATATCAATCAAAACACATATAACTAGAAGAAGAAGAATCAATACACATGAAACACAGAAAATACTCAGGGGAGAGAGTCAGCTAAAAACCCCACTATCTGTATTATCATACAAGGTGGAAATATCATGGAATTACATAAAGCTTTAGCTCTCACAGCTAGCCAGCTCTCAATACAATCCTCTTGGATGCTCACAGGCAAACAAGGATTCTCACAAACCTTCTCCTCTCCCCTCCAAACCTCCTATTTCCTTGTGCAGTTTCTCCTAGGTGATCCTCCTATTACCAAGTGTAACATTGATCTCTCACATTGATCTCACACCTTGTAAAAGTAGGCAATCCTCAAGGAACCTTATTCCTTCTGCATGGATGAGTTTCCTTTATAGGAAAACTCATGCAACTGATAGTAACTTGTCCTTGACATTTAGATCAACTGGATCTTTCTCTAAATAGACATGCATGCGTTACTAATGAGAGAATCTTTAGTTATCTGGAGTACACTAGTTGGATGCATGCATGAATTAACTGACTGAACTCACAATTAGTTCCTCAAACAGTTTGGAACTAATTTAATTGGACTTAACTCAGTAAACTGTGCTAACTAATTACAACTCAAATATAACTCAATCTTATCTCCTTCATTAAGGGATAATCTCTTTAATTTAATGGATAACTGTTGCATGACCTCACAAAGACTTCTAACTTGAATTTCTCCAACTAATTAACTCAAGATGAATTAATTAACTATTTTTCATGCAGCTGCTGAGACTAAATCAGAATTTAATTCACAATTTTAATTCAAGGAAAAAATAAAATTTGGAATATTCTGGATTCTATTTTTATCATTTCTTGTTGCTATTTTCAACAATTCCTCTCAATAAGAAAAGAATTCAACTCAATCCTAATCCTGAACCTTTGGAATGTTCTGCATGCAACACTTCTCTCTAGTGTTGTTACTCCATCAATCTCTAGAAGAAAAATAAATAAATCAAACCTAAATTAGAATGATGCATCTGTCATCAAAGTCTCTAAATGTTATTGCCTCTATCGACTGAAAGCCTCTGCGCTTTTGCTGACTCAATGTTGGGCTCCAACAATGGCACTCATTACCATACATTTTTCACCTATGCTTCCATTATTTCACTCACTATTCATCACCTTGTCACTCCATTTTCCTTACTATTCACCATTAATGGGTCTCATTTATATTTTCCAAACATTGTTTATTTTTAAGCATTTTTGAGAGAAATTCTTGATTAAATATTAGAAAATAATATATTTTACTTTATATATGGAAAGTGGGTTGTTTTGGTGACATGTGTAGGTTCCAAGGAAGCTTCCAAGACACCTTTATGTGGCATGGAAGGATCAAATTCGAATTTCAAAAGATAAGCTTCATGGAGGAGATCGTGGAAGATAGGGTTATGTGTCATCATTGGTTGAGAAATATGTGGGTCAAAGGAGAGAATAGTGGGTCTACATTTATGAGGTTGTTATCATAAAGTTTTTGTATAAATAGGAGCTACCTCCTCCATTCCAAAAGGGAGGACTCTTAGAGCATTGTATCCAATTGATGATGGAATAGAATAAGGCTTCATTTTGCATATATTTCCATTATGTAGTTTTCTTTCCATTATGTAGTTTTAGATTTAATTTTCTTTAATGTAGTATATGGAATAATTTGTCTTGTTCTTAGGAGAATTGAGCTCACTCTAAAAGGATGAGAGGAACATGTTATTTCATATTAGATCTTATTTCATTTAGTTGCTTAGATGTTTGAGAATTTGTTTGTAGTTGATGAATGAGTTTTGAATTAAAATCTTATCAGCATGTGAGAGAACAACCAAGGGTCTAAGTTAGACTCTCTCTCTCCATTTGATTTGCATGATAATTAAAATTCATTCTTTTGCTTTTATGTTTCAAGTATCATATGAGGAGATACCAAGAGTCTAAGTTAGGCTCTCTCTCCAATGATCTATATGGTAATTGAAATTCATTCTTTTGTGTTTATGTTTTAAGTCATTTCATTTCTTATGCTCATGAATGACTCTTAGTTTAGTTTGGATTAGTACATGAGAGGACAATCAAGAGACTAAGTTAGTCTCTCTCTCTACTTGAATCTAAACAATAACTAAGTTCATTCTCTTGTTTTCATTTTAAGTTTTTTAGTTTCATGTAATGAATAATTTCTCTATGATACTGTAGGGAAGGACAACCAGGACCTCCTTAGTTAGGAGCCTCTTCCCTTGCATATTATATTGAATCATAAATAATTTAGTTAGACATAGGTTAGTTGCCTACTCCTGCATATATTGTGTTGGCATCATCACAAGCTTACGAGTTTCCCTGGTCGATAATTTATGCAGCAATTTAAGTCCAATAAATTGTCCAACATTTTGGCGCCGTTGCCGGGGATCGAACCCGGGTCACCCGCGTGACAGGCGGGAATACTCACCACTATACTACAACGACAGCAACACTTCAAGCGCCTCAGCTGCCACCCTGTTACTTCTTTGGATCGGGTGCGTCGGAGTTTGGATGTTATAGGCACAAAGTAACCGAGGTTCTCGCTGTTTCAATTCATGGTGATATTTTGTTTGGATTTTTTTTTTTTTTTTTTGTGTTTCCATTTTTAGTTTAAATTAGTTTTGTATTTATTGTAATTTTATATTTATAGCTTTTCATATAATGATTCGATTTGATTTGATATGTATTTATATATTATTAGTTATAATTTTGTTTTAATAATTGATTTGTTTTGATTTGTTTTTTTGTATATATTTGTACATAATTTATTGTTGATGGATATGTTTTGATTTACATATTTAATTTATATTAATTATGATTCTATTAATATATTAATATGATTAACTATATTAATATATTAATATATTATGATTATATTAATATATTAATTATATTAATATATTAATACAATTGTATTAATTATATTAACCGTATTAATATATTATTATATTATGATTGTATTAATATATTTGTATATTAAAAAAATTCTTATTCTTATTTTTTTTTAATTAAAAAAAAAATAAAAAAAAAAATAAAAAAGAAAAGAAAAAACAAAAAGAGCTAACTTTAATTTAGTAATAGTTTTTTTTATTAGGTTTTAACAAATAAAATTTTGTTGTTTTTCATTTAAAAATAATAAATAAAAAAATATATAAAAAAATTTCACTTAAATAATAAATTAAAAATCTATGTTTTTAATTTATTGTTTAATAAAACATCTAAAAATTTATGTTTTCATTTAAAAAAAAAAAAAAATAAAAAAATCTAAAATTTTTTCACAAAATTCACACAGATTCGAAAACTAGGATACTTGGAAATAAATTTTAAAAAATCAATTGGAGGATTCAATTCTCGATAGCATCAAGATGGCCTAAACTCATCACATGATTCTTGTATGCTTTACAGAACATAATTGCCAAGCACATTTCATGAGTTGTCTAACACAAACAGGGAGTACTATTTTTCATTGTTGTTTTTAAGAATGGATTCAAACTGCTATCATGAATTGAGTTATATTCAATGCTTTGATTTTTCTTAAATCCTGTTTTCTTTGGTACAGAATTTTTGCGTAAGAATCATGAAGGATATGCGCAATTCTTCTTGAGCACACTTATGTTTTCTTTGTACCAAGTTTTTTCACAGGTTACAGGATAACAAAGCGAACATTCAGGAGATTACATTGTGACGTCCATTAGTCTTCCAAAGACTAAATTCATGAAAAATTCTGAAGACAAATCCATCTCGACAACCACTACCTTCCATCTCCCTTTCTGAAAAAGATTTTGAATCCCACCAATTGTACATCCATAAGCATGCCAATTCCATATCCATTTTTCACAGCAAGAGTTCTTATTCATCCACCATGCATTTCTTTACATTCATTTCTTACAAGCTTATTGCCATTTCCATTGTCCTTCACCATTCCCCTTCATTTCCACCAATAAAACTCTGCTTGAGTCAAAGTCCTAGAGTCTATGTATCATTGAAAAAACACCTAGGGGCTTGCATGCCTTAATGGCAAGTACTCTTGCCAATGAACAATGGGAGTACATTAATATCCCTTGTTCGTTGGATCTTGTAGGTGACTCGACTACGACAAATTTATTCGTACCTACAAAGATGTGTTAGGCATCCTGACTCCCATTGGAATCAATGGTGGGAGCTCTTGTGTTGGCTAGGGGCATTCATTAACGGCCACTAAGTCAACAACTTCTTGCTATGTTCGACATCGACACATTTAATCACATAGTAAGATTTGTGCCATCGAGCGTTGAAGACTTGAAGACCCATATTTTGTAGCAGATGAAGCCAATTTCCATTCATTGTATTTCCATTCATTGTATACATTGTATTTTACTTGAGGACAAGTCAATGAATAAGGCTGGGAGGAAAATGTAACTTCTATATTTTGTATATCTTCCAAGCCTTATAGATTTTCAGCCATATACAGCAGACTCATCATATTCATCATCCAGCAGCATATACAATTTTCAGCCATGTTCAGCAGACTCCTCAGATTTTTCATCTAGTAGCAGAGGATCCAGCAGTCGATACGACAACACAGACCCATCTTTCATCCACAACTTGAAGAAGAAGCTTCAGATCAGAATTGTGGTAGCTGAACATGCATGATTCATCCACTTCCTTAGGTAAGTAAGGTATGATGTTTTCCAACCTTTAATCTTGAAATTCTTTTTAGATGCTAAAATGATGATATTTGGAAAATATTCCACTATTCCACTATTTCCTTTCTCATTTAAAATTGCCAAAAACCATCAGTTGGGGAGGGGGGAATTTCACACTTCATTCTTTTTCCTCATTCATATTACATCTTAACCCACATAGTCTTCTCACAATAAAAACTACTACAAAATGATGAGCATATGATTGATCTCAACAAAGTAAATAATGATTGTAAACACAAGAACCAATCATTAAAAAGAGATCTCAACAAAGTAAATAATGATTGTAAACACAAGAACCAATCATTAAAAAGAGATCAAAGTAAATAATGATTGTAACACAAGAACCAATCATTAAGAAGAGATCAAAGTAAATAATGACTGTAACACAAGAACCAATCATTAAAATATGTCAATGCTTTGCAAGCAAATAAAAGTTATCCAAAGATGTGCAAAGTTAAAAGGAAGCTCATTTAAGAATCAAATCAAATAAGTCATTGTAGTAGCTTGCATGAGGACATGCAAGAACTTCAGTTGGGGAGTATGTTGGGCTCCAACAATGGCACTCATTACCATACATTTTTCACCTATGCTTCCATTATTTCACTCACTATTCATCACCTTGTCACTCCATTTTCCTTACTATTCACCATTAATGGGTCTCATTTATATTTTCCAAACATTGTTTATTTTTAAGCATTTTTGAGAGAAATTCTTGATTAAATATTAGAAAATAATATATTTTACTTTATATATGGAAAGTGGGTTGTTTTGGTGACATGTGTAGGTTCCAAGGAAGCTTCCAAGACACCTTTATGTGGCATGGAAGGATCAAATTCGAATTTCAAAAGATAAGCTTCATGGAGGAGATCGTGGAAGATAGGGTTATGTGTCATCATTGGTTGAGAAATATGTGGGTCAAAGGAGAGAATAGTGGGTCTACATTTATGAGGTTGTTATCATAAAGTTTTTGTATAAATAGGAGCTACCTCCTCCATTCCAAAAGGGAGGACTCTTAGAGCATTGTATCCAATTGATGATGGAATAGAATAAGGCTTCATTTTGCATATATTTCCATTATGTAGTTTTCTTTCCATTATGTAGTTTTAGATTTAATTTTCTTTAATGTAGTATATGGAATAATTTGTCTTGTTCTTAGGAGAATTGAGCTCACTCTAAAAGGATGAGAGGAACATGTTATTTCATATTAGATCTTATTTCATTTAGTTGCTTAGATGTTTGAGAATTTGTTTGTAGTTGATGAATGAGTTTTGAATTAAAATCTTATCAGCATGTGAGAGAACAACCAAGGGTCTAAGTTAGACTCTCTCTCTCCATTTGATTTGCATGATAATTAAAATTGATTCTTTTGCTTTTATGTTTCAAGTATCATATGAGGAGATACCAAGAGTCTAAGTTAGGCTCTCTCTCCAATGATCTATATGGTAATTGAAATTCATTCTTTTGTGTTTATGTTTTAAGTCATTTCATTTCTTATGCTCATGAATGACTCTTAGTTTAGTTTGGATTAGTACATGAGAGGACAATCAAGAGACTAAGTTAGTCTCTCTCTCTACTTGAATCTAAACAATAACTAAGTTCATTCTCTTGTTTTCATTTTAAGTTTTTTAGTTTCATGTAATGAATAATTTCTCTATGATACTGTAGGGAAGGACAATCAGGACCTCCTTAGTTAGGAGCCTCTTCCCTTGCATATTATATTGAATCATAAATAATTTAGTTAGACATAGGTTAGTTGCCTACTCCTGCATATATTGTGTTGGCATCATCACAAGCTTACGAGTTTCCCTGGTCGATAATTTATGCAGCAATTTAAGTCCAATAAATTGTCCAACACTCAACCTTTCTACACTGTTGTCAATCCTTCTCTTTGCTCTTCAGTATTTGATTGCTCTAGCCTCTATCACTTTGATCCCTAACTACATCAATCCCACTGATTCCTCTTGCTATGATGTACTTTGGCCTCCCATAGCAAGGTACAATCCATGAGATAAAACCTCTCAATGGACACTGCCCAATTTCAGCCTTCTTGGGACTATCACTTCACATCACCCCACCTCACACCTAGAGGTATGGTTGCATGTGATACCTCCGCCCACTTCTGCAATTGTGGCTCCTCCACAATTGTCTGAGACTTCTTCTAGGGTTGCGTGTTGAGAGGTAATTTACTATCCCTCTCAACCACCAAGTCTCTAACATTTTCCTTGTTCCTCAAGGATTTACATGCATCTTGAACCTCAAGAGCATACTGGTTCTTAACTCATGAACCGATCCGTTTCACCTATCCTGTGGTTATGTTTCTAAGGAAAACCTTTCCCTTACTGAAGTCAACATCGTAGCATCTGTCCTCCAACATCGCGATCGATACCAAATTCTTCTTCAGTCTAGGTACGTACTTCACATCTGTCAAGGTGATAAGAGCTCCATGCTCCCTCTGAAAAGCAACCGTGTGAACTCCTAAAACACTATACCTTTCATCATCACCCATCTCTATGTGCATCTTGAGATCTTTCTCCTGCAAGGTATTGAATACAATTTTATCGCCAATCATGTGGAATGAGGCTCCACTGTCAAGAAACTAACAACAACCCATCATCGATGACACCATGCATGCAATGAGGGTGAAGTCCATCTCGAACTGAGAGGCTAATGCCTCACCTTCCGATCCTTCCGAGGATCCGTTCTTCGACTTCTTCGATGGGAAATTAGTCGAATAATGACCCATCTCGTGACAATTAAAGAATCTCACTTTAGGCTTGTAAACCTTCTTCCCTCCATGAGAAGAATTCGATTCAAAATGGGATGCCTTCCCCTTCCCTTTCCTTGCCTTACTTGCTAAGGCCAGATTTTCTTCATCATCCTTGGATGAAGAACCCTCTTGTGGCTCCTCCCGATCTCCTCCTGCATGAGATTTGACTACAATCATTCCCAAACTGGCAGCTTCTCCCTTCCATTCATAGATTCCTCATAGCTATTCCATCTCTTTGGAAGGCCGAGGAGAGCGAGGTTCACCATATCATCATCAGCAGTAGTTATTCCCACACTTCTAAGCTCATCTCTACAAGTGGTGAGCTTGTTCAAATATGTGGAAATAGTATCGCAATTCAACATCTTTATTCTTCAAAGATTGTCCTTGAGCGCCAATTTCCTCTGGTCGCTACTATTATGGTAGAGGTCCTTCAATGTCTTCCACATTGAATATGGAGTATCCTTCCCATAGAGACTCCAGACAATATGGTCTCGAACTCCCTCAAGGATGATCCGTCTCAACCTCGCCACACACTTCTTCCATTCAACCAACTCTTGTGCATTAGTTGAGCCTGGCTTTGAGATTTCTTGATCAATGAAATCCTTCAAGCCGTTGTCTTTTAATATAGCCTCCATGCGATATTTCCATGCTACGTAATTCGAGCTGCCTTCGAAGGCATACTCGAGTCTCAAGCCATAGAACGCCATTGACCAACCTTGGAGTATGAGATGAATTCGATTTTCACCTACAACCCCAAACTTCAAACTTCAAATTCTCTTCTCAGTATACTATTCACAGCTCTGATAACATTTGCTCTAATATCACACAGAAATTCTGACTGTATATTAATCTGATAATGCAATACAACTAAAGCAAAATACTTTATTCTACTTCTACAATCAATTAGCGGAAGCTTAAAATATTTGAGCAATATCAAGCGGAACACATATAACCAGAAGAAGAAGAATCAATACATATGAAACACAAAAAATACTCAGGGGAAGCCTCAGCTAAAAACCCCACTATCTGTATTATCATACAAGGTGGAAATATCTCGGAATTACACAAATCTTTAGCTCTCACAGCTAGCCAGCTCTCAGTACAATCCTCCTAGATGCTCACAGGAAAACAAGGCTTCTCACAAACCTTCTCCTCTACCCTCCAAGCCTCTTATTTCCTTGCACAGTTTCTCCTGGGTGATCCTCCTGTTACCAAGTGTAACAATGGTCTCTCACATTGATCTCAC
Source organism: Pinus tabuliformis (assembly GCA_031772625.1). Lineage (NCBI taxonomy): Eukaryota > Viridiplantae > Streptophyta > Pinopsida > Pinales > Pinaceae > Pinus > Pinus tabuliformis. The sequence continues at coordinate 890,806,859 of CM062804.1, read as the reverse complement.
ACCCTGTAAAACTGGGCAATCCTCAAGGAACCTTATTCCTTCTGCATGGATGAGTTTCCTTTATAGGAAAACTCATGCAATTGATAGTAACCTGTCCTTGACATTTAGCTCAATTGGGTCTCTCTAAATAGACATGCATGAGTTACTGATGAGAGAATATTCAGTTATCTGGAGACACTAGTTGGATGCATGCATGCATTAACTGACTGAACTCACAATTAGTTCCTAAAAGAGTTTGCAACTAATTTAACTCGACTTAACTCAGTAAACTGAGCTAACTAATTACAACTCAAATATAACTCAATATTATCTTCTTAATTAAGGGATAATCTCCTTAATTTAAGGGTTAATTGTTCCGTGACTTCACAAAGACTTCTAACTTGAATTTATCCAACTAATTAACTCAAGATGAATTAATTAATTATTTTTCAAGTAGCTGGTGAGACTAAAATAGAATTTAATTCACAATTTTAATTCAAGGACAAATTAAAATTGGAATGTTCTGGATTCTATTTTTATCATTTCTTGTTGTTATTTCAACATGAAACTCCTCAAGTTTTTCCTTCCACTGAGATTGAAGAGGTACAAGTAGTACCAATTTCTAAGCCTAAATCCATAGCCATTATGTATGGAGAAAGAGAGCCTGAAGGTCCCTCTTCAAAAGAGGAAGAATTTAAGAAATATTTCTTCTCTTTAACTGAGATAGGGGAACACTATAATGGTTGGAGAGAGTTCTAAACCTCCACATGGAGAAGGAAGATCAAAGGACAAAAAATATGAGAAGAAGGATTCCAAAGGGAATGGTGGAAAGCCACCTCCATCTCCACCATCCTTATCATCTTCCTCATCATCCTCACCATCTCACATAACAACATCTTCCACTTCCACCACTAAAAATTCCTATACTCATTGAAAAACCCGAAAAGGAAATACTCCATTACTGAAATTGGACATAAAATTTGAACTTCCTATGTACAATGGAGAGGTGAATGTAGAAAAGTTGGACAATTGGATTTGACAATTGGAGGTATATTATAGAATTCAAAACCTTCAAGAAGGCGACATGAAGATCTAGTTGGCTTCATTAAGGCTAGAAGGAGTTTCACTAGTTTGGTGGGAAGCAAAGACTCAAGAGGAAATGAGAATCCAAGGGTAAGATATCCATTACTTTGGTTGAATTTATTTCTACAATTAAAAGACAGTTTTATCCTTTAGCCTATATGCAAAAATCCATTATGAGTTGGCAGAATTTTAGGTAGCTTAAGGGCCAATCAATCCAATATTATACACAGGAGTTTATGAAAAGGGCTTCTTTTATTAGGAGTGAATTTAAATTCCCAAGATACACTGCTGAAATATATTGTGGGTTTACATTCCTATCTTAAACATACTATCCTTATGTTCAATCCAACCAATTTAGGTGAAGTATGTGTGCAATCCACACACCTTGAATCTAGAGGAAAGAACATTCAGGAAGAGGGTTGTAAGAGGAAGCCATTCAAGGGTAAGGAGAAAGAGAAGGATGGAAAATGGAAGGGAAAGAAAAATTAAAGTATGAAGAAAGAAGGGGAGAAAATCGCATGCAAACATTGTTCCAAAGAGGGGCATGATGAAGCCCACTGTTGGAAATTGCATCCTGAATTAAGGCCTAAGAAAGAAAACAATAAGGTAAAACAAAAGATGACCACTACCACACAACATGACCTTGGTTTAGATTTTGGTGATGAGACCAAGATTTCATCCATGGTTACAAAAGGAAAAGGAACTGTTGCAAGCACTAGTTCATCACATAGTCAAAAAAACACTCCAAATGAAGAGTCAAGAATAGAGTTATTTCATGTAAGAGTGATTTCAAATCATACAAATATTGATGCATTATTTGATAGTGGGTCACAATCAAACTTGATTTCAGAGGACTTGGTTAAAAAACTAAACCTTGAAACTATACCTCATCACAAACCATATACATTGGGTTGGATAGTTAACAATGAAAACTTACAGGTTACAAGGAAGTGTTTATTCAAGTTCGCCATTACTAAAAAGTTCATTAATGAAGTTGAGTTAGATGTAGTTCCACTTGACATCTCAGGAATAATTTTTTGTATCCCTTATTTGTATGATAGGAAAGAATTATTTTATCACCATGAAAACAAATACATATTGCTCAAGAATTGGGTGGAGTACATAGTGAGAGTCCATCACAAAAGGGTGAACATTTCTTTGGTAAATGCAGGGCAGATGAAGAGACTAGTAAATGCAAGTAAAAATTTTGTGCTTCTCATGATCAAGAAAAAGAATGATATTGATTATGAATCTTTTGAAGGTTGTGATGATAAATTGAAATCTGATTTCTTTGATGTGGTAAGAAAGCATGGCAAGATGTTTCAGGAACCAAAGGGGTTATCTCCCAAGAGGGGAATTCAGCATGAGATTCAGTTGCAACAAGATGTTCCACTTCTGAACATTGGCATGTATCACATGTCTATTATGGAGATCTTGGAAATCAAAAAGAAAATTCAATAATTGCTAAGAAAATGTATCATACACCCATCTACTTCACCATGTGGTTCACCCATTGTCTTGGTGCCAAAGAAGGATGCAACTTGGTGCAAGTGTGTGGATTTCCATGCACTGAACAAAATCACGATAAAGAATCATTATCCACTCCCAATAATTGATGATTTTCTTGATCATTTGAGGTATGCAAAGTATTTCACTATGTTAGATTTACAAAGTGGTTATAATCAAGTCAAGATAGCTGAAGAAGACAATTGGAAAGCCACATTTAAAAATAAACAAGGATTGTTTGAGTGGCCTGTTATACCTTTAGGTCTTACAAATTCCCCAGCTACTTTCATGAGGGTAATGAATGATGTATTGAGACCATTCTAGATGATTTTTTCATTGTCTACTTGGATGATATCCTCATATTCAACAAGTCAAGAGATGAACATGTCATGCATGTAAAAAAAGTACTTGATGTCTTGAGAAAATAATAGTTGTTTTTAAATATGTTGAAGTGTGAATTTGGAAAGACTTATGTAGTGTATTTCGGACACATTGTTAGAGGAGGTGAGCTAAAGATAGACCCCTCTAAGGTTGAGTTCATTCTGAATTGGCCCAAGGCCAATACAGTTACAGAGAAGAATTTTTTTAGGGGTAGCAGAATATTGGAGAAAGTTTATTGCTAATTTTGCTTCTAATGTAGCTCCATTACATGCATTAACAAGTGTCAATAAATTCCTCCATTGGGGAGATGTACCGCAGAAAGAATTTGATGCTTTGAAGCAAAAGATAAGTTCAACACTGATATTGGCACTTCCAGGTCTTAGACAACCATTCAAGATTCAAACAAATGCAAGTGATTATGCCATGGGAGAAGTTCTATTGCAACATGGTAAGCCCATTTCATTTTATTCTGAAATCTTTAATGGAGCTATAACTAACTATCCCACATATGACAAAGAACTTTATGCATTAGCATAAAGTGTTAAGAAATGGAAGAACTATTTGATGGGGAAGGATACCATCATCCATATTGATCATCAACCATTGCAGTGCTTACAGTCATAGTCAAAGTTGCAACAGTCACGACATTTTCGATGGATGGGTTTTCTACAACAATTTCATTTGGTTATTAGGTATAAAAAAGTAATCTACGATAAGGTAGTTGATATTCTTTCAAGGCCTATTGTAAATTCGTCTGTTATACTCAAGCATAATTTTGTTTTGCATGAAAGTTACATAGAACAATATGCAAATGATAATGACTTTCAAGAAGTACATGTAAGCTTGAGTCAAGGAAATCAAATTGAAGAGTTGGATTATCATGTACATAACAGTTTGTTGTATCACTTGGGCAAGTTGTGTATTCCACAGGGAGGCACACACTTCGTTGATTGTTGGACACTTTGGTGTAGGCAAGACAATAGCAAATCTTCAAAGATATTGTTATTGGCCATGCATGTTGGATATTGTTTCTCGTTTCATAAGATGTTGTTCTTTATGTGCTACAAGTAAGCCTAGCAATAGGAAACTTGGTTTATACACTCCACTTCTAGTACCTTCATGTCGATGGGAGAGTATCTCAATGGATTTTGTAGGAGGTCTTCCATTGTCAAGGAAAGGTCATCATTACTTGCATGTAGTTGTAGACAGGTTCAACAAGATGTGCATACTAACACCATGTAAAAATCAAATTACAGCTGAACAAATAACTCATATTTTCTTCCAAAACATTTGGGTTCATTTTGGTCTTCCTACTTCTATTGTAAGTGATCGAGATTCTCGATTTGTTGGGAATTTTTGGTCAAATTTGTGGGACATGATGGACAAAAAGTTAAAGAAGACTACAACCTTTCATCCACAAACAGATGGAAAAACCGAGGTGGTCAATCGAATAGTTATTCATCTTCTTAGAGGATATTGCAGCAAACATCCCAAGTTGTGGGATGAATAGTTGCATCACATATAGCATGCATACAACAGGGCAAAGCATTCTTCCACAAACACATCGCCATTTGAGGCATGTTATGGGTACTTTCCACGATCGCCATTAGACTTCATCTTTGAGAAATATGTCGCCATCGATGGTCACAGGGACATCGATAAGGCAAGGAAGTTAGTAGAGCAAATTTAGTTGATACTTCATACAATACAAGAACAACTTGAGAAAATTCAAAGTAGCTATAAGGCAAGGCATGAAAAACACCAGTTTGATCATAAATTTCAAGTTGGCGACGAAGTTTGGTTATATATTAGCAAAGAGAGACTTCAAGAGGAAGGTAAAAAACTTAAACCAATCTGTTATGGTCCTTTTAAAATTTTGGAAAAGATTGGTAACAATGCGTTTAAGCTTGACTTGCCTCCTTATATGCAAATATACTCTATTGTTAATGTTGAGAATTTGAGATTGTTTGTTCCTCCTTTGATTGATGATCAAGGAGGGCATGTTCAACTACCATCAATAGATTATTTCTGGCTAGAATATCTTGATGAAATTCAACACAATCTCATACTTGACAAAAGAACCAGGACTTCAAAGAGAGGGATGTTGAATACCTTAGAGTGGGACTCAAGGGACAAAATCCTTCTCAAGCCAAATGGTTGTAGACCAAGAAGGTGAGGTAGTTGGACCCTCACCTGCTAAATAATTGATAGTATCTTTTGGGGTCCAAAAGGATTCTAGTGGGGAGGAATGATCAGGTACTTAGTATTTAGCTCAAAAATCAAAGTTTTCATAATGACTCGAAACCTGAATGACTGTGTTTGTCTCAGAAAAACGATTCTAACACAACTCATTTTTTCCGAAAGCCAAGTTCGTATGAGAAAGTTATTGTGTTATGATCGCTTTGCTAAATAGGCAAAATTTGCAAAAAAAATACCCAGTCACTGCACAGTGAGCAGTTCGTACTACTGACGTGGCAGGTGACTAAGCATGGTCAATGTAGGTCAATGATGAATAAGGGATTGACAAGTGGAAATGTTTGGTTAGAATGTATAGGGGTGTGTTGGCACATTCTTATTGGTTTATTTTGAACCAATGGAAGAATTCCATGTGGCATGCTCGGAGGCCACCATGTGGCACCTCCCAAAGGTTGGGTTGGATTTTTTCACAATGGAGCAAAATATATTGGTAGAAGTTAGGGTCGAACCCATGACCTCCTGCATGCAAACCATACGCCTTAACCACTTGCTCTACTAGATGGTTCTTAGCCATTACATTTGTGGTTTATATTTGAAATGTAATGGAAATGGGGTTGGTGGTTAGGGGAGGGCTAGCTAGCAAGCCAGCCCTCCCCCCATGTGAATGCAATGTTAAACTGCAATAGTTATTTAATCGACGGTCAGTTAACCCACCAAACATGCAACAATTACCACATGTGAATGCTTGGCTTGTGACATAAAACGGTTAAAGGCGGACAGTTCACAAACCTCCAGTGTTAGCTCCACATGTGAACACAACATCGCAACCGTAACGATCAACACTCTGATGACAGATCCAACAGTTAATGCAATGTTGACATCGCATGTGACTAGGCCAACAAAACTATCATACATAATGGTTGCAGTTTACACTAATCCAGGATTAAAATTAATTAAGCGCAATTAACAAACAGTTAACCGATTTTAATTTGGCGGCGTATTTGGCAGTGCCCAAAATTCGGGCCTACCTCCAAAATTAGTGTGCTAACTACAGTCATTCGAGATTTAGCAAAGCTTTTCTAGGAAAAGACTGACTGAGCCCTAGAGAAGTCAATTTGCAACCGAATGGAGCTCAAAAAGAGGTGTTCTTGGCTAATTTGGACATTTTGAACACATTGGTGTATGTATCAGGAGCCATAGAGCTTTGTAAAACAACATTTTTCCACATTGAGGTAATATAGAGGCCCAAGCAATGGAAGCTGGACCAAGGAGATGCAACCCAGGAGGGGTGAACTCCTTCATCAAAACACTGTGTTAAAGTGTCCCTTTGATGGTTTGTTGTACTTTGAATGTCTATTGTTAAATAATTGTTTTTGAAGCTATTTTGCTCATGAATGTCATGTTAAAACTTAAGGAGATTTATTTGATTGTATGCACAAATAGTTAATGAAACTTGAGCAAAAGAAGCAATAAACAAGCATATGTTTAGAAATATGTAATTGCTATTAGCACATCAAAACTAATCATAAAAAAATAGATCAATAGTAGTTGTAAAATAATATGAATTAAATCGATTTTCTAATTAAACAAATAAAGAGTGTTTTAAATAAAATAATGCTTTTTAGGAAAAAAGAGATGGTAGGTGTGTAACTCAAGAAAACTTATTAAATTAAATATTCATCAGTGACAAATGAGGTAAATTAATATATATCATAATTCACAAAGGTTAGTGAGAAATAAAATTAAAATTAAAGAAAAGAGAAATTAAAGCACACTAGTGTCAAATACATCTCTAATTGAACTATGGGGTTTAAATAACATAACATCAAGTATTATCGTTATTCAACCTGCATAACGATTAGAATATTTTAATTTAATAATTTCCAATAGTAAATATTAGAGAAACATTAAATTAAATGTAATGTGTGAAACATTAGACAATCTAAATAAGTCAAATAATGACTAATCATGTTTTCCAAATAATGGTTAATCATTTTTTCTAGTGAGGGAAATTAGTGAAAACAAGAAAAAAATAAGAAAGGAAATAAAATTTAAAGATTTGGTTTTTATGGCTTTTGAGTTGATAGTGTACATAACCATAAATATCAAGTACTCGTTGAATTAAACATGCAACCAATAAATTCAAATTGTGATTTAAAAAACCTAGATATAAAGTATTTCAAACTATTTAAAATCATTTAATGTATTCCAGAATAACACATAATCAAGTTAAGTGATCATTCTGGAACAATGAACTAGTGCATACAAAATGAAATTAAAAAGAACATAAAGGGAGAAAATAAAAGAAATGGAAGAAAATAAAAGAAGTGAATTATAAAATTATTAATAAAACCACCATGTCACAGTGAAGGAGACCATTTGCAACATGTATAAGATGGTTGTAATAGTCAATTTCTTCTTCCTCGAAGCTACCATCCATTTTTGAAATAAACCCTTGCATGCTCTTTTATATTTTTTGGAATTTGTTTCCCATTTAGTTCTCCTAACTTGCAAGTAAATTTACATTAATATTTATTATCGTAACTAAAGGAAATACAAATTCCATATCTAAATAAATCCCCGCTCAAATCCTCCATGTTAAAAATCCTTTGAATGATATTAATATTCTCCTCATGTTATTAACATTATTAATGAAATTCAATTTTTTACTTTAGGTGAGACCTACTAAAATTTTCCCACTATATAAAACATTAGGTCATAATTGATGTATTTCTAAAAAAACAAGATAGAATACAAGATATTAATTTTAATAAATTTAATGTGATTTTCCCTTTTAAATAATTGCATTTCTACAAAATCTACCATCAAATCTCAATGCTCCTCCCATGCTAAATTGATAACTGATGTATTTCTAAAAAAGCAAAATAGAATACAAGATATTTATTTTAATAAATTTAATGTGATTTTCCCTTTTAAATAATTGCATTTCTACAAAATCTACCATCAAATCTCAATACTCCTCCCATGCTAAAATTCTGAATTTAAATAAATCAAATCTGAAATTTATACACATATCTTATATTTTAATTATAAATTCCTAATTTTCATTTTAACATAGATTTCAAATAAATTTCTAAACAACTTATACCATATAATCTTATATAAATCTAGTATATATATCTATATATATATATATAATTGATTTTCAAATAATATTATTTATATAATTATGTTTTTTTAATAAATACATATAAATATTTTAATTTTAAATAATACGTATATAATATATATGAATCTTAATATAATATATAAAAAAATTAATATATGTAACTATAAATTAAATTTGATTTGAAATCTTTCTTAAACGTATTTAACACTTTTATTGGGTCCGTATGAAGATAAAAGAAGTTGGTGCAATTCAGGCCTGATGCCTTTTAAGTCGTTGATGAGATCATAATGGACGATGGTCGGATGAAAACCTGGGCGGAAGTTAGCCTTGTTCGAAGGCCCGATAGATTATACGTGAGTGAAATTCGTAGGAGGTCAAGTGTTTGATTTTATTTAATTTTTAATCATATTATTTTATTTAATTTATAATTATTTAATATTTGATTTAATTTGATTATAATTTATTTGATTAATGTGTAAATTTTATTTTTTTAATAATAATTTTATATTTAATATATATATATATATATATATATATATATATATAATAATTATTACAATAATTATTATAACTTATAGTTAGGGTATTTTTTTGCGCAAAAAATTAATTTAAGATTAGAATTTCAAATGTTTATTTAATGTAATAATTTCTATAACTTATAATGATTATTATAACAATCAATTTAACGCAGGGAAAACAAGATAATTTAAAGGAGCGTTGGGAATATGAGAGGAAGCACAAGATAAAGACTGACAAAAGGAGCCAATAATTAAATAGGGGTCAAATTGGCTACAACACCTCAGTTGCAAGTTTGTCTCAAATTCAATCCTTCCATACAAATCAACTTCTTTTCTCCATTTTATCAAACCAAGAATACAACTTGACATTCCCTATGTAGTGGTTAGGTTTATAGTTTTTATTATCTTGAAAGAGGTAACTAAAAAGTTAAATTTCACTTTGGGTGTAATATATGCTAGGTTATTATTCTGATACTATATTTCAATCCAGGGTACCATAAGCTTTGAGGCATGACACAATATGTTCCAGAAGGAGAACTCAGGTACTTTGAGAAACCAATATCTATTTCGTTATAGAATTTGTTCCATCAAAACTTTCAGATTCCTACAAAAACATTTAAGTCCCTTGAACTCTATTATAATCCCACAATCTCGGTGGCATTTATTGGAAAAAAAAAACCTAACTACTGGTAATTGTAATTTCTGAATTCTAGCTCCTCACTGCGCTAAGCAACTTTGTGGAGTCTATCTTAGTTCTGTAGAGGACAAGGGAATCAAAAACCTTGGTGATATTCACACCCTAGAAGAAAGAGAAAATAAAAAATCTACTCCTAGCCCCCGACTGGGCTAAGAAATCTTTGAGTCTATCTCAATTGTCCAAGTGAAAAAGGGATATAGGTCTCATCACACCATCAAAGGAGGATTGTAAAATTAACTAAATTCTTGTCCCAACAAAATACAAAAACCTTGTTCTAATGAAGAAAAAAATGGAAGGAATCCAATCTCAAATCCTCACATAGTCCTCGTTATCAATCATTCGATGTTAATACAAACATTCTCTAAAATTAAAAGGATTTCAAAATCTGGCTTAGTCAATCATTAATCTCAATGTAATGAAGATAATGTGCTGACTATGGAAACCAAGTGTTACACACAAAAATGAAATATAATCATTGAGATCTAAACCTATGTGTTTGATAAGACCTGTGCATGCACTCTTAACATGAAGATGAAATCAATATAAGCTCTAGAAAATATATATTATGTTGCTACAAATACACAAAAGGGAATAATGCAACCACAAAGAAGAATCGTATCAACACCATGCAATCACAAGAGTTTGAAAGATATTTTCACACACACACACACACACACCAAAATGCCACTAATATATAGCTCATGTTCTTTAAGCATAAAAAATAAAGATGAACTGAAATAGAAAAGCAAGATCTGTATAATATACTTTGTTACCATGATTTCACAAGAAGGAATAGATCAATCTCAAGATATTGTCACACAGATACCCTATAGACACGATATCTCAACAAGCAGTTTACCAAAATCTCAAATAAAAGTTATAGGTTACCAACTCCAGGATCATATTCTTCTTCAAATCACTCATATGTCACTCATATGTTATAGGAGACACATAAAAAAATATGTTATAGGAAACACATAAAACAAAATTATAGGAAATAAAGATGATATTCTTCTTCAAATCACTCATATGTTATAGGAGACACATAAAACGAAATTATAGGAAATAAAGAAAAAGATATATCATTATTGAAATACGATTCATTTCTAGTTTGCTTCAATCAATCCATGCCCCAACATTTAAGATAAGTGATACATTACCATTTGAATCCTCATACTTTCCAAATCTATGCACACCTCACTCAAGCATACAATAAAAATATTATACCAAAAAGGTAGAGTACAAAATGTTACGCCCTATTGGTAAAAAAACCATTCATATCTGAAATCTTTTAATTCGATTAGCACACTACATTGTATAAATCAAATAATAAACAATGATATCTACATCCTAGAGCATAAAAAAAAAAAAAGAGGAAGAGGGAAATGGGTTGAGTTGGCCGGACCAACCAACCAACTCGTTGCCTTTTAAAGAAGATTAAATCACAAAACTTTTTAGAAACAAAAACTATGAGATGTAAAACCTGGCACAACCTTAATATTGAATGTACTCAGTGTTTACATGACATAGAGATATAACAATCCAGTGACCTCTTGGAGCGATGTAGACAATTTCGTTCGCTATATTTTTGTAATAGTTACAGTATAGAGACAACCTAAAACTAGCCAGAGTAGTTGTAAAACAAGAAAAGGAAATCGTAACAATCCATGGAGAGATATGTTTTGATGTTCTTGTTGCCTAATATTGGATGAATTGTAGAGACTCAGAGACCAACCGCCAAATATCAACCAAGTGGCAAATTGTGGCTTCAAAAATCATGCTCACTTTGACCTACCTCCATCAATGACTTCGATAGAGTGTAGAGGTGTCCATTTGTTATGGGACGACATGGAAAGCTTCCAAATAGAGACAACATGCATTCTCCTTTCCTTTGTTTGTAGGGACATGTAGAAGGTGTTGGACCTACGTCCCTATCATTAGAAAATTTTAGAAATAACTATTAAGCTTTAAAATGCACTTGAATGAGGGAATTTTGGCATTATTAAATATTTAGAAATAAATTTTAGAAGTTTTTTTGACTAAGCATATTAATCCATTGCTACACCAAAAATGTTGTAAGGTTATGGAGTAGGGTGTTCGAAAAGGGTAAAGAGGGAGGAAAAAAGGGCATTGACGCAATGGAAAACTCGTCAATTTTTAAGTCTGGCATTTACCCAAACCTTATGAGTTTGTGTGTCCTCGCACAAACAAAATAATTACCACAATACTATAATAGTTCCCCTGCAAAACTTTAGCAAAATTGGAGTCCTCACCTGTTCATTTCCCAAGATGAATACTAACCTCTTGTCATACCAAAGTTCTGCATTTCCTTCAAATTTCTTTTTAAATTTCTATTTCTGTCTTGTACATAGAAAGTATGTATGCGCCACTTCCTAAACAACCTAATATTTTTCTTATTATCCTCCTTCCTTTGTTCAAGTTCTTTTTGCAACTCTTCATTTCTATCTTTCATCATCAAGTTCTAAGACCTGAGGTATCTATCAATAATTTTCAATTCTTTAACTCATTTGCTCAACTTCCTAATTTTGTTCCAATCATTGACTCTCTCTTGTTAAAATTCAACTGTAAATTATTCCTAAGGGTCTGCTATAAAATTCATATTGTGTTCAGATGCACTTGTAGATACAATAGTCTCAAGTGTTGTATATTTGTTCTCTCCTTTCATACCAACTGGCTTCTTCCCTAGAGTAGAACATTTATCACTTGTCACATGTTTCATGTGAATCATATCATCTCCAGGTAACTCTTGCATGTGATTCACATCATTTGGATTTCTTTTTCTCCAATAGAAAAGCGAACCTCTTCTAAATTAGAGAATTTGTACTCATGATCCAATCCATCAATAGATGAAGAAACTTGAAATGTCTCGCCCTATATAGGTTTCCTAGACTGAGGAGGGGTATTTTTATCTTTTTCCATATTCCTTGCTCCAGTTGTTGATTTTTGAACAATTTCTTGCCTTCATGAGGAAAGCTCATTTCTTGGGAAATAAATTTCTCTGAAACAACCATCACCAAGCTACCGACATGAGCTACTTTCTTGTTAAATTTTTCAACAAATGATAAAGCCACCAATGTATCAAACCCTTGAGAAGTTTGGAGAAATAACATCCATCTAGAAACTTCTAATATAAGTAAACTAGCATTGAACTCATGACTTACCTCCATTTCTTTCACAATCCATGGTTCCAACCTCACTGGACCTAATTTTCTGATGGAAATATTGTTCAAATTCTCAGAGTTCTCCAATAACAAGAAAAATGAAGGGGTTTGAAAGGTTGTTAGGCTAAAGGATTGAATCTTGTGGTGAGTTAGAGGATATCAAATAGGTCATTGTAAGGGAATGTCTAAAGGAGTATAACATAAATAACAAACCAAATGGTTAAACTCCAATTTCAGTTGAGGAAAATTAGGGCTCCTGATTTCAGCATAATGAAAAAAATGATAATGGAGAAACCACAACTTTGTACTCCAATTCCCTTAATGATGAAGACAAATGGATAATTATGTTGAGACATAATCATAAAAACTAATTTAAAAGGTTCAACATGCCAAAGTATTCTAAAACTTCTTGTACATTATAAAACTTATTAAACATAATGTTTCCTCTTTTCCTTGTGGTGTCATTAAATCGTGCATGTTGTTCTTACCAATGATGCTCACTAACCCATTGAAGCTTGAAGTACCATATAACATAACTATCAAAATACTATTAGGATAATTGAAAACAAATTTCAGCTTACAGACCTATGTATCCATACTTTCCTAGAGGCTAGACATGATCTATAAGAATACATTCAATTCCAAATTTATAATAGAGAGCTCATAAGTTATAGGTAATCCTGCACCCTATGTAGAGTTCTTGCAACTCTGTATCAAAATCAAAAAACACAATGGAACTTCCTCATTTAATCTAACTTCCCAAAAATCAATAAAAAATAATGTATGTTGGCTCTTCTTTGCACCAGATCACATCACTATAGACATACCAAGAATGCTTTATGATGATATCCATGATTTCTAAGTGACATCATAAATATTAATAAAGGGAACTAATATAAATGAATACTAAAAGTGGGGGAAAGGAATATGGGAACATGGATGTAATGATTCAATAAGAATTGGAAGGATATAAAAAATGGAAAATATGTAAAGGGGAGAATAGAAGTGGGAATGTGAAATAATAAGGATAGGAAGAGGATTAAAACAAGGTAATAATAGAGGGGGCAACAGAAATAGGGACAAGCTTGATATAATGATTTAAGAATGGGAAGAATATAAAAGAGGGGTAGTAAGAGAGGGGGAAATAGAAATAGGGAAGTGGTATAGTAATGAGAATGGGAGGAATGTAGAAGAGGGGTGGTTAAAGAGGGGACAAAAGAGATAGATAAATGAATAGGGGCCAAACAAAGATGACGAAATTTGTAAGAAAATAATCATCTTCTAGGAAATAATGAGAACGTTGCTGGCCAATACAAAACAATGTAACTACAGTGGGAGTATGTCTACCAACTTTGTACAGATTTTGGAAAAATGGTTGTCTTGAACTAGGTAAAGAGAACGAATTCCACAGACCTAGTCAGTTGCCACCAAGATCGATCCTAGAAATTGACTTCTTCTCAGTGACAAGCCACAATGTTTAAAAATTTAGTTAGGACTCCCTTTTTATTGAATTATTCAAGGGAGAATCTATCTACTAGTGAGCACTCCCTTTTTCTTTTTCTTTCTTAAAGGAAAAGGACATGTTAATAAATTATTACAACAAGCTGGAAGTATTTCTTGCCTACCTTTTCCAATTCTGAATTTTGCTTCACTTGTTGAATACATTCTTCTTTAGTGGTGTGATGTTGATATAATTTGAGCCTGTACCCATTCACCAAGAATATAGTCCCTTGATTATCAATAGTTTTTACATCTACCGCTCCATTGTCAAAAGAACACACTACCTCATACAGACCCAATGAACACGTATGAATCTTCCCCTAGACTTTCTTAAACTTGGAGTCATACAAGAGAGCCCAATTTCTTGGTCAGAACTGATTCTTCTTTATAAATTGATCATGCCATCTATTCCTTTGTTTTTGAACCAGAGTGATTTGTTGGACAACATCACTTCTTATTTAATATAATTCATTCAACTGTAGAAGGTGTTGTTATTGTCCCTAAGAGAGTTCAACACTAATTTGTATTGTATTTAAGAAATTTTTAGTCTAAAATTCATTAAGAGTTAAAATTTAGATTCCATACAGTAATTCATAAGGCGTGTGTCTTGTACTATTCCTCCATGTGGTTCGATATGCCCACAAGGCTTCAAGAAGTGTAGCTAACCAATCCTATCGATGCATGTGTACATTTTTTATCAGCAATCTATAAACTACCATGGATATTCCATTGGACAATTTGTCACAATAGCTATGATAAAATAATACTTAAAATATGAAATCCTCCACTATTAGAGTTTTATTAGATTTATGGATTTGTAGAATTATTGATAATAGTGCATGCATGTGAATTGAAATTACGCAGAAAATAGAGATTGGAAAAATGAAATATCTCACACACATTTGACACAAGATATGCTCTGGGAAACACTTTCAAGAGAAAAATTCACCTCGAAGGTGAGGCCACTCAACTCTCTTTCTCTAGATGGAAATATAGTTGTGAGTACAAAAAGTGTGGAAGGTGGCCTCTGGGCTGCTACAGTGCATAGATCCTCTATGTTTTCTCTACCTCCTATCCCTCTTGGATATCTTTTCTCATCTATGGAACAAATGCGCTCGATAGAAAGAAACCCATTTTCCTCCTAGTGGTCCAGTTATAACGCAACCTGATAGCCTACTAGTGGTTAGGTTTGACTACCTCAACTCGCAACCAGAGTGACAATATAGACTCTTCTAGAGTCTTCTACATAATAATCACATGGCTAGCCCCTTTTTCCAAGAATATTTGGGGTTGACATGGCATCGTCTGGAATTATGGTGGTGAAAATAGAAAAGTTAACTTTTAAGTAACATAACTTTCACATAGAAACTCTGATTGATGTGATTCTTACAACATTGGAAATATCTCTTGTAGAATAGCATGAAAAAGTGTGGCACTAAAGTGGTAAATTGTTACCCCCGCCCCCCCAAAAAAAAAATGCCATTTGCCTCAAAAATCTCCCCGAATGTTTCAGACCCTATTTTGGCAAACTAGGTCCCATTGACAAAAATGGTGTCGTGAGCTGATTACTCCACTTTTTCCACTCTGAAAGAATCAAGATGGATGGAAACAATTTAATGATCCAATATAGATCACACCTACCCATTTTGGGAGGCTTTTGGTACAAAAAAACTTCTACTAAATGAGGTGAGTACATTTTTCCTCCACCTTCTTGTTGGTGTACCATTTAGCATTGTCTGGAAGTTGTCGTTTCAACCCAATCTGACAAAGGTCATGTTTCCCCTGTCTCGTAGTTTTGGACCTCTTCTACAAAACTGCATCTTCTATCATCTTTGTCTGAGCATATGGTCCCAAATCATCCACGGAAGGTAAAACATGTTCCTCTTCCTGATCTAGCATGGAAGGATGATAGGGTTTCAAATTCTCTAGATTCACAACTGAGTAAATGCACAAATATGATGGTAAACTAAGTTGATATGCATTGTCACCCACCTTTTCCAATATCTCAAAGGGACCATACCTTAGAGATTTGATTTTCTTTCCAGGCTCCTATAACCTCTCCTTGTTTAATTGTAGCCATACTTTGTCTCCCACCTTGAAATATTTCTTCATTCTATGTTGATCATGCCTGACATTATATTTCTCCTACAACTTTTGTAGTGTCTCTTATACCTATATATGAATTTTCTTGATCTTTGCAACAAACTTTTCAGCCCTAAAGGTGTCTTGTTTAAGATATTCCCTAACTCCTTGCTTCCCATATGCAATTTCCAAAGTTGAAGGAGGAAAATATCCAAAGCAGGTTTCAAATGGGGACTTTCTTGTAGAGTTGTGGACTTCTCTGTTGTAACAATGTTATATATATACCATATTTTCATCCTAGGTCTTCAAATGCTACTAGTTGTATCCACTCAAATACTGCACCAAAGTCCTATTGAGTACTTCTATCTACCAATCTGTCTATGGGTGGAATGGTGTAGATCTCTTTAACTTCGTGTCCATCTTCTCCCACAATGTAGTCCAAAATTCACTAAGAAATATTGTATCCTTGTTTGAAATGATGCTCCCTTGTATCCCAAAGTGCACCATACATGTCCAAAGAACAAGTTTTCTTCTTCTTTCCCACTTATGGTCTCTTTATACTGCATTAGAACACACATCTCGCTGAGCCCGTCAATTATCGGGAACAGGTAGCATGTCACTTCCTGGAATTTGGTAAACCTCCCATAACATCCATGGAAATACTTTGCCAAGAACGAGTGGGTACAAGTAAGGGATGATATAGACCCTATTTCATGTCCTTAGACTTGTTATCACCTAGCCATATCTAACTAGGTTGATTGAATTACACCATGTAGGATTAATTTTACCATAGTAAAATCTTTCACCATGGGAAATAATTTAGTAAACCATTTTCATTAAATTATTTATGATTAAGATTACAAAACCCCATGAGAATAATTGAATAAATAATTATTTATTTAATTCTCTCTAGGAATAATTATTAAATCATTATTTGATAATTATTTGTTGTCACATTTGACTAGGTCAATTAAGAATAATTAAATAAATCACCATTTAATAATTATTTCAATTTCACACCATTATTAATCCTTGCGAAATAATTAATAAATAATTTTATTTATTAATTATTTCTAAATAAAGATATTTGACCATTTTGAATATATTTTCCCGCTGTAAAAAATATAATAAAGTATTCATAATGGTTAGATCTTGATTTGGTCAATATTATTTTACTATTCTCCATTTTCAAGATTAACTCAATACTTTGTTATAAATAGGAGGGTTTTCCATTCATTTGTGACCATGATCATTATCATCATCACCATTATCATATTCTTACATTTGAGCTTCCACTTGAGTTCTACACATTGTTTTGGGTTTTTTACACATTTAGAGAGAGGATCGATTACTGAAGCATCAAGGACATCAAGGGACCCGTTCCAAGTGTTATCAATAAATATATATTATTCATTTTAAAAAGTATTTCCATTTTGGTTATTACGTTGGATAAATATTGTTGTTTTCTATTTTGGATCACATATGTCGCTTTGTTGTAGAATTTTCTAGTGTTATTATTATAGATATAAATCGTAAACAACCACAAATTGTTGTTGGGTCACGTATCACCAGTGAATTAAGTGGATTTTTTTTGGTACACCTTCCAAGAAATTTCATACTAACGAGTGATGAGTCTGCCAGGTTTTTAGCTACATTTGTCATCAATAAATGGCGACTCCACTAGTATAGTAATTCAATTCTTGGGTGATTGAAGTTTCAATAGATTTGAGGATTTTATACAACTATTTATAGCCTCTAAATTTCTATTTATAGTTTTCTTTCCTTTTTTGTCAAAATTTCATATTCTAGTGGTTTTCAGGTTCTTTTCTTAGGTCATAAGTACTAGTAAAATAAGAGATGGAAAAATCTGCATGAGATCTACCAACCAAGAGTCCCATAATAAAATCACACTTTTCGGCCCAAGATCTGCATTCCAGAGCACACTTGTTGGCCCAGTAACTGTGTTTTCCACTATTTCATGTCAAAACCTACGTTTTGGAAATTTTCCGAGAAATTTTCAGAATTTTTTCAGACTTGCCAAGACTGTTGTGTGTAGACTAGGAAGGTTTGCTAATCTTTGTTCCAGTCTCCCCTAGGCCTAGATTCTCTTAGTTTTTTTCTCTTTTAGGAAGGAAAATTCCCCCCCAGGGTTTAGAGTACACTTCCATATTGTTACGAAGAGATTGGTTGGTGAGGATTCTAGGGTTTCAACATTTTCTCCACTGATTTTTAGAGTTTGATACATTACTTTACAACACTTTTGGATTTTTCCTTTCCCCCTTAGGATCCCCTTGATCATCTTAGGTTTTAGAGCTTCATACCTATCCTTTACACCATTTGTCACCTCTAATTTTTGTTGTGTGTATGCACAATTTACAATACATTAGTGCCTCTAGATCTCAGTCCCTTTGACATTTAAAGTATTTTTAGGAATTTTACGTTTCTTTGATTAGAGTGTTTTCCTTCTCTTTTTTAGCTTCTTGATAACCTTTTTGGGTGGGGTTTTGTGTGCTTGATTGGTTGTTTATTTTTCTGTCCTTTTCAACATTATTTACAGTATTTCAACACTTTATTTTCAGTAGCACATGACATCATAAAACATGCTCAATTAATTCATCCAATTGACAAATAATTTTCACACACTCACACCCTAAGTGAACGTGAGCTTGGTTAACACCGCCAAGCCAAGACTTGAAACACTACACCTTAATAATTTAACATACATAGATTAAGCCCACTTGGGCACTAGGGCCAAACAATATTTGTAGTTTAGGTGTAGGATCAATGGGATAGGCTTCCAATAACACCCATCGATTGCTTACATTAAGACATAGAAATTGACATTTTAGGGAGCTTAAAATCCTTCACCATCCTAAGGTCCAAATGCAGAGTGCAACAGAAACCCAACTCAGAGGGGGTTAGGCTAAGTCATCATAAGAGTGGTTCTCCTCGAGGCTACCCAACATGTGGAAAGAAATATCATGCATTGGTTGATCACCAAGAAGCTCAAGACTCGACCACCCCCGTGGGAAAAAGGCAACTATAGTGACCAACCTTAGGAAAACACCATATAGGACTGGATATGGGAGCAGTTGGTTCTCCACCCTACCTTTCTCTAGACAACTTTTCTTGCAAGGATGAGATTCTGTCAAGTAAGAAGTTCTTTGGAAGGCCATCTAAAATACTAGATTTAGGATTGTTTGAGGATTTAGACCACCTATATGCTAAACACACTTTTCTTTGATAGAACATTCTTTCTTGTATTAGAGTAGCATCATTAATATAGTTAGTTTACACTTCACACAATTACACTAGGTGTTGCCTTGCCTTTTGTTCATCTTTTACTCCTATCATCATCCTTTAGTCCTTAGAGTCATCATTGTCTTGACATCATTGCACCCCCTAAGAATTTGTCGCACAGAATTCGAGGCCTTCACCCTCAGTTTCCATTAGGACATATTACTCCTCGTCGGGTTAGAGTACATTTTCCTAGTCCTCCATCGAATCCTCATTCTGACTCTGGTTCTATTGATTCTTCCAGTTCTTCCTTTGATTCTGCATCTTATCAACCTTGTACCATCACCATGTGGGTGCAGGAAACTAAGGTGTTAACCCAGGTACTAACCAGCGTAACCAAACAAGAGGAACCCTCATTGATATTGTCAATTCTACTCTATTGCTTCCTTTTATGGCTGGTTTGAGTCTCCCTAACTTCAGCCATCTCATCAATGATCCTTTTCTCTAGGACCCCAATTGGCCAACAATGCCTACTAAACTTCCTTATGACATCCCCAAGTTCAAATATAATGCTAGAGAAGAGCCTACAAATCATGTTCACTCATTCCATATGTGGTGTTCATCCAATTATTTAACTAAAGACTCCATTCCTCTTTGCATGTTCCAATGCACTCTTACTGGAGTTGCTACTAAGTGGTATGTCGATCAACCCAGAGCCACTAATTCCACTTTTTTGACTGTTGCCAAATGTTTTCTTTCTTATTTCCAATTTCTCTCCTTTATGAAACTAGTATCGAACTATTGATTCTTTCTGTCAGACTTCTACCACTCACCTATTTGATCATGTTCAGGACTGGTGTATAAGAAGTAGCATATGTAAAGCTCCTAAATTCGAAGACCGCATCTATATGGATTGGTTCCTTAGATAATTTCCCCCCCCCATCACTAAATATGTCAGTTCTCACTTCCCCCATTCTGAGGAAGATCCACTCCAAGTAGCTTTGAAATTTGAAGTGATCTGCAGTCAGTCTGGTTATCTTTATACTGTCATTCCCACTCTGCCTCGGCCCAGTGCTGCTAATGGACTAGGAGAATCTCATGTCACTGATTATATCATTGGAACCATTTCGCACTCTCAAATTCAACCATATGCTTGACCTATGATGAGTTATGGTCAACCCTTGGGAGGGATCAGTTCTTCTTACGCCTATCCCTCCCCTAATCCTCCACATGGAAAATCTTATGCAAGTCTGAGAATGCCATATAAATATCCCCATCTACATCACCAGATGTCAAGCACAACTGTTACTCCACGTATCTATATTAATGTTGCCCCATCTCCTTATTTATCCATATGCACCACCTAACACTCCATCCCCATTGTCACCAGTGCCTCAGTCTCCCATGCTTCCTCCACCTCTGCCACAAAAAAAACCTCCTCCATAAGGTCAAGTGTATGCTCAATAGAGCGCAACCAATCCCCCCAACCCCATGAAAAGGAACAAGGGGAAAGGTAACTGGAACTAGTAATGTCAAGGTAATTAAGGTAGTGAGAGACCAACACCTAATGCACCTCAAGGAAACCATCATAATCCCACAACCCAACAATAGGGCAAACATCACAATCAAAACAAGGCTCTTCATATGAATAAACCTTGTGTTTTTTACGACATATATGGCCATTAGACTCATGAGTGTCCCCTTTTACCTTAGATGCATAAAGTATGGGAAGCTAAGGTAGCTGCTTCTAGAGGACCACAACCCATAGTTCCTCCTCCTCCTCCTTCTTCATCTCAACCGACTATCTTACCAATCCTTTTCATCACGAAGGATATCTTGCTAATCAACCTACACAAGGTCATGCAACTCCGCCACCTCCACCATCTGGTCACAATGATTATCAGATTCTTATGATGAATTCTCACGAGGTCAATATTTAACATGTCAACCTTCAGACTCGATCGCGCCAATATGACAAGGCACCCGGTAAGTCATCGATTGAGTTCCAACCCTAAATATCCATCGAGCCTCTATCATCATCTAGTGGTACCTTACATATCCCTCTACCTAAGGTAGAGGCATGGGGGTTGTTAGGTTCTTGTATCAATAGGAGTCATAACTTTTGAATGATTGAGATTAAACCTGTAATATGTACATACCTTTGCTTTCTGCAAATGTTTTCCATATTCAAAAATTTAAAAAATGTAAAGAGGGTATGTCCTAAAAGAATAATCAAAGGCAAAAAGAACAAAAAGGTAAAAAAAGATGAAAAATATGAACCCCAAGAAAAGAAAAAAGACCATGAAAGTGAGCAAGCCAAAATGCCACTACTATTTACCTTTTGTGCATAATAAATGATTGTGTGCAGTTTGTAATCTTTACCACAATCGTTGATAGTCAAAATGTTTAAACTTGGCTATTTCATGTTTTCAATTTCATGTCTATAGATAGAGAATAAAAATTTAGCCAAACAGTGTAACCTTGTAAAATAACTAGATAGGTAGAGTAAATAAAAGGAGCACAACTATTTAATCGGAGCCCTTGGATGCAATAAGGATAGATTTAGTTAGTTCACAATTGTAAAGAGAAAGAAAAATGTTTGATAAGGGTTTGCTAGCTCAAATGCACCCTAATAAAGAGAAGTAAAAATGGTAGGATGAGTAGATGGGTAAGTAGAATAAAGGTCGCAGAAGTATGATGATTGATTAGACAAAAGCATATTTATGATTCTCATCATAAAAGTTCCAAATGTGAATGGGCACTCAAGCATGCAAATGGACATCAAAGTCAATTAATTAACTTCCCTCATTCATTTCACCTTTTACTTAACTAATTTCCAACAATAAGGTTCAAAGTACTTAAAAACCCCAAGTCAAAGAGGCTCAGAGCATTTCTCTGACTTTTGGAGGGACCGGACCCTCGACTCAATGACTTATAGGCAATAAGTACTGAAACCCCCTCATAACAATTCATTCCCCCCTTCAGTTCATTCATTTTCCCTAATAATACTCTTTTCCTAAGGTTAAATTACTTTTACCTAGGAAAAGTATTTATTCCCCACATAAATCATTTTCATATTAAAAACCCACAAAAACGCTATATCCTAAGTTTTTATGTTATTATCGGAAAAGAATTAAAGCATTAAATATCATATACTTAGGGTATTGTGCCCCTTTCCGCTCATTTTATTAATTACTATTTTATTTATTAAATCCCAAGAAAAAACCCTTTTCCTGTATATATTTAACTACCACAATACTAACTAGCCCTATACCGTAGTTTAATTATATAAACTATGATTTTCTACGAAAACCTCGAAAACCCACTAACTAATCGATTTGTGATTAAGTTAGATAATCCCCTATTTAAAACTCATCGCTAATGACCCCAACGCCTTAACCCCACCTTAATCCCTCATTAACTAAAAACTGTCGCACTTAATCACCCGCCAGGCCCCCCCACTACCCTTTGTGCAACTCCCCCACCCGATCATCGTATGATTGGTTCCTTCCACATCTGATGACCTTTATCCATTTGGGGTGGGCCCGATGTCTGATCAATACCCACCCGAAAAGAGTTGTTTTCTGTTAGGTCCCTGATGCTACGTGTCATTCAACGTATAGGATCGGGCGGCCTCCCCCCCATACCACCAAGCGCCTAAGATCAGTGCGATGGAAACCACTTGCCACCCACTTGCTACATGGCAAAATAGTTACTGTTCACCCCGCTACATGACAAATGACTATTGTTCACCCGTACCCGCCAAAATTGACTTTCGCGCATAAAGCCAAAAAGCCCCGAATCATTTGTTTTTATCATTTTTTCAACTGTAAGACTTCATGCATGCACTTGCAAACGTCGAAGCTGTCAACCTGCATCCAATTGCACCCTAAAGACGCCACAGAGAACTCAATTTTCTTTCCAACCTACTTAGAGGCTTTTCAATCGTTCATAGTTTTTAGTTTCCCCATTCAGATCTAGTTCTCCTTAATTTAAGCCATAATTCACTGGAAATGCCTGCCAATTTCAGAACCAGTTACTAAGTTTTCTTAGTTAAGGTAAATAATTAATTAAAGAAACTCTAGCAGCTCAAACCTGCTCTGTACTGAACCGCCATTGCCCTAAAGGACTGAAAATGACCTCCCCCACTCTCAAATCCACAAGAACTGAGAATGGCTACCCCAATTGCCATGGATGTTAGACCTTTTTCCACTCCTCACCTAGACCTAGACCACCTCCCCTTGGCTGATAAGGATTTCCAGATAAAGGACACCTCTATCCATGAATCCCCTCTCAAACTATATTGCCGATACAGAGACCAATACCTGAATGATGCTGATAAAGTTGGTTTTTTGGAGTCCAATTTTCCCAAGTACCAATTCCCTGAAGTTCACATTTTCCTAGAAATTGTCCATTACTGCCATGAAAATTATATCTCTAGTCAAAGAGCAGTGATGTCCCCTAACCAAACCATACTTTTCGCCATCACTGCTGAATCTATTAATGAGATGTTGCAACTTCAACCTGGCCAAAACTCGACTCCCCTCTCCATTGGAGATCTGTTGGACTTATTTCCCAAGTTCAGCCTGCAAGATTCACCCAAATAATCCAAACCTTCATTGTAGAAGAGAAGTATACCCCCAAAGATCCTCCTCCATATGTGTATACCATATTTTCCCCATTTGGCTAGGACATTGTAGCAACGATATCCAGTGTCCTAAGTTATACCACCAGTGAGTATATAGATGAAATCATCCTAGATTTCATGTCCATATACACTCCAGGAAAGCCTCCTGTTGTTATCTATGACTATGCCAAGTTTATAGCTGATAGGATGCATGACCAGTTCCTTAGGATGAGTAATGAGCGAGTCTTCAAGTATTCCTTTGTTTTGTATCACCTTTTGCTATACTACCAAGCAGATAACTTCCCCTTTACTCTCCAGAAGCTTGACACAAAAGGTCACCCTATATCAATACTTTTCTGGACTCCATTGATACATAAATATGACTCCCCATATTCATATATAGACTTCATAGACCTATTTGTACATCCCAATGTGACAATGCTGAGAGGAAGCCATCCTCCAAGAATCAGTTCAAATATAAAGAAGATCATACAACTCTCAAAACAATCTGTTATCTCAAAATCAGGCCCTGATAGGTTGCTGGTCAGGTTGACTCTAAGTAACTATTTCAAACCAATCTTTTAGCTAAGGCTTAGCCTCCTTAGCCTGATATTGATGATATTGATTAAAGATGTGGATAGATGGCTAACTCTATGGTTTGTGATTTTATATGTTTGTAGATTGGAAGATGGAGACTTGCTACCATTGGGCTATGGAGTCAGTGACAGAGATAAGGATAACAAATAGCTCTTCTTATAAAACTGAGGCTTGTATATACTTCAATGAAAGAATGACACATTCAAGAAAGTCTCAATAACTTGAAGTTCATAGGAGTCAAGGAATGTGGGCATGAATTCTGAGTAATGATATATCAAGGTATTCAAAAGGAAAGAATTTAAAGTGATAGATCAGAGTTTAATACCTACATGGAAGTCAGGGCATTCAGCATTTAAACATTCAGAACATAAACTCATATGGGACCACACAGTTTATGAATGTATACAGGAAGTCAGAGCACATTCAGTGAATTCTGAGTGATTATACATCCATACCACTGTAAGAATTAAGGAAAGGACAACATCACATATTCTGAACATAAAAAATCCTTCATGAATCCTGAGAAGTAAGCATTAAGACTATGGAAGTAAAGCATTTCAAAGATAAAAGATGAAGCTCACTGAAGTACACTAAGAATCTCAGCTTCAGAAAAGTCCAACTGCTTCTGTATATATCAATCCCTGCATATCATTTACAAAAGTAGTCTTTTTCTCTAACATTTTCCAACCCTTTGTACAATAGATCTTCTTCTATATATAGAGCTCTTTACATAACTGAGATTCCTCCTCCAGCATGAGGGGAATTCGAATTCATCCTACTATGACACCTATTGATACATAAAACTAATTATTAAATGCAAATGACACCTAACTAGCAGTCTTAGAGACCTAATACAACTAGGAGTGTAACTCCTTATCATGATTCAACAACCTTATCTAAGCATTTAAAGCATTATTTGACAACTTGCAACCTCAAGAAGTCGAATTTGATGAAGCCTCCCATGTGGTCACCCAACTGCTGATGACAAACCCTAGAAATTAGGGAACATGTTTCCCTGTTTTTAGGTTTAGATCCTTGAAAATTGGCACGTGGGACAGAGCCTTTATCTCTTCATCCATGACACATTTTACAAAACTGAAGGAGGTTTTTGTAGCCCATGTTGTCTAGAACAAAAACCTCTCTTGGATTTTTAAAACACTTCTCCATCTTTCCAGAAACTGTCCTTGAAAAAACAGGTGTAAAACAGAGAAATATGCCCGTGGAAAACTTGCACCTACAGCAGTTTCGTAGTGCAAGTTTGATCATAAATTCCTCCCACCTCAGAATGGATTTGAAGAAAATGAAAGAGGTTTTTGTATTTTGGTATGTTAGGAATAATAGACTCTTTCAGTTTTCAAAATTAAGTTTTCAGCTGCTCAGAACTCCTTCTGGAAATTTACTAGTAAACGCAAAAAACAGAGTTTTTTCTGCTGAAACAGGCTGCTACAGGGGTTTCGTAGCGCGCTACGAAAACTCCTAGTTCAGTGATTTCATATCTACTTTCAAAATTTCTCCAAAATGATGTGAGATATGACTTATAAACACCTGGTAAGACTTCTAAAACATGGAATGAGGCTGTCAAACATTATTTGGAAAAGAGATATGATCTTAAAAGACTTCTAACCTTATGACCTAACCCTTAAAGCATGAAATGACCTAGAGACCCTTTAACACCATGACTTGACCATGACTGATACAAGAATTGAGAAACCATGTAAGTTTTCCAAATTTTTTAAGGAAGTTTTACAGTGATAACACAATCCAAAGTAGGTGATTGGTACTTATACCAAAACCACACTGAGATCAGGATTTATGGCTATGAGCTAGCCCCATACAAACTACCTAAATACCTCACAATGAGGTTATTTGCTTTGGAGTACTACAGACAGATAATAAATTTAGATGAGGTACACTTTGTCAAAGCTAAAAAGAAGGCCCAGCTTAGGATCAAATGCCAATTAGGTACCTTTATTTGTAATAGCAGAAAAGCTGGAAAGGAGGCAGACCTAATCCTTCAAGTATTAAATCTAAAACAAAACTTCATATGGAGATATGATCCCTTGGATTTCATCTGCAACAAAAGGCAGAAAAAGAAGATGGATCCCTATATTCATCACCGCATCCCTGAAATAGAAAAGTATGCCAACAAATTGAAATGGGTGGAAAACACTTTATAGGATAAGGGTAGTACTGAAGTTGTCATGGAAAACACATTAATTGATCTAGAGAAACAACTAGATGAGCATATTTCCTACAGATACTAGAAGAATCATAGGTACCAGAAGAATCATAGGTGCCAGAGGGATCAGAAGTGCCAGTTCAAATGGAGCAATAAGAGAAAACAGATAGACTAGAGGCCACCATGAGTACCCCCCTAGTTTTACAAACTCCTCTAAATGAGGAGAAAAGCCTCAAGAGAAACAGGGAAGCGGCCACTACTTCAGGAAGAGAAACATCACAGGCCTATGCAGAGACAAGCTAGGCTAAGAGACAAAGAGTCAATCCTGTCTCTGAACAATCTTATCTCTGAATAGAAATATACAAAGGAGATAGTTGAGGTTACAAGCACAGAAAGAGATGGGAGTAGGCTTGCCACTCCATCTCGAGGCACTCTAGAACCTTCCACATCACACACTCAGATGTTGGAAAGGTAGCAAAGTGTTGAGGTTTCCTCTTTCAGAATGCCAGCAGATAAAATCCAAGACATTAAAGAGAGATACAAAGAAATAAAGGCTGGAAATGAGAGGTTGAAAGCACAAACCTATTCACAGTATTTGGAGATGACCCTACCAATCAAACAAGGCTTATGTTAGCTTATGATGTCAAAGAGCAAAAGATACAAATGACCTTCATCAAGCCGACCACTCAGCAACCAAGGACAACAATAGATTTTAAAAGAGTGGATTTTGAAGTACTGGCAAGGGATATTCATCCCATTGATTGGCTCCATAGCCCAATGGCTTGAAGACCTAGCTCTATCCATATGCTCTAATAATTCCACCACCCAACCTTCAATCCAAAATCAAAACCCCATGAACACTAAGAAGTAGCCTAAAATCTCATAAAAAACAAAGTTAAATTATAAAGAGAGAGCCCTCTCTAGGCTTAGGTTGGCTAGAACCTAAGCCTAAAGGATTGGTTTATGGTTACCTCGGATGATTCCTTCTTTTGATAACTTGTAAGGAAAACTTCTAAGTGATAACATAGTGGCAACCATACTTGGGACTCAAACCCTCAGTCTTAATAAACCTTTAAGAAAATTTCAAATCTTTATTTCAAGCCTCTTGTAAGGTTTATTAGAATTTATTTACAAAATTTCACAAAAAGAAAGTAACTAGAGAAGCTCGAAACTTTGGCTTCAAGGAGGACTCACTATACTAGGGCCAATCCAGGTCCAAACCCCACCCCAGTAGTGGATAATCCTAACCTGATTTTGAGAAGATCCAAAAGGAAAGAAAGTTTAGTAAATCCAACACCTTCAATCAAAGCAGATTCATCCCTTGACGAGTGGTTGTTTTTAGAAGATCTCCCCTTTGATGAGTCAATTGACCTTTCCCTATTCAGAACCAGGTTTGAAAGTGCATTTGATGACATAGTTCTAGATCCAGATTTTATTGTAGACCTTGAAGTCCAAAAGGCAAACCAATCAATTGATGAGTATATTCTAAATTCCCCTCAGTCATCCCTTACTACTGCTAAGATCCCAGAGCTTTCTGAACCGGTGTCAACTACCCTTGGTTCACCATTATTTCTTTCCACCTCTGAAAGTCATTCCTCACATCCATTTATACCTTCACTTCCCTACCAACCTATCGTTACCCATCAATCACCCATTACTCCCAGTTCTCCATCAATTACTGTATCATCTCCTAGTACCCCAACCTCACTTCTTAGCCCTGCCCAACTTAGAGCCATGGCAAATAGATATGCTCCTCTTGTGTTACCTGCCCCACTTGGTTCCATGCCACAAGATTACCAAATCAAAATTGTCCAATTTGATGGCATAGGACCTTACACTGCACAACATCATGTAAACAAAATGACAGACTACTTTGAATTACATGAAATCGATATTGGAGATGTTCAAATGAGGCTTTTTGCTCAGACTCTAGCTGGTGATGTGAGGAAATGGTTCAGATCGTTACCTGCTAATAGCATAAATAGTTTAGATATATTTTATTAGCAATTTATAAATAGATGGGAAAAGAAAAAGAACCCTCTGTAGATCCTTTCAGAATATGAAAACATTAGAAGAAGACCAAATGAAACAGCCCAAGATTATTGTACAATTTTTAACAATATATACAATGCAATAACAATCAATCTTAGACCCCCACCTGACTTAGCACTGATAAATTTTCCAGATGGGTTTGATACTGATATGGCCTTCCAACTCAGAGAGAGAAATTATCCAACTTTAGAAGACATGCAGAGTGTAGTAGTTAGTGTAGAAGCCAACTCGCTAGCAAAAAAAGCTAGTGTTAGGAATGAAAGGAGAGGACCTATAAAAGATGAAGTCTCACCCTCTAACCTTAAATTAGATGTTCTAGCCAAGGGTATGGAAAAACTGATGGATAGGATAGATAACATTGAGAGGAAGCCTCAATGGGATAATCAGCAGGCACCTCCAGTGAAAAACCCAAACTTTAGAAAGATTCATAATCAAAACACTGGGAAGAATGGACTTGACCAGAATATTAGGCCTCCCTTTCAAGAAGACTATGCTGAAACATCCCATTTAGATGACCCTGAACAGGACATACACATTAACTTGATGGGATTAGATGATGAGGAAACTGTCTTCTTGACCCAAGATGAGTAGGAACTGCATATGTTGCAGTAATTGTAGACCCAATCTGGAGAATCATTTGATTATAAACAAGAATATTATTTTTCCATTTTTGAGGTACATAAACAATACAACTTGAGGAGTAAAAAGAATACTGATACTTCTGACCAGACCAAGAAAACAGTGCCAAATCAACTCAAGCAAATCGAAACAGCTCCAGTTACTAAAACTCTCCAAATCCTCCCTAGACCAAATTAGAACCCTCCTAGTCCCATCATTGTAGATATAACCCATGACCAACCCCCTGATGATCAACCATCCACTTCCATCCCCTCCAAGGAGACAGTGGAGGAATCTCCAAATACCATATTAGAAAATCCACAGAAAAAGACCTTAAATGCAGAAAAAGATGAGCAATCTACTCCAACTCATGCTATGAAAATTCCAAGCACTCAAACAGAAAAATCCCCTTTGCTTTTGAATTTGGGAGCAGAGGTAGCTAAACTGAAAATTTACGTTCCCTTAATAGAGATGATTAAAAGTGAAACCTATAAGTCTCAAATAAACAAAACTTTAAACTTTGTTGAGAATGAAGACTCTGTCATCTTGTTTGATGATCAGCCTGAGCTTATATTTGGTCCTGATGTTAATGAAAAACCACTAGAAGGAGGAATACCACCCTTTTATATTAGCGTTAGCATTCATGATAAAATCTTACACAATGCAATGTTAGATTTAGGATATTCACATAATTTAATTCCTAAATTGGTTATAGAAAAATTAAACTTGGACATTACTAGACCTTACAAGGACTTATTTTCATTTGACTCAAGTCAAGTAAAGTTTCTAGGGTTAATAAAAGACTCGTGTGTTTCCTTAGTACAATATCATGCTAAGACCATTCTCATGGATATAGTAGTCGCTGACATCCCACCTAAATATGGCATGCTATTGTCTAGATCATGGGGAGCTAAACTCAAAGGATCTTTGCAACTTGACATGTCATATGCCACAATCTTAGTCTTTGGACAACCTAAAAAGTTGTACAAAGAGACCCTAATGAAATATGTGGTGAGTAGCCCAGATAGACCTCAAAACTTTCCTATCTACTCCCTGCATTCGGACATTGATTATTTTATTTTGTATAATGCTGAACAAACACAACAAACCACTTCAAACAATATTATTTCAGAACCAAAAGAAATTGCAGTTACAGCTAAAAAAGAAACTGTCCAAACTCAAGAGATTTCCAATAAACAAGATAATCAAAATGCAGCAAACAAGGAAATTTTTCTTTCCCCTGACAGTGAAAATTATGAACATGAGATATTATGCCACCTTGAATTTTATGGATCATTGAATAGGTTAGGAGCAGGAGCAGGAGTGTGGATATATAATCTAGAGAATGATCACTCAGAGGGCCATGCTTACAAACTGAATTTCAAATGCACTAACAACATGGCTGAGTATGAAGCACTTCTTTTAGGTCTTAAATTAGTTAGAAAGCTAGGAGCTATAAGAGTTTCTATCATGGGAGACTCTGAATTAGTGATAAAATAGATTAAAGTTGTATATATGACCAAAGACCCTAGATTAAGTTGTTACAGAGGAACCATTATAGAAATACTAAACACTTTCCTAGAAACCAAGGTTGTTGTAATTCCTAGGAAGCATAATATGCAGGCTCATAGTTTAGCAATGTTTGCCAGCACTTGTAAGTTACCATTTCAACCTAACCATCAGTACACTGTTGAGGTCAGGCATAGACCTGCTATCCCAGATAACTTGAAAAATTGGCAAGTATTTGCTAATGACCAACAGATAAACAATTTTTTAACCTTAGAGGAAGAATTTGCAAATAGTAATATAGACACTGACATAACATTAGATCCTAATTTTAAAGATGAAATAGAAATTAATGAAATAAAATATGAAAATATAGATAGATTCCATCCCACTAAATTTACAAAATTAGATATAGAAAACCTAAAGAAAGTTGAACTTTATTAGATAATTAACGAAGACTCTAAAATCATTAATCTCAAAGACAAATTTTTGCCCAAAGGATTAACCCCTTTGGAAGACTTGTTTGATTCAAATGATGTCCCTAGAAAACCAAAGATGGAACCATTAAAATTTGATAGAGAGGAGTGTAATATAGGCTCTAAGGAAAATCCAAAATTGATCAAACTTTCAAACTCCTTACCTCCTACCGAAAAAGTGAAATACCTTGAACTATTAAAGGAATTCCAAGGTGTCTTTGCTTGGAGTTATGAGGACCTCAAGTCCTATGACATCAACATCATACAACACACTATCCCCATAAAATAAAACCATAATCCTTTCAGGCAAAAGCTTAGGAGGATCAATCCCATCCTATTTCCTTCTATTGAAAAGGAAATCTGAAGGATGTATGAGGCCAAGATAATAGCACCAATTAGATTCTCTAATTTGGTTTCAAATTTGGTGCCAACAAGGAAGAAAACTGGTGAGATTAGACTTTGTGTTGATCTTAGGAACCTTAATAAAGTTTCACTCAAAGATAATTACCCTCTCTCATTATTGGATGGGTTTTCTGGTTACAATCAGATTTGAGTTCACCCAGATGACTAGGCTAAAACTGTGTTTACTACTCATTGGGGCACATTCATGTATGTGAAGATGCCTTTTGGATTAAAGAATGCAGGGGCCACTTTCCAAAGAGCTATGTACATACCTTTTGCTAAGGAAATTCATGACTTCCTAGTAATATACTTAGATGGCATTACCGTGTTCTCAAAATCTGATAAACAACACTTAGATCATCTAAAGCAGGTTTTCATCAAATGTAGGAAGTATGGAATTTCTTTGAATCCCAAAAAAAATTTATTTGGGTTAGAAGAGGGAAAGTTATTAGGCCATATAATCTCTAAAGATGGTATCCAGATAGATCTTGCAAGAATTGAAGCCATCTTACAGATACAACATCCTAGGAGCATTAGGGAGTTACAAGACTTTTTAGGGAAAATTAATTTTCTTAGGAGATTTATTTCTAACTTAGCAAAATTAATTAGATCACTAAACAATATGTTGAAAAAAGATTCGACCATAAAATGAACTGTTGATGCTAAGAAATCCTTTGAAGACATTAAGCTAGCCTTAACTAAAACACCAGTTTTAATCAGTCCAAACTTTGACAGGGACTTCATTTTATTTTCCTTTGCTTTAGAACATACAATTGATGTAGTTTTACTGCAAAATAATGATCAAGGTTATGAACAACCTATTGCCTTTTTTAGCAAAGCCCTGAGAGATGCCCCTTTAAAATATAATATAATGGAAAAGCAAGCCCTTGCTCCGGTCAAAGCTATCAAAGATTTTAGAGTTTACATTTTATATTCTCATATAATAGCATATGTCCCCAATTCAGTAGTCAAGGATATCCTAACAGAAGATGGTCTAGATGGAAAGAGAGGGAAATAGATTGCCACTATATTAGAATATGACCTAGAAATCAAACCAACAAAGTTAATCAAAGGCCAAGGTTTTGCCAAGCTCATGGCTGAATCGAACTGTCAGGCCTTAGATATAAATTTTATTGCATAAATGGATAATGCAGAGGAGATGGCGACTCCACCAATCAGCCAGGTCTTCATTGAATCACCATGGTATGCTGACATCATATATGTTTTACAAAATCTACAAGCTCCTCTTAAATTATCCAGGACCAAAAGCAAATTTTTAAAAACGAAATATTTAAAATTTTTCATAACTGACAATGCTTTGTTTTGGAGGAATCATGAAGGTATCCTTCTTAACTGTTTATTGAAAGAAGAATCTGACAAGGTGTTACAAGAGTTTCATGTAGGTGACTGTGGAGGACATATTTACTGAAAAACCACTGCTAACAAGATTCTTAGAGCCAATTTCTATTGGCCTAATTTGTTTCTCATGTAAAGAAATTTGTAACCTCCTGTCATAAATGTCAAATTTTTGAAGGAAATAAAAATCTTTTACCCCTACCCTTAAAACCAATCTCTGCTAAAGCACCTTTTCAACAATGGGATCTTGACTTCATTGGTGAAATCCACCCACCTTCCTCTTCCCAACACAAATGGATCCTCACTGCTACAGATTATTTCACTAAATGGATAGAAGCCATACCATCAAGGCAAGCCACTAACATTGTTATAATAACCTTCCTTGAGGCCAACATCTTATCTAGATTCAGGTGCCCAACCAAAATCATCATTGATAATGCAGCAGCTTTCAAATCCATAAGAATGATTGATTTCTGTAATAATTATCATATAACCCTGGGCCACTCCACAGCTTATTACCCTCAAGGAAATGGACTAGCAGAGTCCTCAAACAAAAGTCTGGTAAATATTATCAAAAAATTGTTGGAGGATAACAAGAAAACATGGAACAAGAAGTTGGTAAATTCCTTACGGGCAGATAGGCTAACCACAAATAAATATGTTGGTACTAGTCTTTATCAATTAGTTTATGGAATGGAAGTTGTTTTCCCATCTTCCTTGGGAACACCAGTGATGAAGCTGCTCCAAGAATTGCAGGTTGAACCAAATGACATCCAAAGAAGAATCAACCAAACAATTCACTTACAGCAAACCAGGGAAGAAGTTTACATCAGATCTCAAGTTGTGCAGGAAAGGATCAAGAAGACTTTTGATAAAAGGACTAAGGCTGAAGATTTTTACCTAGGGGAAAAAGTGCTAAAATGGGATTCAAGGAGAGAGGATAAAGGTAAACATGGGAATTTTGATTTCCTATTGAAAGGCCCATATATCATTTATGCTTTCAAAGGTAATAATGTTTTATTCCTCAGAGAAATGGATTGCACAGAAGAAGAAGGAGGACCAGTGAATGGTCGAATGCTCAAACACTATATTGAACCTAGTTACTGATTGCACTGATCACTTTTACATACTTTACTTTCAAAAGTCTATAGTTGATTGGATGGTGATTTTTGAAGTTGAAGCCTGAAGAGAAGGCCCTAAAGCTTCAAAGTTTGACTGTCGTAAATAGTAATAATGCAGAAACATGAAAATGAAAAGTTGCAGGGTAATATCACAATAATTCAAAAGGCCATTTGTCTACAAAGTTCTTGGCATTTCACAAGGAAATGCCATCCCCAAGTGGAGCCACTGTTAAGTTCCTATACCAATAGGAGTTATAACTTTTGAATGATTGAGATTAAACCTATAATATTTACATACCTTTTCTTTCTGCAAATGTTTTCCATATTCAAAAAATTAAAAAATGTAAAGAGGGTATGTCCTAAAAGAATAATCAAAGGACAAAAAGAACAAAAAAGTAAAAAAAGATGAAAAATATGATCACCGAGAAAAGAAAAAATACCATGAAAGTGAGCAAGCCAAAATGCCACTACTATTTACCTTTTGTGCATAATAAATGATTATGTACAGTTTGTAATATTTTCCACAATCCATGATAGTCAAAATGTTTAAACCTGGTTATTTCATGTTTATAGACAGAGAATAAAAATCTGGCCAAACAGTGTAACCTTGGCAGATAATTATATAGGTAGAGTAAATAAAAGGAGCTCAGCTGTTTAATATGAGCCCTTGGATGCAATAAGGATAGATTTAGTTAGTTCACTATTGTAAAGAGAAAGAAAAATGTTTGATAAGGGTTTGCTAGCTCAAATGCACCCTAATAAAGAGAATTAAAAATGGTAGGATGAGTAGATCGGTAAGTAGAATAAAGGTTGCAGAAGTATGATGATTGATTAGACAAAAGCATATTTATTATTCTCATCATAAAAGTTCCAAATGTGAATGGGCACTCAAGCATGCAGATGGATGTCAAAGTCAATTAATTAACTTCTCTCATTCATTTCACCTTTTACTTAACTAATTTCCCACAATAAAGTTCAAAGTACTTAAAAACCCTAAGTCAAAGAGGCTTAGAGCATTTCTCTGACTTTTGGAGGTATCAGACCCTCGACTCAATGACTTATAGGCAATAAGTACTGAAACCCCCTCATAAGAACTCATTCCCCCCTTCAGTTCATTAATTTTCCCTAATAATACTCTCTTCCTAAGGTTAAATTACTTTTACCTAGGAAAAGTATTTATTCCCCCACATAAATCATTTTCATATTAAAAACCCACAAAAACACTATATCCTAAGTTTTTATGTTATTATTGGAAAAGCATTAAAACATGAAATATCATATACTTAGAGTATTGTGATCCTTTCCGCTCATTTTGTTAATTACTAATTTTTCTATTAAATCCCAAACAAAAATCCTTTTCCTGTATATATTTAACTCCCACAATATTAACTATCCCTATACCCTAATTTAATTATATAAACTATGATTTTCTATGAAATCCCCGAAAACCCACTAACTAATTGATTTGTGATTAAGTTAGATAATTTCCCCTATTCAAAACTCATCGCTAATGACCCTGACGCTTTAACCCCGCCTTAATCCCTCATTAACTAAAAGTTTCCGCACTTAATCACCCATTGGGTTCCCCCACTACCCTCCGTGCAACTCCCTTGCCCGATCACCGTACGATTGCTTCCCTCCACATCTGGCGGCCTTTATCCATTTTGGGCGGGCCCAACGTCTGGAAAATACCCACCCGAAAAGAGTTGTTTTCTGTTGGGCCCCTGATGCTACGTGTCATTCAATGTATGGAATCGGGCGGCCTCCCCCCAATACCACCAAATGCCTAAAAGCGGTACGATGCAAATCATTTACCGCCCACCTGCTACATGCCAAAATAGTTATTGTTCACCCCACTACATGACAAATGACTACTATTCTCCCGTACCCGCCAAAATTGGCTTTTGCGCATAAAGCCAAAAATCCCCAAATCATTTGTTTTTATCATTTTTTCAACTGTAAGACTTCATGCATGCACCTGTGAATGCCGAAGCTATCAACCTACATACAATTGCACCCTAAAGATGCCATAGAGCACCCAATTTGATTTCCAGCCTACTGAGAGCCTTTTCAACCATTCGCAGTTGCTAGTTTCCCCATTTAGAGCCAGTTTTCCTTAATTCCAGGTATTTAAGACATAATTCACTGGAAAACCCTGTCAATTTCAGAACCAGCTACTGAGTTTTCTTAGTTAAGGTAAAAAATTAATTAAATAAACTCTAGCAGCTCAAACCTGCTCTGTACTGAACCACCATTGCCCTAAAGGAATGAAAATCACATTCCCCACTCTCAAATCCACAAGAATTGAGAACGACTACACCAATTTCCATGGATGTTAGACCTATTTCCACTCCTCACCTGGACCTAGACCACCTCCCCCTAGCTAATAAAGATTTTCAGATAAAGGACACCTCTGTCCATGAGTCCCCACTCAAACTATACTACTGATATAGAGACCAATACTTGAAGCATGCTGATAAAATTTGTTTTTGGGAGTCCAATTTTCTCAAGTACCAATTCCCTGAAGTTCACATTTTCCCAGAAATTGTCCATTACTTCCATGCAAATTATATCCCCAGTCAAAGAGTAGTGATGCCCCCTAACCAAACCATACTTTTCACCATCACTGTTGAATCTATTAATGAGACGCTGCAACTTCAACCTGGCCAAAACTTGACTCCCCTCTCCATTGGAGATTTGTTGGACTTATTTCCCAAGTTGAGCCCTGAAAGATTCTCCCAAATAATCCAAACCTTCATTGTAGAAGAGAAGTATACCCCCAAAGATCCTCCTCCATATCTGTATACCATATTTTCCCCATTTGGCCATGACATTGTAGCATTGATATCCAGTGTCCTAGGTTATACCACCAGTGAGTATATACGTGAAATCATCCTGGCTTTCATGTCCATATACACTCCAGGACAACCTCCTGCTGTTATCTATGACTATGCCAAGTTTATAGCTGATAGGATGCATGACCAGTTCTTGGATGAGTAATGAGTGAGTCTTCAAGTATTCCTCTATTTTGTATCACCTTTTCCTATACTGCCAAGTAGATAAGTTCCCCTTTACTCTCCAGAAGCTTGACACAAAAGGTCACCCTAGATCAGTAATTTTCTAGACTCCATTGATCCATAAATATGGCTCCCCATATTCATATACAAACTTCATAGACCTATTTGTACATCCCATTATGACAATGCTGATAGGAAGCCCTCCTCCAAGAATTAGTTCAGATATAAAGAGGATCCTGCAATTCTCAAAACAATCCGAAGTGGGTGATCGATACTTATACCAAAACCACACTGAGATCAGGATTTATGGCTGTGAGTTGGCCCCATACAAACTACCTAATTACCTCCCAATGAGGTTATTTGCTCCGGAGGACTATAGGCAGATAATAAATTTAGATGAGGTACACTTTGTCAAAGCCAAAAAGAAGGTCCAGCTTAGGATCAAAGACCAATTAGGTCCCTTTTTTTGTAATAGCAGAGAAGCTGGAAAGGAGGAAGAACTAATCCTTTAAATATTAAAGCTAAAACATAGCTTCATATGGAGATATGATCCCTTGGATTTCATCTGCAACAGAAGGAAAAAAGACAAGATGGCTCCCTATATTCATCACCGCATCCCTAAAATAGAAAAGTATGGCAACCAATAGCAATGGGTGGAAAAAAATTTAGAGGATAGGTATAGTACTAAAGTTGCTGCGGAAAATACATTAAATGATCTAGAGAAACAACCTTATGAGGGTTCTTTCCTGTAGGTACCAGAAGAATCACAGGTACCAAAAGAATCATAGGTGCCAGAGGGATCAAAAGTGCCACATCAAGCAGAGCAATAAGAGAAAATAGATAGACCAGAGGCCACCATGAGTACCCCCCCAGTTTTATAGACTCCTCTAAATGAGGAGAAAATCCTCAAGAAAAACAAGGAAGGGACCACTACTTCAGGAAGAGCAACTCACAAGCCTATGCAGAGACAAGCTAGGCTAAGAGACAAAGAGTCAATCCTGTCTCTGAACAAGAATATACAGAGGAGATAGCTGAGGCTACAAGCACATAAAGAGATGGGAGTAGGCTTGCCACTCCATGTGGAGGCACTCTAGAACCTTCCACATCACACACTCAGATGTTGGAAAGGTAGCAAAGTGTTGAGTTATCCTCTTTCAGAATGCCAGCAGATAAAGACCAAGACATTAAAGAGAGATACAAAGAAATAAAGGCTAGAAATGAGAGGCTGAAAGCCCAAACCTATTCACAGTATTTGAAGATGACCCCTACCAATAAAACAAGGCTTATGTCAACCTATGATGTCAAAGAGGGGAATATGCAAATGACCTTCATCAAGCTGACCACTCAGTAGCCAAGGATAGCAATAGATTTTAAAAGAGTGGATTTTGAAGTACTGGCAAGGGATATTCATCCCATTGATCAGATTGAGCTGCATAAGCAAATGGGTGAGATGATTTATTCTACATTGACAGGGAAAGCAATAGCAACCCACCAATTGCAGAACTCTTTAAACAATATGTCAACTTAGTTTCAGTTGGAAAAGGCCTCCTCACAGGCTAAAGATACAAGAATCAAGTCCTTAAAGAACTTAGTGATAGAATTGGGACACGATCCCAAGGATGTGAAAGCAATAGAGCAGCTAATTAAAAAGAAGAATGATGACATTGCTGCACTAAA
The DNA here is from genome assembly GCA_031772625.1 of Pinus tabuliformis. Classification (NCBI taxonomy): domain Eukaryota; kingdom Viridiplantae; phylum Streptophyta; class Pinopsida; order Pinales; family Pinaceae; genus Pinus; species Pinus tabuliformis. The sequence goes on along the minus strand of CM062804.1, from coordinate 890,767,740 downwards.
GAAGCAGCTTAAAATTCCCCAGCTGCATCACACTCAAACAATGGAAGTCCTAGAAGCACAACAGGGACATGAAGAGCTTATGGACCTAGTCCTAAAGCTAAATGGTCAGCTTAAAGAAATAAAGAAGGAGATGGGCACTTTGATTCAGTCCAAGAAAAGTGACCCGGCCACAACTTCCACCACTGCCATCCCCACTGTGAAAACAACAGTTCCTTCCATAATGGCAGCATCATTGGCACCTACAACCCCAGCTGCCACAACACTGCCAATTACAACTAAGTCCACTATAACAGTAGGTACATCAACTGAGAAAATAGAAAAACTAGTAAAAGATATGGAATAGATGTCTATCCAAGCTACAAAGCTCAAAATATTAAAGGAGAAAGTGGCAAGTTTAGAAACTAACTGTAAGCTTGCCCAAATATAGCAAAGAGAAGAAACACAGAAAGCCCTAAGGATGGGTGAGAAAATCAAAGTCCTAGAGAAATATTTGACACTGCAGAAGCCACTAGGATAGATTAAAGAGATGCTCTGGGTCAATATCATTGACTCTATCAATGATATTTGGCCATCAATCCAAGTCATATTTGAGTAGACAAAATTGGTGAAGGTAGCCACCAAAGCCATCCAGAAAGTAAGGGAAGAATTAGGAGATAAACCTGAGGATGCAAATCGACTCATCCACCTCTTGAACAAGAAGAACAGATAAGAGCCCCATGAGCTTGGCATAGAGGATAGGACTGAAGTCATCGTAGAGATTAAAATGGTTCTTTCTAAAAGAAACCTCATGCTCAAATTAGAAGAAAAGTGCCATAACATGCAGGGAGCCATTGACATGTTTATGGCTAAATTTCAAATTTTGAGGGACAAAGGCCTTCCCAGTCTTATGGTCATCAATGATAAACTCATGACCCAATTGGACTATAGTGATAGACTCAGGAGGTTGGCCAAGGAAGAAGCCAACTCTTCAGGCATTAAAGCCCTACCAACCGGGAAAGTATTCTATGATACATTAGAAAACCTATTTTTCCTAGAAAATGAGGTGAAACATTTGTTTCTCACCAAACCCAATTTTGCAAAATACACAGAGGCAGATGAGATTTACAGAAGAATGTTGAAAATGAGATTGCCTGAGACAGAATGGTGAGAGAAAATGACAAATTTACTATGAAAAATTTTTAGATCAGAAAGTTACCATAGTAAATCTGAAGGCAGCCAGGTGAAACAGGTAAAATAAAGATTAGCAGGGTCAAAGAGTAACAGAGTCAAGGAGTATCAGTGAAACATCAAAGTAAAAGAGATTCCAGCGAAGAAATACCACAACTATCAGCCAACTTAAAGGGCTCAAAACTCAACAGAAACAGCCAACAACACCATAATAAAAGGGACAACATGAATGAATTTAACATCTGTTTCTATCTTCATGCAAGAAGATATTCTTATTCCCTAGATTAAGTCTCAAGTTGTTTTGAGATATCTTGTATTTATTTTTTGTATAAATACTTCACATTTCGAAGTGTGTAGTGTGGATTCCAAGACATTTCTATAGACTTTTTATTTCAAATCAAAGTTCTATTTTATCAATGACTCGATTGGATTGCTGGATCAAGGAATAAAGATTAGATATTTTATAGGATTCTTGTGTAAAGTGAAATTCAAATAAGTATTCTCTTATGTTTACTGTTGTTTCTTCTTATGTTTCTCCATAATCTTGTTTGTTTCTCTAAAATCTAAATGTATAACAAGGAATGATATTTCAGAAATTGCTTGAATGCACTTTGTCTTGACTATTTTACATTCTGTATGTTTTCTCCTAAACTATCTTAGCTAGGGAATTCTTAACTGCTCCTTATCTTCCATAGTTTCTCCTTTGGTGTATAGCAAAGGATTATTAATTTCCCTTTATTCATGACCACCCTCTGTTATTCATTCTGATCCCAGTCCAAGGATTCTTAATTGCCCATTCGCCTTGGTTAGAATCACTTCATCCATTAGACCTGAAGATTTTCCTTTTGCTTTGCTAGCCCGCCTTGTGAACATTCCCCTTAATGATCTAGTCCAGTTATGCTATCCATTGATTGACTCCATAGCCCAATGGCTTGAAGACCTAGCTCTATCCATCTGCTCTAAGAATTCCACCACCCAACCTTCAATCCAAAATCAAAACCCCATGAACACTAAGAACTAGCCTAAAATCTCACAAAAAAACAAAGTTAAATTATAAAGAGAGAGCCCTCTCTGTACTTAGGTTGGCTAGAACCTAAGCCTAAAAGATTGGTTTGTGGTTACCTTGGATGATTCCTTCTTTTGATAACTTCTAAGGAAAACTTCTGAGTGATAACAGGGGCTTCACTCAATGAACCTCTAACATATCATGTGCATTTGTTTCATACTAAACAATACCCCTAGTTTGATTACATATTGGAAAATACATCTAAAAATCACATTATTTAACCCCCTACCAATATGAACCTAATACACCTTCCAAATTTAAAAAACACCTACTTTCACTAGATATTGTAGGTATCCATTTTTTCATTAACATTTTTTATACCCCTTTATATTTTTCATTAACTTTGAGCTCCACTTTTTATACCTATCAATATAAAAACCCTTTACCCTCTATATATCCCCCAATATATTATGTCATTTGTTCCTCAATATATATTCCCCAATATGAACCCACGTGCTATGATATTGCTACCCGAGTGAAGCCCCCATCAGTATAGGTTATCCCTAATGGTCAATTACATTGAAATGACGCTTCCTCTAAATCTGTCCATACTTATAGCATAGTAGATGACTTGGGGAAATCTTCTGCTACCATGTCAATTCCGGAAGTCCTCTAGATGTGCCCATACCAATGGAAATCTCTACTCTCTGATTTGAGGGTTTTGGAGCCAAATGACAATCATATGGTTGTCTTTGAAGTTGACAAGTCAGAACATCCTCCCCTACCTTCATCCATGGCATTTCAAAGACGAGTCTCCATAACAAAGACCATTGTCCAACGGTGTATCATAGATGAAGGTACCTCCACCTATGTGATGTATACTAGTGTTTGGAAACAACTTAGTTCACTTTAACTATCTTCTTCCACCATCACTCTCCATGCTTGGGACGGTTGATGAGGCTCATCAATAGGTATATCGTAAGGGTCACAATGCCATCCTCGAGCCTTAAAATCTTATATCTCTCACATTTATTTACAACTTTTGTTATATTATTCTTAGAGTTATGAGTAAAATATGTGTTGCTATATCATGTGGCCAAATATGTCTTAAATGCATGAATTGGAGAAATTTTGAGATAATTTAATTGTAGGAGCTCAGAGTAGACAACAAGGAGAGATTCTAGGAGATTTTCCACCTCCTTAACTCCAATCAGTCAAAGATCACCATTCTATCTCTCATCAACTTGAGGTCATTGGAAACCGAACAAGGCGAGGTCATTGGAAACCAAGCCAGTGTAGTTCAAGGAAGATCTAGATCCACCTTTCTCGAGTTTCGGAGATAGACATCTCTATTTTCTATGGATTTGTTAGTAGCTATGCTTTAGTATAAATAAACATGCTAAGGAACTCATTAGGATTCTAATTCTTTTTGTAGTTAAGAGTCTATTGAGATCAAGCACTTGTGATTTCTATTTTGGAATTTATGCAATGATAATGAAAAGTTTCATTTGGATCCATCACTGAGTTAGTCCAGAGGACTGAAGCTCTTGGGTTTGGGCCCAACCATAGTAGATTAGGTCACTCTTATGTATTTATATTTATTTTAGCTTAGAATGTTTGATTAGTTGTTGTATTTTAGTAGAGTATAGTTCCTCAAAAAGTCTATGACTATGGCCTCTATCTCATCTCTCTCTTGGGAGCATGATTATAGGACTCCACCATCATAGCCCAAAAACATTGTGTGATTTATTGTTTATGATTTCTTGGAAAAGTCTACCTTTTTTATATTGCTTTACATATGATTGTTGTATGTTAGAAGTTAATGCATTGCATAGATAAAGTTCATAGGTTTAGTTATATAGTTTCCAAATTCAACTCATCTTTTCCATCATTGATTGTAATATATTGCAAATGAAAAGAAGACCAGGTGCATGTGATGTTGTAGGACTGTTGGATCTATAGGCAAGGGATCTTTTCAACACCTCCATCTAGGACTTATCCACTCTCTTTTGATGAATTCCAACCAATGTTCTTGATCTCTATTTTTATGTCACCAGGAGCATCCCTCTTAGCCCAAAGCTAGCCTTCCTCCAGTGTTGGGCTTGGATAGGGGTGTTTTTAACCTTCCATACATTCCCCAAAACCTTCATCCATATTTCCATCACTTTATCCCATCATCCTTACCCCAAAAATGCTCTCGGAAAGCTTCCTGTAGCAGTACAGGAATCTTGTAGAAACTTCCTGTAGCACACCTATAGCAGCTTGTTTTGCCCCTTTTTTTACTTGTAATGCCAGAGTAGCTTAGTATAGGAGTATGTTAACCCCCCAGCTTGGACTCCATGATCATAGGTACCACCTAGGCCATTTCCTCCATTCCATTTCCTTTACTAAAATATAAAATAGTATTAGTTTCTTCATTACAAATTTGGAAATTAGGACATTACATAATCTGCAAGTGTGAAATAGATGAATGATGCATGAATTCTTGAATAATTATGATTTGGTAGAATAATATTCTATTTTCAAGTGAATTTGATAGCTAGACATTTGATTGAAATTAGTGTAGCTTTCCTTTCTGTAGTTATAATAATTCATATGTTCTCTCATGAATTGATTCAGTAGCATTTAGAAGTTGACAACATTTACAAGTTAGATTTGAACATCATTTACTTTTTCTGCACTAGGACTAGCTTTTGAATCATGCATTTAGTAGTTAATCTTTCCTAGTTCAATAGAAGAATGGTCTTGGAGCCCTAATGATCAAGTGACCTAGTTGAGGGTGGCATGAGTAGAATTCCATCTACTTTGTATATCATTTTCACTTCGATGTTTGTACAAAACCCCAGTTGATAAATATATTTGAGGAGCCTATGGGAGGTGCAACACTCTTGGTGTAATAATAGGGTTGGCCACTTTTTGGCTCCGTTGTCGGGAGGTGTCTAGGTAGATGTTATTTCTACCTTTTTGTTTGTTTTTCATTCAAGTTTGTAAAAATCATATAAAAAAAGAAAAAATATTATTTCATGCCTCGTAGGAGTAGAGACACTTTAGGAAAATTCCTGCCAAACACCCCCACACCCTCAAACAATCAACCTTCACTCTTCTTCGGTGACTGTCAACTTCACTCTCTGGCTACATGAGAGTTAGAAGACACCTTAGGTGAACAACCTAAGATATTTTAAGAACCTATTAGGGAAGAAGAAGAACCCATTCCACATACCCATACCATGGCTAAAAACAAGAATGAGGAGGTTTTTCCAATGAGGGAAACTAATGGAGATACTAGGATGAAGAATATAAGCCCTTCTTCCCTCCCTCACTTCCACGACTTAACCTCTGAGGACCCTAATACTTTTATGTTTGAGTTTTCTTTTGTATGTAGGACTTATGACTATACCTTTGATGACCAGAAGCTGAATTTGTTCCCATCTACCCCTAAGGATGTATCCTTGCGCTAGTTCATGTGTCTAGGTGGGGATATCATCAATACCTGGGCTCAAATGCAGAAATAATTTAACAACAAGTACAGGGACTATTGTAGGTCCAAAGAAACCAAAGAAGAGATATTTAGAATGACTCTTGGACCTGATGAATCCCTATAAGACTATGAGGAAATATTCCATCTCAATTATACGAGGGCCACATGCACCCTTGATCCTAAATCACTCAAGTTAGTCCTTCTCTAAGGAATTAGGGAGGACATGTTGGAAACCCTCAACATGTTATCTAGGGGAGACATCTATCAGTTACCCTATGTAGACATCAAAAGAGTGTTCAAAAACCATTCTAGGGCTGCTAGGAACAAGGGTAGGGCTAGTCAAGCTTTGGTCAATTCCTCTACCTCCACATCATCCATCAAGAATGAAATTGGAAACATGCTGGAGGGCTTTAAAATTGAAATGTTGCATATCTTTTCTCTGCAAATGGATGCCATGCAGATCAAGAGGAGACAAGAAGAAGCATAGAGGGCCTTAGCTATATTTTTCCCTAAATGCACTAGAAGGCACACCAAAAATGAATGTCCATTAAATGTTATAGATTTCTGCTTGTCTGTGAGGAAAAACATGCCATAGATAAGTCCCCTTCCTTGCCTTGATTGAAATTTTTATACCAAGGGGTAGAAGGTGGGGTTGAGCAACTCTATCTCATCAATCAAAGGAGGCCTCAAGGACGTTATCGACGCTAAAAAGGCATGCAAGGTGCATCCTACTCTTATTACCATCCCAACTGGAATGCACCCTTTCCACCTTGGTACTCTTCCACTCATCCATCATGGTCCACACCTCCTTATTTGCCTTATGGACCTCAGTATCCCCAACCTGTCAATCACCCATTTTGGCAATATTCTTGTCCACATGCTCAGTGGAATAACTCATCACAAGGGTGGAGGCCTCAACTCAACCAACCTCCTACTTTACTACCTCCACCTCCATCTCAAACACATCTCACTCATCCTACTCCACCCAAGCAAGCTCAGATGCCTGCTCAACCCAATAAGAACCTGAATAAAATGCATTTACAAAATGTCTATAATGGAGAGACATCTTACCCTCCCTATGTTGTGGAGATTCAAGAAATCAACCTTAGTTCTGGAAGAGTTCTCATAGATAAACAACCTCCATATCCAATCGAGGGGTTTGACGAGGAAAAGGAAAAGAGTAGACCTCAAGTAAATCCACCTAATTTTCCTAAGATATTGATCCATCCTAACAAGCACACCTCAGAAGAGACTAAACTTTTGGGTGAATTGAAGAACCTGTGTGTTAAAACTCCCCTCCTCCAAGCTATCAAGCATGTTCCCATATACAATAAGCTTATCAAAGAGAAATGTTTCAAACATCCTGGGAGGAGAAATAAAGACACCCCCACCATTAATGTTATTGGTCAATTATTTGACCTGATGTCGGGGAAAGTGATTTTCCAAAAATATCTAGATCCTGGAAGTCCTCTTGTAGATGTGCACATCAATGGCATCATTGTCCCTCACAACTTGGTTGATCTTGGGGCCTCCACCAATGTGATGACTAAAGAAACCATGTTAAATATAAACCTCCAAGGATCCTCAAGAAATACCACTATAGTGTTGCAACTTACAGATAGGTCCATAGTGGCTCCCGAGGGAGTTTTTGAGGATGTAATGGTCTTTATTGACTCCTGGGAGTATCCTAATGACTTCCTAGTTCTCTAGCCCAAAACCAAATTGAGTAGGTATCCTCTCATCATTGAAAGACCATGGCTAGCCACTGTTGATGCTTACATAAGTTGTAGGGCTGGGGCGATGACCATTAAGAGTGGGCATTTGTCCAAACAGTTGGCATTGTACCCTCTTGCTAAACCATCCATTGTGCATGACTTACCCCTATGGTTGGAGGAGGAGGAGGAAGATGAAGTGTATCATACAACATCCCATCTAGTTTGTAACCTAGATATTTTTATAGGAGGGGGACAACCTAATGAAGATGACCTCATTGACAAAATTCTCCAAAACCAACTCCCCAATACCTTAGCTCTTGATGAGCTTGTGAAGGAATTTGAGTGTAATCCTTGGACTTAGTTACCCCTAGTTGACCCAAGTCCTACACATGTCAAACTTGTAGAATTTTTTCCATATAGAATCCTAAAGATTAATCCCTCTCTCTCAGCCACCCAAGAAGAGAAGATGTGAAAAATGCTGAGAGAGAACTTAGATGATTATTCTTGGAGCTACAAAGAAATGAAAGGGGTGCATCCTTTGGTTTGTACTCATGACATTTACATCAAGGAAGGATGAAAAACTATGCACCAACCTTAGAGGAGAATGAACCCAACCCTCAAAGACATAGTAAAAGAAGAGTCACAAAAGTTGTTGGATGCAGGGTTCATATACCCCCTCTCAGATAGTGAGTGGGTGTCCCCTCTAGTTTTGGTCCCAAAGAAGAATGGGAAGTGGAGGATCTGTGTGGATTACAAAGAGCTGAATAAAGGCACCAAGAAAGACCATTTCCCTTTACCTTTCATTGATCATGTTTTAGATGGTCTTGTAGGGAATAATTTGTTCTCTTTTCTGGATAGATTCACTAGTTACAATCAAATCCAGATTAGCGCTAAGGACTAAGACAAAACTACATTCACCTACCCTTAGGGTACATTTTCTTATAAGGTCCTTCCTTTCAGATTATGTAATGCCCCTACCACTTTTAAAATGGAATTTGTGAGCATCTTTGCTGAGTTTTTCCATGACTCTGTAGAGATCTACATGGATGATTTCACTACCCATGGGTGTGACTTCCTGGAGGCTCTCTCTAACCTGGGAAAAGTCCTGAAGAAGTGCATTGAAATGAACCCCCTGCTTAGTCCTGAGAAGTGTAAATTCTTAACGAATGCAGAGACCATCCTTGGCCATTCAATTTCCGAGGAGGGAATATGAGTGGACCGAAACAAAATTGTCATCATTAAAAGGGTCACTACTCCTCAAAAGTAGAGGGATGTTAAAAGTTTATTAGGCTTCGATTCATATTATAGGAGGTTTATCAAGGAATTCAGGAAGGTAGCCTTGCCATTGATTGGATTGCTTGCCAAGGACTTAGAATTCTGCTGGACAGATAGCTGCCAAGAGGCCCTAGAGATTTTGAAAGATAAATTAAGCACTACACCCATACTTAGAGGCCCAAATTGGACTCTTCCTTTCCATATCCATGTTGATGCATCCGACAAAGATGTAGGGGAAACTTTAGGCCAAATAGATGGTAAATTACATTATGCTATTTACTTCATTAGTAAAAACCTATCTAAGGTTGAATTGAACTACACTATGTCTGAGAAAGAAATCCTAGTTGTTGTACATGCTTCCAAATTTCAGATTGTTGAAAATAGCAACAAGAAATATTTAAAATAGAATCTAGAAATTCTAGTTTAATTTTTCCTCGAATTAAAATGAGAATTAAAATTGAATTATATTCTCATAGTAACTTATAAATAGTTAATTGAGTTTAATTAACTTAATTATCTTAGGAATTTCAAATTGGAAGTCTTTCTGAAGTCATGTATATGTTCTCCCTAAATTTTAGGGGTCCAATATGAGTTTAATTGTGAGTGCTAATTAGATAACTCAGTTTACTGAGTTAAGTTCAGTTAAATTAGTTCCAAATTGTTTGTGGAACTAATAGATGACTAATAGTTCATTGGTGCACTAATGCATCCACTAGTGCTACTCCAGTTAACTGAAGATTTCCTCATGAGGAACTCATGCATGTCGATTTTGAGAAAGACCTAGTTGAGACTAGATTTTAGGGAGAATGTACTATTAGTTGTATAATTTTCTGAGTTGTACAGATGGTGCATGAAATCAGGAACTGGACCTAGTTTGGATTGTGCAATTTTGGATGCACTGGATTTCCATTAATATGGGATATTCAGCCATAGGAATTGGGCAAGGAAATAGGGGTTTGGAGAGCAGCATAAGAGGTTAAGGTTTGGCTTGAGCTTGCTTGTGAGCAAGGAGATTGATAATACTGAGTGATGGGATTGTTCTTGTGAGAACAAACATTATATTATCATCTTGGATTTCTGATTTAATGCAATACATATAATGGGGCTTTTCAGCTGAGGCTTTCCACATATATTTATTGTGTTGTGTGCCATTTATTTATCTTCCTCTTGCTATTATTGTTTTCATCGATCTATTAGATTCCGATGGTTGAAAGTGGAAGTAGATTCTTGTCTTTTGCTTTAGTAAATTGGACGAGCTTGTGAATCTACATGAAATTCTACATGGTATCAGAGCTGAGAAAAGTATACTAGAGGAGATTTTGAAGATTTTAGTTTTGGGTTACAGGTGAAATTCGAACTTGCAATACATACTTCAGGATCGACTGATGGCATTCTACGGTTTGAGACTCGAGTATGCCTTGGATGGAAGATCAAATTATATAGCCTAGAAGGATAGGATCGAGGCCATGCTAGATGATAATGGCTTGAAGGAATTCATTGATCAGGACATTCCTAAGCCATCAACATTGGATTCTCAGAATTTGGCTGACTGGAAGAACTTTGTGGCAAGGGCAAGGTGGATAATCCTTGAGAGAGTTCAAGTCCAAATTGTCTCCAATCTCCATGGGAAGGAAACTTTGCATTCTATGTGGAAAGCATTGAAGGACCTTTTCTAGAATAACAGTGACCATAGGAAATTGGCACTGAAAGACAAACTTCTAAATATCAAGATGGAGGCGGGCGACTTAATTCCAGATTACTTGACCAAGTTCACTTAATGTCATGATGAAATTGGAAGTGTTGGAATCATGGCTGATGAGGATGATATCTTTATTATCTCTCTTCTAGGACTCCCAAATAGTTGGCATAGTTATTATGACTCTGTCAATGGTCAGGAGAAGCTACCAGATTGGGAACGACTGTGTCGGATTTGATGCAAGAGGAGATCAAGAGAAACACCAGAGACGGGACCTCTTCCAAGGAATTGGAAGAGGACTTTTCCTTAGCTGGTAAGGAAAATAAGGCTAAGGGAAAGAAGTCCCAAGGTGAGGAGGATGGAAAGAAGATGGACTGGACAAAATTCAAGTGTTTCCACTATCACGAGCATGAGCACTATGCCAAGAATCCCCCATAGAAGAAAGTAAGCAAGAAGGAGCTGATAGTAGTGGAAGTAGGTGAAGCTCTAGCTTCAAAATTTGAACTTGATCTCACTCTCATTGCATGCATGACCAACACTATCATGGGAGACGTGTGATATCTTGACAGTGGTGTCTCATTCCATATGACGGGGAATAGAGATCTCTTTAGTGATTTTGAGGAGAAAGACCTCAAGAATATTATAGAGTTTGGAGATGACAAGAGGTATAGAGCTACTGGGATTGGTATGATTACCTTTCAGAGGGATTATGGCTCCCCTCTTAGGATCACAGATGCGATGTATGTTCCAGGACTAAAGAAGAATCATGTTGCAGTCATGATATTGGAAGACCGTGGCTATGATGTGGTTTTTAGTAAGGGAAAGGTTTTCCTTAGAGACATCACCACAAGACAGGTGAAACAGATTAGTTCACAGGTCAAGAAATTGTATGGTCTTGAGGTTCAAGATGCATGCAAAGCTTTCAGGAGCAAGGAAAAGGTTAGATACTTGGTAGTTGAGAGGAAGAGTAAATTACCTATCAACATGTAGCCCCAGAAGAAGCAGTCTCAGAAGAAGTCTCAGACAGTTATGGAGCAGTGACAATTGGAGAAGCTAAGAGGAGAATGAGTGAAGAGATCCAATCGAGGAGAGAAGAAGTAGTTTGAGAAGTAGTCTTAGAAAACTGTGGAGCAACCACAATTGGAGAAGTTGATAGGAGACAGAGTGGAGGAATACACTCATGCAGAGACCTCTAGTAGGGAGAAATTTTGAGCCAGGTGGGAAGAGGGATCACTTGCAACCATACCTACAGGTGTGAGGTGGGGTGATGTGAAGTGATAGTCCCTAGAGGGATGAAATTGGTAGGGTCCATTGAGAGGTTTTATGTCATGGATCATACCTTGCTACACGAGCCCAAAGTACATAGTAGTGGGAGGAATCAGTGGGTTTGATGTAGTCAGAGATGAAAGTGATAGAGGCTAGAGCAGTCAGATACTGAAGAGCATAGATAAGTGTTGACAACAGTGAAGAAAGGTAGAGTCAGTAGAAGCGCAAAGTTTTCTATTGACAGAGGCAATACCTGTTAGAGACTTTGATGACATATGCATCATTTGGATTTTTTGTTTTTGTTTCTGGAGTTGATGGAGAAACAAAACTAGAGAGAAGTTTTGCATGTAGAACATTCCAAAGGTTCAGGATCAAGATTGAGTTGAATTCCTTTATTTTTGAGAGGGAGCATTGAAAACAGAAAAAAGAAATGTTAAAAATAGAATCTAGAAACTCCAGTTTATTTTTTCCTTGAATTAAACTGAGAATTAAAATTGAATTCTATTCTCATAAAAACTTGTAAATAGTTAATTAAGTTTAATTAACTTAATTATATTATGAATTTCAAGTTGGAAGTATTTCTGAAGTCATGTATATGTTCTCCCAAAATTTTAGGGGTCGAGTATGAGTTTAATTATGGGTGGTAATTAGATAACTCAGTTTACTGAGTTAAGTTGAGTTAAGTTAGTTCCAAACTATTTGTGGAACTAATAGAGGACTAACATTCAATTGGTGCACTAATGCATCCACTAGTACTACTCCAGTTAACTAAAGATTTTCTCATAAGAAAATCAGGCATGTCGATTATGGGAAAGACCCAGTTGAGACTAGAGTTCAGGGACAATGTACTATCAGTTGTATAATTTTCTGAGTTGTACAAATGGTGCATGGAATCAGAACTAGACCTACTGTGGATTGCACAGTTTTGGATGTACTGGATTCCCATTAATATGTGCTATTCAGAAATAGGAATTGTGTAAGGAAATAGGGGCTTGGAGAGTAGAAAAAGAGGCTAAGGTTTGGCCTGAGCTTGCTTATGATCAGGGAGGTTGATCATACTGAGTGATGGGATTGTTGTTGTGAAAACAAACATTGTATTATCATCTTGGATTTCTGATTTAATGCAATACAGATAGAGGGGTTTATCTTCCTCTTTCTATTATTATTTTCATCGATCTATTGGTTGCAGTTGGTTGAAAGTAGAAGTAGATTCTTGCCTTTTGCTTTAGGAAATTGCATGAGCTTGTGAATCTACATGAAATTCTACACATACACTACATCATTGGATACCAAAATTTTGTGCATACTGACCATGCAGCTATCAAATACTTGATGAACAAGCCTAATGTGAATGCTAGAATTATTAGAGGGTTTCTTTTGTTACAACAATTTTATTTAACTATCATTGATAAGCTAAGAAAAGAAAATGTAGTTGCAGATTTTCTGTCTAGACTTGCTTTCCTTGTAGGTGATGAAGGGATGGTTGATGATCAACTTCCAGATGAGAACTTATTTGATATATTAGTGCTTTCTCCATGGTTTTCTAACCTAGACAACTACCTATTTGCTGCAAAATTTCCCCCAAATTTGTCATCCAGGGAGAAGAGTAGAATTCTAAGGAAGAGCGTCGCTTTCACGTGGATTGGGGGAAATCTATTCAAGCTAGCACAAGATAAAATATTGAGGATATGTGTCAGGGAAGAGTAAGTCTTTGAAATCTTCTCAGTCTATCATGATGGGCCATGTAGAGGTCACTTTACTGCCAAGAGAACAACCTTCAAAGCTCTACACGCTCGCTATTACTGGCCCACTCTCCTCCAAGATGAAAGAAGGTATACTAGTAGATTTGATTAGTGCGAGAGGATGGGGAAATCCACACCCGAGGATGAGATTCCTCTCCAACCTCAGGTGGATTTGGAACCATTTGACAAGTGGAGCATGGATTTCATTGGGCCAATTGATCCACCATCAGGACAGAAAAGTACATAATTGTGTGCACTGATTATTTGACAAAGAAGGATGAGACAAAGTTTATCAAGGCAACAAAAAAGGAGAAAGTGGTTGAGTTCTTAAGGGAGAATGTGTTCTAGAAATTTGGGTAACCTAGAGAGATAGTCACCGATCAAGGATCTCAATTAAAATCATATATAATCGAGAATCTATTAAGGCAACATCATATCAAGCACATAAAATCTACTTCCTATCATCTTTAGTCCAATGGACAAATAGAGGTCACAAATAGGGCATTATAGGGCATCCTCACCAAGGTTGTGAGAAACAGCAGGAAGGAGTGGGCAGATAGATGAGTGGAGGCCACTTGGGCCTATAACACAACCTAGAAAACAACTACTGGTTTTACCCCATATGACTTGGTATATGAAAATAAATCTCTGTTCTATATTGAGTTTGAGTATAATAATTTGAGAATGGAAGTCCAATTGGATTTAGATGTAACCAAAGCATAATAGGAGAGGCTACTCCAGTTAAATGGCTTGGATGAATTCAGAATGCAGGCCCTCCTACACGCTGAGGTTATCCAATTATAGAGGAATCTTTGGCATGATAGGCACATCAAGGACCCAGTTTTTCACGAATGGGATTGAGCCTTACTATATGACTCTAGGTTCAAGGATTTCAAAGGAAAATTGATGACAAGATGGTTAGGCCCATACTTGATAGACAATTTCCATGAAAATGGATTTGTTCAAATCAGGACCATTGATGAGGAAGCGATTCCCTTGCTTGTCAATGACTACAAATTGAAGGTATACAAAAAACCTATGTCCAAGGAAGAATTCATCAACACCATCAACAAAGAGGTTAATGCGATTGGAAGTGTCATAGCTTCCAAGTCACAACATTCTTAGATATTGTTTTTTTTTTGTGAAAGAAAATAAAATAAAAGGCCTAGATGAAAACCTTTATGAGGCATCTGAGGCCAATTCTTAGGTTGAAAACCTCCCTGAGGTAGTCCAAGAGTAAAGAAAAAGAGAAAAAAAAGTATCTCGGGGTGAAAACCTCTCTTGAGGCACTCAGGGTAGGAATACAGGTTGAAAACCTCTCTTGAGGCAACTTTTGTGTCTAAAAAAAAAAAAAGGAAAACAAAGGAGAATCTCAGGAAATGGATCCACAACATGTATGCTAATCATTTTTGTCATTTTGATGTTTTAGGACAGTGGTGAATTCCAAAGCTATAGGGAAAACATCCTAAATATTCCATCCATTTCTCCCACCATCCAATTCATATCATCCATCCAAACCCATGTCCTCCCCACTCTCCATCATCCCAGTGGCTCAAAAATCAAATTTCAGTACCTTTCTGGATTACTACATGAAGATTATAGTTTCTACAGGAAGATCCTGTAGCACTACAGGAAGATCCCGAAAAGCTACAGGAAGGTGATCCAAATGAGAAGAGCACCAATCATGACCTTTCCAAAGGTAAATTAGGTTCTCCCACCTTGATCCACCACCCATCCATCATTCATAAATCCCAGTTCACAAGAAAAGTCAATATCTTTCAAAATTAATCCTCCACTCTGTCTCATCCTAAAAATTGCTTGAAAAGAGCAAAGCACATTCCCTCAATTTCCACAACCCTACACTTCTCAGTCAAATCCCTAACGTAATCCTCCAAACCCTCTACACCCTTTCTTGTCACTCCCATGTAGTTAAAATACATTGGAAGAGACGAAAAGAGCTACTACAGGACTTTCCTGTAGCAGCTTGTGCAACCATCACAGAAAATCGATAATCCTAGTTTTTTTCTTTCCATGAAATAGAAGGGGTGATACCAACTCATGAGGTATTCTACCACTCCAAGCAGGACTCTCCATCAGCAGCAGCAAAACTAGGGATATCAACAAAGGACCTGCACACATAGCAACAAAAAAAATCAAATACCATGAGGAGCAGAGAAGATATAAATAGGAATGGAAAAAACAAAACAAGACAACTCCCTTGGTGATAGTACAAAGGTCCAACACTCCAGCATGCACACCCTTGCATCAGTCAATCATGAGGTAGGCATAGATATGGAAAACTATATTTTCCTCCCTATGTGTAAATAATGAAAAATGTATGAATGTCGAGAAGAGGTATTTTTATAAGTTGGAGGTGGCCAGTTAACTTGGCCACCCTCGGTCAGTGAGCAAAATTGATTTATGAGCCCTCAAGCACTGTGGAGGTGTCACATCAATCAACATTATATCTCAAAGAGTGGGTGTTGATTACAAGGGACAAGGGAATGAGTGTAGTCTATGGATACCATTTTAGATTTATCCATGAACTAAGGATTCAAGAAGAATTTCTCTTAGCCCAAAGACTCAGTGTACTCTATTTCCTCCTACAGTCCATTAGGGATATGAGTGAAAACATGAGAGAGGGAAAGAACCAACACCTAGGCCATCATGGCCTCATCAAATTAATAGTGGTAGATGCTTTTAATAAACTAAGGATCCATGTCCTCTAGTCCAAATTCATGGATATGCACAGAGAGACCTTCATTGACACTCAAACCCTCACACTAGGTGAGACGCCAACCTCTAGTGTTGGAGGAAGAGGGGGGAATGAAGAAGAAGAAGAGGTAGAGGTAGAAGAGGAAAGAGAGACAGAGGTAGAGAAAATAGAAGAAGACCCAAAGCAAGATGAAGAAGTAGAGAAAGCACAAGATGAAGAATAAGAGGAGGAGAAATAGGAAGAACCAAGCCCTGAGAAAACTACTGCATCTAGAGAAAAAGGGGTATCCCTAGAGAAAACAATTTTGTCTCTAGGATCCACTGAAAAAGAGGTAGCTACCACCTTAGCTACCTTAAGCACACCCGTCAACCCCAAGAAGGAAAGACAAAGGAAAAATCCCCTTTACTTTAAAACCAAGAAAAGCACTCGGATTAAACAAGGAAGGCCTCCAACTCCCACAAAGGCCCGTATCATAATTAAAGATTCCCCAAGTAAAAAAGAGGAGGTAGGGCCGACTAAAAGGAAATCTAAGGAGGTAACCTCTCTAGAAACCATATCAAAGACTCCCGTAGCATATGTAACGAGGCCCATGACTAGATCAACCTCCTCTAAAAAACCAAAGACACCTACCACACTCCAACAAAGAGGAAAAGGGAAGCTATAGGAAAACACAGAGCATTCTACAGGAAAATTAGAGTATGCTACAAGAACATAAGGTGCTACAGGAAGAGAAGAATGAGGAACATGTAGGGAAAAAGGAAACACAATAGTTATAGGAGGGGGTAGCTTCCCCAAGAACATTTGAGAAGGACTTCCCAGAGCTATAGGAGCCTAGTCCACAAACTAGTTTGAGCTCCTATTATAAATTCATTAAAGGAGGGAGAGTTGTTCCACAAAAAACTACAACTTTTCTTTGAACTTAAACCAGAAAGAGGAAGTACCCATAGATGGATGGAGATTTCTAAATCCAAAAAGGTGGAAGATGTGTACCTCATGGAAGGGAAGGTCCTTGAAATGGGTGAGGAGTTAATGGAGAAAGAGTCCACAATTAGATAACAACTGCACAAGGAAAATAGATGGTTGATGAATAATTTGCAAGAGAAGGAAACGAAAGTGGCCACAATGGCAAGCCTCTCCATTGAGGCACTACAATGAAGACATCCATCCAAGTCTTATGCACTTTTTCTCAAACAGCAGTGGATGTAGTTCCAAATTAATACCTTATCAGAACGGGGATCCATACCATTTCAAGAATACAAATAATTCATCAAATTGTCTGATCAAAATAGAAAAGAAGACAAATCCAAATTGACTGAATTATACATGCATAACCTCACCTTGACTGATATGAATGTTTGGGATCCCAATGCAAAGTTGGGAGACCTGCAACTGATGGCCCTTGCATCTTTGATGACTCATGAGGAGGCCAAAGCTAAGGAGGTACAGAAAGTAATGGAAAAGGAATAAAAAGAACCACTCTATGTCATGGAAGAGCATATAAGCCCAATGGTTGTAGTTAGTACTCACAACATCATCTCCAATGATGCTGATCTAGCACGTAGATACCTTGTGACCCAAGAGCAGACCATCTCACATTTTGAAGAAACACTAAGGATGCTAGGAACAAAAACCAACAAGCATTCTAGAGAAGATGGAATGCATTACCCCACAGTCTCTAGATCAAGGAGTATCACTCTCCTGAAAGGTTGAGGAATACATTGGAAAGGACACCCCTGTACCATAGGTTCATGCAAAGACTAAAATCAACTAGATTTGACTCAAGTTTTTTCAACCTTTATTGCTGGGTCTATAGGAAGGAAGGAATGAAGAAGAGGAAAGGAAGTAGTGGGCAGACATAGAGAAGGATACACGCTTCTATCCTCAAGAGGGAACACCATATAAATAACCTTGGGATGTCAGAGAGGCCTCCAGGGCCATGAAAGACATGGACATAGATGTTTGAGTTGCTCAGAGGGTAAGCAACAATTTCAGTAGGGGGGTGATGATGAGGCTCATTAATAGGTATATCATAAGGGTCACAATGCCATCCTCCAACTTTAAAATCATCTCTTTCTCACATTTATTTACAAATTTTGTTATATTATGCTTAGTGTGAGGAGTAAAAGCTGTGTTGCTATGTTATGTGGCCTAATATGTCTTAAATGTAGGAATTGGAGCAATTTCGAGATAATCTGAGTTTAGGAGCTTGGAGTAGACAACAAGGAGAGATTGTATGAGATTTTCCACCTCCTTAACTCCTTCAATTAGTCAAAGATCACCATTATATCTCTCATCAAATTGAGGTCATTGGCAACCAAACAGGGCAAGGTCATTGGAAACCAAGCTAGTGTAGTTGAAGGAAGAACTAGATCCACCCTTCTCAAGTTTGGGAGACAAACATCTCTATTTTATATGGATTTCTTGGTAGCTACCCTTTTGTATAAATAAACATGCTAAGGAACTCATTAGGATTCGAATTTTTGTTGTAGTTAAGAGTCTATTGAGCTCAAGCACTTGTGATTGCTATTTTGGTGATGTATTTGACATTTCTGCAATGATAATAAAAATTTTCATTTGGATCCATCACTGAGTTACTCTAGAGGACTGAAGCTCTTAGGTTTCGTACCAACCCCAGTAGATTAGTTCCCTCTTATGTATTTATAATTATTTTATCTTAGAATGTTTGTTTAGTTGTTTCATTTTAGTTGAGTATAGTTCCTCAAAAAGTCTGTGACTTTGGCCTCTATCTCATCTCTCTCTTGGGACCATGATTAGAGGACTCCACTATCACAACCCAAAAAGATTATGTGATTTCTTGTTTGTTATTTCATGGAAAAGTCTACATTTGTTATCTTTCTTTACATATGATTGTTGTAACTTAGAAGTTAATTCGTTGCATAGATCAAGTTCTTCACATGAGTTAGATAGTTTCCAAATTCAACTCATGTTTTCCACCATGGATTGTAATATATTGCATATGAAAAGAAGACTAGGTACGTGTGATGTTGCAGGCCTATTGGATCTACAGGAAAGGGATATTTTCACCACCTCCATCCAGGACTTCCCCACTTTATTTGGATGAATTCCAACCAATATTCTTGATCTATGTTTTTACATCACTGTGAGCAACCCTCTTAGCCCAAAGCTCGCCTTCCTAAAGTGTTGGGCTTGGCTAGGGTTGTTGGTCACCTTCCATACATTCCCCACAACCTTCATCCATATTTCCATCAATTTATCCCATCATCCTTACCCTCCAAACCCTCTTGGAAAATTCATGTAGCATATGACTTCCTGTAGCAGTATAGGAATCCTATAGCACACTTGTAGCAACATGTTTTGCCCCTGTTTTGACTTGCAATGCCAGTGTAGCTTAGTATAGGAGTAGGTTAACCCCCATCTTGGACTCCATGATCAGAGGTACCACCGAGGCCATTCCCTCCATTCCTTTTCCTTTACTTCAAGAGAAATAGCATTAGTTTCTTCATTACGGCTTTGGGAATTAGGAGATTACTTAATCTACAAGCATGAATAGATAAATGATAAATGAATTCTTGAATTATGAATTGGTAGAATAATATTTTGTTTTCAAGAGAATTTGACAGTATATGATTGATTGCAATTAGTGTAGCTTTCCTTTCTGTAGGTAGCATAATTCTTGTTTTCTCTCATGGATTGATTCAGTAGCATTTACAAGTTAGATTTGAACAACATTTACATTTTTCTGCACTAGGACTAGCTTTTTGTATCATGCTTTCAGTAGTTAATCTCCCCTAGTTTAGTAGAAGAATGGTATTGGATCCCTAATGATCAAGTGACATAGTTGAGGGTGGCATGAGTAGAATTTCATCTACTATGTATATAGCACTGTCACCTCGAAGTTTGTATGAACCCTGAGTTGATAAATAGAGTTGATGAGCTTCTAGGAGTTGCTTCGGATCTGAACTTAAATAGGAATGCTACAACTTAAATATATAATCATAAAAAGAGAGATGCAGCAGAAAAAACACATCATTTCATTAATAGAAAATATTGAACCATGCTTACAAATAGAAAGGAAATAAGATAACTTGGGCGATGGTAGTTTATCTCTGAGAAGAGATGTGGTGGCTACCTGTTATAGACATTTTTGTGCCTTACATCATTGAGCATGAAATGTCCATAATATAAGGGATCCAAAGTCCCTAAACATGTTGTTCCTACTCCTAGAGGAACAAGGCTAACAAACCACAGCAATTCACAGAAGTTCTCCACCAGAAACTGCTCAAAAACAAGTCAATTCAGGATCAATTCAGTGGCTCCACTAGCTGTCTGCGCTGAATGTCAAAGCCAACACTGGCTACCTGCACTGCAACGTAGGTAGAAGCACTACCAGGGTGCGCTGAGTGAGAGTTGACCAATGGCAAGTTCATTCCAAGAGGTGTCAAGACCCAGGAAGCTTCCAGAATCTTCCTCAATGACACTTGCCTCAGTGAATTCGACTGGTGATGAGTAAGAGGTTCCTAATCTCCATGTGGAAGCAAGAACCTCCAAGTGGAATCAAGAACTGACAGAGGGAGAGGACACTAGTCAGATCTCAAGCTGACTCATCGTCTCTCCAAACATCTATATATGGATCTCTCCTCCATGAGATCTAGAGAGGCTGGAATTTTGTTATTGCAAAGAATTGCTGTTGGTTTAAGATTGGAATCATTGGGTGCTTAATGCTTTGAAGGGGGTGAAGATAGGAATTCCATTTGCTGGGAAGGAGATGCCGGATTGGAGCCCTCTAGGTTGTATCTCTTCCTGAACCTTGTTATTCATCAATAAAGCTATCTTGGTTTCTCCTATATACTGATGTATCTTTGATGTATGATTACATTAGTATGTTTAGTTTATTTCTAATCCTGAACTAGTTATGAATATGAATCCATGTCTTGTGTAGTGTTCTCTTCTTGTGATCTTGCAGAAACCTCTTGAAGCTGGGCGAGCGAGAAGGAAAGTAGTTGGGAACTCTCAAAGAGAAGGGAAACTGGATCGAGGGACAAACGGAAGACACCGGTTAGTCCATCCATCTCTCTTCATTCTTAATTCATAAAGGAAGAATACTAGAATAGCTGTCTCTGTTTGTTGCTAAGGCACTGTCACACCTTAGGTGGATAGGATCGTCCTGCATAGGCATTTTTCCCCACAACAAATTGGCGACTCCGCTGGGGAGATCTGTTTAGTCATTTTATTTGTGTTTCCATCATTGTTTGTTTCATAGACTCAACAGCAACAATCGAACTGCATCTGCTATTCTCAGATGCAAAGTAGACAGTTGCTGCTTTGATCCAATCACTGGATTTGTCTATGATATGAACAATGGACTCACAAATGATTTGATGATCCTTTGTGATAGATCTTAGTACTCCCTCAAAGCATCCCTTTGATTGCACCTTGCTTGTTGCTTTTATTTGGCCTGAAACAGTAGATTAATCAGCAATCTGTGACCCAGAACCCAGTGAGAAACTCTCGTTTCTCCTTCAGCGCAGACCCTGTGAAGGGGTTCTACATTTCAACGCAGGTCCCGTGAAGGCTACCTGCGCTGAATGTCAAAACCCCTATGTTGAGGTTGCGTTGATCCAGTTAGGCCTTGTGCAGCTGGGGTTCTCTGCTCTGTTTTGCCTTGTTTTGATCTCTGATTTTTGCAGCCTGTAACCAGCATAGGTACCAGTCTGATAACTCCTTTTCTCTGCTTAAATTCCGCCTCCTTTTGTACAAAAAGACTGTGAGTGTTTTTATGTGTTTGTGGCGTCATTTACAGTCTTCCTTTGCAAGAGTGAAATAGTCATCCTGTAGCCCTTGATTCAGATCTGTTGATTGTGATCTTAGGAGAGAGTTCATCGGTTGTTTACAGTTGATTATACATTTACTTTTGCTTTTGGTTTGAGTTTGTCTCTTTTAAGTGTCAAAACAAGTATTCATTTCGAAAATCGTTAAGTGTTGTAATCTCTTCTACCCTCTCTGATTTTGAAAAAGTAAACTTGTTTGTATTTGTCATTTAAAAGCAAATTCAAAGTTGTACAAAAAGCTTTCTTTGTAGGCATCAATACTAAGAAAGCGGAAAACAAACACCTGCATTGTGCATTTGCATTTTGATAGTTTGCATGATTGATTTAGGAAAAGTGCATTAGAGTGTGCTGATTGCTCTTTGAGAAAAGATGGTGTCTTTCTTTTCCCTTAGTAGCTAGGATTTTCATAGTTGAAAAGATATAAAGCTTGCTTATCATCTTTAGACTGCATTTAGGAATTGTATCATACATCTCGTGGTGATCCAGAAAGGCAAACTTCTAAAAAGATCAACCTAAAATAAATTGAATAAACTTAACAACGCTTTGCAACATAACGCACAACACAGAGGTCTAGGCTAGAGACGTGTTCCGACGTCGTAAAGCCTGGTGACTGTCGATCTCGTTGATGGTGGGTGATTCCTCCTGAGGGACGATAGCGCCAATACGGATTGTGCTCCCACGTACCGTCGCGTATATATTGGGAGACCCCTATAGGCATAAAACCTTTATCCTTAGGAAGCCGAGTCAGCCGCCCTACTGATCGCAATGCACTGAACACAGCATTCAGGAAGATCGACCGCCCGTACCCTAAAAAGTATTCTGCGGTTTTGCGAAAAGTTTGGCACACCCTCTGCCTAGAACTCCAGAGCAGTTCCTTTTGGCCTTTTTCAGACTCTATAATGGAAAAAGTCCATCCGAGCATTTGTCACTTCGGGCTCGTTAAAACATCGAAGGAGACTAGAGTCATCTTTAGCTTTTTCTCGACTCTTTAAAAGTGAAAAAGCAAGTTGTGTCTAAAAGCGTCTAAAAAATTCATTTAATTCGGAAACGCATTTTCCCCTTTTGTATTTTGGTTGATTAAGTAATCTGCAATCGTGGAAGAAAGTCAATTGAAACCCCGTCGTTCGCGGAGGCTTACGAGTCAACCGTCTTTGTCTCCGGAATCGAAAACAGTACGGACAAAGCGAACTTGTTTAACCGGTTCCAAATCTCCTCTTAAAGTTAGAACAAGTGTTCCGACGACATCGGAGGTTCCGGTTACTCCAAACATTTCTGGAAACCTTGCCTCTACAGAAGAAGTTCAACAGCCACAGAGGGATAGTAACACTGATCCTAGTCTGGGGGAAAATACTTGCGTTACTGAACCAGTCCCATCTGTGACCGGTTCCGAGAGTCTTGCTCCTCGAACAACTGTCGCTGTCGATTCAATCCCTTCTTCGGCACCAGAAATATTTTACGGACCTGACGGTCTTCCGCTTCCACCTGGTTTGATTGCGATAGAGAAAATTGTAGAAGATCCGCAAGCAAGTACTCCAACACATTTTGGAGTAGGGGTCACTCTATTTCCTTCTGCATCAGAAGTTAGTCTATCACCAATGGAAGTTCCTATAGAATCGCTAGGTAATCTCTTGGATAGACTCAAAATGTCTGAACAACCGTCAACATCTAGGACTATGTCGAATGACACAGCGACAGCAGAACTCCCTACCGTCACTCCGACAATGTTTGCCGACGTACCATCTGTCCCAACTAGCTCACAACCGCTAGAAGGAGTCCACCCAGGGACTATTTCGACAGTGTGGTCCGTTCCAGTTTGTTCCTCCGGAATAATATCCGGCAACTCTTATGTTGAGACTCGCCAGATTGATCCATTTGGAGGCCAATTTGGGCAATCTAGTCCCCAAGGACAAACAATCCCCTTGAGTTCCGGATTGCTACCGTATGGGGGGCAGTATGCCCTTTCATTACCCCCTCCGGGAGGATATCCATACGGGAGTTCACAATAGTATTCAAGTTATACTGGAGTTACATCAAGTGGTTGGGTACCTATGCTACCTCAACAACCAAGGGTTGTGTATTCTATGCAACAATGTGTACCTATGTCGAACATCCCGACCACACCGACTATTGTAACAATGTCGCAAGTTCAAACATTGCCTGTTGTATGTCAACCTCAGATTTCTCAGGTTGTAATGCAACAACCCCTTGATCCTGTGACTCAACCACAATCGCCTACTGGTGGGGCGACACTCCAAACGGGTACAATTACCCCACACCTTGGTCCAACTGTTAGTATAGCACAACAGAGCATGGCTTCATAACCGTGGCTGGTGCAATACCAACAACCACAATTCCAGCAAGTGTACCAAGGTTCTGAGCAGCAGATCTTTGCGAATAGTGGACAACCGTATATTCAAAACGGTCAAAACCAACCGCTTTACAGTGGTCAAGTCCACCAACCGTATCAGTCATACCAACGTCAATTACATTATGCTGGTATGCAAAGGCCCACTGCTCAGGCGATTCCATCGTACCCTGGGTATGCTTCACCTAACCTGAATCAACAGTTACCATTCGTGGCAACTTTAGAGTTACCCGATTTACACCGGTTAACAAACGATCCAATTGCTTACGCCCCTTGGTGGCCAGCGATTCCTCACAAAATTCCATCTGACATTCCTAAATTCAATGGAAATCCAAGTGAAGACCCATCAAATCACGTGATGACTTTTCATCTGTGGTGTTCATCAAACACCCTAAACAATGATTCGATAAGGCTTCGCCTTTTCCAGAGGACGTTAACGGGTCCAGCGGCAAAATGGTATATCGAATTACCTAGAGCCTCGTTCGACAATTTCAGCTCCCTAGCCACGACTTTCTTAACCCATTTTCAATTACCAATAAGGTATGAAACGGGAACGGAAATCTTAACCAACTTCAAGCAGACAATAGCCACTCACATATCTGATCATATACATGAGTAGCGACGTCGTCGTAGGATGGTAAAAACGTACGTTCCCGATCAGCTATTAGCTGAGTGGTTTATCAATTCGTTACTTCCTGCCATAACAGAAGATGTGGCCAAGGGGGGAGTCGTAACAGAGGAGCAAGTTATTGCTCATGCACAATATCTAGACTTAGTCTACACTCAGTCTGGCACGCTGTACGACAAAATACCTGACGCCCCTAGACCGGAATTCTCAATTCCTCCTCCTCCTAAATCAAATAGTGACTCTCATGTCGGCGATGGTGTGATTGGCACGAAAAACTCGAAATCGACAAAGGCTTCGTCTAAGAAAGCCCGTAAGACTTCAGATCAAAATGCAAAAGAAGAAATTCTTGCTTCGGAAGTAAATGCCGTATCAGCAGATCAAGGCAAAGAAACCAATCAACCAGGAAGCAAGAAGAAACAAAACAAAGGGAAGAAGAAGAAACAGGGTGAGTCATCCCCTGGAAAAACTTCTTCAAACCCTCTTGGGAAAGGGAAACCAAAAAATCCATGTCAAATATGTGATGAGGATCATTGGACAGGCAATTGTCCATACAAAGCTGAGCTTAAAAGGTTCTTCAAGAGTTCGCAGACCTCAGCTGTGTTAACTAATCCGTTCCCAAATCCAGGTCAAAATCTGGTTGATAGTGGAAATTCTTCCCCGTCGCAAGTGCTAATGTTGTCGATATCCAAGCAACAAAATGATTCTTTGATTTCGACAAGGAACAAAGATTACGGGAATCTGTAGCTGTCGAATGAAAAAGGTAAAGATCAACCAAGTAGTTCGACAACAACTTCGACAAAAGTTGTACCGCCCATCATTCCTGAATTAACAATAAAACCGCCAAAGGGAGTAGTACACAAGTCGACATTTAATCCTCGCGCCAGAGCAGCGCAGCAATATAACATAGTGGAAGATTTGTCCCAATCGCCATCCGCTATGTCGACTCTTGAGGTACTACAAAATTGTCCATCCCAAAGGCAGGATTTGTTATCAGCCATTGGTGGGGTTGACCCTAAGGATTCCAATCTTGTATCCTTCGACCACAAAGGATACGATCCTTAGTTACCAGCTCAACTAGCTTTCCTTATTCAAGTGAAAGCCCTCAACAAAACTGTTGACCGAACAATCATTGATGAGGGGGCATCTACATGTATTATGTCGATGAGTTGCTGGAAAACTTTAGGATCTCCAACCTTGTCGTGATTTTCGACAACATTAAAAGCATTCGACGGAAGGACATATACCCCGTATGGTATCCTAAATAACTTGAAGGTTGAACTAGGGGGAAAAAAAGTGGAAATAGATGTTGAAGTCATCGATGGGAATCTTGACTACAACATCCTACTGGGAAGACCGTGGATATATGCCATGGCAGCTGTAGTGTCGACTTATTTTAGGAAGATCGCATTCCCTTTTCAAGGACGGATTACGATCGTCGACCAACAAAACTTCCTCCCTAATGGTTCACAAGTTACAGGAAGCATTCCCATGATCCATGGAAGCAACCATTCGCTTCAAGATATCGAAGTAGGCCTACTGAAAGACCCCACATTAATGGGAACTTTCGCACTTCCACCTCCAATCTATATAGGAGAAGTAGCGTTGGTAGGAGCATGCAACATGATATCTTCCACGAAGATCTCAGAAGACGATATCGACATGGATCATGCAATGGTTTTGCCCCCAAGCCCAATAGAAATATTGTAGCAATCAATGTTTCAGGCATGCGAGGTGAACCCAAATCAACGCTCATCAAGCGTTTGGGTAGATAGGTCAAGAGAATATGGTACCCCATTAGATCCTTGGTCGAAAGTGCATGGAACCGACGAAGGAATCCTACAATCAATGTTGATTGAGGGGGAACCATGGAATGATTCCCACCATCGTTCCCTTCTTCCGGATTATGAAGAAGATACTCAACAGGACTTTTATCACCCTTCAGTTTTTGAATTCCTATCAAACACTATAAATATGGTGGATTCCGAGCGAAACTTATCCAATATTGAAGAGACTATAGCCATAAATATCTCGACTAAAACAAATGTTGTAGAGAATATTTATGTCGGCAAAGGATGTTCTCCTTCAGAACTGGAAATATATAACGCTCTTTTTCGCGAGTTCAGAGATGTCTTTGCTTGGTCATATGATGAAATGCCAGGCATTGACTCGAGTATCGTTGAACACGAAATTAAGATGTATCCTGATGTCAAACCAGTAAGACAACGGCTTCGGCAGGTGCACCCCAAGAAAGCCGCTGCCATTAAAGCAGAAGTTGAAAAGCTACTCCATGCTGGTTTCATCTACCCGGTTCCTCTAACCGATTGGGTATCGAATATTGTCCCTGTTATGAAGAAACAAGGGACAATTAGAGTGTGTGTCGATTATAGGGATGTAAACCAAGCTTGTCCGAAAGACAACTACCCTACACCCTTCATCGACCAAATAATTGATGAATGCGCCGGATGTGAAATCTTTTCATTCATGGATGGATTCTCCGGGTATAATCAAATAAATATCCGCCCACAGGACCAGTCAAAGACTGCATTCATTTGTCCGTGGGGCACATTCGCTTATCAAAAATTACCCTTTGGTTTAAAGAACGCAGGGGCGACGTTTCATAGGGCAATGAATTATGCCTTCCATGACATCAAGAACATCATTCAACAATACCTCGACGACCTTCCGGCACATTCGCGAAAGCGGACTGATCATCCGCAACATTTAAGAGCGATATTTCTACGTTGCCGACACTACGAGATAAGACTCAATCCGCACAAATGTGTATTTTGCGTCGGTTCTGGTCATTTACTTGGCTTTGTAGTCTCTAAGGATGGGATTCGTCTCGACCCTTGCAAGGTTCAGGCAATCATTAATTTGCCTCCACCTTCAAATTTGCTTCAGATTCAGAAACTCCAAGGGAAAGCAAACTTTCGGAGGAGGTTCATTCCAAATTACGCAGAACTTGCTAAAGGTTATACTCTTCTTTTGAAAAAGGATGTACCTTTTGTCTGGGATCAGGTGGCACAAGCTTCTTTTGATGCTCTGAAAGATTCTCTAGTAAAAGCATCATTAATGTATGCCCCGGACTATCAAAGAGATTTTAACCTGTATCTGGCTGCAGCGGATACGACCATTGCGATGGTTTTAGTTCAAGAAGTCGATGGAATTGAACATCCTATATATTATTTAAGTAAAAACTTGAATGATACAGAAAGCAAATATTCTTACGTTGAAAAGCTAGCACTAGCTGCTGTTCAAGCGATACAAAGATTTCGACATTATGTCCTCTTTCGGAAAACTACCATTCTATCAGATTGCAACCCCATGAATTATATATTGTCGCGACAGTTGCTGGGGGGCAAATATTCAAAATGGATAGCGATCCTTCAAGAGTTTGATCTGGAATTTGTAAAATCCAAATAAAAGAAAGCTTTAGTTTTCGCAGAATTATTGTGCGATCTCCCATCGTCGTCCAACGATGAAACATCCGAAGAATCAATCGTGGACGAAAGTTTGTTTCTGATATCTACAAGCAATGAGTGGTATGGAGATATAATAATTTATCTCCAAACCTAAAAATTCAGGCCTAACACCTCTCACTCAGAACAGAAACGTATACGATACCAAGCAAAAGACTACATGATCGTCGGTGATACGCTTTACCGTCGTGGTATCGATACGGTTCTGAGGAGGTGCCTCACCCATGAGGAGGCCGAAAAAGCCCTGAATGATTGTCATTCAGGCACGTGTGGGGGGCATCAATCTGGATATGCTATAGCACATAAAATCTTACGAGTAGGATACTTCTGGCCAACCATGTTCAAAGATTGCATAACCGCAGTCAGAAGTTGCCATGCTTGTCAAATTTTTGATAGCAAAACCAGAAGGCCACCCGCACCTTTACAGCCAATAGTTGCTGTTGGGCCTTTCGCCAAATGGGGCATCGATTTCATGACATGTAACCCCACCTCGACCGAGGGGCATGGGTATATTATAGTCGCCGTTGACTATTTTACCAAATGGGCCGAGGCGATGCCTACATTAGATAACACTGGTGAAACAGTTGCCCTTTTCTTTTTCAATCATGTAGTCACCAGGTTCGGCGTACCATAGGCTATAGTTACAGATCATGGATCGCATTTTCGCAATCACATGATGGTTGAATTAGCTGCCAAGCTGGGGCTATCTCACGACAGCTCTACCCCGTATTATCCGCAAGCCAACGGACAAGTTGAAGCGATCAACAAGGTCCTGAAGCGTATGTTGCAAAGGATGATCAGAGTTCACAAAAGAAGGTGGCATCTAATCCTGTACTCAGCCTTGTGGGCTTACCGAACATCGGTAAGGAATGCGACCGGGTTCACACCTTTCCAACTGGTGTATGGCCTGGAAGCAGTCTTGCCAATCCAGTGTGAAATCTTGTCTCTTAAACTCGCAATTGATCTCCTCCCCGGAACTTCAGAAGAAGAGTCCTATTTCTTGGAATTAATCCAATTGGATGAAACCCGTCGTGATGTCGTTTTGGCTAACGAAGCCCATAAGAAACGAGTCAAGGCGCAGTTCGACAAAAATGTCAAACCCCGTGTCTTCTCAGAAGGTGACTTGGTCTTTCTTTATGACCAAGAATCTGATAGATTGGGAGCAGGTAAATTTAATTCTTTATGGATGGACCCCTATATTGTTAAACGAGTGTTAGCAAAAGGAGCCTACGAGTTAATGGATTATGACGGAATTCCACTGGCGCAACCCCGTAATGGGTTGTACCTCAAGCGTTACTATGCTTAAATAGTAACCTGTATGCTTTTGTTGTATTTTATTTTCGCTAAAGTGTTTGTTTTGGTCGAGTAATCCACCTTTTTACATTTATTGCAGATGTCAAACCTTCTGGAGACATGCGTTGGATACGCCGACGGAGCGAGTCGTAGTTCGCGGAACCTGTCCTCCGCAGCCTGGGCCATTTTTGATCCAAGCGGCGAGTTAGTAAGTTTCAAAGGTGTATGTATCGGGCAATCAACGAATAAAATCGCTGAGTATAGCGCGTTGATAGAACTACTCTCTGATGCCATCACCCATGGTATACACCGACTAATCGTCAGGCTAGACTCACAACTCGTAATACTACAACTCAATGGTATATATTCCGTCCGCAACCCAACTATTTATCGCATGTTCCTAAGGGTTAAGATTTTGGAAAGACAATTTGATTTAATTCAATACCAGCATATTTCCAGAAACTTAAACACATTAACCGACTCATTAGCAAACTATGTGTTAGATAGACATTTGCGACATTTATAAAAAGAGACACATCATCAATGTTGTACATATGGATCATATAACTCAACCAGAATAAACCCCGAAAATCAAAATATATATATATATATATATATATAAGCTGTTTATCATTTATACATAATGTTCTGTAACCAAGACAAAAATCGGTCGCATGACCCAAAAACTCAAAATGCTAGGGGGCACCCTAGCCTAGTGATGCTCATGATAGCACGTCACGGCCTGTGCAATCATGCGTAAGAGACGAGTCCATCGTCTAGGCACACCAGTAGTATGCCGCTGCAACTGTAAAGGTAACTCGTCGATCCTCACATCGGGAATGCCGAGAGTAAGGCTCTCAACCTGCTCCTGCACAGCTGTAAGGGTCTCGGCCACATCAAGGTCACGAAGAATAACCCTCCCAGCAGTCTCCCCTACTGGGGCAGCAACTGGCGCTCTCGGGTGAACTGCTGGACGAACGGGACCAACATCTGCATGCACACATGAGTTTGATTAAAGTCTTGATAGAATAAAGCACAAGGACATTATAAATAAAAAGAGTAAATAGTGATATGGTCGAAGATTTTACCAATAGCGCCCCACTGTTCGCCATCCGGCAGTACCAAGTTCGGATCACCTCGGAAATCCATACCAACATATGGATACTCGGAATAGACCATCTCCTGATGCTTGAACCACCTGAAGAAGGTATCAGTGAAAGAAATCTGAGATTGACCAGCATGCCTAGACATGTGATCAACCCATCTCTGCATGCGTGGCTCGGTAGGAGAAGGCAAGTCGAGTGCGATATACTGAGGCTGCATCAGTGGTATCTTCTCCAAGGCAAAGGCAGTCAAAATAGAACCAAATCCAAAGTTCTTCAGCTTCCCGTCCTTTACCTTGGTCAACTGACTTTTCATCTGAAGAAGTACTGCATCACACCAGTTGAATATTTTCGGTTGGAGGCACTCCAAGTCGTGCTGCACATAGGATCTGTTGGCAACATGAAGAGATGCACTACCGGCCATCCTACCAATAGTATACAGAATAGACCTGAGAGACCTGTCAGTAATCTCACAGATAACGACCTTGCCGTCTCTGCTCGGCTGAGATCCTTCCCTGTAATACTGGTGGACATAATCTCTCACGGAGTCATTCCCTCGGGCCGAACCTGACAAAGAAATGGGGGCACCCCGCCTCGACAAGCCAATCAAGAAGTAAATGTCTATCAAGGTCAAGGGGATAGATTTACCCCTAATCTGAAATACTTGGTTGACAGGATCCCAAGCATCAAGCATGTACTGCAGTAGGGAGATCTGTGCTCTCACACTAGAGATACGGAAGAACTTCAGCAGACCACAGTTCCGCAGCGCGTTCACGTGACAGGATCATGGAGGGCAACCATGTCCTCTTCTTCGTGTTCTCGTTCTCACCATGTAAGGGTCATTTTGCTCCAATAATCTCTGAAAAACAAACATGAGAGGAGTTAGATCCCGGATTTGATGAGAAACTGGCAAAATTTTCATCAAAAACTGTGAAACAAACCTATTTTTCTGTGCCCAACGCAACTAGCCAGTGTTCCACCTGTGTTGAAGGTCAAACTGCCTTCATGCAGCTTGACATTCAGCGTAGGTTTCGAGTGAACCAGCTGCGCTGATGGCAGAACGCCCTAACAAAACCCCAGGGGCTCAGGGAAACAGGAAAACAGGCACAGAATGGAAAGAGGAAACCATGAAAAGAAAGAGCTAGGGTTTAGCTCCTACCTGGTCCAGACAGCGCCGAAAATCGTCCGCAGAATCTATCGGAATCAGCTGATGAAAATCAAGGGGGAAGAGGCACCTCCAAAGCTCCAACAAACCAAGTTCAAATGAAATGGTAAAATGAGAGGTAAAAACACTTTTTAATTGCTTTTTACGTAGTTCAAAGCGAAATATTAGGGTTTTAGTCTCGTTTTCAAGCAAATGTTATTCATTTCTAACTAGTTTGATGCAGCAATTGAGGGTACAATACTATCTTTGAAAAGGGCAAAGCTAGTTATGGTAAAAAATAAAAAAATTGACCATATAATATCGAGCAGTTTTAGCACACAGTTCATGCTCGTTAAAAAATAAACGCAAGATCCGAGTAGTTTTAGCACATAGTTCATGCTCGTTAAAAAATAAACATAAGATCGAGCAAATGTTTCCACCCGCGTTTAAGCTCGTTAAAAAATGAACTATCCCGGTAAATAACCACAGTGAATGTAATATCATCAGCCATTAAAGCCTTGGTCGTGTTTGCACCATCACCTCCACTTTTCATTTGGCCGATCGTTCACCTCCATA
The DNA here is from genome assembly GCA_031772625.1 of Pinus tabuliformis. Taxonomy (NCBI): domain Eukaryota; kingdom Viridiplantae; phylum Streptophyta; class Pinopsida; order Pinales; family Pinaceae; genus Pinus; species Pinus tabuliformis. Next base: position 890,735,281 of record CM062804.1, on the reverse strand, counting down.
TGTTTGTTTACCCATTTTGAGGAACAGCTGCGAAGAGTGATTTCACTAGCCATCCTTGTGACACTGCCGTGATTGGAAAATTCCAACCTGTACCTGGAATCAGCTGCTAACCTGTTTCATCACTCGTTCCTCAAAAGACGAGTCTTCTTTAATCTCTTTTCATCTGACTCGTAAAATATGAAAAGATTGCCGAGTCCTTGGCCTTCCAGCTCGTTAAAGGGACAGGAAGTGCTATCCCTCCTCTAGATTTTAATCTTTTTGGACCTAAGGGATTATTGCACAAAAAGATCGAGCGCTTGTTTTATTCGGCTCGTTAAAACTATCGAAAACTCATCCCTTCTGTATTGTTTTATACTTTTTCAGACCTAAGGGATTAGATGACGAAAAAGGACTTTTGGAGTTAACTTTATGTACCTTTTCAGACTCTCTAAAAATGAAAAGGACCGAGTTATCCTTGTCGTTAGACTCGTTAAATGCATTAAATAGCGACAAACTTGTCTTTAGACGAGAACGAGTTTCACTATCGCTAGGCTCGTTAAAACATAGCGATGGGCTTGCCCGAAGGGAAGGTTATAGAACAAGCATATGTTATCCTCCTCAAGCTTGACAAAAATAAAGAGGTACTGGTCAGCAATGACTGGGGAAAAATTGGGAGAAACTCAAGAAAACTTTGATGGTAGCAAGTCGCTCTTGAACATGACACTTTTCCTCCGTACCACAATCGGGTTGGGTTGTTTCATTCACCGGTCACATCACCATGGTCTCGCCATACCATCCATATTTGGGGTAATGCTACCAATCCATCGCATCAGTGTCACCATATGTTCAAGAGAAGTCGTTCAGAAAAGTCAACCGTGTCCCATCCACTGCCGTACATTATCCTTCATCCCTTCATGACCGCCACCCTGAATCATATGTCACAGATCGTTTTCACCTCCATCAAAATCATTAGCTCCGTTCCGTGTCACTGATGTGGGATTCATTAAGGCCCTCCTTTGACAGATCGCTTCTTGTCGACATCAGCTCATTATCCAAGAAGTTGATCTAGGAACAACCCCTTCAGTACTTTGAAGCTTGCATGCCTCAATGGCAAGTTTCTCACTTCCGGCGACAGGTATACATCAATGACCTTCGACTGAAAGATTTTGCGTGGTGTTCGACGCCAAGTCCTTTATTCACACCACGTAAATTGTACTGCAGTACCTTGAGGGTCATTATCATTATCGGTGATTCCTCTCGCGCTTGTTAACGGTTTACCTCATTGACCGGTAATCAAGCGATGTCTTTCCATGTTCGACTTCAAAACATTTCTCACATGGATCGACTTGTACTTAGAGTGAAGATCGAACGAGTTTGAAGACCCCGGATCTAGTTTCATCCATCCGGGCTGCGATATATATTCAGGAAAGATAAAGACATTGACATGTACATCATTGCAACAGATAATCATCCTCTCCAAAGGATGATAATTTCATCAAAATTATCAGTCTACCATCAGACGATTGTCTGTTCTATGTACAGAAAAACGAATTTATAAAGTTGAGCATGGGAATGCCCGCCTCAGCTAGATCATGAAAGCAGTATGAAAAATAATGTATTGTATTGTATCTTATTACAGGTCTCCTCCTAGCATTGGATGAACTTCGGATCCTCCTGATAAAGCATTTCACCCGATAAACGGCCTCATACTTTAGGGGGCAACTGTTATAGACATTTTTGTGCCTTACAGCATTGAGCATGAAATGTCCATAATATAAGGGATCCAAAGTCCCTAAACATGTTGTTCCTACTCCTAGAGGAACAAGGCGAACAAACCACAGCAATTCACAGAAGTTCTCCACCAGAAACTGCTCAAAAACAAGTCAATTCAGGATCAATTCAGTGGCTCCACTAGCTGTCTGCGCTGAATGTCAAAGCCAACACTAGATACCTGCACTGCAATGCAGGTAGAAGCACTACCAGGGTGCGCTGAGCGAGAGTTGACAAATGGCAAGTTCATTCCAAGAGGTGTCAAGACCCAGGAAGCTTCCAGAATCTTCCTCAATGACACTTGCCTCAGTGAATTCGACTGGTGATGAGTAAGAGGTTCCTAATCTCCAAGTGGAAGCAAGAACCTCCAAGTGGAATCAAGAACTGACAGAGGGAGAGGACACTAGTCAGATCTCAAGCTGACTCATCCTCTCTCCAAACATCTATATATGGATCTCTCCTCCATGAGATCTAGAGAGGCTGGAATTTTGTTATTGCAAAGAATTGCTGTTGGTTTGAGATTGGAATCATTGGGTGCTTAATGCTTTGAAGGGGGTGAAGATAGGAATTCCATTTGCTGGGAAGGAGATGCCGGATTGGAGCCCTCTGGGTTGTATCCCTTCCTGAACCTTGTTATTCATCAATAAAGCTATCTTGGTTTCTCCTATATACTGATGTATCTTTGATGTATGATTGCATTAGTATGTTTAGTTTATTTCTAATCCTGAACTAGTTATGAATATGAATCCATGTCTTGTCTCTTCTTGTGATCTTGCAGAAACCTCTTGAAGCTGGGCGAGCGAGAAGGCAAGTAGCTGGGAACTCTCAAAGAGAAGGGCAACTGGATTGAGGGACAAACGGAAGACACCGGTTAGTCCATCCATCTCTCTTCATTCTTAATTCATAAAGGAAGAATACTAGAATAGCTGTCTCTGTTTGTTGCTAAGGCACTGTCACACCTTAGGTGGATAGAATCGTCCTGCATAGGCATTTTTCCCCACAACACTACCTGCCTATGAATTGAGCTACAATGAGGCTCAAGGGCCTAAATTTTATTATTGAACAATAAGAGAAAACCCAAAACAACCAAAATCCTAACCTGAGGAGATGTAGCACCAAGAGTTTATGGGCCTCGTTGGGGTTAGTTGGGCAGCCAACTTCCCAGGGTCGTAACTTGGTCATATTATCTTTGTTTGACACATATGATATGTCATTGGAAAGATATCTCGAGGGAATATAGTTGTTGATGCAATTTCCTTTAAAATTGTTCAAGGATTTTTTCCAAAAAGAATCATTTAGGGCCTCAAAATGGCTTTGGAAGTTCAGGACCTGAAAAACTATCAAAAATAGTAAATTGTGCTACAATTAGGAAAATAAAAAACTGAAAGAAACAATGGTGAGGGTCTAAGTGGAATAGGTGAGTGGCCACCAATATCCACCTGGACCAGTCCTCCCCCCTTAGGAAGCATTTGTCCCCATCGCATTGAGTTCCTCCATGAGATGAGGAAACTTTTGTTAAACTTGGTCCCTGGTGAGATATTTGCCTTAGTGAAGGATTTGGCCTGCTTTGAAAATTCGATATAGCTTTATCCTCTGTTGTCGAGTGTCCTTGATCTTTGTGTCCATGATTTGATCAGTTGTGGCCTATTCCATGTAGTTCGGATTGAGCTCTATTGATGTGAGTTGTTCTGCAATGTCAGATGTGTCCAAGAATGGTGGAAAGTATGGCCAAAGGTGATCTACATTGAATAGTGGGTGAAAACCAAGGAACGATGGGATACTGAGCTCGAAGTAATTTTCACTGATGGCCTTGGTGATGGTGTATGGCCCATATCGAAGTGGGCAGAGCTTGCGGTGGGGTCTAACAAGGCGCTTCTTCTGCAAATGTAGCCAAAATTTGTCGCCCTCCTGGAACTTGTGCGACACTCGATGCTAATCATGGCATTGCTTTTACTTAGCATTAGCTCTGTGAAATATATCATGGATCTATTGGCAGATGTTTTGAATTCACTAATTGAAATTGTTAGGCCTTTCATTTTCTGACTGCACGTGAGCTGAATCTACTTGAGTGGTTGCAAATGGTATGGCCACATCAATGGGGCATAATGGCTGAAACCCCAGCCCTACCTGAAAGGGGTTGTGGCCTATTGAGTTGTGGAGAGCTCTATTGTAGTTGTGTTGGACATAGGGGATAGTTTCGTCCCATGTGCGTGGATGCTTTGAGTTGTACATGTGTAGAATGTGTACGATCATACTGTTTGGCCATCAGTTTGGGGATGGAAGGTCGTGGACTTAGTAAGTTTTGTATCCAACATCGACCATAGACTTGACCAAAATTCACTCAGAAATATGTTGTCTTGATTTGAAATAATGGATAGTGGGATCCCAAAGTGCACCCACACTCTCTCAAAGAAGAACTTAGCAGTGGCCTCTAATGTGATACTCTTCTTGTAGGCCGCCATGATGGCCATCTTAGAGAATCTATCGATGACCACGAAAACACAATCGTTGTTGTGCTTAGCAGAAGGAAGGCCCGACATATAATCCATGGAGACAAATTCCCAAGGTTGACTAGGAGTAGGTAGAGGAGTATACAGGCCTTGCTTCTTGATGGTTGGTTTGGCAATGGCACAGGCAGTGCATGATCTAATGTACTTCCCAACATCTCGACGAAGTTTCAGCGAATAAAAATACTTTTGTAATATCGCCACTATTTTCTCTACTCTGAAATTTCCAGTAAGCTGACTATAGTGTGCCTCTCAAATCATCTTGGCATGCTCACTTGAAGGAAAACATATGTGTCCCATGTGGCATAACAGTGCATCCTGAAGGTGAAAATTTGGAACTTTCTTCCCTTCCAGGAGTGTCTAGTATATGCTGCCGAATTATGGGTCGCTCTTGTAAAGATGTGGCCACCCTAATATCTCGTGCCCATGGGAGTCGAGCACAGTGATTAGAGCCATAACCAGTGGTCGACTGAGGAAATCAATGATGTTATTGGTGTTTCCCTTCTTATACTTAATGTTAAAATGGAACTGTTGCATATAGGTGGACCATTTGTGATGGCGATCATTCTGCAACTTCCCTCATGTCTGTATGAACTATAGAGGCTGGTGGTCTATGCGGATGACCATTTCCTTCCCTAGAATGTAATTCTTCCAATGATGACAGGCCTGCATAATGGAATACATTTCTTTATTGTAAGTGGGGTACTTTCGGATTGTGTCTGAAAGTGTATTACTGCAGTAAGCCACTGGATGCCCATGCTGAGTAAGAACTGCACTAATAGCATAGTCGGAGGCATCTGTCTCAATCTCAAATTGTTGTTTTAGGTCTAGTAATGTGAGCACTGGTGTAGAACAGAGGAAATTCTTCAACTCAGAGAATGCTCGTTGTTGGGTTTCCAACCAAAAGAAATTTTCCTTCGTTCTTCTCTTGGTGACTTGACTTAAAGGCCAAGTGATATGAGAGAACCCCAACACAAACCTATGGTAGAAATTGACAAGACCCAAAAAGATGTGGAGCTCCGTTAGAGTGGTTGGGGTTGGCCAATCCTGAATGAATTGTATCTTGCACGGGTCCACATGTATACCCTACTCATCAATGATGTACCCCAAATATTGAACCTAGGTACAACCAAAGGTGCATTTCTCCACATTAGGAGATTTTTGAGGTCTAAAGTGGGCCTCCTAAGGAAATTATAAAATAATAGTGGAAATAATAAAATAAGATTAGATTACATCATCAAAATTTAGAGGGAAAAATGCAAAAACTATTTTTTCAACTGGTATTTTCAACTTATCTCCCTATGGGTTTACTCAAATTTCAAGCGGAACCACTCATTGGATGTAGAATTTGATTCCTCATCCAAGGAATACCCATGTTCCACACTTTCAATGGACCCTGCTACACGAAAAATGAGAAATACATGAAAAACGTGATTGCAATCACGTTTTTTCATGTATTTTTCATTTTTCGTGTAGTAGGGTACATCAAAAGTATGCAACATGGGTACTCCTTGGATGAGGAATTAAATTTTGCATCCAGAGAGTACTCCTTCTTGAAATCTAAGTAAAAACTTAGGGAGATAAGTTCAAAATACGAGTTGAAAAAGTAGTTTTATTATTTTATTGTTTTTTAATCTTTTTACTTTTTTACTCCAAAAATGGTGAATCATCCCCCATGGTTGACATCATCATCTTGAATCCTATTGGTTCTTATAAAGTTTATTTTGGTTGTACATTTTTCTCAGGAGGCCCATTTTAGACCTCAAAAGTCCCCTAATGAGTTAACACACAACTTGTGTTGTCGAAGGGTTTGAAGGACCTGTTGAATATGGTGTGTGGTATAAGTAAATTCTCTATGTCGACAAAGACAATTCCTCTAGCTCGAGAGAGGGTCTAGTCACAAACACAAAATCTATGGAAAAATACCTTAAGCTAGAATCAAATAAGAGGGCCTACCTCTTAGAACGCTATTCTGCTTGGTGATGATCCCGCTTCCTTACTCCAACTACTTTTCATTTCCTTCCTTCGAATACCTAAAACAAGAAAACAAACAACAACAACAAATGTGATAGCATACAAATTGCATTCAACATACTTAACAGGTCAAGGAACATTAAGCCATCAAATTTAAGATAACACTTTAATGTAGGAAATCAATAAATAGTTGTATTCATATAAGTTTAGAAAGAGATTACAACCAATGCCTTGACATTGTTGGTCTCCTCTTATGTATCTAGGTTCCCACACCTTACTAGCATCTCATGGATAGCCCCAACAATGGAAGTTTTAAGGATTATTCCCTTTAGTCTCAAACCAAACCAAACACACTATTTTCCCTCAAACATAAACTAGAGAGCCACAAGCTATAGATGTCTTGCTGATTATTCAAGCTCCAAAAATACTAAGACTGAAAACTACATCCAAAAAGTAGTTTAGCTTGGGAAAGGAGGGGCTTATATAGCTTTGATGGAGGGGATACAGTTCTTGTTATCATGGGAGAGGCCTTATCTCTTTGGTTTGTTCCATCCTAATAGGGGAAAGGAACCTAAACTAACTTCCTCGGCTCCATCCATCCCAACCATTTACCAAACTTTCATTACAAAGCTTCTAGATCTGGAAGCTTTGACACCATATTTAAAAAAATTGCCAAAAGACGATTGGTGTGACTGAGACAAGTCTCATTAGCGTTGATCAGTGCTAGCCCCAATGTTAAACTCTGCAGATTAGTGGGGGAGATGAACTGGTCATTAGCGTCGGTTTTGTAAACTGGGGTAAAAGGAAGATTCTTGGGAAATGATGCAAAAGGGAAATGTTCTGGTCATGAAGAGGGACATAATGGGAGTTTCTTCATGATGGGAAAACACATGAGGGTCACTGTAGAGGTCCTCCGGGATCATGGAACGGGGAGTACAGGGACATCAACAAAATTTTGTGTAACAGATTCCCCCTAAAGTGTGAAGGTCGAACTAGAGTGAGGGGTGAGATGCTTTACAAGTAGATGCGGGGAACTCAAGTCCATCGTTGGAAAACCTGTAAGCAAGCATACATGTACATATCTGAAATCTGAAGTCATGCCCGATAAACATGAGAGGCATATACAAATACATGAATCCATTGTATAGGCACAGCTATCCATAAAAAAAGATCATGTGCATGGATCCTTGGCATGGACGCATCCATCCGACTGGAGGGATCATATGAAATAGATCCATGGCATGGGCGCAACCATCTTCCTAAAGAATCATGTATATAATCATGAATGACTCATTACTCCTTGCAACCGATACTTTTTTAATCTAAGCCCAAGGTCTTGTGCTCCAACATGACCCGATCAAAGTAAAAATTCTAACATGTGAATAAATGTGTTGAAGTCGAACATGTTAGAACGTTTCTTGATTACCAGTCAATGATGTGAACCGTTAACAAGCGCGAGAGAAACCACCAATAATGGAAATGTCTCTCAAGGTACCAACAACACAACTCATGGGGTGTGAATAAGGAACTGAAGTTGAACACTCATGAAATCATTTGATCGAAGGCCAATGATGAGAACCTGTCATCGATTGCGAAGAACTTTCCATTGAGGCATGCAAGCTCTAAGGTATTGGAAAGGAGTTTCTAGATCAACTTCCTGGACAATAAGCTAAAGTTGATAGGAAGTGATCTACCGAAGGAAGGTTATAATTAATCCTTCATCCTCGACACGAAACGGGAACACAATGAATGTGAGTAATTCAAGATGATCAGACAATGTACAGGTAGGAATACATCTCTTGAATATGGATGACACGACTTCGGAGTTTGGTAGAATTTGACATCATAGGATCAAAGGTCATGGTGATGTGGAATAGATCATATGAGAGGTTTAAATTGGATAACCCAAAACCCGACACGAACAACAGATGATTGTTAATGTTCAAGAGCGACAGGCTGCCTCAAGTGAATACAACTAATGAAATACTTCCAATTTTCCCTCACCATTTATGGCGAGTACCCTAGTTATTTTTACACAAGAGTGATGGGGATAACATATGATTGTAATATAAGTCCATCCTTCGAATGAATCCGACCTAGTAAGATTAATGAGCCCTAGGAAGGAAAATCTCATGTTTGTCATGGTGACGAATAACGATGTCGTTTAATGTTTTAACGAGTCTAAAAAGAGTGTAACTCGGTATCTTTTTCCTATTTAGAGAGTTTGAAAAAGACATGGAAAATAAAAATTTGCATGGTCCCTTTTCATACATTTGTGTCTCTCGAGCCCAAAAAGGTAGAAATCAATACTTGAGAGAACCGCTTGACCATTTCAGTCAAGGAGTATCTTTTTCGTAAATTGTTTATCCCAACCTGAAAAAGGGGTAAACGCATACTAGGTAAACAACATTTCACAACCTATAACACGTTAAAAAATGACAAGAGCTTGACAATCTTTTCATGTTTTAAGAGTTGGAAAAGAGCTAAAAGAAAACCCCCCATTTTTATTCTCTTTAACGAGTCAAAAAAGGGAAAATATACTCGGCAACTTTTTCATCTTTTATGAGTCAGAAAGAGCTTAAAGGTGATTCGTCCTAGAGGAATGAGTGGTATAAAGGGTAGCAATTGGTTCCGACAATGGAGGAACTGCTCAAAACATGTAATGGTCAATAGGCTGGCTAATAAAACCACTCATTACTACAGTTCCTTACGAAAGGAAAAACAACCAAGTGAAAGCATATGATTAGCCAAAGAGATGGTGGCGATGGAATAAAACAACCAAGGCTCATCTAGTAGAAATAAGCTGATTAAAACGACAATCATGAGATGTAAATCAGGCATGGGTTCATTTTTACACAATCTTGAACCATGGAGAACTCTGCTTGGATTTAGTTTCATGTTTACACAAGCTTGAAACGAAAAACTATGCTTGAGATAAGTTTGCATGCCCCTGGAATAAAGACTCAATTTTAGGTACATGCCCCCCTAGCTTCATTTCATTCAACTAGGTGAATGGAATGAAGGTTCACTTTCAAGATCCAGGAAAGACTCGACAAGGATTTTATGAGATCTTAATCAAAGAATCGATTTGGAAAAGGGAGGTGCTTCATTTTTTAATGAGGTTGACACAGTAAAAGACTATCCTTGAGACCCTTGTTTCATTTTTTAATGAGCTTGACACAAAACAAGGAACTATGTTCACAGTCCTTGACTCATTTTTTAACGAAGTTTTCACAAGACAAGGAACTATCCTCATGACTCCTTGTTTCATTTTTTAACAAGGTTGACACAAGACTGGAACTATCCTCATGATTTCTGTTCATGACCCATAAGAGAACATGGCTCCCAAGAGGTCTTCACTATATAGAAGAACCATGCCCTTGGAGGAATACATGTCATTTGGTACCAAAGACAAATCGAGATCCAATGCCCCTAGTACATAATGTAAAATACCATCTGTGTGATCATCAATAGATGCGGAGACAGAATGGATAGCCACATAATTGACCTATGGCAGGGAAGGTACTTCTTGCAAACAAGAGCTGATAGGGGACGATGGTGGCAAAGGAGGCTCCTGGTGACCAATGAATGACAGTTGATCAATCGTCACAATTATCCCTTCATGCGGAAAATGGACCACATGGAAAACTGAAGAAAGAAGACCTCCCATGACATAAACATAGTCACGTCAAAGGAGAAGATTGAAATCTAAGGGACCTTGGACTACCATCATGTCTATATAGATGGTCTTTCCTCCCAAAGTAATAGTTAACTTTGAAAGGATCCCTAAGGGTTAAATGGTTCCTCCGTTGAAAGCCAACAGATTTTGGGTGACAGGCATAAGATGTGGGGAGCCCAAATATTTCCAACTAGTAGAATACATGATGCTAACAAATGCATCTTCATATAATATAGTGCCATGTACTACCATATTATAGGTTTGTATTGTGATCCGGAAAGGAACATAAGATGGAAGGCAGAAAGAAGTCAATTTACTCCAATCAAGAGAAATGACATAACTACTTGGTGGGGTATCATATGATTTCCCCCATGCTCTACAGAAATAGGAGAAGGACTCTCATGAAAAAACGCGATGGGAGGGTCACTCTTTGATTCATGAGAATCTGAGGAGATGAGAAGAACAAGAGTAGTATTATCACCACTCTCTTCAAGAACAGAGTGAACAACTAAAGGCAAAACCAATTCGACACTCTTTTCGACCAATGTTTGGTCTGGAATAGACATAAGAGAGTCATGCTCAAGAAGAGCAGGATGGGCAAGAGATGAATCCAAGTTAATATCTTTACCAACTAAGAGTGGGTTAGAAGAAAGCCTTTGATAACCAACAAGAAGTTGGGGTTGAGCTGTATGGTTTTCCAAAATTTTGGAATCTCAATCCATAAGAGGAGAAAGGTGAAGAAGATGCTTCCCTTCTCATAACCTACAGGGGAATCTAATCTTTCCCTTCTTCTTACCATCATTAGCTGAAGGTGTAGCATCAACATGATCTCCAGAGGTTGACGGGGATGGTCACTTTAGGTCTTGAGACCATGCCTATAATACTCTGGGAATGCCAAGACAATCTTGAAGGAGATGGTCACCCTTACATAGCCTACAAGGGAATTTTTGCTTTCGTGGAGGATTGGAAGGTTTGTCTACGGGAGGTGCATTTGGAGTAAAAACTGCATGGTTTTCCTCTTGCTTATCTATCTTCTTCTTCTTCATCTTCTTCTTCTTCATCTTCTTCTTCTTCTTCTTATCCTTTTGGTTAGTGGATTTCAAACTTTCACTGGGCGAAGTAGAAGAGAAGGGTGAAGAAATAGGGGAATAAGGTGAGAGGTCAACCTTAGAATCAACATGATGTGGTTCAAATGAAGGAGATGGTTCGGTAGGGGTCGGGACACTCGAGACCACTGAGGTAAAAAATAACCAGATAGGTAAACCAATGGTTAACCCAGGGAGGGACAATGTTTCCATATAGTGAGCACCAGCATTTCCAAACGAAGGAAAAGGACTAGGATTCCAATATGAGGGGAATCCTTGACTAGTAGACTCTAGAAATGTTGCCATTGGAATCAACCCTAAAGAATTACTAAGGAAGATAAATTTAACTAGGAATATTTCATGGGAAGTTAATTTTAAAACACTGAAACAAAACTTTTCCTTTTCACTTTTTAAGAGTCGAGAAGAGGGAAAAAGGTGACTCTAGTATCTTTCAGTTTGAACGAGCTCGAAAGGACAAGTGCTCAATGATATTTTAAATTTAAATAGTCAAAAATACCAAAATGATTGCTCTGGATGATCTAGGCAAAAGGATTACCAGGTAACCGTGAACCACAAAATACCTCTCAGCAAACCGAGAAGTACAGGAAGGAAATCTCCCTGGATGTTGTGTTCGGTGTATCACATTTACAAGGCAAAAAACTCGGCTTCCGACGGATAAAGGATTTCAGAACTAGTGGAGTCTCCCTTTATATACTCGATGGTATAGGGAGAAAAATTCCATACTAGCGCTATCTAGTGCCAAAGTGAATGACAACTGCTAGGTTTAAAGACGTCAGAGCATGTCGCTAGCCTAGACCTTCTAAATTTGATTGTTAGGTTTCAATTCTTCCTCAGGTTAATTCAATAGATTTTAATGGTTGATCTTGAATTAGGTTTCAATTACAAGGCCCTTCTACTGTCAACTGAAAAAAATCCTACATGCACCTATATGAGAAAACAAATATTTGTCTTCGATGAAAGTTAACACTAATTGAGAGATAGAGAACACACAATCAATGCAACAATCAAAGAATAAAATATTTCACTAATAAATATCCAAAATGCACTGAATCTTCTTATCAAATGCACTTCAACTCGTCCTTTTAACAATAAAGAGAATTCATTTATTTTCAAATAAAAATGATGATGCAACTCTAGTCTTAAATGATGCTAGCTAATGTAACATATTGATTCAGCGAACTAGAATTATGTATTTTTCAATGGAATGATAACATGAATCTTTCACAAACACTTCAATGAATTTTTTTCAAAACAATCAACATCAATCAAATGGAAATCATGAAAAGGGAATTCCTTCCAAACCATTGATGCAATGATTCAATCAAGAACAAGACAAGCAATGTAATCTATGCCCGAAAAGAGACGCTTAATCAAGAGAAGAACAAACAAAACTTTTCAAACTTGTTTAATTGAAATCAAAGCGATAAAAGGACTAAAAAATGAAAATGCATGGAGAAGCTAACCAACAACTTGACTTGCTGAGAACATAAACAACTAAATGGATGACAACCTAGATTCCCTAGGGCCACAAACCATCCAAAGACTAAAAAAATCAAGTAAAAGAAGGAAAACCAAACAAGCACACAAACCAAGCCAATGAATCTTTCCAGTTAGGGAGAACACAAGAAAAACAAGCTAAGAGGGAGAAATTAAGAGGGCAAGACACACTGGTTATGATCCATGAGAAACCCTGATCTTCACTTATAGGAATTGGCATGACTTCCTACGTTGATCGACACGACCGACATGACTAGCCAGACTACAACGAGCACTAATAGGCCTGATCAACATGACTGTTTGACCAAAAAGAGCGTTGATCGAGGGATTTAAGAAAAAAATAAAAATTTCCAAAGGCCAAGATTAGACCTGCCACTGTAAATCTCAGACTCAGAGCAGTAAACCAGGCAAAGCATAGAAAACTAAAGGGAAATAGTGATACTAGAAAATTTCACACAAAACCATGAAATGACAATCGATCAAACACAAGGATTGGCTCCCCAATATGGTCGCCAATTTGTAGTGCAGGTAAATTCTCGATGTGAACAAAGATAATTCCTCTAGCCTGAGAGAACGGGTCTAGCCACAAACAAAAAATCCATGGAAAACTTCCTTAAGCTAGAATCAAATAAGAGGGCCTACCTCTGAGAACGCTATTCCATTTGGTGATGATCTTACTTCCTCACTCTAGCTACTTTTTGTTTCCTTCCTTCGAATACCTGAAACAAGCAAACAAAAAACAACAACTGATGTGATAGCACACAAATTGCATTCAACCTACTTAAGAGGTTAAGGAACATTAAGCCATCAAATGTAAGATAACACTTTAATGTAGGAAGTGAATCAATAGTTGTATTCATATAAGTTCAGAAAGAGATTACAACCAATGCCTTGACGTTGCTGGTCTCCTCTAACGTATTCGGGTTCCCACACCTCCACTAGCATCTCATGGATAGCCCCAGCAATGGAAGTTTTAAGGCTTCTTCCCTTTAGTCTCAAACCAAACCAAACACACTATTCTCCCTCAAACATAGACTAGAGAGCCACAAGCTATCTCCAAAAATACTAAGACTGAAAACTACATCCAAAATCTAGTTCAAATTGGGAAAGGAGGGGCTTATATAGCTTTGACGGAGGGGAGATGGTTCGCTTTATCATGGGAGAGGCCTTATCTCTTGGGTTTTTTCCATCCTAATAGCGAAAGGGAACCCAAACTGACTTCCTCGGCTCCATCCATCCCAACCATTTACCATACTTCCGTTACGAAGCTTCTAGATCTGGAAGCTTCGACTCCATATTAAAAAAACTAGTGAAAAGAGGATCAGCGTGATTGAGACAAGGCTTAGTAGTGCTGATCGGCACTAGTCCTAGTGTTAAACTCTATAGCTTGGCATGGGGGATGAACTGGTCATTAGAACTGGTCTTGTAAACTGGGGTAAAAGGAAGATTCTTGGGAAATGATGCAAAATGTTCTCCTAATGAAGAGGGACATAATTGGAGTTTCTTCATGATGGAAAAACACACGAGGGTCATTGTAGAGGTCCTCTAGGATCAGGGAATGGGGAGTACAGGGACAGTGACAAAATACTGTGTAACATGGTGAAGGTGCTATTTCCAACTCTAGATGAAGATCAATATGCCATCTAAATACACTACCACGATTGAATTGGTGAAGGGTCGCAAGATGTCGTGCATCAGTCTCATGAATATTGTAGGGGTGTTCGTCAATCCGAATGGCATGACTAACCATTCGAAAAGGTCCTCCTTCGATTTTAAGGAAGTCTTCCACACATATGAGCGTTCGATAGGCACCTGGTGATAACCTAACTTCAAGTCAATCTTGCTGAAATATTTCCCCCTTGAGCTAGTCCAGAAAGTCATAAATTTTTAGTATTGGGTACCTATTCTGGATAGTTATATTGTTTAGTGCCTGATATTCAATACAAAGCATATAGGTCCCATTCTACTTTTGTACCAATACAATCGAGCTCCCACAGGGTGATGAGCTTGGCCTGATGTGCCCTTTTTACAGTATTTCCTGAATATGGCTCTTTATCTCATCATTCTCCAGAACAAAGCATCGATAGATTGGTCCATTGGGCAGTGACGCGCCTGGGGTCAGATCGATGGAGTGCTTGAACTGATAGTGTAAAGGTGCCCCTATGGCTAAGGCAAAAATATCCCTATACTCCTCCATGACCTTGTCCATTTGCTACTTCTATGCAGAGGAGCCCTGCATAGAAGCTGTGGCCACAATCTTCTTCTTGCCTTGGGGACGAATCATAAGAAAAAAAAACTTCCTGGTCTGGGAAATGATCTTAGTGTATTTCTTTTTAGTGATCAAAGAGATGGTGATAGACGCGGCTACCTCTGGTATCCTATACAACTTATTAGCCAAAGTAATAATCATAGAACAAGGTCTAGACTCATATAAAAACATGTCACTTTCACAAGTATGGTTGTTCTAACAATACATCACAAACTTAAAGAGGAGAAACATCACACAGTACCTCATCCATGAAGGGATTGATGCTGTAGGGAAGGAAACAATGTTGATTGACACGAAGATCTTGTCCTTGGTGAAACAACCCGATGGTGTACACCTGTGGATGTGATGTAGTCTTTAGGCCCAACCGCTTCACGACCTCTACTGAAATGAGGTTCTTTTGGCTCTTGCTTTCGACAATGAACTGCAGTGGAGAACCCTTCACCCACACCTGTGAGTGGAAGAGGCATTCCCCCTCCTCTGGATCTTCAGGTGCAATTTTTTGGATCTTTGTAGTGGCCAAAGTGGCACTAGGCTCCACATTAATGATCTACTTCCCTTTGTCAGTTCCCTTATCAGGTTCTGATTCAGATTCAAAACCTATGACTAATTTGGAAGCCTTCAGCTCAGACACCAGTGACTGGTTGGCCTGACATTCACTTGTCTTGTGAGTGGATCTCTTCTGGAACTCACACCATTTTCCTGTGTCCTTCTTTGTCTTCATGGTGTTGTTCTTTTCTTGTAGTTTCAACGGGTTCTCCTGGGTAGCCCCGCCTTGGCTTGGTCCTTTGTTCTATGGTTTAGAGGCACCTTTTGCTTGCTATGGATTCGCAGATCCAAAATCTTGCTTGTTCTATTTAAACTTCTGCTTAATCTTTACAATGTATTGGTAAGTCATGCCGAACAAGGAGATTTCCATGAACTCCATCTCGTCTTGGATGTACTTGTGTAGACATCCATGATACTTGAACACCAAATGTTGCTCGATATCCTTGATACCTAGCTTCATGCAAATGGTATGAAAAGTATTTGTGAACTTTGGCACATCTTGGTCCCTTCCCTACCGTAGCATGGTCCACTTTATGTATTTATCTTCACAGCTCCCGACAGGGTAATACTGTTCCTTGGTGGTGTCTTGGAAAGAATTCCAAGTGGGTGCGGCAGAAAACAATGAGGGTTCACTCTCATCCTTTTGTTCATAGTAGGCTTCCCACCATTCCTTAACGTGTGGGGCAGCTTTGAGAAGTACAAAAGTAATCTTTTTCCGATTGGAAAATTCATGAACTGAAAAATATCCTTCCAACATATTTAACCATTTATCTACGGCGTATGAATCTATTAGGCCTTCAAATATGGGAATATTGAAGTTAACTTGTACCTTAAAAGGAGTAGCACCTCTAGAGTGGTTTCTAGATGAAGATGGATTTCCTGTGGGTAGTTGTCAAAGGATATGGGAAAATTTATTCATCATTCCATCCCTCTGTCACTCGAGGGCTTCCTCGAGCAACATTTTGAAAGGATCTCCTGCCCCATCGTCTTTCTTTTCTTCCACCATGGGAGGTCACCAGGTTTTACGAGGTTGATCCTGAGACGGTTCAACCAGATCGATCCCTAACTCCTTATACCCTGACCTTGTTGGGGACATGCAAAGAAGAAAACAGAAAGAGAAGACCGCTCTCATAGCACTAATTCGAACTTCAACATGAATGCTAAAAATTACAGATATAACCATAAACATAGAGATGCAACAGAAAAACACTTCATTTCATTATTAGAAAATTACTGAACTATGCTTACAAACATAATGGAAATACGATAGCTCAGGCAATTGTAGCTTATCTCTTAGAAGAGATGTGGTAGGTACATGCCTCTAAATTGAGTTACAATGAGGCTCAAGAACCTTTTCATTATTGAAAAATAAGAGAAAACCCTAAAAAACCAAAACCAAAACCCGAGGACATGTAACACCAAGAGTTTATGGGTCCCGTTGGGGTTAGTTGGGCAGCCAACTTCTCGGGGTCATAACTTGGTCAGATTATCTCCATTTGATGCATATGATATCTCCTTGGAAAGATCTCTCTTAGGACTATAGTTTCCAATGTGATTTCCATAGCAATCACCAAAGGAATGTTTCCAAAAAAGCATCGTTTAGGGCCTCGAAATGGTTACGGAAGTTCATGACCTGAAAAACTGCCAAAAATAGTAAACTATGCTACAATTAAGGAAGTTGAAAAATTGAAAGAAACAATGGTGAGGGTCCAAGTGGAATAGGCAGGTGGCCACCAATATCCACCTAGATCAACATCACTCTTGGTGTGTTATAGGTCTATTTGGGCACATCACTCCTGACGATCAGATCAATACAATTAGGGCTCATCAAACCCTAATTTAGTTGTTACATGCCTTAGACAGTTCATCAAAATGAATGCTTCCATCCATGAAATTTTCCTTATTTGAAAACCTATTGAAATGCCTCCTTGGGACACCAGCCCATCCTTAGTCAGGGGTAACTATGGTGTAGAGCAGGTAGGCGCATTCATGCCTGCACTGCAGTGCACTTAGGCCCGCTTTGACCTGCGCTGGGCGAGAATGAGTGAAATTGGGATAGGATTCTGGGAATATTCCTTGATTCTAGAGCATTCTAGAAGGATGCCCAACTCTTATCTCATCCTATGAGGTTAACTTTGGATAGGCTATGAATCAATTATCCCTTTATCCTCTCATCCCTTTCTCCATGCAAACTAACTCCAATTTTGGAAAACAATTCAATGCCCAATTTATGACATAACCACTTGCATTTCCATATAAATTCACCACTTATCATAGTGAACAAGGGGGATGGAATTTGAAGATTGTAGAGAAATATTGTTGGTTTTAGACTTGAGTTCATTGTCAAGTAATTTTATGCTACTAGATTACAGTGCTATTGGTGTGATGAGGGTTTGGACTGAAGATGGATGAGTGATATGGGATCGAACCACATTGGGTGTAACTCCTACTTCTACAATCAATAAAGTTGTTTGTTCCTTTTCACATATTCTTGTTCATATCTATGATACATATATGTTTAAATGTTGTAGATTTCATTTATTTATAGTAGATAGATCATATGATTTTATCATTTTCATCTTCTATTTCTGTTGATAGGTACCAATTGAGTGAATTCAGTTTGAGCAGAAGCGACGAGAGCAATTCAAAGGAGATCAAAGGAAGAGAAAGATCACAAATAGGTTCCTTCATCTCATCTATCTATTATAGGAAAAGTTTAAACCACTTTCTTTTTGTTTTTCTAAGTGTAACTACCCACTTAGGGAAGATGTACTTATCTGTAGGTATAAATTCCATATAACAAAATGGCGACCATACCAAGGAACGACTGTCATTCCTGGTAGTTTACCCTTATCATATTACATCCTAGTAGACTTTACTTGACTTCATTGATCTCTTTTCAGTCATTTTGAAGTGTCTTTTGGTCAAAATGTGTGCTTGAATGTCTCTTGATTGGACTCTTTGGCACTAGCACAGTGTTGGTCTTGACACAGTGTGCTACAGAGTAGCCTTGGCTTAGATTCAGTGCAATGCAGTGCACTGTCTCCCACTCAGGGATGCGCTAATCCCTCTCAAGCTAAAAGCCCATCTTTGGCTTGGTTTTTTCCAAATTTGTTTTTGATGTTATTTGCTAAAAGATCAATGTTTCCTATGGTTCTGAAATCAATTTGCATTTCTTCTCCTAGCCCTACTTTGGCCTTGATTGTTTAGTGTTTCTTAAGATATTTCTTTATCATTATCAATTCATTGTCAAAGTTAGCTTACATTCATTAGTATTTACTTTTCTAAAGAAGAATTGTCATAAAGTCTTCATTTCCTTGAAAAAGAAATTGTCGTAAAGTCTTCGTTTCTTGTGAAAAGCATTGATTGATCATTTGTGCTTTTAGCTTCTTTGTGTTCATCTAAATATTAAAGGAGTGAAAAGAAAAACATGCATAATGCATTTAGAAGTTTGTGTGTGCTTGTAGGAATGGTATAGGGAAAGTTGCATTAGATGTGCTCTATGCTCTTTGTTTAGAGATTCAGATTGCTCTATCCCTTTTAGTTATGGTTTTCATTGTTTAAATCAAATGAAAATAATTTTTCTCATCATAGTTGCATTGTACGGTGAACCTGAAAGGCAATTTTTTAAACAAGATCAACTAAAATTTATCTCAATTAACCTAATGGAGCATTGTAACTTAATGCATAACATTTAGAGGTCTAGGATAGAGACGTGTTCCAGTGTCGTTAAACATAGCAGATGTTGCTAGCGGTCTACTATACATTCTGAGTGTGATACCTCATTCCATGTGCATAAATATATCGTAGCTCATCCACGTACTTTCGGGTATATCGGGTAGTGTTATAGTACAAAAAGTATATGGGAATTCTCTCACTGTGCGGTTTCGCATTAGACCATGCTAACACGGATTGGGCCTCCATGTACTTTTTGGTATAGTTGGGAGGACTACATTAGGTTGCTATCCATCCATAGGTAATCGAGTCAGTCGCCTTGTATATTGTGATACACCAAAAACAACATTCTGGGAGATTGCCTACGCGTATGTTAAGTCCTTGGTTTAGTGAGGCGGTATATTACAGTTCACAATTACTTGGTAATCCTTTTGTCTAGATTATCCCTTTTTTGTTTTGTTATGTTATTTTGATTAAAATAAAATTAATTGACCGCGGATAACATCCTACACATCACTCCTTAGTTTATATTAGGTTGAGACCTATGGCAACAACTCCGGAGTCCACCGATCGAGGAATTCCTTTTGATGGGAATCCTAGTCCTTTTCCTCCTTTCAGAAATATTAGTGCTCCTTATATGGCTACATTGTCCCTTTTGAGACTTACCATCGGCTTTCTAGTATCGTTGTTCTCAACCTCCTTAGCCACGCAATTGAATATTCCTACAATTGGACAAAATCAACCTCCAGTTGATCCTAAGTTTGACTCTTTACCTTCTTCATTGGTTGTTTCTTCCTCCCCTTCTTCCTCTTCGCCTGGTGAAAGTATTGACACTAGTAACCAGGTGGATAAGAAGAAGAAGAAAGGGAAGAAGAAGAAGAAGAAGAAGAAGAAGAATAAGAAAATTCAACAGGGGGGCTACCAAGCAACCATTTCTTCAAATGCAACTTAATGATTAACCGTCTAATAAGCCTCACAAAATTTGGTATCTTTGCAAACTTTGTATGGGAGACCATCTTCCTCGAAATTGTTCTGGTATTATTCAGATCTTAGAAGAATGGTCTTCTTGTTCACATCATCCCATGTCATCATCTTCTGGAGATCATGTTGGTTACACACCATCAACTAGTGGTAGTAAAGTTCATGGAAAGAAGGTTAAATTTAAGTTTCCCTGCAGGTTATGTGAAGGGAATCACCCCATTCACCTTTGTCCCTAGCTGGATGAAGCCCAAAAAGTATTTGATAACCATCCTGCTTCTCCACAATGACTTCCATTTGGTTACAGGAGACTGTCCCTTAATCCTTCACTAGTTGATGAAGTGGCTGGCTCAAATCAACCATTGGTCAAACCCACTCTCTGAATGTGAATCCCATGCATCTATACCTGACCAATCAAAGGTCGAGGAAACATTTGACCTGATTTCACCTTAAGTTAATCGTACCTTTCCCGTAGAGAGTGAGTATGATACTACTTAGGTTCTTTTCATTTCTTTAGATTCCAATGAGCTTCGAGGCAACCCTCCTATTCCATCAAGACAGGAGGAAAATCCTCCCGTTCTTGTAACTCAAGGGGGGTAATTATCTCATTCTTATGGTACCCCCTCCAAGTAATCTATTCACTTCCTTTGATTGGAATCCACTGGCAAGATGATGTCTTCCTTCTTATGTGCCCTTCTAGATCATAGTACAAGTTTATAATATGATTATATCTGGCACTATTATAGATGAATGTGCATCTGTGAGTATCCTTTCCTCCACTACTTGGCAGGCGCTCGATTTACCGCCACTTGTGCCTGTTACCTAGAATCTATTGGCTTTTAACAAAGGAACCAATCAACCATTAGGGATCCTTCCTCAGTTTCCTATTACTTTGGGAGGAAAAATTGTTTATCTAAATGTGATGGTAGTCCCAAGCCCTTTTGGTTGCAATTCACTTCTTGGGTGCGACTATCTTTATGTCATGGGAGCTATTGATTCAACATTCTTTCGAGTGATGTGTTTCCCGCATGAAGGTAGAATTGTCACCGTTGATCAACTTTTGTTTCCCAGACCAAATATGGCTTCGAGTCAACCATCTTCCCTAAATGTTCCTTTTGTCCTAGTGATATCTTCCTTGCCATGGGTCAATTATGTGGCAACCCATTCCATGCCTACATCAGCGGCCAATCAATTTCATGAGGTTGTGCATTATGTACTTGGGGCATTGGAACCCGATCTCTCTAATGGATTCCTTGATACGTATCCCTTCCAGAGCATTGTTCTCCCATCTGATGAGAACCTCTTGGAAGTCATGACCTGTTATGGGTTGCGATCAAGGAATCATGAGCATAGTTACTTGTCTTGTGTCAAGCTCGTTAAAAAATGAAACAAGGAATATGAGCATAATTCCTTGTCTTGTGTCAAGCTCGTTAAAGAATGAAACGAGGAATATGAGGATAGTTCCTTTACTGTGTCAACCTCATTAAAAAATGAAATAGATCGCAGAGCATAGTTCCTTGTCTTGTGTCAAGCTCGTTAAAAAATGAAACAAGGAATCAAAGCATAGTTTCTTGTCTTGTGTCAAGCTCGTTAAAAAATGAAACAAGGAATTTGAGCAGAATTCCTTGTCTTGTGTCAAGCTCATTAAAAAATGAAACAAGGTCCCCTGGAGAAAAGTTCCAATTCAAGTATTTGATTAGACCTTGTAAAATCCTAGTTGAGTCTTTCACTCGATCTTGTAAATTAACCTTCATTCCATCCACCTGATAGCCACGAGTAGTCTACTTAGGTGAGTGTAATGAAGCTTGGGGGGCATGCACCTAGAATCAAGTCATCATGTTGGGGGCATGTAAACCAATCTCAAGCATAGTTTTTTCATGGTTCAAGCTTGTGTAAAAATGAACCCAGCTTGTGTAAAAATGAAACTAAATCCAAGAATATTTTTTTGTTTCAAGCTTGTGTAAACATGAAACTGAATCCAAGCATAGTTCCCTATGGTTCAAGCTTGTGTAAAAATGAAGACATCCTCATTTTAACCCCCGTGATTTCCCTTCTATCAGCCTCTTCCATCAGATGAGACTTGGTTTTTCTCCTTCCATCATCACTATCTGCTTGGCCAATCATACGCTTTCACTTGGTTTTTTTACCCTTTTTTGAGGAATAGTTGCAATGAGTGGACCTCTTATTAGCCAGCCTTTTCACGTAAATCAACATGTTTTTAGAAGTTCCAACATCACCGGAACCAATTACTCTCCTAGACACCACTCATTCCTCTAAGTGGAGTCCTCTCTAAGCTCTTTTTAAACTCATGAAATATGAAAATATTGTTGAGCACTTTTCCTTTTCAGTTCATAAATGGATTGGAAATGAAATCTACTCAGTATAAGTTTAACCCTTTTCTAGACTAAGATAAATTATTTACGAAAATGGAATACGTTGATCGAACATGGTCAATAGGTTCTCTCTTGTATTATTTATTTTTTTTTGGACTTGAGAGACAAATTTACCAAAAAGAATTTCTAGATTTTTCTTTTTGTCCCTTTTCAAACTCTCTAAACATGAAAAGGACCAAGTTCTCATTATCGTTAAACTCGTTAAAACATCAAATAGTGACAAACTTGTCCATCATGACAAGACCGAGTTTTAGCTTCGCTAGACTCGTTAAAACATCACATAGTGATGGATTCACCTAAAGGGTGAAATTATACTACAAGCATATGTTATCCTCCTCAAGCTTGTTAAAAAATAAAGAGGTACTGGTTATCAATGACTGGGGAAAATGGGAAAAGGGATAAATCACTTTATGGTAGCAAGTCGCTCTTCGACATGACACTTTCACTTCATCTCTATGACTATTTCAGTTGGGTTATCTGCTTGATGGTTATCATACCTATGGTCTATCACGCCATCCATCACTTTGGTTTTGGGTCAATGCTTCTAATTCATTCAGTGTCACCAACATGTTCAAGAAAAGTCACTGAGTAAACTTCATCCTTTGCAATACTCATAAACCTTAATTTTCATGATCATCATTCTTGAACATTGTGTCGTTAGTCACATTCTGTCTTCAAAATCATTACACTCGTTTCACGTCATTGATGGGGGATACGTCAAGGACCTCCTGTGACGAGTTGCTTCTTGTCGACATTAGCACATTATCCAAGAAGTTGATTTAGAAACACCCTTCTAGTACCTTGAGGCTTGCATACATCAATGGAAAGTTTCTTACTTTCGGCGACAGGTTGACATCACAGGCATTCGACCGAAAAACTTTGTATGGTGTTCGACATCAAAACATATATTCACACCATGCAGAATGTACTATAGTACCTTGAGAATCATTATCATTATCAGTGATTTCTCTCATGTTTGTTAACAACTTACATCATTGGCTGGTAATCAGATGGTGTCTTCCCATGTTCGACATCAGATCACTTTTTCACATGGTTAGACTCGTACTTGAGTGAATGATTGGATGAGATAGAAGACCCCGAATCTAGTTTCATTCATCTGGGCTGCGATTTCAGGAGAGTACTAAATCATTTGTACAATGGATTTACACAGATGGTCATCCTATCATGGGTCTATATCTGTAGACGACTATCTGATTTATGTACATGTAGTGAAAAATTTATATGCTAATCATGGGTGTGCCTTCCCTGAGCAATTCATGAAAAATTCAAAGATATCATGATATTATATATTGTAATTGATGCAGGTCACCATTCACTTCAGATCCTTCTCATCACATCATAAAGTATATCACTCGACATTATCATTTTCGACTTCATGCTTTAGGGGGCAATTGTTACAGGCCTATTTGGTCAAATCACTCCCAATGATCAAATTAGTATAATTAGGGCTCATCAAACCCTAATTTAGTTGTTACATGCCCTAGAAAAGTCATCAAATTGAATGCTTCCATCCATGAAAGTTTCCTACCTTGAAACCCTGTTGAAATGCCTCTTTGGGACACTAGCGTAGCCTTGGTCAGGGGTAACTGCATTGCAGAGTAGGTAGGCCCATTCATACCTAAACTGCAGTGCACTTAGGCGCACTTTGACCTGTGTTGGGCGAGAATGAGTGAAATTGGCATAGGATTTTTGGAATATTCCTTGATTCTAGAGCATTCTAGAAGGATGCCCAACTCTTATCTCATCCTATGAGGTTGACTTTGGATAGGCTATGGATAAATTATCCCTCTATTGTCTCATCCCTTTCTCCATGGAAACTAACTCCAATTTTGGAAAACCATTCAATGCCCAATTTATGACATAACCACATGCATTTCCCTATAAATTGACCACTCATCATAGTGATCAAGGTGGCCGGAATTTGAATAT
Source organism: Pinus tabuliformis (assembly GCA_031772625.1). Lineage (NCBI taxonomy): Eukaryota > Viridiplantae > Streptophyta > Pinopsida > Pinales > Pinaceae > Pinus > Pinus tabuliformis. The sequence continues at coordinate 890,710,958 of CM062804.1, read as the reverse complement.
TTTAGAGAAATACTATTTGTTTGAGACTTGAGTTCATTGTCAAGTAATGTTATTCTGTTGGATTGAAGTGCTATTGGTGTGATGAAGGTTTGGACGGAAGCTGGATGAGTGACATAGGATCAAACCGCAGTGGGTGTAACTCCTCCTTATACAATCAATAAAGTTATTTGTTCCTTTTCCCATATTCTTGTTCATATCTATGATGCATATATGTTTAAATGTTGTCAATTCCATTTATTTATAGTAGATAGATCATATTCTTTGATTATTGTCATCTTTTGTTTCTGTTGATAGGTACCAATTGAGCAAATTCAGTTCGAGCGTAAGCAAGGGAGAAATTCAAAGGAGATCAAAGGAAGTGAAAGATCACAAGTAGGTTTCTTCATCTCATCTATCTATTATAGGAAAATATTAAACCACTTTCTTTCTATTGTTCTAACTATAACTACCCACTTAGGGAAGATGTACTTATCTTTAGGTATAAATTCCATATAACATGATGCAATACCAGGGCTCACCAACAGTCATCTCTCTCAGGCTCTTAGCTTATATCGTAACTGTCTTATGACTATTGCCGAAAAAAATGTCTCAATTGACATCGAGTTGATTGATGTCCCATTAGATTATAATGTCCTTTTGGTTCGTAGTTATACCTATGCCATGTAAGTTTTTGCATCTGATGTTTTCCATAAGATGTGATTCCCTCATAATGGAAATATTGTCACTATTGATCAGCTGAGGTACTATGATCCAAAATCTCAGAATTCATCTCAGTCCACTATATCATTGATGACTATCAATAAGACTCTCTCATCCCTCGCTAATGGCCCTCCTGGAGTCTACAAAGGTTCCACCTGGAGCCTAGCTCATTAAGGTTTTGAATTCTTCAAGCATCATGGGCTTCCAATAAGTGGTTTGGTATGCCTTCAAAACAATCATCCCCTCCACAACCTATTGTTCCCTACTCAACCCAAACTTTCAATATTACTCCTCAAGGTTTCATTCCTTCTACTGGTATATCTCCTAGTCCTTTTCAGATTGGAACCCTTCCCCCAAGTCTTAAAGATCTCAGAGCAGTTGTACCAGGTCATTACTTTTTTGGTTAGATACCGTTCTTATTTCCACCCTTGGGAGTTTATTTTGCACCTGTTATTGGGACTCTCTAGATGTCCCCTATTATGATTATATTGAACCTTATTCAATAAACACTTTGGTCTCAACATTGATAGATTTCACATCTACTAGTCACCTGTCTCCCAGCCTTGATAGTGCGTATGTGAACCTAGTCTCTTATGAAGATGCCTTAGGTAGTTCCTCTTCGTCATATGGTGTATCTTCCTCCAATTCCCTCATCTTTCATCCTAAGGAAGACGTCATGGAAGCCATGACCACCCTTGATTATCCTTGGAATGATATGCACCATAGTGCGTACTTCCGTCCTCAACAAACTGGTGATCAATATGTTGTGGAGTCTAAAGAATTCATACATGAGTAGGTCGATTGGTTCAATCACCCCTTACCTTGAACCCATGAATTTGAACCACATCCACCTTATGGCCATTACATTTCCACACAATGTTTGGGTAAGGTGGCATCTGTTTTTGAGAGTTTAGGAGAAGAAATTCTCCCCAGCCCTCCTAGTGCATCTAGTAGTGTCAACTCTAGTACCATTATTCTTCCCCATTTAGAAGAACCTCTAGAGTCTCATATCACTTCAGATCACTCTCGAGATGATTCACTTAATCATTCCTCCATATTACATCAACAATCTAGTCCCTTAGACATTGTTATTGTTCAACCACTGTGTCATTTAGATGAGCATCAGTTCATTATATCCAAAGCCACTCTTTGGTATATTGACACCATGTATGTGAACCCAAAAATTCATATCATTTGGTTCACATATGTAGTGTGAAATGAGATGGGTAATCCACCATTGCCTTTCTCTTAATACATATTTTATTCGTTCTTCCCACAAGAAGACATCCATAAAATAGACAAATGGTGAACCACATGATCAAAGTGTGTTTGGAGTCCACTACTCTAAATAAATCCAGTATGCCCATATCATACTACATCTATCCATACAAAAATTGGGGGGCACATATTCCCCTACATATCCTAATGGTTCTTTGTAGGTTCTTGTGCCAGTAGGGCCAAATTCTTGAATCCAATATTTGAGCACTTGGAACACAATAACACTCCAAAAACTCATCTAGCTAGGGGGCACCTGATCAGTCCCATAAATAATCACATGTTGAGGGGAAGTATCTCAGGCTTGGGGGCATGATGTCCCTTGAACAGCTTCTCAATTAAGTCTTGACCCACACCCCAATGGTATAGGTATGGTCACTTATCCTTTCATTCCTTGGATAGTTTTTCCTACTAGTCTCTTTAGCGAGCCATATACACATTGAATATTGTAGATGCTTGATACCATATATTTAAACATTATACTCTATGTGATGCCACAATTACCACCTGGTCCCCTTGTTTGACTTGTTGGGGGCGGCGAGGGGGTGGGGTGATCCTAGACCTTCTCTAGTAGTTCATTCCTGTATTCTTCTCTTACGTTGATTCTTCTTCAGGAACCATCCTTCCATGAAGCATTAAGATCATTGCACAATATTTAGGGCATTATCCTACTCTCCAAATTCTCCAAGAACTCACTATGCAAATGAATTGGATTTGGGGTCAAGAAGCCCTTTTATTGGAAAAATCCTAGATTTTCCATCACCCATTGCAACCAAACCATAGCTCGGTTTCACGAACTACCAACACCATTGGAAATCCCTAACCGACTTCTATAATGGGTCTCGCTTTGTTTTTGGTAATTTGACATTCATCATGAAACCATTTTTTCCATGAGCTCTCACTTTTTCACTTATTAAAATAGAATTTCTTCATTTGAGAAACTTATAATCTGGTATCACTTTACCCATGCATTTCTTGAATCACATTTCAATTTTCATCATAAATTACCATGATGTACAAATGTTTTTATGGTTCCCTTTAGGAATTTCCCATATGGCAGCATCATCGAGTCACCATTGTTCAAAGCATTCGAGATGAGACACCCTTGTATATATGGAGTCTATTTCGAGTCCTCTTGAGTCTAGTTGAAATATTCCATACATATTTATGTCACATTCATCCCATCGTGTTCATATCTGGCCTGTAGATATACTACTCCATCTTTAAAAGGCCCCCATATGAGTAATTGCCTATCCCCTTTGGAATCGAGTTAGTCATTGCCAGGTCAACTATGCATATTATGCTCTAACAAGGGAAGTTGTAAGCTGACTACTCATATTATTTCCTTCCGTCATCATCCCTAGTGTCATTCCATTAGTAACTATACTATGATACCTCATGCATTTTTTAAGGATTCCTTATTACCTTCACTATGGCAGGCCCTCTTCTGTCAACTTCAACACATTCATTCCATAAGTTCGGTCTAGAGGGCAGTGTACCCTTCTTCAAACCTTCATCTTTGTTTGGTGCCTTAGATCATGGAAAGGGAATCATCATTTCCCTTTGAGTTGGGTTTTTCTCATGTGCTCAACGCTAGCTCATTATCACACAATTCATAATCATACACTTGATGGTTCAGTGATCTAGATGATTTTCCAAGTGATTCTCGGGTGTGTGTGCGAGATATAGTTCCATACCTCATGAGGGGGTGGCCATTTAGGTAGCCCCCCACATGCCCATATGTCTGTAGATATTTATCTAGCCTCAGATGTAGTTTCGCAGATGTGATGGGTTCGGTTTCAGCTACTTACAACACCCACAACATGCATGTCTCCTTCAAATGGTCCATTCAGATCTTGAGAGCCCTTTCATGTTCAGTAGGGAATTTTTGGTTGCGTCCCCCCTTCACCATGTCATCTTGAAGAAATTATGTCTCATGTACTCATATGTTATTGTATTTAGTCCTAGCCTATGTCTTTCCAGGCACATTATGTATATGGGGTTTATTGTGTTATTTTTCGGCCCATTGATGCTAACATATCATGTATCTTATACTTTGTATCCCAGTCCCACATTGTTGGGCTCACCCTTATTATTTGTACTTAGTTATATTGGTGGGTATGGGTATCCCTCCCCCACATCATTTGAGATCATGTACTCCAAAATGAAAGGAGACTTCAATCAGTTTAGTAGGTCTTTCCCCCACCATTTGTTTTCCTTCCTCGCATTGCTTCAATTCTCTCTCTCTCTCTCTCTCTCTCTCTCTCTCTCTGAGTCCCCTTTGGTGTCTCATGGAAGTGTAACCTAAAATGTATTTTGGTCATATGATTTTCTCCTAACACTCATACATTGGGGCCAATCTGTTATCACCAAAAAATGATCACCTAGACATTTCTAACTAGGTGGGTTGAAATACACCATGTAGGATTTAAATTTAATAAACCATTTTTATTAAATTATTTCTGATTAAAATTAAAAAACCCATGAGAATAATTGAATAAATCATTATTTATTTAATTTCCTCTAGTAATAATTATTAAATAATTACTTGTTAATTATTCCTTGTCACATTTGACTAAATCACCTAGGAATAATTAAATAAATCACTCTTTATTTATTACTCCTTAATTCTATTATTGGAATAATTGTTAAATCACCATTTAATAATTATTTCAATTTCACAACATTCTTAATCCTTGCGAAATAATTAATAAATCATTTTATTTGTTAATTATTTATGAATAAAGATATTTGACCATTTTTAAATATCTTTTCCCTCTCCAAAAAATATAATAAAGTATTCCTAATAGTTATATCTTGATTTGGTCAATATTATTTTTTTATTCCCCTTTTTCGAGATTAAATAAATACTTTTTTATAAATAGGAGGGTTTTCCATTCATTCTTCACCATGATATTTATCATTGTCGCCATTATCATATTCTTGCATTTAATCTCCCAATTTAGTTCTACACATTGTTTTGGGTTTTTTACACATTGAGAGAGAGAGAGAGATCGATTACTGAAGCATCAAGGACATCAAAGGACCTGTCCCATGGATGGGGATTTGTAGACCCTTTTGTAGATCTCCTTTACTAGGTGTTATCAATAAATATTTATTATTCATCTTAAAAAGTCCTTCCATTTTTATTATTACATTGGATAAATATTGTTGTTTTCTATTTTGGATTGCATATGACATTTTGTTGTAGGTTTTTCTAGTTTTGTTATTGCATATTTGAAGCGTAAGCAACCAAAAATTGTTGTTAGGGTCATGTGTCACCAATGGATTAAGTGGAATGTTTTTGGTACACCTTCCAAGAAATTTCATACTCATAATACTTGCTGGAATAGGAAAGCATGCTTTCTCTTATGAACCTAGTCACCTGATCTTGCATCTTGGGCCAATAAACATATCTCTGCAAGTTGGCCATGGTCTTCCATACAAAAAAGTTCCCTACAACCTTGGAGAAATGATCCTCTCTAATCATCTGCAATATTCCACATTTAGGAACACATAGCTTAGAAAACTTTGTACTGTAACTAATCCTAGAGATGGTAGCCAATGATGTTGTCGCCATCATGCACATGACTCTAACTCTCGAACTTTTGAAACACCTCCTTGAAGTCATCATCCTATAATTTTTCTATATTTATGCGTTAACACCATAAAATCATACACATGTTGGAATAATGCAGAAGACACTAAAAGGTGTCCAACAAAATTCGCAAGTGAACATTTTCCAGCTAAATATAGCATGAAGTTTAAATAATTAAATTTCTCCTAACGTCCAAATTTTATAAAGAAAAACACAATTGATGTCATGTGACTATTTCTTTGATAAACGCACATGCATGAAATATCCTTCAAAAGTCGTGTGGTTGCAGAAAAGGATGACTCAGTGATTCAAAACCAATCCACACACTTGGGGCTAATTCTTTGACATGAGCTCAGTTCAGTACATCCAAATTCAAGTCGTCCTAAAGATATGCAACCTTCATTGGAATCATCTTGTCCTACTCATGTGTCATTATCATGCATGAACCAAGAGGGGGAATATGGATTCAAAAAATTCTATATAAACAGGCCATGGGAGAGCCAAAATATGAGACATTGTTATATTGGCCAAATTGCTACTAGAGCAAACCACCATTCCAATGTTGAAGCCAAAGAAAGGAAGAGCACTAGCATGTTGGCCATATTTCTTCTAAGAAATCCATCATCCTAGTGACAAAAGAGGAATCCACCATTGGAGAGTCTTCATACTTCCTTGAAAGAGATGAGAACCTTGCAAAGAGATTGAGGAAAAGGAACTCCCTTGCTGAGGATATTTCAGCACCATAACTCAAAGAATTCTCTTCAACTGTCTAAGATTCATCTATTGTATTCAAAATCCTCTACCAACAGTCAATAAAGGGAGATATTTCCATTATTTTGTTGATTTGTTTTCTCCATTTGAGGATTATTTGTGTAGTTACCTCTTTGTTTAGTTTATGTTTATGTATGCATTGTTTCCACTATTTACAATGTTGTGTTTATTTAAGCTTGTCCACTAACAACACCAATTCTTCTTGTGATCCTTTGCAAGGATCAATCAACTTCTAAGGAGGTTTATTTTTGTACACCATTGCCACAAAAACACTACCATAGGAACGAAAATGATACCATTGTCTTTTCATTAATCAAAAGATTGTTCTTGCAAGACCTTCTCTCTGCACAACAATCCTACAAGGTGCTCAACACCTCTCTGGAATTTTTACAGACCTAAGGGACCTGTTCTGAGCCTGCACAAGTGAAATTTTCCTTTTATTTTCTGACTTGCGTGACTTTTTATCTGAAAATGTGCACGTGTGTCTTTTTGCATCTAAAATCACAAGATCACCAAAAAAAAAAGAAAAAAAAAGGAACTTTGTATTTCTCATTTCTCAAGTGATTGGCAACCTTTAGTGAATTGCCTTCACTTCTACATTTTGTATTTTCTTTTTAGTACCCTTGGTTTCTCTAATAACCTCAATTGGTGGAGTGATTTGATTATTTTTCATTTTGAATTTACAATACACACATAACTTAATTGGGGATAAAAGTAAGTAGCCAAATTCCAAATAGGTTTTTCAAACTATTTTGCTAAAATTTTCTGCAAATCACATAGCTTAATTAGTAAAGAAGTAGGTGACCCATCATCCAAAAATATTACTACTAACGAAAGCATTTAATTCTTTATTTTTGGGACTAGGATAAAATGTGATTAGAGAAAGTAAGTAATCTCTGCTTCCCTTGTGTCTCTTATAAAAACCTGGGCTTGCATATTAAAACTTTATTAAAAGAATTTGAATTTCCATCTCCCTTGTTAAACTCCACATAGTTTAATACGAAAAGAGTAAGTGGCCCATTATCCACAATATATTTCTTTTTCGATGCAAGGAAAACAACACTTAGTGTAATTAGAAGGACATTGTAAAGGATCATTGCATATCCACATCTTATCACACTTTGTATGCTCACTTGCATCACACACTAAGCTTCCATATGCTTTGTATTGAAAGGCATCCAATTTATAGAGCTTTGGGTACTTAGTCTATTTTGGATTACAAAATCACTCCATTAGTGAATTAAGACTCCTTAAAACCAACCATAACTTCAACCAACTAAGTTTCCCCATAGGGGCCACCAAAAAATTTATAGTTCGGTTTAGGAAGATTGGGTTAGGCATCCCATAAGCTGCCATGGTCATGTTACACTTTTGAAACATAGTTGTTGACTTTTTAGTGAGCTTAAAATCCTTCAATCGTCATATGGAAAAGAATGATTGAGCATGGCAGATACTTGATTCATAGGGGGTTTGACTTAGGTCTAATACGTGTAGTACTCTTTGGAGCTGCCAGACCCATCTAGTGCTCAATACTGGTAACAGACTACCAAGAATCTAAATACTCGAATTATCTTTTGGGACGAAGCTACTTTAGTGGCCAAAACCTAGGGAATCCTTTCCCTATAGGTGATTATGCAGGCAACACTTGAGCCTCATTACCATTACCATGGCCGGTTCTTTAGATACCGGAAGGTGTCACCAGTTCTTTCGATAGATTTACCTAGGACCTATCAGAAGACATCTTCGCAAGGCTGAGTTGCTTTGAGAGTGGAAAGGACAATTATGTATACATACGATCATTTATCATACGTGACAAACAAAGAATTTTTCTTATTTGCTTGATCACATAGCTTAATCATAAAAGGAAAATAAAAAATTTAAATTTTCACTTTGTCTTATGTATGTGATCATATTGCATTAATACTTATCTCCTACCCTCACCATACAAAAAATAGCTCACACTCTAATCGAAACCATAGGGGACCCCATGGATCCCCGTCGATCTAGAAATTTTTTAAACTTCCCCTCATTACCGCGAGATGTGCTAGGACTCCCACCATTTAGGCATAGAGGACATAATGTAGACACTATTATTAGATCTTCCTTTACTGGTGCATCTTTGCTTAGAACCCCTCCCCAAAAAATTAAACCCTTCACCACTCCGGAAGGGTCCCCACGTGCTACCCCCTTTGGGAGCCCACACACCACTCCTCTAGAAATTATTTGAGACACCCATTGAGGTAGTTCTCCCAAGACTTCCCCATAGAGGACCCCTTTGCATATAGCTATCCAAAATTGTTTTACCATGGAAGGTAACTCATAGATCCATTTTTTAGCTTCGTTAAACCTACCAAATTTAAGCAAACTAACCAATCAACCGATCACCCATGGCTAGAATTAGCTGTCTATGCCCACTAAGCTTCCTTCGGATATTCAAAAGTTTAAAGGAAATTAGGGTGAAAACCCAGGAATCCATGTCATGAATTTTCACCTGTGGTGTTCATCTAATATTATCACTGATGATAGTATTAGATTACGACTATTTTAGTGCACCCTAATTGGTCTTACAAAAAAATGGTACGTTGATTAGCCTTCTGCGTCGCATGGAATATTTAGCTCACTAGCTACAACTTTCCTCACCTTCTTCCAGCTCCCAATCGACCATGATTTGGGTATGGAACTCCTCACCCACTTCAAACAAACACCCACTACCCACATCTCAGATCATATACATTAATGGAGAAAACGTCGTAGCCTATGCAAAACCCAATTTGAAGATAAAGTCCTCTTAGAATTATTCTTGAGATCCCTCACATCCGAAATCTCCAAAGACATGGAAAATTCATCCCCGCAGACAGAGGAAGAATCCATTAGTAAATCTCAACAGTTGGAGCTTACTTACACCCATTCTGGGTACATCTATCATGTACTTCCAGATGCCCCGTGCCTCAAAATTATAAAGAGATCCCAAGTGCATGAATTTTTTCTAATGGATTGATTAATTACATCACCTAAAACCTACTCAACAACAACTACAATACCCCTGATATTCATTCAATGGCCACAAATTTGATGTTACACAAAACACACCACCATTACAACATATAGGGTACTACCCCAGTCAACCCCCACCTATCCAAAATATGGTGAACAGGATTAACCAATATCAGCCCCTCAGGGAGGCTCATACCCTCCCCCATAAGGAAACCAAAACTCCTCTAGGAATACAGACGCAATGTGCTCTTCTGAGAGTCCATACATTAACCAAGGACAAGGAAACCAATATTCTCCTTTCTTCGCACAACAATATAATAACCCACCAATATAGAATAATTCAAGGGTAAATCTAGTGAAACCTTCTCTCACTTCACAACAAAAGTGAGAGGAACAACTCAATCCAACTAACCCCCAGAATATTGCTAAGAGAAAAATTAAAAATAAGCCAAAGGGAGAACCCGACTAGGGGGACAAGAACCATTAGAAACCCCCACAGGCACCAAGAAGGGGCAATCTTAACAGGAATCAAAATGAGGGATAAAAGAAAATAACCCACAGAAACGAGACAAGAACACTAGTCTACAAACTAATCATTCATGTGCTATCTGTGGGGAATACGATCATTATACCCAACACTGTCCTCAAGTTCCTCACTTAAAAAGGATACAAGATAGTAGGGGTAAAGGAGGTCAACAAACTACAGTAATGCAAGACCCCTTCCCCCATTAGGGAGTGGTTAACACTTAGTAACAAACATCCCACTCTCATCCATCTGGAGGGAACCCCCATAACAATCCTAATCATGATATTTTCATGAAATAAGAGCATATCCTCCTACAAACATAGAATTGAAGTTATGAAGTCCCCCCATAGCCTAATCCATCCATCTTCAACACAACAATACCTACAGGGTCATTGACCATTCCTCGACCTTCTATAGAATCTATGCCCAAAATGGTCAAAGGACCTTTATAGTGCATGAGATACAACTCGAAAGACGCTCATAACTACAACACGTTCGATGACTTAGAAAAATCACCGTCAACCATGTTAGCATTAGAAGTCCTGCAAACATGCCCAACCCAACAGAAAGCCTTACATTTTGCTCTAGGCACAATCGACCCATCTGATTCTCGCCTAATGGTCTTCGACTTGGATAAAGCTACTCCATGGCTACCATCAACCATTTCTTTCCAAATTCCACTTAGTCAAAAACATTAACATTCATTGTTGCATCGTTAACGAAGGGGAGTGCACATGTATCATGTCTGAATCGGTTTGGCAAAAACTAGGATCCCCAAAACTCAAGCCTTCTGACATTACAGTTAGAGCATAGGAGGGCACCTTTCTACTCCTGCTGGTTTATACCCTAGTGTGCCAGTTAAGTTAGTTGGAAAAATTGTTTTAATAGACATCGAAGTACTATATGCCCAGTTGGATTACAACATCCTACTAGATTGAAGCTACATGTACGAGATGCTAGCATTCACCTCATCAGTGTTCATAATAATGATGTTCCCCCACATTGGAAAATAATTACTATCGATTAACTCACATACTATGAGAAGGAAATATTACCCACACCTGATGGTGTGCTACCCTTAGTCTCATCTTCTCACGAGTCAATCACTACTTACATTGAGCTCAACCCTAGCAAGTTTAAGCCATCAATGTTCCTAGGGACATTCCTAGGAGACCCTCTGGTGCTATTAGAACCTTTCGCAAACACCGGAGCATCGGTGTGCATCATGACCTCATCAAACACCACCCAAACTCAGGAACTAGTTCCAGACACCATGCACTCTGCAACTATTGATTGCATGTCCATAACTCACACTATTACAAAGACACCCTTTTTATGCCCCCCACTTAGGTTTGTCTCACACCAAGTCATAGCAACACTTACATTACCAAATATGGATCTTGTGATACCGATCTGGTATTTGATCCCAATGACCATGTTGACTGATCCAGGACATATCCTGACAGGTAGTATCCCTATATGTTAATTTTAGGTATGTTCTATGCTTAGAGCAATTTATTTCAATTTTCACAGTTAGCTCAATATCTTTTCCAAATTAGCAATCACATTAAAGTAAACTGTAGGTAGAACATAAACATAAATCAGAGAAGACGAGACAAGACAAGAGGACACAAGATATGGTGCTAGCCAAGGACAAACCCCAATGTGGGGAAACCCTTGATCAATTTTTCTTATATGTTCTTCAATAGTTCAAGAGAGAGAGAGAGATATAGTACATTTACAATAGAAGTCAACACTATGACTTATCTAGATAAGAGCATAGATCATCTCTAAGAAGATGATACATGAGAACAGTTGAAGACATGCTGCTTCAACTAATTCTCCAAGGTGACTCCTTCACCTGTCGTTGTGCTGCATTTTGTCATTATGCTGCACCTCACCACGTTGTACCATGCTACACCCATCATCACTATGCTGCATCTCATCACACTTCATTAATCATAACTGTACACATCACTGTATTGCATTATGTGCCATTGCTACACCATGTTGCCATACCAACCTATGTGCTCGCTGCACCTTGCTTGCTTTTTGTCCCTTGCTTGCTTGTTGTCCCTAGCATGCTTGTTGTCCTTTGCATGCTTGTTGTTGCATGCTAGCTGTCCCTTGCATTCTAGCTGTAAGATTGCATGCTTGGTGTATTTTCTACTAAGTACCATACAAATGTCCCAATGTTAGTTAGTTGTCCATTGCATGCTTCTCTCCTTCGGAGACAGATGCTCCGGCTGTTACGGTAGTTCCCAGTAGTTCCTATAGTTCTGGTTGTTCCCAGTAGTTCCGGCAGTTCCCACCAATTCCGGTAGTTCTGACAGTTTCGGCTGTTCCCAACAGTTCTGGCAATTCCCAGCAGTTCTGATAGTTCTGAAAGTTCCCAGCAGTTCTGGCTTCTGCCCTCTACGTCAACTTTCTCGGCTGTTCAGGAAGTTCCCAACAATTTTGGCTGTTCTGGCTTTTGCCTTCTGCGTCATCTTTCCTAGCTATTCCGGCAGTTCCTAGCAGTTCTAGCTTCAGCCCTCTGCATTAGCTTTCCTGGTTGTTCCAGCAGTTCCTGATAGTTCTGGCAGTTCCCGACAGTTCTGACTATTCCTAGTAGTTCAAACTTCTGCCCTCTACATTAGCCTTCCCAGCAGTTCTGACAATTCCTAACAATTCCAGTTTTTCTTGTCAATTCTCGGCAATTCTGGTTGTTCCTGGCAGTTCCGGCTTCTACCCTCTGCATCAGCATTCCTGGCAATTCCTGGCAGTTTCGGCTTCTACCCTCTGTGTCAGCTTTCCCAACAATTCCCAGTAGTTCTAGCTTTTTCCCTCTCGATTAGGGCAACGTTATCCCTTATGATCTCTCCTCCTACTAAAACCTAAAGACAAGTAGAGAGGAAGAGATCCCAAGTGTATTGAAATGACTTGAAGGCCACCTCTATTTGTACTAGAACGTTGGGCACAAGTGGGGTTTACTTGGTTGCTGACCGACCTTGACAAATTGTCCCATAACACAAATAAGTTCGTATCTTCATGAATACTTATCGGAATTGGATGATCTTTAGATCAATCCTATACCTCTTGATGAGAGGGATCCAAGAAAAATGTTAGCTTCCATTAATAAGATGACCCACATGGAGTTTGGCCCTAGTTTCCAATTTTAACAGTCCCTCTCAACTAGGGAGAACTCCATCCGTTAATCCATATGTCCGACTGTACTATCTGTGCCATCAGTGCCCTGCACTGCTCTGCTCTGCTGAGCTCTGCTTTTCTCTGGTCTGATCTGCTGAGCCATGAAGAAGAAGAATTGATCAAGAATGTCTCATACTATTCTCTACTAACCCAAAGTCAGTTTCATCTGAAGAGAGTGTGTCACATCACTCTTACTGGCCCGAAGTCAGTTTTATTGATCCCAGATCAATATCACAAGAGAGTGTATCAAACCACTTATACTGATCCCAGATTAATGGAGGTCATCCTAGCATATGGAGTATGTTGGATACATCGATGTGTCCATCAATAGTACTACTATGGTCCCTAACCCAATTTCCTTGCTCATTGATAAGATGAGAGGTACTTCCCATGAGTCCCAGACTGCATGGGTAGGATGCCTCGATAGAAGAACTAATCATCCTCTCCATAGGAGAATGAATCATCTTGTCCCATAGTCACCACGGGAGAACTAATCATCCCGACCCACATGAGAACTAATCATCCTGTTTCACAGTTGCCACGGGAGAACTAATCATCCCAACCCACAAGAGAGATAATCATCGTATTCCACAGTTTCCATGGGAGAACTAATCATCTTGACCCATAGGAGAACTAACCATCCTATTCCACAGTTGCCCCAAGAGAACTAATCATCTCAGTCCACAAGAGAACTAATCATCCTATTCCACAGTTTCCATAGGAGAACTAATCATCCCGGCCCACAGGAGAACTAATCATCATGTTCCACAGTTGCCATGGCGTATCATAGGGGAAGGTTGAACCTATCATCCTATACATAGCACACCACTAGGGGAGGGCGAGTTTCCCTATGGTCGTATGTTGCTCCAATAAGTACCCCAAGCCCCCTAGTGCTCCCAGAGCTCAATGCATGCAACATGCAGGACCCTTATAAGAAGATCTCTCAATGACTCCTAGTCGTTCGGGAAAGTCACAAATTTGACCTTTCCACAGGGCTTTGAAAAAATGTCTACGACCTGTACATCAGTCTCAATGTGATGGAGCCTCCTTGCTCATTGACTTACCATATCCTAGATAAGGCAGTATCAGATGTCTATCTGCTGGAGCAATCACTGAATACAGGATTCCTCAATAATTGAATCCCCCTCTAGTTGTCACAGACAATCACAGTGGTATTCATCATGTGTACAATCATCTCACTTAAGAGCTTCTACAACCAAACAGCTTCACATGAGATCATACTCGTAGCTATGTATTCGGTCTCGATGGTGCTTATAGCAATCAATTTATGCTTCCTACTCGTCCATGATATCGATGTAGAATCCAAAGAGAACTAGCACAGAGAAGTGCTCTAGTGATCCTCCACACTGCCTGCTGAGTCAACATTCGAATAATCATGCAGTTTCATATTTCCGGAAGTGTATCTCAATCCATGAGAGATTGTGTCCCGAAGATATCTCAGAAGATTCTTGGAACCAATCCAGTGAGGCTCAACCAAATATGATCTCACCATGCTAATTGAAAAACATATGTCTGGATGGAAGTTCACCAAAAATATCAACGCAAATGAGTTTATGAAACTCAAAGGCATTTCCCAAATCTGGTCCGACATCACTACCATATAAATTCTGAAAGTTAAGATGCTCGAGGTAGTCATAGGCTTGTAGTTTATCATTCCACATATGGAATCCAACTCCCTCTTACTTCTGCAAATGACAGGGTCTACACCTGTCAGAAATAGGTCGTCCTCATAAGGTGCTGGTATGAGAGGTCTATCATCCACAACGTTCAGGTAACAGTTTGGATCGGTTTCACTCCTAGTGAATCTTAGCTTCATGAGACAGTTATCAATCCTCTCATACTATGACCGGGGTTTTTTGCTTCAAGCCATAGAGGGCTTTCTTCAACCTATATACATGAGATTCCTGATCATGAATCTCAAACTCCTTGGGTTGTTCCAAACCCGTTGACCTGCTGCAGGAGGGGAATGGTCCATTTATAAGATTTTCCTTCAGTACATCTCAGACATGTACGTTCATGCTCTTCTTGAATTCAGGTATCCCTATCACCATCTGACTCACATTGGGTAGGGCCCCATAGGTAGACCTCCAGTGTTATAGATGCGATATGTCAATTGAGACCCAATGGACCATCCTGCAACTTGATACAAATTGCCAACCCTGAACCCATGAGAAAAATCATCTTTGAAAATTCTATTTTTTAACACGTACCTTTCCATTGATGAATGCCACCCTGAAACCTTTGATTTCCATTTCTGAGATGGACACCAGGTTCTTCTTGCGATTAGGTACATAAAAGAGATTCTTGTAAATAAATAGAATTACCCTCATTCAATTGAGGGGTAACATTCCCTACACCCTTTCCGGGATAGGTGGCATTGACTCGAAGTATAATCCCATGGTTGTTTCCATCTCTACCAAATTCAATAGAGCACCCTTCTATTCAATGAGGTGCCTTGGAACACTATGATCAATAAGCTAGATTCCCAAAGAATCTGAAGGAGAGGGCCAATACAAGATAATGCTTCTTTATCTTATCAGAAACAACATTTGATTCTTCATACTTGGGGTTCCTTGCTTTCTCTGAAGAGTCAGTCGTTTCCTTGATGATCTGTATTATCTGTCATTCCTTTGATCATTGAAGATGTTCCTAGAATGATTGCTATCATCATCAAGTGATGTGTCCCTACCTCAGGCACTCCTTCAGATAATGGCTGAACTTATTACAACCAAGGCATCTACCTTTCCTTCCACCCTTAGATCTGGACTTCCCATTGAAGTGATCTTTAGGTAGGCCATCAAAAACTTCTGCTGAACCATTCTGATAATATTCTCTGCTTTGACTTCACCCTTGGTGAATTTGAAGAGTGATGAGGAATCCATTTAACCTTTTTTTCTTTCCCAACTTTCTTCGGTGATTGCTCTTTCACTCTTGCTTGGGCATTGCCTTCACCTTAGCTCTGATGCCATGTTAACTTTAGGTATGTTCTATGCTTAGATCAATTTATTTCAATTTTCATTGTTAGCTCAATTTCTTTTCCAGATTAGCAATCACATCATCATTAAAGCAAACTGCCGATAGAACATAAACATAAATTGCAGAAGACAAGCCAAGACAAGAGGACACAAGATGTGGTGCTAGCTAGGGACAAACCCCAATGTGGGGAAACCCTTGATCAATTCTTCTTATATGTTCTTCAATAGTTTAGAAGAGAGAGAGAGAGAGATAGTACATTTACAACAGAATTCAACACTTTGACTTATCTAGATAAGAGCATAGATCATCTCTAAGAAGATGATACATGAGATCAGTTGAAGACATGTTACTTCAACTGATTCTCCAAGGTGACTCATTTACCTATCGTTGTGCTGCATTTCGTGATCATGTTGCACCTCACCATGTTGCACCATGATGCACCCATCATCACTATGTTGAATCTCATCATGCTTCATTAATCATGACTATACACATCATTGTACTACTTTATGTGCCATTGCCGCACCTTGTTGCCATACTGACCTATGTGTTGGCTGCACCTTGCTTGCTTGTTGTCCTTAGCATGCTTACTATTGCATGCTAGTTGTCACTTGCATGCTAGATGTAACATTACATGCTTGGTGTATTTGCTGCTAAGTACCATAAAATTGTCCCAACATTAGTTAAATGTCCCTTGCATGCTGCTCTCCTTTGGAGACAGATGCTTCGGCTGTTCTGACAGTTCCTGGAAGTTCCAGCAGTTCCGGATGTTCCCAGCAGTTCTAATAGTTCTCGGCGGTTCTGGAAGTTCCTAGCAGCTTCAGCAGTTCCAACATTTCTGGCTATTCTCAGTAGTTCTGGCTATTCTCGGTAGTTCTAGTAATTTTGGCTTCTGCCCTCTGTGTCAGCTTTGGTGGCTATTCCGACAGTTCCAAGCAATTCTGGCAATTCTGTCTTCTGCCTTGTGCATCATCTTTCCCGAATGTTTTGGCAGTTCCCAGAAGTTCCTGGCAGTTTCAACTTCTGCCCTCTGCGTCAGCTTTCCCGGCTGTTCCAGTAGTTCCCAGCAGTTCCAGCTATTCTCAGCAGTTCCGACTTCTGCCCTCTACATTAGCTTTCGTGACATTTTTGGCAGTTCTGACAGTTGCTGGCAATTCCAGTTGTTCCTGGTAGTTCCCAGAAATTCTGGTTGTTCCCAGCAGTTCCTGGTAGTTCCGGTTTCTTCCCTCTATGTCAACTTTCCCGGCAATTCCCGAAAGTTTCTAGTAGTTACAGCTTCTTCCCTCTGGATTAGGGCAACATTATCCCTTATGATATCTCCTCCTACTAAAACCCAAAGACAAGTAGAGAGGAAGAGATCCCAAGTGTGTTGAAATGACTTGAAGGCCGCCTCTATTTATACTAAAATGTTGAGCACAAGTGGGGTTTATTTGGTTGCTGGCCAACATTAACGAATTGTCCCATAGCACAAATAAATTCATATCTCCATGAATACTTATCGGAATCGGATGATATTTAGATCAATCCTACCCCTCTCGATGAGAGGGATCCAAGAAAAATATCAGCTTCCATTAATAAGATAACCCACATGGAGTTTGGCCCTAGTTTCCAATTTTAACACTATACCTGCATCTCAAGAAACCCTCCCTAGTCAAAACTTTCCCACACCAACACAAGTCAGGATCGACAAGAGGGCAATCCAAAATGGTAAAAGAGGAGAGTCCTCAAAATCCTCGAGGGCCCTATAACGTGTACGTTATGTGAAGAATTTGGGCACCCGACCCACATATGCCCTAAGTTAGGTGAGTTGAAAACCCTTATGTACGCTTCCAAAACATCAGTAACCTCAAATCCAGCAAAAGGAGCAAAGGCCATGCCTATACGTAATAAATAATTACACACCAATCATGCGTGCGCTATATGCAAAAAATATGGGCACTACACTCATCACTATCTTGATATCCCTTGATACCAAGAGACATTAAGAACACTCATTCAAGCCAGCATTAATGAACCAATAGCACCAAAAAAACCTCAAGTGGATGATGGATGTAAGAAGATCTTCTACATTCAAGAGGAACCAAATTCATGCTCTAAAAAACCCTCCTGCAACACATGAAGGCAACCTGAACAATGAACCTCCTCCATCGCATTACCATGTGCTCTATGCGATGACCCTACTCATCTAGTAAACCTCTACCTAGAACTATGGACATCTAACCAAAACCACCTAGTCACCCAGGTTTCCCAAAGAAGCAAACCTAGACATCAGAACCATACATGCACTATCTGTGCAGGAAACCATCATAAGAGAAGGTGATCCCACATTCCCAGATCATGTGAATCGTGGAGTTTTGTAAGGAGATTCATGAACAAAATTTCTTATCTACTAAACTCTGAGAACGAGTCCAAAGAACCCATTCCCCCAGCAGGGGAAGACGGACCCCTAAACGTCTTATGTGTGTATGAGGAGAAATGAAAGGGACCCCATAATTTCATCTCCCATCATGTTGGCTTAGGGGGTCCTCACTCAGGTTCAGAGTTAGTTGCACCAACCAAAAAATCCCTACACTATAGGCCTTTTCAGCAACAACCCATGTATTGCAGGCTATAGTCTCACCCGAAGCAGTATGGGGGGATGCTAGAACCAAGTTTCTACATCTAGAGACTAGTGTGATGTATTTTAGTGCCTTAGACCTACCTTTTCATAGATCGATAGTCTCTTAGGGGACATCACTGCAACTCTGTCAAAATGGCCTTTAGACCTTCATGAAGGCCTATGATTGGTCTTTGAGGACCTTTACTAGTCAATCTATCCACTTATGCAAATCAGAAAGCAATCCTAAATTACGATTTGTGTAGATTTACTTAAGTTATTCATAAACATCAAAGAATGCATTAGAGTCTTTGTGAAATTACATAAACATGCTTGCGTACATCATTTAACAATTATTCAATGGATTCACACAACATTCAATCAATATTTCATAAGATGCATTATTCATAGGCATCATATATCATTAACAAAAGCATAGATAAAACAAATATACATAGGAATTCCTCGGTAAATTTCTTTATTGATCTTGAGTTCAGATTTATAGACTCAAACTACCTTGCGCACACAGCTACAGGCATCCACTCACTCAACTACAGACTATACCTAGTCCTCTACACACTCAGCTTCATAACCTTTCTTCTCCTATCTGACCCACTTCTCCTCGTAATCACTTCTCTTCTATCTGTCCATTACATTCAATATATCTGAAAAAATGCCGTAGAGCCTCTAAGACACACCTATTTATAGCCTTTTTCATACAATCCCATGGTCCGCGGACCATGGGTGGATCTCGAAACTGAATCAAACTTTAAATAAACAAGGGGCTAAAATCCCTTTAACTCCTATTCATCTACACGCTTTGCATCCACAAATCGTGAAGACATTACATTTAATTATAAAAATGTATCAAAACATATGCTATTTTAACCGCAAATCAGACCCAAGGGACCCCATCGCAACAAGCCCCCAACACAAAGATCATGACTCGCCCTCGAGTCACTCAGCTAGCACTGATAAGGGAACCTAGTCAAGTAGTAGGGGCATGGAAATGGTAAACTTCTCCAAATCTAGGTCCTTTGTGATATTCACCTTTCCCTTCCATGTAGGGATATATTTGGGTAACTTCATTATAGGTTCCACTCCTTCAGCATCAATATCTTCTGTTCCCTGGCCTTCTTCCACCTCTAGGTCCATGAATTTCTTTGGCTACCTGTATTTCTTTTATTTTGCTTGTGCTGCAGAATGCTTTCTTGGTGATTCACGCATCGGTACTGGATTTTTCTTCTTGTCCTTCGTCATTTTGGTTATTTGGGTTTCTTTGGCAGGGGTAGGCTTCAGCCTAGGTGCACTCGACACCGTAGGCACATGAGTTGAGGCTTCCATACTTAAGACTTTTAGGGAAATTCCCTTAGAGGAAACATCACCACCATTACTCATAGTTTCTCCAGGGCTTGGTCGAAGCATTTTATCTAGATTGAACTTCTGATTTAGCTCAGAAAACTTAGCAAACACAAGGGTCACGACTAAATCCTCGCAATACGATTGGTTCATAGGCAACACTAACTAAATCTCACTAGAAATTTTGAGAGCACAAAATGTTCCATGTTGGAATGGCATGCATAATTTATAGGGGTTTTTCAATTCAAATCCAATTGTTCCCCCCAAATTCTGACAATTAATGTTGTTTTGGCAGTAGATCTTCAAATATTTTTGCCTTAAATACTGCCATCCCTCTCCTCTTAACTATCTTCTGGCTGTCAAGTCATGAATAGTGACTCCAATGGTCACTCTTCTGATGTGCTACGTGGCACTTCCCTCCATGGCACAACTTCCTAGGTTGCAACTTCACTATTTTATGCGCAGTCCGCTTGCTACCTAGTCATCCAAACCTAGCAGTGTAGTTTATAGTCCCACACTCCCTTGCAACTTCCTAGAGCACTAAGACTATCCTGCCACCATATAGTCATTATGCAGGATCCCCTGTATACAATTTCAGTCAACTCCCATTCACTCTTCCTGGAAAAGGTTCTCCATTCAGCTTTGTGAGCTAAACTGCACCTACATCTATAAGTTTCTTTGATAATAGATGGTCCTAGCCAATGAAACTGGAATTTCCCTGAAAACTTAGTGAATTTACTATCATAGAATAGGACAAGATCATTTACCTTGAAAGTCCAAAGCTTGATGTGGCGATCGTGCGATGCTTTTTCACATTCCTTCTATACTTGCTGATGAAATCTTGCTAAAAATCAATCTTCTTCAAGCTCCATCAGCTGAGCGAGCCATTCTTCCAAGGCATTGCGATCCACCATACTTGTGAGAGCTGTTATGCACAGACTAGGCACAATATACTCCAATGGTATTACAACTTCGACACCATATACCAATCTGAACGACGTTTTCCCTATCAGCTTCTTGAAAGTAGTACTATAAACCCAAAGTACTGTAGGTATGTGCACATTTGAGTCATTTCATTGTGTGTTCCAAATCTTTGTAATCGCGTTCTATAAACTCTTTTTGAAGGCTTCAACAATTCCATTAGCTTGTGGGTGATACAGTGTACCATTCTGATGGTAGACCTGGAATTCTTCTGTCAACACATTGATCATTTCATTCAGAAAGTTCGTACCTCTGTCACTCATCAACACTTTCGAGCAACCAAATCTAGCTAAGTTATACTCAAACAAAAACTTTGCTATTGTATCCCTTGTACAATCCTTAACTAGTTGTGCCTCTACCCACCTGGTTAGATATTCCATCACAGTGATGATATAGTGTGCACCAGTTTTCTTCCCTTGGGGCTGAATTGGACCAACAAAATCAATCGCCAATTTCTCAAATGGCTACAAAGATACTTGATGTTATAATGGAAATTCATCCCTTTGTGATGGTCTGCCTATTCTCTGACATGCATCGCATTCCTTACAATACACCTTGGAATCCTTGTGCAGCGTTGGCCACCATAGACCTGCACACAAAATCTTCTATGCAGTCGCCTTTCCTGCATAATGTCCTCCCACAACCCCTCCATGAGCTTCAGTGAGAATGCTATCCCTCTCAAAATCCAGCACATATCTTTGCAATATTTCATCAACACCCATCTTATACATATGTCCCGCAACAACTGAAATATTTGCCACACGCACTACTAGTTCCTTCTTTTGTTGAATTGTACACCCTTCCGTTTCGATCCCCGTAGTAAAGAAGTGAATTATATCTGCAAAATGATTATCCTCTACACGCACTGTAAAGAGTTGCGCATATGGAAACCCTTCCTCCAGATTATTGGGTTCTTCACCTATTACGATCCACAATAGATGGTCAGGCCCTGCATTTAACCTCCTTGGTTTTACAATTACTTCAAAGTCATACTCATGGATTAGTAGAAACCATCTGTAGATATCGCCCCCCAACATAGGCTTATTGACCAGGTATTTGAACGCAGAATGATCTGTGTACATTTTGAAATTTTTGCCTAATAGATAGTGCCTAAAATTATGCAGATCTAACACCATGGCCAATCCTTCGTGCTCAGTAATAGAGTAATTCTTCTTGACCTTCAATAATTTCCTACTCATGAAGGCTATAGGATGGTCTATTTCTCCTTTGCCGGCTTGCATTAACACTACACCCAACGCAATGCAGGAGGCATCCACATCTATGTGAAACTCCTTTTTCCAATCAGGGAATACCAAGATCAGTGCGGTGACCATATTTTCTTTCAGTACATCTAAGCTGCATAGACATTCTTCATCCCAATAGAATATTGCATCCTTCTTCAGTAATTTCTCCATAGGCACGGTAATTTGAGCATATGAATTGATAAATTTTATGTAATACCCCATATGTCCCAGCGTTGCGCACAGCTGCTTAACGTTCCTTCGGGCCTCCAGATTTACAATTACTACAATCTTCGCAGGGTCCACCATCAATCCTTACTTGCACACCATGTGATCTGGAAAGATCCTGAAAGGAACATAGAATATGAATTTCTTCAGGTTCAGCGCAATCTAGTATCTACGACACGTATCCAACATCAGACACATACTTGCTACATGGTGCTTTACTAATCCCAACACTATCCAGTCATCAAAGTATACTTCCGGTAATTTATGAATAAACTCCTTGAATGATGCGATGACTATGTGATAAAATATCACAGACGCATTCTTGAGTCCAAACAACATCACAATGTATTGAAAACAACCCCATTATGTCGTGAATGTCATTTTGGTCCTATCTTCATGCGTGATCTTAATTTGATGATTCCTCGAAAACCTGTCAATTAATGAGTAGGCCTCTTGTCCTCCAACATTGTCTAGTACTTCATCAGTAAACATTGTTGGGAATCGATCATGGACACATGCATCATTAAGCTTTTGCATATCTATGCAAATCCTTATCTCACCCTTCTGTTTCTTTTCCTGAACCACCATCTGGCTCACCCAATCACATACTTCAACTGGTACTATGATGCCTACTTCCGCCATCTTATCCAACTCTAGGTGAACATTTTCCTTATATTTAGGATTAAACCGATACAACCTCTATTTAATAGGCTTCACATCCGGCTTCAGAGTAATTTTCATAATGCTAAAATCGCCAATTATGCCCTTTAAATCTGAAAACTTGGTAGGGAAGAGATCTTGATATTTGCGGAGTAAGTCAACAACTTTATTCACAGTAGCATCGTCCCAATAATCTACAATATTTGCAAACTTCGGTTCTGCTTTAGTACCAATGTTTACTTGCTTTGTTTTCAATGATGCAATGATGTCTGGATTGTCTATTTGTAGGCCCTCGACTTCGCGATGCCCTTCTGCCTCTGGAATGTTAATATTTCTTGGATCTTCATCCTCCTCTTCAACGGTCATATTATAACATTCCAGCGTATGGTGCGACTGGGTGCTCCAGTCTGGTTGGATCCATTCCATAGGTTCGTGCGGCATTTTGAAGACAACTTCCTTAATCTCCTATAGAGCTTCATCAATGTTTGTGAATCCATATTCAAAACTAAATTTCAATAAGAATGCTTCCCTCAATATATCCCACTCCGCGGGGCCATTGTGAAGCTTCATTTCTAGATACCAGTTCATGGGGATTGTATCCAAAATATGGCAAAATATGTGTACCCACTTTGGCTGTGACTCTGTTCCCCAAGCTTTATTCCATTTTTCTAAGTGGTCACGTGGGTCATCCTTCCCACTATATATCTCAGTCAATCTAG
The DNA here is from genome assembly GCA_031772625.1 of Pinus tabuliformis. NCBI lineage: Eukaryota > Viridiplantae > Streptophyta > Pinopsida > Pinales > Pinaceae > Pinus > Pinus tabuliformis. The sequence goes on along the minus strand of CM062804.1, from coordinate 890,687,125 downwards.
TGTTAGGATCCCCAAACTGTAACCTCATCATTCTTCTGTAATCCCACCATCCATCAAAGTTATCCTTGTGCGTACCCCACCATCGTGCGGGCATAGAGTGCAGTGCCAAATCTAATGCTTGGAAGTGGTGATCCTCAGGGACTTCACACTCAAATGCATCCAAATGCTTATCCAAGTCAGTTAAACCATCATAATAGGGTAAGTTCCTTACATCTAATGAAACACGGTACAACAATTTCGTCATCATATTGCAGTGTAGCGTAGATACTTCATAAAAGTGATTCGGCCAATGCTCCAACTCTTCATCTGAATCAGAGGTACAAGAAATTTCCCAGTCCCATGCAATTCATCCATATGCCATCAGATTGGTCCAATCATAGTCACATGCTATTATTTTATAGATTTGGTCCAGTTCATCATCAATTAAATCATAATCGCTAACTGGTTCAGTATAGCGCACCTCTTCTGTAGGGTCCAACAGTACTACAACCCGAAGTGATTTCTTTTCAAACAACATTGTACTCTTTTTCAGATTGATGACCCCATTCATCTCAATGGCCCGGTAAATTCCCAAGAGCACAAGGTACAAATTACCTTAAAATCAACCATCACGCTTGCACCTTCTATATCAACTATTACTCCATATAGTCGTCGCATAGGGATGATTTTCTGTTGGTTTTCTATTCTGAGCTGAATCAGAGACCACTGTAGCATGTGTCTCCCCATTCTTTCCCATGTTTGGTTTGGTAGTATGCTCGCATCGGACCCCAGATCCAAGATGACCTGGTCCATCTCATTATCTCCTATTTGAGCGGTTAGCCTCATCTCGCGCCCTGTTCTTGCATTGTGTTTGCCAATTTTTCTAACTACCTGGTGTCCATCAGGGACCTTCTCTTTACTGACACATTTGTTTATCAAATCTTGTAGGCCTTCTACAACTTTGCTATCACGTAGCAGTTTTATGAAGGTCTCTAAAAATGTAGTAAGCACAAAGGGATCAACCTCTACAGGTGCGTTAGTTTCTTGCACCTTGTCTTGACTTCTTGAGGTGGATGCCTCAGCAAAACTTTTCTTGGCCTCCATGAATGTTTCTTTTGAGAGATTCAATTCAAAAACCACTTCCTTATCTTGGGCATTTCGTACCCATCTATCCTCTTAAGGTTGTTTACCTTTGTCCTCGCTGGTTGTTATTCCACTTCTCAGCAATATATTCACACTTTTATCTTCCTCGCAGGGATAAACTCCCATCATTTGTAAGTTTTGCGTAGGCTATTGAGGTTGCACTTTATATTAGCACCGGGAATTCCTCTATAGTATGGTTAGACTGGATGAAATATTGGCATGATGGCCCTGTTTGATTTTGACATTCTCGTGCATAATGTCCTCGAGTTCCGCAGTTGTAACAAATAACTTGACCCCAACCTCTACTAGGACCTCCTCCTCCTTGACCCCATCCCTGTCCTTGATATCCTTCACGCTCTCCTCTGACGCCCTGCTCTAGAGGCCGAGTTTCTGCTTGCATCCGGTATGTAGGTGTTCTTTCCATCATCATCTCATAGTCGCGACAGTGGCACTCATTGTGGCCCACCGATTTGCAAAAGTTGCAGAACAACTACTGGGGGGTCTGGACAAATGCAAATGACAATTTTATGTCACATGTTGTCCAAAAACCTGACAAATAGTGCACCATAATGCAGCCCCAACACTTGGTCCTTCTTGAGCTTCTAGACTCAAGGGAATTGGTCCCCTTCCTATAATATAATTCGAGTACATGGGACAGTGGTCTTTATCATGCCACTGGCTCTTGCACTTTAGACACCAGACTTCCGCGTGCACCTCTAGTTTAGTCTCCTTGTCTTTCTTCAAGCTCTACAATTCTAAGCAGAGGCTCTATAACTGAGAGTGAATTTGTTGTACCCCCAAGGTCACATCTTGAATAGGCATTGCATGCAACCTCATCATGATTTCCAAAGCTTCCACTTGTGTTCCTATATTTGTTGCAACAGAGCAATCCTCAGGTGTGGAAGAAGTAAAGCTATAAACCATTCACGATGTTGACTGTCTGTGAGCTGCATGTTAGGTTCTCGAATTTGACATTTCATCCTTTGATCTAATTCCCAAGGCGTCTCATCAACCCTCATCATGATTTCCCTAAATCCAACTACTAACTCTGAGTCAGACTTTTGCTTACTAAAATCCTTGTTTAAAGCAACCTTAGCTTATACTAGAGATGCCAGAGGATTATCAGAACAATACTTAATATAGCAAGTCAGTGCGTGATCCTACAGAGTGGTAGCCAACTGTGCCTTCTTTATATTATCATTAGTAATCTATTGCGCTATCCAAACAACATTCAAAACAAACCAGAACTGCTCTGTATCTTCACTCCTTATGCCTTAGAAAATCAACAGCTTCGTAGAACCATGTTGAATGGAGGTGGTGGAGGTGGGTGTGTGGGCGAAGTTGTATGTGAAGGAGGTGGAGGTGGAGGTGGAGACCTTGTGTTATCAGCTAGAAAACACTCCATGGTGAGGTCTGTACTGCTCCCTTGTCATCACTTGAAGGAGGTCTAAGCAATGGGCTATATTTTGGACCTTATCTCTCTTGTCTTTAAATAGTTTCCCACTTCACATAGCTCTAAACATCAAGGAAATGGCACAACCCATTTTTCACATAAAAACATTTTAATCCAAGTATTCAAAGATCTTAAATACTTACCTCGCGGTCCTTTGAAAAATCTCCGCTTCACTTAGCTGTAGCTGACTGAGGTATCAACAGTGAATTTTGTAACAAATCCTCCCAGAATTTGATTGAGCCAATGATCAATAATCTGCATGATCTGTTTTTCCGAGGCTTCTAGTCGTCAGATGAATTCAAGAGTCCACACTATGGATTATCAAGCTTCCACCTTCCTTGGCTATCTGTTAATTTAGCTAACCACTCATACAACTCAATGCGAAAAGTGTAGAAGAAGATCTCTTGTATTTCTGTACATAGATACCTATTCAACCACTCTTCTTTTGACAAATGCAGATTCATGTTTTCTTGTGCCAAAAACTCGTTAATCTTCCGATCCAACCACTTTTCAATTTCTTTCTTGGTCAGATTCCAGTGATGCGACATCACACATATTTTTCAAGCAGATCTTGGTCACGGCAGTAGAACCATTTGTTGGCTTAGGGGGTTCTGACCTAGGTTCAGAGTTAGTTGCACCAACTAATAAAGCCTTACACTACTGGCCCTTTCAGCAACAACCTGTCTAGCGCAGGTTGTAGTCTCACCTGAAGCAGTATGGGGGGATGCTAAAACTAAGTTTTTGCATCCAGAGGCTAGTGTGATGTCTTTTAGCGCCGCGGATCTACCTTTGCACAGATTGATACTCTCTTAGGACACACCATTGCAACTCTGTCAAAATGGCCTTTATAGCTTCATGAAGGCCTACGATTAGTCTTTGCGGACATTTACCAGTCAATCTATCCACTTACACGCATCATAATGCAATCCTAAATTAGGGTTCGCATAGATTTACTGAAGTTATTCGTAAACATTAGAGAATGCATTAGAGTCTTCGTGAAATTATATAAACATGCTTACGCACATCATTTAATAGTTATTCAATAGATTCACGCAAAATTCAATCAATATTCCATAAGACACATTATTCATAGGCAACATATATCATTAACATAAACAAAGATAAAATATATATACACACGAATTCTTTAGTAACTTTCTTTATTTATCTTCAGTTCAGATTTACAGACTCAAAACTACCCAGCACACTCAACTGCAGGGGTCAGCGCACTTAGCTGCAGACTCTACCTAGGCCTCTGCGCACTCAGCCGCAAATCATTTCTTCTCCTATCTGAGCCACTTATCTTCTATCTATCCATTACATTCAATATATGTCAAGGACATGCCTTAGACTCTCTAAGACACACCTATTTATATCCTTTTTCATACAATCCCATGGTTCGCGGACCATACGTGGATCTCAGAACTGAATCAAACTTTACAAAAACAAGGGGCTAAAATCCCTTAGACTCCTAATCATCTACGCACTCTGCATCCAAAAATCGTGGAGACTTTATATTAATTAAAAAAATGTATCAAAACTTGGGTTATTTTAACCCCAAAACTGACCCACGAGACCTGTTGATGGTGCTGGACCCACAAAATTTCAGGGGAACACCATAGTATGAAGTCCCAACTAGCCCTCACACCTTTTAGTGTGTGAGTCCCATCCAGTATGATGGCCTGGTTGCCATTATCTTAAATATTTTCCTCAACTCTTACTTGTCAGCACAAGAGAGGGGTTTCCTTTGTCTTTTGAGAAGTGAGGATCATGTACCTTGTGATTGCAAATTCCACTTGTTTCAATGGTTCTTTTATTGTAGAGGGAGAGAGTGGGAGTATGTCACAAGTCAGTTGGGATTAGCCCCAACTCTGCTAGGAACACACAACACAACAGGACATGCATAAATTCCAGCAGAACAGTCGACATAGATGCAGCAGTCACAACACACAAGGTAAGATAATGCGTATAAAATGCAGTGAATTAGTCTGCGCAAGTGCAACGTTTTCTATAGCAAGTTTTCTGTGAAAGCTCTATTTGATGTCTGGGGTATTAGTCAACACGGGTGAGATAGTGGTAACATCATAAAAACATATATATTACAACAAGTGAATTAGTTCAAGTGTTAAACATAGTTTAAAACAACATGCATTACAAGTGTTTAAGATTAGTCTTACCACAATTATAATACATGTGTGAAAATGTGTTGGCCTGATAGCATGCTTCTGAATTAAGCGAAAGTTCAAAAACACATCGTTACACCATACATCACTAACCTCGTGAACTGTTGTGGGGAAAAATGCCTATGCAGGACGATCCTATCCACCTAAGGTGTGACAGTGCCTTAGCAACAAACGAGTACAGCTACACTGATTTCTTCCTTTATGAAATGTGAAAGAAGAGAGATCAATAGACTTACCGGTGTCTTCTGTTTGTCCCTCGATCTAATCTCCCTTCTCTTTGGGTGTTCACAGCTACTTGCCTTCTTGCTTATCCAGCTACAACTTCCTGCAAGATCACAAGAGAACAACTACTTGCGACAAGAGAACAGCTACTTGAGACAAGAGAAGAACACTACACAAAGACAGATGTTCACATTCATAACTAGTTTAGGATTAGAAATAAACCAAATACACTAATACATTTATACATCAAAATACATCAGCATATAGGAGAAACCAAAATAGCTTTATTGATGAATAACAAGGTTCAGGAAGAGATACAACCCAGAGGGCTCCAATCCAGCATCTCCTTCCCAGCAAATGGAATTCCTATCTTCAGCCCCTTCAAAGCATTAAACACCCAATGATTTCAGTCTCAAACCAACAGCAATTCTTTGCAATAACAAAATTCCAGCCTCTAGATCTCATGGAGGAGAGATCTATATATAGATGTTTGGAGAGAGGATGAGTCAGCTTGAGATCTGACTAGTGTCCTCTCCCTCTCTTAGTTCTTGAGTCCACTTGGAGGTTCTTGCTTCCACTTGGAGATTTGGAACCCCTTACTCATCACCAGTCGAATTCCCTGAGGCAAGTGTCATTTTGGAAGCTTCCTGAGCATTGACACCTTGAGGAATGAGTCTGCCACTTGTCCAAACTCGCTCAGCGCAGGTAGCTAGTGTTGGAGTTGACATTCAACGCAGGTAGACAGTGGATCCACTGACATTCAACGCAGATGGTCAATGGAGCAGTTGACATGATCCTGAATTGACTTGTTTTTGAGCAGTTTCAGGTGGAGAACTTTTGTGAATTGCTGTGGTTTGTTAGCCTTGTTCCTCTAGGGGTAGGAACAACATGTTTAGGGACTTTGGATCCCTTAGATTATGGACATTTCATGCTCAATGCTGTAAGGCACAAAAATGTCTATAACAGTTGCCCCCTAAAGTATGAGGCTGTTTATCGGGCGAAATGCTTTATCAGGGGGATCCGAAGTTCATCCAATGTTGGGAGGAGACCTGTAATACAATACAATACAATACATTATTTTTCATACTGCTTTCATGATCTAGCTGAGACGGGCATTCCCATGCTCAGCTTTATAAATTCATTTTTCTGTACATAGAACAGAGAATCGTCTGATGATAGACTGATAATTTTGATGAAATTATCATCCTTTGAGTAGGATGATTATCTGCTGCAATGATGTACATGTCAATGTCTTTATCTTTCCTGAATATATATCGCAGCCCGGATGGATGAAACTAGATCCGGGGTCTTCAAACTCGTTCGATCTTCACTCTAAGTACAAGTCGATCCATGTGAGAATTGTTCTGAAGTCGAACATGGAAAGACATCGCTTGATTACCGGTTGTTACACTAAAAAATGTCACCATGACTATTTACAGTTAGTATGGCTCAATCAACAGTCATGCTACCCTCTTAGGCAAGTCTTATGCCTCTGCTCTCCATGTCAAACTCCAAAAAAGAGAGAAAGTCTTGTATAAATGTATTTATCTCTGGGGACGCAGGTTCTCTCAACCTTACCTGCGGGGACGCTCCCAATGTTCACAAAAGATGCGTCCAAAGACGCTCTGTATGTAAAGGGACAGGTGCATCCCCCTGTAAAGGTTAGAATGCGCAAGTTTCATCTTTAAAAAGTTACTTGTGGTCATTTCTAGAGCATTCTAGAAGGTTGTTCGATGTGTATTGGGCGCCTCCAGATGGTTCATGTACTCCTATCAAAGAGGAACTTATCCCATCAATAAGGGAGCTATCCCACCCAAAGAGGGGATTATCCCATTGATGGTGGACCTGATTAACCTCCTCTTGAGCACTATAAATACAGGCATTGGGCCAGAAGGAGGAGAGGTTGAAGCTATACATTTTCTAAGGGTAAATGCTGCAGGAATTAGGACTCCCATTTAGAAGCTTGTGAGGAGAGATTGCCATCTTTCCTTGTTCTATTTGGAAGTGGGTGTGCTTTGTCAAAGTAAAGGAGAACTCTTGATGGACCCTGGGAAGGACTTGCACAACACCAAGGCTTAGGTTGTATTTGTTCTTTTTGTTACCTATTAATGCAAATGAGTCCATTCTTCTCAATAACTTGTTGTTTATGAGTTATTTCATGTGCTCCTTGGTCTACATGATGAATATGCTTTGTTTTATGTTATAATCAGGTGCTATTTAATTGTTTGACTGTTGGTGATTACAGGTTTTGGAGAAAAGGAGGAGCTCATCCAGATCAACAAAGCTTGGACTTCTACAACAGCGTTTGGACAAAGGTAAGAACAAAACACTTGATATCTCATATCATAATGCATGTTTAGAGAAGGATAGATCTTATTTGTCTTGTTTGTCACTAGAGAGTCTTAGGCTCCTAGGGAGGTTGGTTGTGTCCGCACAATCGACTCTTTCCGCCTGACAAATTGGCGACTCCGCTGGGGACTCCATTGATGTGAAAAGTCTTTTCCTTTGTATGAACTTTGCTCTGAGAAAATTGGTTTATTTTTCTGATTTTTGGCTCTGTGACTTTGTCTTTGGGTGGGTTAGCTTAGGATTAGATTCATTTTGGTTTTTATTGAGTTTTTCAGTAGGACGCACCCTCTGAGTGGTGCACAGTGCGTCCCTGGACGCACTGTCGCTGTGTGCACAGAGCGGGCCCGCATCTGGCTTAACCAGTTGCCTGCGTCCCCTGCTAAAATTTAAGAAAATTCCATTTTTTGCATTTTTTCTCTTAGATTTTGCTTTTTCTTAGTTTTTACTGCCCAGATCCATTAGTCTCTTGCCATAAATTTTCACCTAAGCTTGTTCCATTGGCATTTCTGCTCTAAGCTTTCATCAATTGGGTGTTTTGAGTCTCTTTCTTGAGAAATTCTTGATTTGCTTTCCTTTGGTCATTACTTGGAGGTTTCTCTCAGTCCTTTCACAATTTTGCATCTTTTTGCTTCTATTTTTGCAAAAAAAATTCCCCCTCATTCGCCGGGGGGGGGGGGGGGGGGGGGCTAAATTGTGTATGAGTGTTAATCGCCTTTGAGTGTTTTCATTTTTTGATCTTTGGAACTCTCACCCAATTTTCTCAACTTGCACTTGATTGGTTCTTAGATCACATTAGAATCGTCTTGTGTTTGAGAATTCTCTTGCATAGATCACATTTGCATGATTAGAATTCTCATTTTCAGAATATGAATGAAAAATTTGCATAGATTACATTTGCATACTTTTCAAGTGAATTGTGCATAGATTACAATTGCATAGTTTACATTCTGAAAAATTAATCATAGATTTAGATTAGTTTTCTTTGATTTGAATTTACACAAAAATAAAAATAAAAAAATGGTTTGGAATTGATTTGCATTAGTTTTTCTTGATGAAATTAGTGCATTAGAGAATTTGTTATATTTTCTCTTAGTGATCAATTTTTTGCATTGTTGGAAGTGAATGGAAACTCTCTCCTTACTTTAGTTAGGATTCATTGAATTGAAAAGATTACATTATCATATTCGATTGCATTCAGTTGAGTCGGGTCATAACACCATTGGTTTCGTATCCATTTACCCATTTGAGTAATAACAGCCTTAATAACACAGCGCTTAATTAAAATTCATCTAGTAATTTTTACATTTCTAGGGCTCTGAAGCACCAACATAACTTAGGCTAGTGTCTTGGAGTAGGTGAGTACTTAACTCTCCAAGACAGTAAAACCAAACAAGTAGCTGATCTTGTGATAGAATCAAATCCAATTGTTACATTTACACTCTGGGAAAGCTCCCCTTAAAGGAGAAGCACGAGCTCATGTCCGAACCAGTGAGGGGATCCATCCTCCCTCGTTGGGAACGACGCCAGACAGTACGTATTACAAACGGTAAACCTCGGATTAACCATTGTCGAGGAGCCAGGGGTCACTTATCGGTAAACCTTGGATTACTGTCAAGGAGCCGGTAAGGGGATTGAGCTTGCTACTCTGCCCTTGCGTGCTGTCGGAGTTTAGACTGTTCCCCCAGGTGTACTTGTGGCCGTTGGTAACCTTAGTGACCATAATCTTTAGGATTCTACCCAAGGTGACGGTGGAGGGAAGATCCCACTGTACCTGGAGCAGACGTCGGTTATACTCACTTGGATTTTCCGGGGGGTTCACTTCACTCGAGACTGTTAAAGTGGAGGAACTTGGTCCGGTCTATTCATTAAGCAGGTTGCCGGGGTAACTGTTCCACCCGCCACTTCTGTACTGAATTCTGCGATGTTGGGCTTCATCACCAACTAGTGTTTTCGGTCCGGAAGGCTACTGTTTGTGTATGGTTTGACTCCTAGATTTGATAGCGCGTGTTAATTCGTTTGTTTTTAGTTTTAGAGACCATAGGTGTGATTTGTGAATTTTAATTGTTAGGTGTGAATTGTGAATTGTTATTTTTAGTTTTAAATTGTTAATAAAATTCACTGAAGTTGAATATAATGGCAAATGTTCCGGAATTTATCAACCTAGGAACCCCTCCTAATGAGAATCCTAGTACTTTCCCTTACTTTGGAAATGTTGGTCCTCCTTATATGGCTACTTTGTCATTACCTAGATTTACAATAGGTTTACCGATATGGTTATTTTCAACTTCGTTGGCCCAAAATACTCCAATTGTTCCACCTCAACCGGATGCTTCACCTCAACAGAGTTCACCATCTCAACATCACCAACCTTCTGTTGACCCTTTACCTTCTTCGCCTAATTTTTCTTCCTCCATTTCTTCCTCTTCGCCTGGTAAAAGCCTTGATGCTAGTAACCAGGAGGCTAAGAAGAAGAAGAAAGGGAAGAAGAAAAAGAAGAAGAAGAAGCAAGATAAGAAAGAAGTCAACCAACCAACCATGGCTGTAAGTGTTAGTTGTGTTGAGGAAAATTCTGACATGCACCGTAAACCCAAATACCCTTGCAGGCTTTGTAAGGGTGACCACTTCCTTGTCAATTGTCCTGGTATTCCAAAGGTCTTGGAAGTATGGTCAGAAAAATCTCATCAACTTTCTATTGATCCATCAACCAGTGACAGTCAGGTTCCTGGGAAAAAGGGTAAAGTTAGGTTTCCTTGTAAGTTATGCAAAGGGAGTCATCAAACTCACATTTGCCCTCACATGGATGAAACCTCAACATTGTTGGAAAAACTTACTGTTCCACAGCAAGAATTTCCAACTGGTTACCATAAACTTTCTCCCAACCTACCGTCAACTGACGGAGTGATTGATCTAAATTCAAGTACAGTCGATCACACTCTTCCATTGGAGAGTGAAACTCATGTCACTCAGGTTGATGATCCTTTAGTTGATCAAGTGGTCGATTCAATTTCACATTCGGTCGATCCCACTTTCCATTTAGAGAGTGAACTTCATACCGCTCAGGTTCTTCTTGTTACATCAGATTCTTCTATGCCAGGGGGCATTTCACCTATTTCTACAGAACCCCCTCCAAGTACTGAGGTCTTTTCCTTTGATTGGAATAGACTGATAGAACCTCGTCTTCCTTCCTCCATCCCTTTCCAAATCATTGTCAAGGCTGGTGGTAGGGACATACATCGTACTCAGGTAGATGAAGGTGCTTCTGTTAGTATTTTATCCTCAACTGTTTGGAAAGCTTTGGGTTCCCCTCAGCTTGCGCCTATTACGCAGAATCTGAAAGCTTTTAACAGAACCCTTAGTGAACCTTTAGGGATCCTTCCTAAGTTTTCTATTACCTTGGAAGGTAAAACTGTCTGTATTGATCTTATGGTAGTTCGAGGTCCCTTGGATTTCAATTTACTCCTTGGGCGAGACTATGTTTATGCAATGAAAGCTGTCGTATCGACACTCTTTCGCGTGATGTCTTTCCCTCACAATGGCAGTATTGTGACTGTAGACCAGCTTTCGTTCCCTAGTCTTGTTTCAACTACCAATAATATGACACCCCTAAATGTTCCTGATTCTAAAGTGGTATCTACCCTGCCACGGGTTAATTATGTGGCAACTGGTCCCATGTTTTCAGTTACCGATGTAAGTGAGCCTTTCACTGTCTGCTCATCTTCCTTTGATTTAGATCCGGTAATTGACATGGAAAACTCTATGGGATTACTTGAACACGATGTTCTTATCCCTTTTGAGTCCCTTGACATGTGTTCCTTCCAGAGAACTATTCTTCCTTCTGATGAAGACCTTTTGGAAGCCATGATCAAGGTGTGTCCATTGACATGTCTTTCTTCCAGTTGGAAGCCATGATCAATGGGTGCGAGGATAGTTTTTTCCTGAATCAACCTCGTTAAAAAATGAATCAGGTACGAGGAAAGTTCATTTTACTGTGTCGACCTCGTTAAAAAATGAATCAGTGTGTACGAGGATAGTTTTTTCCTGTATCCACCTCGTTAAAAAATGAAACAGGCTAGCGCGAGGACAGTTCCTTTTCCTGTGTCAACCTTGTTAAAAAATGAAACAGGTGTTGGTGAGGATAGTTTGTTCCCATCTCAACCTCATTAAAAAATGAAACTCGATGTAGTGAGGAAAGTTCATTTTACTGTGTCAACCTCGTTAAACAATGAATCAGTGTGTACGAGGATACTTTTTTCCTGTATCAACCTCGTTAAAAAATGAAACAGGTTAGTATGAGGATAGTTCTTTTACTGAGTCAACCTCATTAAAAAATGAATCAGCTAGATTTTAGGATATGTAGGTAGATTGTATAAAGTAGGTTTTTGAGGATAGTTCTTGTTACTGAGTCAACCTCATTAAAAAATGAATCAGGTATGAGGATAGTTCTTTTCTTGTGTCAACCTCCTTAAAAATGAAACAACCCCCTTTTCAAGTTAAATATTGAAAGTAAACCTTCATTCCATCCATCTGGTTGAATGCAATGAAGCCTGGGGGGCATGTACCTCGCTTTGCATCATAATGCTGGGGGCATGCGAACTTTTTGAGCATAGTTCCTTATCTTGTGTCAAGCTCGTTAAAAAATGAAACAAGGATAGGTTAGATAGGTATATTTTAGAGAGTAGTCATGAGCATAGTTCCTTGTCTTGTGTCAAGCTCATTAAAAAATGAAACAAGGATCATGAGCATAGTTCCTTGTCTTGTGTCAAGCTCGTTAAAAAATGAATCAAGGTTTTTAGAGTAGAGTTTTTGTTAGGTAGACTCTAGAGAGTAGTTATGAGCATAGTTCCTTATCTTGTGTCAAGCTCATTTAAAAAATGAAACAAGGGTTTTGAGGATAGTTCTTTTCCTGTGTCAACCTCACTAAAAAAATGAAACAGCTCCTACAAGTCTTTCCAAGATCATGAAAGTAAAGCTTCATTCCATCCACATCATTGAACACAATGAAGCTTGGGGGGCATGTACCTCGTTTTGCGTCATTATGCTGGGGGCATGTGAACTTATAACAAGAATAGTTTTTAGTTTCAAGCTTGCGTAAACATGAAACTGAGTCCGAGCATAGTTCTTTTCCTGTGTCAAGCTCGTTAAAAAATAAAACAAATCCTCCTCTACTTGAGTCGAGAGTTTGACTAGATCTTAGATGTTAAGTTGTATTTTTAGGTTAGTTATTTCAGTTTTTGCATAATTTTCTTACAGTTTTAGGTCGAGTCTTTCAAACGATCTCGTTCATGAATCTTCATTCCATCCAGCTTGTACTTAGTTGAATGAAATGAAGTTGGGGGGCATGCGCTCTAGCAGTTATGCTTGGGGGGCATCAAGCACAGTTTTTTCTCTGTTTCAAGCTTTTGTAAAAATGAAACCTATCTCGAGTCAATTTCAGTTATTTTCAAGACTCGTTAAACTCATGAAAATCTCGAGATTATTTTGCTATCTTTCATTCTCGTAAAACAAATGAAAATGCCGAGTTATTTCCATCTTTTCCTGCTCGTAAATTCAATTGAAAGTTGGCCATATGAGTACATTTTTTATCATTTTTTTGAACTCATTAAAACTTACGAAAAAATGAAAACCATGAGTACATTTTTATCCCTTTTTCGAACTCGTTAAAACTTACGAAAAAGTGAAACCTTGGAGTTCTCTTTTAAGCCCTTTTCAGACTCCTAAAACATGAAAAGATTGCCGAGCGTTTCTTTTACACTCGTTAAAACGGAATTAAAAGACGGTCCCCTTATAGCTCTTTTCTGACCGTAAAATCAGGAAAAGATTGCCGGGTTTTTGTCGTTTCAAACTCGATACTGGAAATAAAACGACGTGTCCTTGATCGCTTTTTACTTTTCAGGTCAGTGGCACTAATTATGAAAGTACTCCTTGGTCGCAAGATCAAGCGGTTCCCCCAGGTATTATTTTATACTTTTTCGGGCTTGAGGGACACAAATCTACGAAAAAGTTCAACTTGGAGTCTTCTTAAGTTTTTCAGACTCTCTAAAGCTTGGACTTCTACAACAGCGTTTGGACAAAGGTAAGAACAAAACACTTGATACCTCATATCATAATGCATGTTTAGAGAAGGATAGATCTTATTTGTCTTGTTTGTCACTAGAGAGTCTTAGGCTCCTAGGGAGGTTGGTTGTGTCCGCACAATCGACTCTTTCCGCCTGACACCGGTCAATGATGTAAACCGTTAACAAGAGCGAGAGGAATCACCGATGATGATAATGACCCTCAAGGTACTGCAGTACAATTCACGTGGTGTGAATAAAGGACTTGGCGTTGAACACCACGCAAAATATTTCGGTCGAAGGTCATTGATGTATACCTGTCGCCGGAAGTGAGAAACTTGCCATTGAGGCATGCAAGCTTCAAAGTACTGAAGGGGTTGTTCCTAGATCAACTTCCTGGATAATGAGCTGATGTCGACAAGAAGCGATCCATCACAGGAGGGCCTTAATGAATCCCACATCAGTGACACAGAATGGAGCTAATGATTTTAATGGAGGTGAAAACGATCTGTGACATATTATTCAGGGTGGCGGTCATGAATGGATGAAGGATAATGTATGGCAGTGGATGGGACACGGTTGACTCTTTCTGAACGACTTCTCTTGAACACATGGCGACACTGATGCGATGGATCGGCAGCATTACCCCAAATATGGATGGTATGGCGAGACCATGGTGATGTGACCGGTGAATGAAACAACCCAACCCGATTGTGGTACGAAGGAAAAGTGTCGTGTTCAAGAGCAACTTGCTACCATCAAAGTTTTCTTTAGTTTCTCCCAATTTTTCCCCAGTCATTGCTGACCAGTACCTCTTTATTTTTGTCAAGCTTGAGGAGGATAACATATGCTTATTCTATAACCTGCCCTTTGGGCAAGCCCATCGCTATGTTTTAACGAGCCTAGCGATAGTGAAAATCGTTCTCGTCTAACGACAAGTTTGTCGCTATTTAATAATTTTAACGAGTCTAACAACAAGGATAACTCGGTCCTTTTCAATTTTAGAGAGTCTGAAAAGGTACATAAAGTCAACTCGAAAATTCCTTTTTCGTCATCTAATCCCTTGAGTCCGAAAAAGTATAAAACAATACAGAAGGGATGAGTTTTCGATAGTTTTAACGAGCCGAATAAAAAAAGCGCTCGATCTTTTTGTGCAATAATCCCTCAGGTCCAAAAAGATTAAATTCTAGAGGAGGGATAGCTCTTCCGGTCGCTTTAACGAGCTGGAAGGCCAAAACTCGGAAATCTTTTCATATTTTACGAGTCAGTTGAAAAGAGCTTAAAGAAGACTCGTCTTTTGAGGAACGAGTGATAAACAGGGATAGCAGCTGATTCCATGTACAGGTTGGAATTTTCCAATCACGGCAGTGTCACAAGGATGGCTAGGTGAAATCACTCTTCGCAGCTGTTCCTCAAAATGGGTAAACAATCATATGGAGGTGAACGATCGGCCAAATGAAAAGTGGAGGTGACGGTGCAAACACGACCAAGGCTTTAATGGCTGATGATATTACATTCACAGTGGTTATTTACTGGGTAGGTTCATTTTTTATTTTAAAATGAGCTTAAACACTGGTGGAAACACTTGCTCATTGCTTAGGTTTATTTTTTAACGAGCATGAAGTCCGCGTTAAAACTGCTCGGATCTTGCGTTTATTTTTTAACGAGCATGAACTTTATACTAAAACTGCTCGATTATATAGTCAAATTTTGATTTTTTACCATAACTAGCTTTTCTCTTTTCAAGGATAGTACTGCATTCTCAATTGCTGCATCAAACTTAGTTAGAAATGAATAACATTTTCTTCAAAATGAGATTAAAACCCTAATATTTTGCTTTGAACTACGTAAAAAGCAATTAAAAAGTGTTTTTACCTCTCATTTTACCATTTCATTTGAACTTGGTTTGTTGGAGCTTTGGAGGTGCCTCCTCCCCCTTGATTTTCACCAGCTGATTTCGGGAGATTCTGTGGACGATTCTCGGTGCCGTCTGGACCAGGTAGGAGCTAAACCCTAGCTCTTTCTTTTCATGGTTTCATTTTTCCATTCTGTGCCTGTTTTCCTGTCTTTCTGAGCACCTGGGGTTTTGTCAGGGTGCCCTACCATCAACGCAGTGGTCCATTCGAAACCTGCGTTGAATGTCAATCTGCCTTAAGGCAGTTTGACCTTCAACGCAGGTAGGAAACTTGCCAATTGCGTTGACCTCAGAAAAGCAGTTCTATTGCACAGTTTTTGATGAAACTTTGCCAGTTTTTCATCAAATCCAGGAGCTTACTCTTTCTCTTGTTTGTTTTGCAGGGATTTTTGAGCAAAATGACCCTCACATGGCGAGAACGAGAACATGAAGAGGAGGACATGATTGCCCTCCATGACCCTGTCACGGTGAACGCTCTACGGAACTGTGGCCCGCTGAAGTTCTTCCGTATCTCTAGTATGAGAGCACAGATCTCTTTACTGCAGTATATGCTTGATGCTTGGGATCCTATTAACCAAGTATTTCAGATCAGGAGCAAATCCATCCCTTTGACCGTGGTAGACATTTACTTCTTGACTGGTTTGTCGAGGCGGGGTGCCCCCATTTCTTTGTCAGGTTCGGCCAGAGGGAATGATTCCGTGAGAGATTATGTCCGCCAGTATTGCAGGGAGGGGTCCCAGCCGAGCAGAGACGGCAAGGTTGTTATCCGTGAGATTACTGACAGGTCTCTCAGGTCCATTCTGTATACTATTGGTAGGATGGCCGGTAGCGCATCTCTACATGTTGCCAACAGATCTTATGTGCAGCACGCCTTGGAGTGTCTCCAACCGAAAGTATTCAACTGGTGTGATGCAGTACTTCTTCAGATGAAAAGTCAGTTGAACAAGGTAAAGGATGGGAAGCTGAAGAACTTTGGATTTGGTTCTATTCTGACTTCCTTTGCCTTGGAGAAAATACCACTAATGCAGCCTCAGTATATTGCACTCGAATTGCCTTCTCCTACCGAGCCACGCATGCAGAGATGGGTTGATCACATGTCTAGGCATGCTGGTCAATCTCAGATTTCTTTCACTGATACCTTCTTCAGGTGGTTCGAGCGTCAGGAGATGGTCTATTCCGAGTATCCATATGTTGGTATGGATTTCCGAGGTGATCCGGACTTGGTACTGCCGGATGGCGAACAGTGGGGCGCTATTGGTAAAATCTTCGACCATATTACTGTTTACTGTTCTTATTCATAATGTCCTTGTGCTTTATTCTATCAAGACTTTAATCAAACGCATGTGTGCATGCAGATGTTGGTCCTGTTCGTCCAATAGTTCGCCCGAGAGCGCCAGTTGCTACCACAACAGGGGAGGCTGCTGGGAGAGTTATTCTCCGTGACCTTGATGTAGCCGAGACCCTTACAGCTGTGCAGGAGCAGGTTGAGAGCCTTACTCTTGGCATTCCCGATGTGAGGATTGATGAGTTACCTTTACAGTTGCAGTGACATACTACTGGTGTGCCTAGACGATGGACTCGTCTCTTGCGCATGATTGCACAGGCCATGACGTGCTATCATGAGCATCACTAGACTAGGGTGTCCCCTAGTACTTTTGAGTTTTTGGGTCATATGACCGATTTTGTCTTGGTTACAGAACATTATGTATGAACGATAAACAGCTTATATATATTTTGATTTTCGAGTTTTATTCTGGTTGAGTTATATGATCCATATGTACAATCATTGATGATGTGTCTCTTTTTATAAATGTCGCAAATGTCTATCAAACACATAGTTTGCTAATGAGTCGGTTAATGTGTTCAAGTTTATGGAAATATGCTGGTATTGAATTGAATCAAATTGTCTTTCCAAAATCTTAACCCTTAGGAACATGCGATAAATAGCTGGATTGCGAACGGAATATATACCATTGAGTTGTAGTATTACGAGCTGTGAGTCTAGCCTGACAATTAGTCGGCGTATGCCACGGGTGATGGCATCAGAGAGTAGTTCTATCAACGCGCTATACTCAGCGATGTTATTCGTTGATTTCCCAATACACACACCTCTGAAACTTACTAACTCGCCGCTTGGATCAAAAATGGCCCAGGCTGCGGAGGATAGGTTCCGGGAACTACGACTCGCTCCGTCGGCATATCCAACACATGTCTCCAGAAGGTTTGACATCTGCAATAAATGAAAAAAGGTGGATCACTCGACCAAAACAAACACTTTAGCGAAAACAAAATAAAACAAAAGCATACAGGTTACTATTTAAGCATAGTAACGCTTGAGGTACAACCCGTTGCGGGGTTGCACCAGTGGAATTCCGTCATAATCCATTAACTCGTAGGCTCCTTTTGCTAATACTCGTTTAACAATATAGGGGCCCATCCATAAGGAATTAAATTTACCTACTCCCAATTTATCGGATTCTTGGTCGTAAAGCAAGACCAAGTCACCTTCTGAGAAGACACGGGGTTTGACATTTTTGTCGAACTGCGCCTTGACTCGTTTCTTATGGGCTTCGTTAGCCAAAGCAGCATCACGAAGTGTTTCATCCAATTGGATTAATTCCAAGAAACGTGCCTCTTCTTCTGAAGTTCCGGGGAGGAGATCAATTGCGAGTTTAAGAGACGAAATTTCACACTGGACTGGTAAGACTGCCTCCAGGCCATACACCAGTTGAAAAGGTGTGAACCTAGTCGCATTCTTTACCGATGTTCAGTAAGCCCACAAGGCTGAGTACAGGATTAGGTGCCATCTTCTTTTATGAACCCCGATCATCCTTTGCAACATACGCTTCAGGACTTTGTTGATTGCTTCAACTTATACGTTGGCTTGCGGATAATACGGGGTAGAGCTGTCGTGAGATAGCCCTAGCTTAGCAGCTAATTCAACCATCATGTAATTGCGAAAATGCGATCCATGATTTGTCACTATAGCCTGTGGTACGCTGAACCTGGCGACTACATGATTGAAAAAGAAAAGGGCAGCTGTTTCACCAGTGTTATCCAATGTAGGCATCACCTCGGCCCATTTGGTAAAATAGTCAACAGCGACTATAATATACCCATGCCCCCCGGTCGAGGTGGGGTTACACTGCATGAAATTGATGCCCCATTTGGCGAAATGCCCAACAGCAACTATTGGCTGTAAAGGTGCGGGTGGTCTTCTGGTTTTGCTATCAAAAATTTGACAAGCATGGCAACTTCTGACTGCGATTATGCAATCTTTGAACATGGTTGGCCAGAAGTATCGTGCTCGTAAGATTTTGTGCTGTTGCATATCCAGATTGATGCCCCCCACACACGCCTGAATGGCACTCATTCAGGGTTTTTTTGGCCTCCTCATGGGTAAGGCACCTCCTCAGGACTGTATCAATACCACGACGGTAAAGCATATCACCGACGATCATGTAGTCTTTAGCTTGGTATCGTATACGTTTCTGTTCAGAGTGAGTGTTAGGCCTGAACTTTTGGGTTTGGAGATAAATTATGATATCTCCATACCACTCATTGCTTGCAGATATCAAAAACAAATTCTCGTCCACGATTGATTCTTCGGAGGTTTCATCGTTGGACGACGATGGGAGATCGCACAATAATTCTGCGAAAACTAGAGCTTTCTTTGATTTGGATTTTACAAATTCCAGATCAAACTCTTGAAGGATCGCTATCCATTTTGAATATTTGCCCCCCAGCAACTGTCGTGACAGTATATAAGTCGTGGGGTTGCAATCTGATAAAATGGTAGTTTTCCGAAAGAGGACATAATGTCGAAACCTTTGAATCGCTTGAGTAGCTGCAAGCACTAGTTTTTCAACATAAGAATATTTACTTTCTGTATCATTTAAGTTTTTACTTAAATAATATATAGGATGTTCAATTCCATCGACTTCTTGAACTAAAACCATCGCAATGGTCGTATCCACTGCAGCCAGATACAGGTTAAAATCTCTTTGATAGTCTGGGGCATACATTAATGATGCTTTTACTAGAGAATCTTTCAGAGCATCAAAGGAAGCTTGCGCTACCTTATCCCAGACAAAAGGTACATCCTTTTTCAAAAGACGAGTATAACCTTTAGCAAGTTCTGCATAATTTGGAATGAACCTCCTCAGAAAGTTTGCATTCCCTTGGAGTTTCTGAATCTGAAGCAAATTTGAAGGTGGAGGCAAATTAATGATTGCCTGAACCTTGCAAGGATCGAGACGAATCCCATCCTTAGAGACTACAAAGCCAAGTAAAGGACCAGAACCGACACAAAACACACATTTGTGCGGAATGAGTCTTATCTTGTAGTGTCGGCAACGTAGAAATATCGCCCTTAAATGCTGCGGATGATCAGTCCGATTTCGCGAATGAGCCGGAAGGTCGTCGAGATATGGTTGAACGATGTTCTTGATGTCATGGAAGGCATAATTCATTGCCCTCTGAAATGTCACCCCTGCGTTCTTTAAACCAAAGGGTAATTTTCGATAAGCGAATGTGCCCCATGGACAAATAAATGCAGTCTTTGACTGGTCCTGTGGGCGGATATTTATTTGATTATACCCGGAAAATCCATCCATAAATGAAAAGATTTCACATCCGGTGCATTCATCAATTATCTGGTCGATGAAGGGTATAGGGTAGTTGTCCTTCGGACAAGCTTGGTTTACATCCGTATAATCGACACACACTCTGATTGTCCCTTGTTTCTTCATAACAGGGACAATATTCGATACCCAATCGGTTAGAGGAACCGGGTAGATGAATCCAGCATGGAGAAGTTTTTCAACCTCTGCCTTAATGGCAGCGGCTTTCTTGGGGTGCACCTGCCGAAGCCGTTGTCTTACTGGTTTGACATCAGGATACATTTTAATTTCATGTTCAACGATACTTGAGTCAATGCCTGGCATTTCATCATATGACCAAGCAAAGACATCTCTGAATTCGCGAAAAAGAGCGTTATATATTTCCAGTTCTGAAGGGGAACAACCTTTGCCGACATAAATATTCTCTACAACATTTGTTTTAGTCGAGATATTTATGGCTATAGTCTCTTCAATATTGGATAAGTTTCGCTCGGAATCCACCGTATTTACAGTATTTGATAGGAATTCAAAAACTGAAGGGTGATAAAGGTCATGCTGAGTATCTTCTTCATACTCCGGAAGAAGGGAACGATGGTGGTAATCATTCCATGGTGCCCCCTTAATCAACATTGATTGTAGAATTCCTTCGTCAGTCCCATGTACTTTCGACCAAGGATCTAATGGGGTACCATATTCTCTAGACCTATCTACCCAAACGCTTGACGAGTGTTGATTTGGGTTCGCCTCCCATGCTTGAAACATTGATTGCTACAATATTTCTATAGGGCTTGGGGGAAAAACCATTGCATGATCCATTTCGACATCATCTTTTGAGATCTTCGTGGAAGATATCATGTTGCAGGCTCTTACGAATGCTACTTCTCCTATATAGAATGGAGGTGGAAGTGCGAAAGTTCCCATTAATGTGGGGTCTTTCAGTAGGCCTACTCCGATGTCTTGAAGCGAATGGTTGCTTCCATGGATCATGGGAATGCTTCCTGTAACTTGTGAACCATTAGGGAGGAAGTTTTGTTGGTCGACGATCGTAATCCCTCCTTCAAACGGGAATGCGATCTTCCTAAAATAAGTCGACACAACAACTGCGATGGCATAGATCCATGGTCTTCCCAGTAGGATGTTGTAGTCAAGATTCCCATCTATGACTTCAACATCTATTTCTACTGTTTTTCCTCCCAGTTCAACCTTCAAGTTATTAAGGATACCGTACGGGGTATAAGTCCTCTGTCAAAAGCTTTTAATGTCGTCGAAGATTGCGACAAGGTTGGAGATCCTAAAGTTTTCCAGCAACTCATCGACATAATGCATGTAGATGCTCCCTCATCAATAATTGTTCGGTGAACAGTTTTGTTGAGGGCTTTCACTTGAATAAGGAAAGCTAGTTGAGCTGGTAACTGAGGATCGTATCCTTTGTAATCAAAGGATACAAGATTGGAATCCTTAGGATCAACCCCACCAATAGCCGATAACAAAGCCTGCCTTTGGGATGGACAATTTTGTAATACTTCAAGAGTCGACATAGCGGATGGCGATTGGGCCAAATCTTCCACTATGTTATAATGCTGCGCCGCTCTGGCGCGAGGATTAAATGTCGACTTGTGTACTACTCCCTTTGGCGGTTTTATTGTTAATTCAGGAATGATGGGCAGTACAACTTCTGTTGAAGTTGTTGTCGAACTACTTGGTTGATCTTTACCTTTGTCGTTCGACAACTGCGGATTCCCGTAATCTTTGTTCCTTGTCGAAATCAAAGCATCATTCTGTTGTTTTGAAACCGACAACATAAGTACTTGTGATGGGGAAGCATTTCCACTATCAACCAGATTTTGACCTGGATTGGGAAATGGATCAGTTAACACAGCTGAGGTTTGTGAACTTTTAAAGAACCTCTTCAACTCAGCTTTGTATGGACAATTCTTTGTCCAGTGATCCTCCTCGTCACATATTTGACATGGATATTTCCTATCTCCAGGAGGGTTTGAAGAATTTTTTCCAGGAGATGACTCACCCTGTTTCTTCTTCTTCCCTTTGTTTTGCTTCTTCTTTCTCCCTGGTTGTTTGGTTTCTTTGCCCTTATCTGCTGATACGACATTTACTTCCGAAGCAGGAATTTCATCTTTTGCATTTTGATCCGAATTCTTACGGGCTTTCTTAGACGAAGCCTTTGTCGATTTCGCGTTTTCCGTGCCAATCACGCCATCGTTGGCATGAGAGTCACTATTGGATTTAGGAGGAGGAGGAATTGAGAATTCCGGTCTAGGGGCGTCAGGTATTTTGTCGTAGAGCGTGCCAGACTGAGTATAAACTAAGTCTAGATATTGTGCACGAGCAATAACTTGCTCCTCTGTTACGACTCCCCCCTTTGCCACATCTTCTGTTATAGAAGGAAGTAACGACTTTATAAACCATTCAGCTAACAGCTGATCGGGAACGTATGTTTTCACCATCCTACGTCAACGATGCCACTCATGTATATGATCGGATATATGAGTGGCAGTTGTCTGCTTGAAGTTGGTTAATATTTCGGTTCCCGTTTCATACCTTATCGGTAATTGAAAATGGGTTAAGAAAGTCGTGGCTAGGGAGCTAAAATTGTCGAACGAGGCTCTAGGTAATTCAATATACCATTTTGCCGCTGGACCCGTTAACGTCCTCTGGAAAAGGCGAAGCCTTATCGAATCATCATTTAGGGTGTTTGATGAACACCACAGATGAAAAGTCATAACGTGATTCGATGGGTCTTCACCTGGATTTCCATTGAATTTAGGAATGTCAGATGGAAGTTTGTGAGGAATCGCTGGCCACCAAGGGGCGTAACCAATCGGATCGTTGGTTAACCGGTGTAAATCGGGTAACTCTAAAGTTGCCAAAAATGGTAACGGTTGATTCAGATTAGGTGAAGCATACCCAGGGTACGATTGGATCGCCTGAGCAGTGGGCCTTTGCATACCAGCATAATGTAATTGATGTTGGTATGACTGATACGGTTGGTGGACTTGACCACCATAAAGCGGTTGGTTTTGACCGTTTTGAATATACGATTGTCCATTGTTCGCAAAGATCTGCTGCTCAGAACCTTGGTACACTTGCTGGAATTGTGGTTGTTGGTATTGCACTAGCCACGGTTGTGAAGCCATGTTCTGTTGTGCTATACTAACTGCTGGACCAAGGTGTGGGGTAATTGTACCCGTTTGGACCTGTGTCGCCCCACCAGTTGGCGATTGCGGTTGTGACCCAGGGTCAAGGGGCTGTTGCATTACAACCTGAAAAATCTGAGGTTGACATACAACAAGCAACGTTTGAACCTGCGACACTGTCACAATAGCCGGTGTGGTCGGGATATTCGACATAGGTACACACTGTTGCATAGAATATACAACCCTTGGTTGTTGAGGTAGCATAGGTACCCAACCACTTGATGTAATTCCAATATAACCTGAATACTGTTGTGAACTCCCGTATGGATACCCTCCCGGAGGGGGTAATGAAAGGGCATACTGCCCCCCATACGGTAGCAATCCAGAACTCAAGGGGATTGTTTGTCCTTGGGGACTGGATTGCCCAAATTGACTTCCAAATGGATCAATCTGGCGAGTCTCAACATAAGAGTTGCCGGATATTATTCTGGATGAACAAACTGGAACGGACCATACTGTCGAAATAGTCCCTTGGTGGACTCCTTCTAGCGGTTGTGAGCTAGTCGGGACAGATGGTATGCCGGCAAACATTGTTGGAGTGACAGCAGGGGCTTCTGCTGTCGCTGTGTCGTTCGACACAATCCTAGATGTTGACGGTTGTTCAGACATTTTGAGTCTATCCAACAGATTGCCTAGCAATTCTACAGGAACTTCCACTTGTGGTGGATTAACTTCTGATGAAGGAAATAGAGTGACCCCGACTCCAAAATGGGTTGGAGTACTTGCTTGCGGATCCTCTACAATTTCCTCTATCGCAATCAAACTCGGTGGAAGAGGAAGATCGTCAGGTCCGTAAAATATTTCTGGTGCCGAAGAAGGGGTTGAATCGACAGCGACATTTGTTTGGGGAGCAAGACTCTCTAAACCGGTTACAGATGGAACTGGTTCAGTAACGCAAGTATTTGCCCCCAGACTAGGATCAGTATTATTGTCCCTCTGTGGCTGTTGAACTTCTTCTATAGAGGCAGGGTTTCCAGAAATGTTTGGAGTAACCGGAATCTCAGATGTCGTCAGAACACTTGTTCTAACTTTGATAGGAGATTTTGAACCGGTTAAACAAGTTCCCTTTGTCCGTACTGTTTTCGATTCCAGAGACAAAGACGGTTGACTCGTAAGCCTCCGCGAACGACGGGGTTTCAATTGACTTTCTTCCACGATTGCGGATTACTAGATCAACTAAAATACAAAAAGGGAAATTGGTGTTTCCGAATTGAATGACTTTTATTAGACGCTTTAGACACAACTTGCTTTTTCAGTTTTAAAGAGTCAAGAAAAAGCTAAAGATGACTCTAGTCTCCTTCGATGTTTTAACGAGCCCGAAGTGACAAATGCTCGGATGGACTTTTTCTGTTATAGAGTCTGAAAAAGGCCAAAAGAAACTGCTCTGGAGTTCTAGGCAGAGGGTGTGCCAAACTTTTCGCAAAACCGCAGAATACTTTTTAAGGTACGGGCGGTCGATCTTCGTGAATGTTGTGTTCACTACATTGTGATCAGTAGGGCGGCTGACACGGCTTCCTAAGGATAAAGGATATATGACTATAGGGGTCTCCCAATATATACGCGACGGTACGTGGGAGCACAATCCGTACTAGCGCTATCGTCCCTCAGGAGGAATCACCCACCTTCCACGAGATCGACAGTCACTAGGCTTAACGACGCCGGAACACGTCTCTAGCCTAGACCTTTATGTTGTGCGTTATGTTACAAAGCGTTGTTAGGTTCATTCAGTTTATTTTAGGTTGATATTTTTTAAAGTTTGCCTTTCAAGGTTCACCACGAGATGTATGATACAAATTCCTAAATGCAGTCTAAAGATGATAAGCAAGCTTTATTATCTTTTCAACTTTGAAAATCCTAGCTACTAAGGGAAAAGAAAGACACCATCTTTTCTCAAAGAGCAATCAGCACACTCTAATGCACTTTTCCTAAATCCAACATGCAAACTATCAAATGCAAAATGCACAATGCAGGTGTTTGTTTTCCGCTTTCTTAGTATTGATGCCTACAAAGAAAGCTTTTTGTACAACTTTGAATTTGCTTTTAAAATGATCAATACAAACAAGTTCACTTTTTCGAAATCAGAGAGGGTAGAAGAGATTACACTACTTAACGATTTTCGAAATAAAGACTTGTTTTGACACTTAAAAGAGACAAATTCAAACCAATAAGCAAAAGTAAATGTATAATCAATCTGCAAACAGCCAATGAACTCTCTTCTAAGATCACAATCAATCAGATCTGAATCAAAGGCTACAGGATGACTACTTTACTCATGCAAAGGAAAACTGTAAGTGACGCCACAAACACATAAAAACACTCACAGTCTTTTTGTACAAAAGGAGGCGGAATCTAAGCAAAGAAAAGGAGTTATCTGACTGGTACCTATGCTGGTTACAGGCTGCAAAAAACAGAGATCAAAACAGGGCAACAGAGAGCAGAGAACCCCACCTGCACAAGGCTAAACTGGTTCAGCGCAACCTCAACACTGAGGATTTGACATTCAGCGCAGGTAGCCTTCACGGGACCTGCGTTGAAATGCAGACTGCCTTCACAGCAGTTGCGCTGAAGGAGAAACTCTCGTTTCTCCTGGGTTCTGGGTCACAAATTGCTCAGAAATCAACAGTTTCAGGCCAAATCAGAAACACAAGCAAGGTATAATCAAAGGGATGCTTTGAAAGCTACTAATATCTATCACAAGGATCATTAAATTATTTGTGAATCCATTGTTCAGATCATAGACAAGTCCAGCAACTGGATCAAAGCAGCAACTTTTTACTTTGCATCCGGGAAAGATGCAGTTCGATTGTTGCTGTCAAGTCTATGAAGTAAACAAATGACAGAAACACAAATGAAATGAATAAACAAATTGTCCCCAGCGGAGTCGCCAATTTGTTGTGGGGAAAAATGCCTATGCAGGATGATCCTATCCACCTAAGGTGTGACAGTGCCTTAGCAACAAACAAGTACATCTACACTGATTTCTTCCTTTATGAAATGTGAAAGAAGAGAGATCAATAGACTTACCGGTGTCTTCCGTTTGTCCCTCGATCTAATCTCCCTTCTCTTTGGGTGTTCACAGCTACTTGCCTTCTTGCTTATCCAGCTACAACTTCCTGCAAGATCACAAGAGAACAGCTACTTGCGACAAGAGAACAGCTACTTGAGACAAGAGAAGAACACTACACAAAGACAGATGTTCACATTCATAACTAGTTTAGGATTAGAAATAAACCAAATACACTAATACATTTATACATCAAAATACATCAGCATATAGGAGAAACCAAGATAGCTTTATTGATGAATAATAAGGTTCAGGAAGAGATACAACCCAGAGGGCTCCAATCCAGCATCTCCTTCCGAGCAAATGGAATTCCTATCTTCAGCCCCTTCAAAGCATTAAACACCCAATGATTCCAGTCTCAAACCAACAGAAATTCTTTGCAATAACAAAATTCTAGCCTCTAGATCTCATGGAGGAGAGATCTATATATAGATGTTTGGAGAGAGGATGAGTCAGCTTGAGATCTGACTAGTGTCCTCTCCCTCTCTCAGTTCTTGAGTCCACTTGGAGGTTCTTGCTTCCACTTGGAGATTTGGAACCCCTTACTCATCACCAGTCGAATTCCCTGAGGCAAGTGTCATTTTGGAAGCTTCCTGAGCATTGACACCTTGAGGAATGAGTCTGCCACTTGTCCAAACTCGCTCAGCGCAGGTAGCTAGTGTTGGAGTTGAAATTCAACGCAGGTAGACAGTGGAGCCACTGACATTCAGCGCAGATGGTCAATGGAGCAGTTGACATGATCCTGAATTGACTTGTTTTTGAGCAGTTTCAGGTGGAGAACTTTTGTGAATTGATGTGGTTTGTTAGCCTTGTTCCTCTAGGGGTAGGAACAACATGTTTAGGGACTTTGGATCCCTTAGATTATGGACATTTCATGCTCAATGCTGTAAGGCACAAAAATGTCTATAACATGAACGGGGCGTCAGAGTCACTACTTACTCCTCAAAGAAATAATTATAGACTCTCAAGGCTATGTGGGAGGGGCTAAGCTGAAAAAAAGTCATTTGCATGTACAAATGAGGGGGTATTTATAGCCAAGGGTGAAACTGACCCTTGTGGATATTCGACTACCCTCATGACTGTTTGACTTCCATGACTTTTCGACTTTACATGACTCTCCATACAACAAGTGGGTCTCTTGGATTTCCACGTTACATTACATTGATTTACAGTATGGCCCACAGTAGAGATGTGGATGACATGACTCAACATGACAGTGATGGTACATTCGTGCTACTACTGGTGTGCATGTTGAGCTGTAGTGCTGCTGGGTGATGGATGTCCTCATGGTGTGTCATAGCTTCCCCTCCCCATGGAAAAGTGCATGGAGTCTTTGATGGTGATTGGTTCACTCGATGTTTCATTCACACATTTCTCCTTGCTTGTATGTTGGTAAGCTTGACAGGCTCGTCCATTCGTGAAAGTTGTATGTTTGTTCGTCTGAAAACACATATTTGCATGATCATCCGTTCATGAGCACATCTCATTACATGCATCATCTGTTCATCCATTAGTGAACCTATCCTTCTGCAAGTGCTCCCTTTGCTCATCCCATCCATCATCGCGCCATGGTTTTTTATGTACCTTTGTCTGCAGTCACTCATTACAAGACGACATAAAATCTATAAACCTCCTAGCCTAGCATGATGCATGATCATTTCGGATGCAGGTGACCAGGAGAGGTGACAAGGTTGCAAGGCGAGTTGGAGGCTCTAGGTACTGCCAATGAAAAATGCGCAGGAGTCACTGTGTGATGAAGATCAATCTAGATCAACAGTGACTATCCATGGGGTCTGGCTCAGCTGGAGGAAAAAACTGTGCAGTTTTTTAGAGGAAAAGTTTGGGCTGTGAAAGGCTGGGAAGGAAAAATCTGGGAAATTTTCAGAATGAGTAGGCAATGGGAGATTGGTAGCAAAAACTGTGTAATTCCTGAGGGAAACTAGCAGTCAGCTATTGGGTCACTAGCAGCAAAAATTACGTAATTCCTGCGGGGAACTAGAAGTCAGCTGTTGGGTCACTAGCAGCAAAAATTGCACAATTCCTTAGGGGAACTCGTAGTCAGCTGTCGGGAGCTTGGCATAAAAAAATGTGCAATTCCTAGAGCGAACTGGTAGTTAGCTGCTAGATCTTGGTAGCAAAAACTGCGCAATTCCTGGAGGGAACTGTCATTTGGTTGCCGAGAGTTGTAGGAGGGAAAAACTACGTTGATGCTAGGAGGCTGGCCTGCTAGTCACCTCTGCACAATTTATGAGCTGAGCGGACTGCTCGATAGCAGAGGACTTACTCATGAAATCTGTACAATTTTTGTAGTGAGCAGCCGGTTGACAGTCGGGAGGGCTGGCTGGAAAAAATTTGCAATTTATGAGGGAGATAGGGACGAGAACTGGGTGTCTGTCTGACCTATCTATGCAATTTTCTCAGTCAGCGGAGTGGGCAAGGTCTGCAGCCTCTATGCAATTTTTGTTGGGTTGTGTTATATTCCTTCCACGACTAGCCTTTGTTGCTGAAGGGTTTTTCTCAGGCTTGTGGTAGACCCTATTCAATGGGAGATTCGCGAGATCGATTGTGGTGGTGAAAGAAGATGGTGAGCAGTGGAAAGATAGAGATCGAGAAATTTAATGGTCAGAGTTTTTAGTTGTGGAAACTCAAGATGGAGAATTTTTTGGGGGATAAATATCAGTGGATCACAGTAGATCTAGGTAGTAAACCAACAGGAGTCTCTGATGAAGAATGGAAGAAGTTGAATCGGAAGGCAAAAAGAACAATACGATTTTGTGTCTCAGATTCAGTATTGTTGAATATGTCAGGGGAAGATACAATGAAGGCTTTGTGGGATAAGTTAGGGACTTTTTATCAATCTAAGTCTTTGGTGAATACTTCGTTCCTATGGAAAAAAGTGTATAACTTGAGCATGAGAGATGGAGACTCAGTGACAGAGCATATGAATGCATTTAATACCATGGTAAGTAAGTTATTATATCTTGATATTAAAATTTTAGATGAAGATAAGTGCATCAGTTTGTTGTGTTCTCTACCAGATTCATGGGATAGTTTGGTTATCACAATAGGTAGCAATGCAACTGCCTTGCAGTTTGACAAAATAGTCTCATCCTTACTAATAGAGGATATGAGGCAGAAAAATATGGAGAGCCAGAATGGTGATGAATTTTTTGTACAAGGATGGTCCTAGAATAGAAACGAAAATAAGACCTTAAGTGGGAGATCTAAATCTCCAGGAAAACCTTTAAAGGTGTGTTAGAAATGCGGAAAGAAAGGGCACTACAAAAGGGACTGTAAATCTAAAGCTCTTGACAAAGGAAAGGGATCTAATGATGCTCCTTTTGCATAGGCAAAAACCACCTCAGATGAAGGTGGGGATGTGTACTTGGCTTCTTCTTCAAGTACTCATTTAGATCATGAGGCATGGTTGATTGAATCAGGTGGATCCGTTCACTTCACTCCCCATAGAGAGTGGTTCTGCGAGTATGAGAAATATGATGGTGGTGATGTATTCTTAGGGGATGATAGGAAGGCTAGAATCACTCGTCATGGAAAGGTAAAGTTTAAGTTTCAAGGTGGAAGGATTAGAACACTTTGGGTGTTCTGCATATTCCTCCATTGGCCAGAAATCTAATTTCTGTAAGCAAGATGGATGATGTAGGTGTAAAAAAAGTGTTCGAGAAAGATACCTATAAGATGGTTCGAGGAGAACTGGTATTCATGTGGGGAGTTCATATTGGAACTCTCTACAAGATGCAAGCTAGAATTGTTATTGATGGGTGCAACAATTTTGTGGTTCTTGAAAGTGGAGCAAAAAATCTAGTGGTCTCTGGAGAAAAGACCATGCTATGGCATCAAAGGCCTAGACATATTGGATAGAAGGGCCTTCGAATACTTCATGGTAAAGGTATGGTAGAAGGTATGACTAATAACTCTCTGGATTTTGATTTTTGTGAAAATTTTGTATATGGGAAGCATAATCAGGTGAGTTTCCCCTCTTGTGGTAAGAGGGTGAAAAAGATATTAGAGCTTGTGCACAGTGATGTGTTTGGACCTGTGAAGGTTCCATCACTGGGTAAGTCTATGTACTATGTATCATTTATAGATGACTGCTTGACAAGTAATACATGGATATATTTCCTCAAGAATAATTCTAATGTCTATTAAAGGCTCTGGTGGCAAACCAGACAGAGAAGAAGATAAAGGTGTTGAGGACAGATAACGATGGAGACTTTTGCAATAAGGAATTTGAAGAGTTTTGTAAGAAGTGTGGTATAACATGACAAAAGAGTACTCCATATACACCTCAGAAAAATGGGGTTGCAAAAAGAATGAACAATATGTTGATGGAAAGGGCAAGAAGCATGCTCAGTGGTGTCGGGTTAGGATAGGAATTTTGGGTAGAGGCGGTGAAGATTGCATGTTACCTGGTCAATAGATCACCTTCATTAGCGTTAGAGGATACAACTCAACAAGAGGTATGGATTAGTAAGAAACCTTCTCTTTCACATATGAGGTTATTTGGATGTGATGCATATGTACATGTTCCAAAGGATAAAAGAACAAAGTTGGATAGTAAATTTGAAAAATTCGTCTTTATTAGGTATAAGGATGGTTTAAAAGGCTATAAGATTTGGAACCCAGTAACAAGGAAGGTTGTGTACAACTAAGATGTGGTATTCAGAGAGGTAAAAGATGTTATTAAACATGAAGTCCAACCAAAGGAACCTAAGAAGATAGAGTTTGAGCTTAAGGAGGAGGAATTAGACTCTACTATAGAAGAGGAATCAGGAGATGAAGAGACACAAACACCGGTTGTCAGAAGATTAGTTCGAGAAAGAAGGAAACCAGAAAGGTATAGTCCGTATGATTTCTATTCAAAATTTTCTTTATCTATTACTGATGATGATCCTAGTATTGTGAAGGAAGTAGTAGATTAAGAGGATGAAAAACTCTAAAAAGAGGCCATGGTTGATGAAATGACATCTTTGCACAAAAATGAGGCTTGGGATCTGGTGGAGTTGTCGATTGGAAGGAAACCCATTGGCAACAAATGGGTGTTCAGAAAGAAGATGAATGGAAAAGGAAAGGTGGAGAAATACAAGTCTCGGTTGGTAGCAAAAGGTTATTCTGAGGTGCCATGAATTGATTTTGGTGATATTTTTTCTCCTGTTGCCAAGGTAGTTTCTGTTAGATTACTTTTATCTATTATTGCTACTTTTAATTTTTATGTAGATCATATGGATGTGAAGACAACATTTATTCATGTGGATTTGGAAGAAGAGATCTACATGAAGATACCTGAAGGATTTGCAGTGAAGGGTAATAAAGAACTGGTTTGCAAGTTAAAAAAGTCTCTGTATGGGTTAAAACAGTCACCAAGAATGTCGTATCATAAATTTGATACATTTATATGGGAACTTGGCTTCACTAGAAGCAAAGAAGATCACTATGTGTATTTTAAATTAATTATGACCGTGTTATTCATCTGGTCTTGTATGTGGATGATATATCGTTGGTTGGAAATGACAAAGAAATTATCCAGGATTTGAAGACCCAATTGTCCTCCAAATTCGACATGAAAGATCTTGGTGCTGAAAACTATATTTTGGGCTTTGAAATTAAAAGAGATCAAGAAAAAAGGAAGCTCTACTTAAACCATAGGAAGTATGTCGAGACAATACTGCAGAGGTTTAATATACATGATATTATATCGTTGAAGGTTCCTATTCTTGTAGGTGTAAAGTTATCTGCTGAACAGTGTCCCAAGTCACAAGAAGAGGAAGAAGACATGTCCCGGTTCCATATGCAAGTGCAGTTGGTAGCCTGATGTATGCGATGGTCTGTACTAGACCAGACATTAGACATGCAGTGGGAGCATTGAGCAGGTTTATGTCAAAACCAGGGAAGGATCATTGGACAACAGTGAAGCGGGTTTTCAGGTATTTACATGGCACTAGAGATTATGGTTTGTGCTACCAAGGAAGACCAGGATTGGATAGAGTTTTGGATATCCGTGGCTTTGTTGATGCAAACTAGGTTGGATATCTGGGTCAGAGAATATCTACAAGTGGGTATGTGTTTAACCTATTTGGAGGTGGAGTCAGTTGGATGAGTAAGACACAATCTGTAGTGGCACTATCAACTACAGAGGCAGAATACATGGCAGCTGCTCATGCAAGCATGGAAGAAGTTTGGTTGCAGAGATTGTGTTCAAGTATGGGGTTAGTACAGGGAGCTATAAGGATAGAATGTGATAGCCAAAGTGCAATTTTCTTGGCAAAGAACCGTGCTTACCATTCAAGGACAAATCACATTGCTGTTCAATGTCACTTTGTGAGGGATATGATAGAAGGCAAAAAGGTGTTGCTGGTAAAGGTGGACGCTTTGAAAAATACTATAGATGCATTGAAAAAATCTATGAGCTCTGAGAAGTTCTCTTGATGTAGAGAAAGAACACGCGTTGCAGGGCTGGATAAATAATTAAGCTCTCATGTGACCCCCTGTGGAAAGAAAACAACAAGTGGGAGATTGTTGGGTTATGTTATATTCTTTCCATGTCTAGCCCCAGTAGTTAAACTCGGGGGTTAGAGGGGGGCAGTAGCCCCACTCTACAGGGTTTGAGGCAGTGCCTGGGATTTTTTTTTTGGACCCTATATTAGGTGGGTGAACCTACCTATGGTTTTTTGCATGGTTTTCACACATGGTTTTGGGCATGATGGTTTTCGATCCATGGTATTTTGTAGATCTGGTCAAGGGAACTATAGTTATGTTCTGATCCAGGGTTAGTGGAATGGGGTTTATGGATGCTTCAACACGTATATATATTTATTGTAACATTGAAAGGAACATAATGAAAAATCAATCTGGTTGTCCTGGTTTTGGGATCCAGGGGAAAATCTCTGTGTATATTTCTTTTATGTTTTATGCTCTCGCCACTGTTTACTTTTAGTTTTTTAGAATTTGTATGTAGGTGATTTCTACACAGGGTTAAAACCTACAATTTTTTAAGGGAGTCGGTCTTGGGGTGGCTGCCAGGTCAAACTCTTCGATTGACTAGCATGAAGGTTGATTGATTTTCTTTCAGACAACACAACTGGAAATGGCTTGCTTGGTGGTTCTGTGTTGTTCTGGGTGACAGTCACTTGAGTCGATGGCGAGGTGATGATGTGGCTGTTAGAGGGGAATCCGATCATCAAAACTTCAAAAAAGTGATTAAGTGTGTGAACAAGGGAAAGATGCATACATGATCTTGGAAACACACACTTACATGACTTGATGATGAGATGACTCAAACCATCCAGACACACATGCTCAACATGACTGATCGATGATATAAGCGACAAGCGCATTACTTGTGATTGATCCTTTGTTGATTGTGATGATGCTTGTGTGACAATGAATGTGACTTCATGTTTGAATGCGACAAACGTTTTCATAGCGAATACAACAAGTACACATGAGGCAAAGACTTTGAGTATAACCAGAACATGGTCGCAAGAATGAATTTGAAATCAAGATGCAAAAAAATGATCAAGAAAGGTGAGGTTGAAGACTCACATGAGTTCACGGAGTGAACCCGAGTGTGTGCAGTCATCAAGTGAAACTCTCAAGGGAGGCTCCGAAATTGGGTGCAGGCCAAAATTTTGGACGGTGGTTGTAGCCACTACAACACTTGGCGAGACACTAGTAGAACTCCAACTTCTTTGTTTTGGTTCATTGATAGCACAGGGCCTTGGTCTTTAGGGGACTATTGAATCACTATGTGGATTACTCTGGATTCCCCACTTACCTCATGGACATACATGGTTTACCTTTTTCCAACTCAATCAAACACAATCAAAAGGTCAACTTGATCATAGTGTTTCGAATTTAGGAAGGGTAGTTTAGATCGCGAGTTGAAGATTTTCAGAGTCTAAGTTTTCATATTTGGTGTTGCTCCTCTACCAGTAGGCCTGGATAGTACCCCGATAGATTCATGTAAGAACATACGCATTGCTCCATTAACAATGAGCCTGGTCAGTACCCTGGTGGATTTGCATGCTTCACCTCCCTGTGCAGGAATACTTTCTCTTCTTTCGCCTTTGTATTTTTCAAGAGGACTGTGCATAGGCACTTATTTATTTTTGGGGTGGAAGATGGATCCCAACTTATTGATAGCAGAAGAAGTTGCTCCTTCAGAGAAGCATGTACAACCTCTGACATATGTTTTCTTGTTTAGATTTTCGCCTTCTCCATTTCGACTAGTTGGATGAGCTTTAACACACAGATCAGAAGGCTAAGTGCAAGCATGGGGCTTCCCTGTGTGGACATAGGTTCATGGTTGGACCAAAACATACCTCGCAGATGGCTTGTATTTTCCGTCAAATACTTCATCGGCGAAAGGTTATAACCAAGCACAGAGAAGATCGACACAAGATTGGCCAAGTGCTACAGTGTCACAAGTTTCTTCAAATCTCAATCACATACTCTATTAAAAAACCAAAACATAGTATTTGGAAACACTTATTGCTAGAAACAAAAATAGTAAGGTATCAAGCAAACAAAACAAACATAAGAAAAAATAGTAAGCAGAACAAACCGAATAAGAACAAAGATAGTAAGCAAGGCAAAAAAAATTAAAAAAACAAGCATCAAGCAGACTATGTACATGGCACAGGGAGCAAACCGAACTATTGTAAATAATGCTTGAGATATTGGCTGTTGACATGCAGGTTTTCAACCCTCTTGTCAAGTGATTGCAACCAGTACATGTGTGGGAAAATATTCTCCTCAACTGTGTACACATTTTCCATTGATGTATCATGGACTAAAGACAACAAGTTCTTACATAAGAGGAAGGACAAAAGATAAAAAAGTATTGATAGTTGTACAAGTCCTCATGTACTTCACCTAAATTCTTTTGAGAGGTGCACACGGTCCATGCGAAACTAACCTAGATACATAAACAAGAAAAAAAACCAAAAATCAAAGCAAGAAGCAGAATCAAATTCATATGCAAAGCGAGTAAGCAAAAGAACAAGCAAGAAAGATAACACACAAAGAAAGAAGAAAACATGCATGCAAGAGAAAAGCTCAAAGAAAATACTGCTGCTACTCCTAATCTAATAGTGCATGGGATGTCTCACGTGAAGTGGTACTTCCAATGCAACCACCGATGCATTGGTCGACCCATGTTGGTGAAGGCATGGTTTGCGATCATCGCAGTTGCACAAACTAGCAAGCATGAAAGATATAACGATGAAGCCATACACACTTCGAGCTTACAAGCATCCATAGAACAAAAATGAGTGAAAACGCATGGCATGCACTCTGTGGACTTGCCATGGTGCTATGGTACACGATGTACATATGTTGAGTGTATGCATTTTCTTGACTGTAGCTTGCAAGCAAACGTGAGAAAGGTAGACCACTTACGTTTTTCAAGTGTGCTTGTTGTGTAAGATTCCTCCAATGCATAAGCGATGGGATAGTATAGTTCGAGTGGAGGAAGCGAAATATGGGTGTTTCATTGACCTTTAATGAAGAGAAGAGAGTGATGAGGAGCCTTGCATGTTTCAACAATTTCCTGATCAAAAGTGAAACCAACCTCAGGACAATGAGGACTCGACATAACCATCATCTTAGGCTAAAGTGCCTCAACAATCTAGGGTGTTTCGATTTCGTCGATAGATAGATCATGGTAGACCAGTGTATTAGACAGATTAATAATGATTGAATCAACATTGTGATCAAATGAAGAAGTAGAGAGATCACGACAACCAAGATTAGAAATTTCAGGATGTTTTTCGGCATCCTCATGGTTTGACGAATCATGTAGAGGGGTAGATGAGAATCAAGGATGTTCACCCTCTGTGTTTTCAGAAATGATAGATGAAAGATTGGATGTATTTTTAGAGGCATATGTGTCCTCAACGCAATGTAATGATAGACTGAAATCCAATGTGTCCTATGAAAGATGGGAAGTATAAAAATCTGAAATGAGTTTTCATAGGGGAAATCAACAATGGAAGAATCACAAGGGATGTCAGGATAGAGCGGGTGAGGCATGGATGGAAGGGAGTCATCCTTCATCGCAGTTTCTTCTTTAGGTTACCACACACACTCATTATGAATGATGGCACAGGTTAGCTGCATATTAACAACTCCGTCAACAACTTGATCCTCCTTCACAGCAAGTGAGGAGTCCGGAATGGAAGAACACGAGACAGTACAATCTGGAGGATCAACAAAACACAGGGACGAAGGTTGAGGGAATGAATCCATGTGACAACCAATAGGCTTGCAAGCCAAATCTATGTAGATATCAAGAGCAGGTGGGGTGGGAGGATGTGACAGTTCAATAGATGCATGTACATGTTCTCCCACATCACTCTACAATGGTAGAGCTGTTTGATGAGGTGAAGGCAGACAGTCACTCGTGACAACAACTATGCTTGCCTATGATTGCGCAGCTCCATAACCGAGGTAAGCTGAGCGAGATTCAAATGATTTCAAGAATTGCGTATTTTTGGATACATGAAGAAGATAGTCAAATCTTCCATCGAGAAATTCCCAATCAATTTTATCTTCAGGAAATCAGTAAGGAAGATTACAAAAGTGTGTGTGAAACTGTTCAACAAATTCATTGGATGTTTTTTGTAATTTCAGAATTTTTTTTATCGAGTGCTTTATGGTTAAAGTGATTGAAATCACGATCACTCTCTGCGACTAGATGAGAAAGAGAATGAGTATATTTTTTAGGCAGTGTCGTACACCAATGTAATGGGTGCCCTCAAAGCATGTAGACGAACAACGCGTAGGTAATGTGTTCTTCAAAGATTCCATGTCTGTCGCATGAGCCTACAACGCTGACCGCATGCCTGACCAAGACTATATATCCTCCACCATCATATGTTTTATGTGACAAGTTCTCCGAGAGCTCCTCTGAGATTTCAAATTTGTTTCCATAAGACATACACTCCGAAAGAAAAATCTATAGTTGGTCATGATATATATGCAGAGAATCAAACCCAATTGTGAGGACTCATGTTGTCATCTGACCCTCCTTCTAGTGCCAAAAATGTTGACGGTGCTAGAGCCACCAACATCAAGGAATCACCCCGGTATGAAGTCCCAACTAGACCTCACATTGTTTGGTGTGCGGATCCCATCTGGTATGATGGCTCAGTTGCCATTATATTAAATATTTCCCTCAAATCTTACTTGTCATCACATGAGAGTGGTCTTCTTTGTCTTTCAAGAAGTGAGGTTTGCATGCTCGGTGATTGTAAGTGCCACTTGTGTCAATGTTTCTTTCACGATAGAGGGAGAGGGTGGGAGTGAGTCCTAAGTCAGTTAGGAGTAGTCCCAACTCTGCTAGGAACACACAACACAATAGGACATGGACAACTTCTGATGGAACAGTCCACACAGATGCGGCAGTCACAAAACACAAGGTAAGATAAAACGTATAGCACTCAGTGGATTAGTCCATGTGAGTGAAACAATTGTTATAGAAAGTTTTCTGTGAAAGGTTTGTCTGATGTCTGGGAGAGTAGTCAACATGGGTGAGACAGTGTTAACAACATATACAACACATTTTCATTAACATATATGTATTACAACAAGTAAATTAGTTCAATTGTTAAACACATGTTAAAACAACATACATTACAAGTGTTTAAGATTAAGACTACATGCTGATGCAAGACTTAAGACTACTCTAAATCAAGAAATGAAAGTAACTTGTTTATCAATATGATTTTCCACTTAAAATTTTTAGATGGAATATGAGTTGCTAATTCTCATTTTCATCTCTACACTAAAAGCAAGTTTCAAGACAAACAAAAATGCGCTTTCATTCACTAAAAGAAACTAAATCAAAACAAAGTTCAAGAAAGAAAAACCAAGTTTTTCAAGAAGTTTTCTTCAAAAGCAAAAACTAAAATGTCTTTTCAAAAGTGCTCTCAACAAGACTGAAACTTTATGATTTAAAAACCGGCAACAAAACACTTTGCAAGCTGACAATACAAAATGGATGAAAACTCAACAAAAAAATGTGTTTCGAGATGCTCTTAACAATCAAAAGTAGAAATAAGAGCTGGGAAACAGAGACCAAAAGATCAAAAAGACAATTTTCAAGAAAGTGTCAATCAACAACTTTCGAAAAGCAAGAAAAGTAGATGGTCACAAAAATGTAGTTTCGACAAGCAAACAAAAAGGTCACCAAAACAAGATTTGACACAAAGATTGAGATCAATCTTCCTACCCTCAGGAATCAGAGTAGCCAAGATTCCCAGCAAGAAATTTTGCGTGCTTAAACAAAAACAATGACGCTTGCAAAAATAAATAAGACCAACACTTTCCACAATCAGAGAGAATTTGAAATCAAATACTTGTTGTAAAACTAAATACTGACATAGAAAAGTAACTATTTAGGACTGAATCAAACCAACAGACAGACCTTCAGAAACAAAAATATTTGAAAAATCTTGAAAATTACAAGATATATGCGACTGTGTTAGTGCACAACTGCATGTATACGTGTCTCAGCCTAAGGAAACATGCATATATATGCTTCTATAAACTGGAAAAACAATGTATATAAAAGATTTCAAGAAAAAACAAAAAACAGTCTGAAGAAACTGATCAAACTTACAATTCAAGTTCCTACAGGAACAGACTACACAGTAACAGCAAGCAAACAGACAGCTGAGCCCTGATTGGCTTGAATAAACCCAAACTAGGAACAACAATACTATTGTCCCCAGTGGAGTCACCAATTTTGTTAAGGGATAAATTCCCCTAGGGTCTTGGGTTGATACCCTAGCAGATCAGAGGTTATTTATAGAGAGAAACACACATTCCATACAGCCATGATGCTAATATAAACAAACTATATGAAAAAGGGGTGCACCTGAGGGTCCTTCATTTGAGAAGATCTAGTTAGGGTCCAAACCCTCTTTGAGTTCCTTTTAGTCCTTCAACCTGCAAAACAAACAATTCCAGAAAGTACAACAATATATTGACCAAGCATCATAAAGAAATCATCTTCATAACATAAGGAAAGGTAGTTAGTTATACAATTAAAAACAACCATTCACATATGAATTATAACATTGACATCATGAACATGAAGAAGATTTATATCATGAAGAAGACAAGTGTTTCTTTTATTATAATTTACTAAAGTACATAAAGGAATGATTTCACCTGATTCATCCTTTCACAGGCTCCAAGTAGAACCATCCTTCGGATTCATCAAGTCTCTCTATTCTCTCTATACATTACAACAATTACAATACATGTGTGAAAACGTGCTGGCTTGATAGCAGGCTTCTAGATTAAGCGAAAGTTCCAAGACACATCGTTACACCATACATCACTAACCCCATGAGCGGGGCATTGGAGCCACTACTTACTCCTCAAAGAAAATATTACAGACTCTCAATGCTATGTGGGAGGAGCTGAGGTGAAAAAAAATCCTTTGGATGCACAAATGAGGGGGTATTTATAGCCAAGGGTAAAACTGACCCTTGTGGCTATTTAACTACCCCCATGATTGTTTAACTTCCATGACTTTTTGACTTTACATGACTCTTCATACAACAAGTGGGTGTATTTGACTTCCATGTTACATTACATTGATTAACAATACGACCCACAGTAGAGATGTCGACGAAATTACTCATGACGTGACTTGACATGAAAATGCTAGTGCATTCGTGCTGTTGGTGGTGTGCATGTCGAGTTGCAGTGTTTTTGGGAGATGGATGTCCTCATGGTGTGTCACAGCTTCACCTCCACATGGAAAAGTGCACGAAGTCTTCGATGGTGATTTCTTCACTTGATGTTGCATTCACACATTGCTCCTTGCTTGTATGTTGGTAAGCTTGACAGGTTCGTCCATTCGCAAAAGGTGCATGTTCATCCGTCCGTCTGTTCGTGAACCCATCTTGCATGTTTGCTTGTCCATCTATCCGTGGACACATCTTTGTATGATCATCCATTCACGAGAACATCTCTTTTCATGCATCATCTGTTCGTCCGTTGGTGAACCTATCCTTCTACATGTGATCCCTATATTAATCCCATTCGTCGTCGCACCATGTTTGTGTTTGTACTTGTGTCTACTATCACTCATGACAAGACGACATCAAATCCATAAACCTCCTAGTCTACTATGATGCATGATCATTTCAGATGCAGATGACCGAGAGAGGTGACAAGGTTGTGATGCGGGATGGAGGCTCTAGGAAATGCTGATGAAAACTATGCAGGAGTCACTAGGTGATGAAGATGGGCAATACAGATCGACAATGTCTATCTGTGGGGTCTAGCTTAGCTAGAGGAAAAAACTCTGCAGTTTTTGAAAGGAACAGTATGGGCTGCAGAAAAGCTGGGTAAGAAAAATCTGTGCAATTTCCAAAACGAGCGGGCAGTGGGAGCTTGGCAGAAAAACTGCACAGTTCTTGAGGGGAACTGGCAGTTATCTACTACGTCACTAGCAGTAAAAACTAAGCAATTCCTGGGGGGAATTGGAAGTCAGTTTCCAGTAGCTTGCCAGCAAAGACTATGCAATTCCTGGAGGGAACTGGCAATTAGCTTTTGGAGCCTGGCAACAAAAACTGCACAATTCCTGGAGGGAACTGTCAGTTGACTATCGAGAGCTGCTGGTGGGAAAAAATATGGTGATGCTAGGAGTCTGGCCTGCTAGTCACCTCTGCATGGTTTCTAAGCTGAGCAGGTTACTGCGCAGTAGAGGACTTGCTCATGAAAACTGCGCAATTTTCTGGGTGAGCAGTTGATCGATTGTTGAGAGGGCTGGCTGGAAAAATTGCACAATTTTCTGAGGGAGATAGGGATGGGCACTAGGTGTCTATCTAGCCTATCTGTGCAAGTTTCTTAATCAACAGATTAGGCAAGGTCTAAAATCACTGCACAATTTTTGAGGGGAGTCAGTCCCAAGATGGCTGCTAGGTCAAACTGTTCGGTTAACCAACATGAAGGTTGATTGATTTTCTTGCGGACA
Source organism: Pinus tabuliformis (assembly GCA_031772625.1). Classification (NCBI taxonomy): domain Eukaryota; kingdom Viridiplantae; phylum Streptophyta; class Pinopsida; order Pinales; family Pinaceae; genus Pinus; species Pinus tabuliformis. The sequence continues at coordinate 890,645,914 of CM062804.1, read as the reverse complement.
ACGCAAATTGAAATGGCTTGCTTGGTGCTTCTACGTTGTTCTGGGTGACAGTCGATCGAGTCAATGGCAGGGTGATGGTCATGCTGTTAGAGGGGGATTTGGTCGTCAAAACTTCAACAAAGTGACTAAGTGTGTGAACGAGCGAAAGATGCATACATGATCTTGCAAACACACACTTACATGACCTGATGAGGAGATGACTCAAACCATCCAGACACACATGCTCAACATGACTGACTAACGGTGTAAGTGATAAGCATGACACTTGTGATTGATCATTGGTCGACCGTCATGATGCTTGCGTGACAATGAATGTGACTCCGTCTATGAGTACAACATATTTTTTCATAGTGAACACAACAATTACACTTGAAGTGAAGACTTTGAGTATAACCAGAACATGGTCAGAAGCATGACTTTGACATCAACATGCAAAAACTTGGGTGAAATGATCAAGCAAGTTGGGTGTGAAGACTCACATGAGTTCATGGAGTGAGCCTGAGTGTGTGCAGTCATCAAGTGAAAATATCAAGGGTGGCTCCGAAATTGGGTGCAGGATAAAATTTTGGAGGGTGGTTGTAGCCTCTACAACAGGACCCCATCCCAACACATCACCACCATCAATCCAGATTGGACAAAAAATGATCTAAATCCACCTCGCAAAGAAAATCACCCGTCACATGCACCCTATGTGATAAACCCAACCATTTGGTGAATGAATGTTGCAAGTTGAGTAAGTTCAATGAAATATTTTTCTTAGTGCTCCAAATTTCACACAAGCATCTCTCCAACCAAGAGAAAATCACACATTGTTATTGTTGCATATTATCTCAATTCCACCACACAAGGAATTTCCAGTATCTTCCACATTTTCGCGTAGAAAGAGCAACACTAATACCAACGCCTATAAGGAAGCCACGTCATGCCAATACCATGACCCAAAGATGGATACTATCACAATATATTCCATCTTGTGGTGTCAATTAGTCATCAACATCCCATACTATGAGAATTACATCCTCCCATATAATCTACTCAGTTAGTTCCACACCAATATGTGGAATCTATACCAAAAAATATCATAGCACTAAAGTGTTCCTTATGTCACACACATTTTCTTCATGGCAATTCCTCCAGAATAATTAAGCACACAAGAAGAGGGTCAAATCCCCATTTGATAGCAACATCACCCCTCAGACATTTACTAAGGGGTAGGTGGTTCTCCGCTATGATGTTTCCCAAGAAGCGATAGGTCTTGGAAAGTTTGAAAGCTTTTGGAAGGGCCCATACATCATCAAACAATGCCTCCTCAAGGGGGAATAAATATTGTCAGAGCCCAATGGGACTTACTTAAAAAATCCCATCAATGATCTCTACCTCAAAAAATTCCACCCATAAATGATAGAGTAGACATGTATGCACCATGACTTATTTTTATGATGATCACCACGTCATGGATTCACTCTAAATATCATTCTCTCATCATGTGTCAGTAGATAGATCCTCTTCTAGCTTATCATCATGGGTTTTCTGACAGCACATCTTGATGGTCACGAAACCTTGTTGTTGCAACATGGGCCATATACTCTTTTGACCGGACACATCATCTCTTTAATGGAATTTGTATCGGATCAACCACCAACAATTGAGAAGAATATGATGGTGTCATAGGCCTCTTGGCCTATGCTCGCCACCTAGGTATCCATCACCTACACATATTCCTTGATTCTCAGCTAGTTGTATCGCAGTTAAACAAGACCTTTCAAGTCCATGATACACTCCTTTTCCAGAAGTATCTGCATGCACAAAGGTTAGCTAGGAATTTTAATCATATCAAATTTACACATATACCAAGGGATCAAAATCACACAACTGATCACATCGCTAATCAAATCCTAGACTGACATGCATCACATATATATAACCATCAAGATACATAAAACATCAACACAAGATACATCTCAAACAAAATGTAGAAATACATAAAAAAGTATGGACACATGTGACATATCATGAGAACTGCCAAAAAATAATCTCGTATATACATAAAAAAAATATGTATGAGTAGAAACATTATCACATAGTCCAGTGGCTCATGACTAGGAAAAATAAGTCAAAACAATATAGGGAAGAATCCTCATAATGGGTGCTTTCCCTGGTACATACATAATCACATCCAACAACATAAAGACCACCTAGTCTATCTAGGTCCCTGGCAGCCCAATCTCTGCATCTAGAGCCAAAATTGGACCACCCGTAGCCTTTGCCATGGCTATACAACACAAAATTAGTCGGTGTGTTTGCTCTAGTGACATTCTCGTCTCTAAAATGACCTCCGCCAAGCCTTCCGATTGATCGATAGGAAACCCTCTAGTCAGGACCTCCACCCTGCCCCAGGTGTCTCAATGACTCTGTAACTCAACATCTACAGCTGCCAAGTGTGCATCTATGGCCTGAGCATGCTCACGCTATCGCTCTATATCCCCACCCACCACTATACTCCTACCCTCTCGAGAGGTTCGACTAATCTCTAACCGGTGGCACTATGTTGGTCACTCAGACCCAGTCGGTAGCCTCACCACCCTCAGTCTCTATGGTATGGGGGCATCCCGTGGGACACTCGTACGCCTAGGATCGTGTATCAAATAGGTAAGTGGTTGCCCCCTGTGGCCTCACATCTACAAGTAAACAAGCATGGTATCAACATCATCATAAATAAAACATCATAATGATACAAATAAAGAAATATATGTATACAAATGAAAAAATCAAAATATACCTAGTGGTCCCCAAGCATCACTCGAAGAAAGCTCGATATCTGGATCTCCCTAGAATGCCATGTCGTGATAAGGATACTATAGAATCAACTAAGGATTGGAGTTAAACCAATCCTCTACAGTGGAGTTCCAATAATGCCCTGATGCATCACCCTTAGTTCATGGCATCGCAGCCGCTCAACGACGTATACGTGGGTCCATGGCAGGCCCCACTGGCACTGCTAACATTGGATGAAGCATAACCACCTGCTCATACATGATACTCTAAAGTACACTCCCATAGAAAAAACTCCTAAATGCACTACGCTGCACCTACATCAGCTGAGACATCATCCCGCGATGCAATAACCGAGCCCAATAAAAAAAGTGCCCCTCCTGCAGCTGCTGAAGGAACAATATATGTGGCCCTGATGCTCTGTTGGGAGATGTTATTCCCACCAACTTCACAATCATCATCAGCATCTCTCGCTCAGCAAGATCCAGCACAACTGCAATATTAATGTAGACCTCCTCATAAGGGTTAGGCCCACAGTGAGACTCACCCTCTGCCTCTATGTTATCACCACATCATTGATCATCTAGCCTAATTTACTAGATGGATTGAAGTACACCATGTAAAGCCAATTTTACCATAGTAAAATTTATTTTACTATAAGAAATTACTTAATAAACCACCTTTGTTAAGTAATTTATAGTTAAACCCATGAAGAATAATTAAATAAATCACTATTTATTTGATTTTCTTCTAGAAATAATTAAGTAAATCATTGTTGAATTATTATTCCTTGTCATATTTGACCCAATCATGAAAAATAAATAGAAAAATCACTAATTATCTTATTTTTCTCTAAGAATAATTAATTAATCACTAATTAATTATTATTCTTTGTCAAATTTAACCAAATCCCTTAGGAATAATTAAATAAATCATTATTTGTTTATTATTCCTTAACTAATTCCTTGAGATGATAAATAAATCATTTATTTATTTATTATTTCTAAAAAAAGTTTAAATAGTTTTTCCCTCCTAAACAAATAGAATAAAATGTTCCAAGTGGTTATTCCAAGAATGCGCTCAGTAATATTTTATTATTACTCATTATTCGAGGATAAATCAAGATTTTGTTATAAATAGAAGGGTTTTCCATTCATTATTCACTTTTGATTATTTTCATTGTCGCACACCATATTTTTGTTTGGTTTACACATTATAGAGGAGAGAGACTCTACACAAGCTGAAGATGTTTGAGGATAGCCAAGAATCCATCCCATAGAGGGGGATTGGTAACATCTATTTGTTCCCTTCACATGTGTTATAATAAAACTATTCTTTGTATATCTAGTTTCCATTTGGATTATTGGAGTTATTACTCTTTCCTTTTGTTGTTTAACTATGATTGTGGCATAGATCCAGACTTTGGCAGGTTTTGTTTCTATCAATTGCTATAGATCTACGATGTTTATCAACCATTTATATTGTTGAGATTGTTTTTCATCCACAATCTTAAGTGGGTTCTTTTTGTACATCTTTTAGAAGAAAACACTACAACACTCTGCACACTAATGAGTATCCACGTGCCCAGCTGGCAGTGGATAAGGAAAAGCTTCCCCACGAGGTAGCATAGTGATAAAAAAAAAAAAATGTACCAATCGATATCGGAAAATCCGTCAGACGGATAACCATAACCTACCGATCCACATCCCAGCATAAAAAAAAGAGTAGGAACCTGTCCTACGATTTCAAAAGAGGGTTCTGAAGAAACTTTAGAAGCCCCCACTATGCCAGAAATTGGCTAGTTGCTGGATCCGCCACCACATTCACACACAGATGCTCCCAATCTCTCTCCCTCCAAATCATCCTGCCAGTGAGGATACCATGTGTCAATTATATTGCCCCTTAGGCTACAAAAAATAGAGAAAACCCCTTTTTCTCATAGTCTCACTCCTATGAGCCTGAAAAATGTGATATCACATGTCTACCATGCCCCTAAGCTTCAGCGTCCAAGGTGCCAAATACCACACACTTATTTCTCAAACATGCGCATAGTCTGCACACCTGTATTTCACACAGACATGCAACCATCGCTCACTCCACCAGGCAAGCCACAATGACCTCTATAGGGTTTTCTGCAACATTTCACACCTCAGATGCATGGAATGCATGTATAAGGATGAGTTTTGCATGGAGTCACTGCGCAAAACCCTCAGTTTTGTGCGGCAACCACGCGACTCCAAAAGACTCGCTTGCACAACCAAGAAAAGTCACACTTGGTAGGTCGTACAAGGGACCCCTGTAAGGCCTTTCTATCTTAAAGCTATGAAAATGAAAATGAGTAAGGTGCAAGCCCTTACCTTGCTCTCCCTGCGTGCATCCCTAGTGCTCTAGCTAATCGCAATGCCAAGCAATGCTCCAAAAAATCGCTTTGACCTCTACAGCTCAGCAATGAAAATGAAGTGATATTTGGCCCCCTTAGCCCTATCTATCACCCTTTTGACCATATTTTGGAGTCCATTACAGAAGCCTGGGATATTCATTGACAAAAGCAGAAGAGACGAAAGGATCAATACCACACCATCTTCATCATGGAACTCTCTGTTCTGGTAAATGACAAAAGTCACTTTTTAGCTTGTTCCACACTCAAAAATTCATGTCAAGTACTCCTCTTATTCTTTAATTCATAGAATTCAATCAGTCACAGGTTATATGTACGGTTTAAATAGATTCTTTCACTTGGGGTATTGGTTGTTTCCATTGTAGGAACATCGCACATGATTCGCTTCAACCAACACCCTGACAGGAAAATAATAGAGAAGGTGTCATTCTCCACTTAGCATGATAGGATTCCTCTCACTCTTTGCATATCCTGACATAATTTCTCCAAAATGCGGCATAGGGTTCCTCATCTCAACCATGTTCATCACCATCTCGCCTTCGTATATGATAAACATATGTGTCGGTCGATAGAACCCCTGCCCTCCCCCCACTCATGGATAACTTCATATTTGTAGACCCCTCTTCACTAACAGGATCCATGACCACTTACTCCATCCCAAGAACCACCCCACTTACCTGCCTTGAAGTTCAGCTTCCTTATGCTACCCTCATCGCACATTCACCCCATTTCTCGAGTCATTACTAGTACTTTACGATAGATCAAGATGGATGCACCTGCATGTCCTACATTTTGCCTATCATTCACCCATATTGCGTAGCCCATCCGTGTCACTTCCTTTGCCTCACCAACCCAAGAAAAAGACCAACCAATGGGGCCCCTGCTCTTAGCAAAAAACATCACACCTCCATACAGGTGACCATCATTATGGGGCACCCGTCTCCATGGATGTACATCCAAATCATCCTCATATTATTTTGGAAAGTGTACAAATATTTCTTTTAGGAAAGAGACTCCCACCCACATTTTTTTTGCTATTCATGTATTTTACCTGGTGGTAGTTTCTAGTCACCCTTGGCTAGAGCTTGCACCTCACTAGCAATCATTTCCCATTTTCGTTCCAGTGAGAACATACTTACACCCACCCTAGAAATCCTATTGACTCCAGGGCCATCACCATCAAAAAAATATGTTTTCCATTGCCATTTTCACAAAAGCTTTGACCTCGTCCCAGTTGTCCACATATTCTTATATCATTAGCCCTCACTACTTTACCTCATCTAACTCACATTGTTATAGTCTGTTTACATCTCATATTGATTCCCTGACCCATCATGTTAGACGGTTAACAATCCTTTCCTGTCAACTTCAACATTTGTATTCCAAGATAGGGGAAGTACCTTGGATACTTCCCCTTTATAGGGATATCCTCAGGTGGCACAATGGGAATAACTATTTCCCTTTGATGTCATCGGTCCCCTTGACATTCGACACCAACATAAGCTTTCATGTCAAGGTGGTACCATACTTAGTTACCGTGGAAGTTCTTTCATTTAGTTGGAGACCACCGCATCACTAAGAACCTCACCCAACTATGCTTACACCATGCTATGGGGGAGGTACCCAAAGTCAAATACCTATGCATATTACATTACCTCATTTAGCAGTGTTCCTCCTCTATTATGTGTGAAGGAACCAAATTTAGTCTATTTGATCAAGAAGCGCCCTAGAGGGCATCAACAATTATCATCATCAACTTATGACACGTCAACCACCATAATGTTGACTGGACATAATCATTATTTTTCTGATTGTAATAATTTAATATTTGTCATCATAACAAGCGTGGGACACCTCCTATAGACACATTTTTGTCAGTCTGTAGGTTTTCGCTAGAGCATGGTTACCATTTATACTCATCCAAGGGATTTTTCTCTACTCATCTCCAAAACAAGTTATCCTCTCTCTCAAAAATTTGATCAGACTCTCTGCAAAAAAATAAAACGTGATGTATTTTGGCTAATATGTTTTCTCCTAACCTCATACATCGGGAGGGAAACTATTAACACCTGAAAATCTTACACATGTTGGCACAATCTAGAAGACACTAAAATGTGTCCAACAAAATGCACAAGTGAACACTTTCCAGCTAAATATAAGGTCCCAAGTTTATAAAGTAAACAAAAATTGATGTCGCGCGACTATTCCTTCGAGAAACATATGCACATGAATATCTTTTGAAATCCGTGCGATTGCAGAAAAGGGTGACTCAATGATTCAGGACCACTCCACAGACTTGGCGCAGATTCTCTGACATGAGCTCTGTCCAGTACAACCGAATTTGAGTCGCCCTGAAAGTATGCATCCCTCAATGGAATCATCTTGTCCTAGTTAATTGTCATTATCATGAATGAACCAAGAGGGGGAAGATGGATTCAAAAGATTCTATATAAATGGGCCATGAGAGAGACAAAATATGAGACATTGTTATGCTAACCAAATTGCTACTAGAGAAACCCACCATTCCATTATTGAAGCCAAGGAAGGGAAAAGCACTAGCATGTTGTCCATATTTCTTCTAAGCAATCCATCATCCTAGTGAGAAATGATGAATCCACCATTGGAGAGTCTTTATACTTATTTGAGAGAGAGGAGAAACTTGCAAAGAGATTGAGGAAAAGAAACCCCCTTGTTAAGGATTTTTTAGCACCATAGCTCAAAGAATTCTCTTCAAGTGTCTAAGATTCATCTATTGTATTCAACCGCTACTACCAATAGTTAATAAAGGGATATTTTTCAATTATTTTATTCATTTTCTTGCTCCATTTGAGAATTGTTTGTGTATTTACCTCTTTGTTTAGTTTATGTTTACTTATGAATTGTTTCTAGTGTTTATAATGTTGTGTTTATTTATATTTGTCCACTAACAACACCAATTTTTATTGTGATCCTTTGCAAGGAACAATCAACTGCTAAGTAGGTCTCTTTTGGTACACCATTTCCACAAAAACACTACCACGTGATGGATATGTGTGCATAAGAGTCCCAAAAGTTGTGATGTTTGGTGTGGGTGGTATTGAAATAATGTTGGCCAACTTTCCTGTGCTACCATTCTTATAATTGATCACCAAGTGAAACTATTGTAGAAACCCCATCCACTTGCAATGGCCACTTTATTGTATCTTACTCTAGGCCTGCAAGTAATGTAGCAATTGGTGATCTATGTTGATTAATGTCTCCTTTCCCATCAGATAGTGCTTCCATTTCTTCATAGCTTACACCAGGGCATAGAGCTCCTAAGCGTATGTATGGTAGTTAAGAACTGCCCCATGAAATACTTCAGAATGGTAGCATATAGGCCTTCCTCCCTACATTAAGACAACTTCCATAGCATAAACACTTGCATCTATCTCCATTTCAAAAGGTTGTTGTAAGTTTTTTAATTACATAATTGGTGCTTGACTAATTTTCTTCTTTAGCTACTTGAAAATCCTTTGATGACGCTTTCCCCACTGGAAACTCTTGCCACTTGTTGTTATGGAGTGGAGCAGTGATGCTACCACTAAAAATGAGGCTATGAATTTCCTTAGGTACTATGCTACCCTAATGAAACTCCTGACCCCAAAAAAATTAGTAGGCACTAATCTATCTTCAACTCTCCTCTACCTATCACATACCCAAGATACACCAAATACTATTTTGAAAACTTACACATCTTGGGATTTCCTTGTAGCCGATGCTTCATAAATGCATCCAACACCTACATCAAGTGTGAAATGTGCTCTTTCCATGTAGCACTGTATGTTGGTAAACCATCCAAATAGAAAATAACAAATGAATTTATAAAAGGGCGTTGTACATCATTCATTAATCTCATAAACATAGTTGGTGCATGACATGATCCAAATGACATCACTAAACACTCATACAAACTTTGCCTAGTTTTGAAGGCGGTCTTTTAGGTATCTTCTTCTTTGACTAAAACATGGTGATATTTTGACTTTATGTCCATCTTGGTGAAGTATTTGTCTTGTTGTAGTTGATGCAATAGATAATCTACCCTGGGTAGGGGGTACCTATTCTTGAGTGTGATTTGTTTAATGGCCTTTAATCTATACACATCTTCCAAGTCACATCATTCTTTGGCATAATGATGATGGGTAACCCACATAGTGATGTACTTGGTAAAATGACACCATGTTCTAGTAGTTGTTGTAACTGTTTCTTCACTTTACTTGATTCTATAATATATTTCTTGTACAAGCCTGTGTTTAGCAATGGGAATTGTGATAATAGTTTGATCTCATGCTCCACTTCCCTCTTAGGTGGTAACCCTTTAGGCTCTTAGAACACATCCCTATATGCCTATAACAACTCTTTGTGTTGTTGTTTTTGTTTCTTAGTACACCCCTTTAGGGATACCTTTCCTCTTACTAACTCTTCTATAGACCAATTTTCTCTTAAAAACAATAAAACATACTAATTTCTATAATTGATCAATTTCTTGGCCTGGTTGGCACTTACCACCAAAAATTTTGACTTGTTTGTGTCGTTTCATCACTTATGGCTCTGAAGAACAAAGGTGAAGGAGAAGGAAGTGTGGCATGTTAGAGAATTTTTTGTTCAGAAGAGGGAGTACAATAGATTGTAGGTAGTGTTCATGCTTTTGGAGGAACAAAAGCTCCTTAGTGGGGAGGAATAATCCAGGTGGCCCCAAAAAGGATCAAAAATCAAAGTCTTTCTATTATAGAAAAAATATTATCATATCAAATATCTCATCAAAAGCTTACCAACGGTACAAACAATGCCTCAATTCGAGTTCGTATCTAGACGTTATGGCAGTCAAAGTTTTGGTCAACTTGGCCCAATAACTAAATTTAGTAGAGCACCAACTAAATTTGGAGCCCAGCTAAAGCTAATGGACCTACTAAATTTGGAAGTTGTTAACTAGGCTACAAAATGGAACTTAAGAGAAATGGTCTTCGACAGACAAAAATGGATAAATTGTCTCCTACTTAATTTTTCTGTGACCCCTAAAATTCGACTAATGGTTTTTGTTGTTATATTAAAAGAAAAATGGGGTGACGGGTCCTCTTCTTATTATATATATCAATATATATTAAATGTGGTGGGCCACCAAAATGGTAGACCCACCACCCAACTTAGCCATAATACAATGGTCGTATCAAAGGTTAGTGGGAGTTGAACCCATAACTGGTGGGTTTGACCGACCTGCCAACCAACAAACATAAAATTGATTTAAAACAAAATAACCTACCATACCAAAATTAAAAGGTGCACAAAAATATTGGGGAGGCCCGTGAGCTTGACCCCGGGACCTACGCCCAATCATTTTGACTGCCAACCAAACTGCCAACGATGCTAGCTTTTGACTCATGCCCAAAAATTAATATAAAACCTAAGTTTACCATTCAGCTTGGGAGATAAGAGAAGGAACATGGAGGTTGAGTGGAACTATGAAGAGGCAGAACCATGACCAGGCAGTGGAACCTCAATTTATGGAATCATTAAGGAATATTTAAGATTCTCTTCGAGCCAAATTTTGAAAGTGTCAAAATCATGCGAAGTTTATAGTCATATTAACCAGAATTTCTCCAGGAGTCTGATGGTGTGATCAATTTTCTGATGTGAGCAACATATTTTTTAGAAGTAGAATGTTGAGGGTGGAACCTTGATGTAGGAATCCACATGGAATATGAAAGATTCCCTGGAGGCCCAAAAATGAGAGTTTCAGAGCCAGGCTGACTTTATACTCATTTTTCATGGTTTTTCACAAGGAACATGATGTTATGATAAGTTTCTTCATCTGAGAAACCAAATTTCAATCAGCCAGCAAAAGAGAATCTTTGAGGAATCTTTGAGATTCTAATGGAGCCCAAATTTGACCGAGTAAAAAACGGGGCAAGTTTATACTCATATTTCACGAATTGTTGCCATAAATCCAACTACGCAGTCCATTTTTTAGTACAGGTGTGCATTTTTAGGCCATCCCTGGAAGTGGAGGTATAAGATACATTAATGCCATGTCTTCTTTTGATTTTCACTGAGATGATGATTTGATGTTCAGATCCTTGTTTTCCATTTTGCTGGAGGATCCTTGTATGCCACTTCATGTGAGAGTTTGATATTTTTTCGTGTTGAAGGAGAGATTTTGTGATTGAGATTTATTACAGAAGAGAATCTCATGGAGAGACATCCACTCTAGTTAAGGGAGTTATTCCTTGTATTTATAAACAACACATCATTTATTCATCACCATCTTGCAACATTTAATGAAGCAACCTCCCCACTCTTGACATCGGGCTTGAAAACACTCCACATTGGATGAATTCCTATCAACTTGTGTGTGTTCTTTGATTTGATGGTTTTAGTTATGTTTATTCTTCTTTAAAGTATGCACACGTAGTTTTTCATACTCTTTCACATGAAATTCTACTAACATCACAAAAGTAAAATATTTTGGTTAATTTTGGTAGCTGAGAGAATCTAAATCAATGAGGTGCAAGTATGTAGGGGCTCAAGGATTTTTGGTTGAGAAATATTCCCACAACAAGTCTTATAGAATTTAATTTTTATTTTTATCCACGTTAAGAGAATTTCACACTTTTTAGTGGAGAATAGAGTGCAAGATTACATAGACCACAATGGTCAAAACTGCACTTGTGCAAGCAATGGCTAGGAAAACTGCGCAAGTGCTCAAAAATAGGATTTTCAACATTGTAATCTACGATTCTTGTTTTCTTTGGGATTGTTTTTCTTCCAAGATTGTAGGGGGGTGTCTAGAAAACTTCATCGGATACTGAGAGATTTCGATTGGTGACAATTTTCCTAATTATGAAAAAATTATGTGTAACAATATTTAATTTTAAACATAATTTAAATTATATGAATTTATTATTAACTAATCAAAACAAGCCATAATTATGGGACACACAAAGTTTGTGCTAAACAAAAATTTTATTCATTTCAATTATTTTTGTTAATTTTATTTTTTCTAGAAACCATGTTTCCTACCCACCCTACCCACCTTCCATACGCACGCATAAACTACTTATAATTGTGACTGACTGTGCTTGACACATGGATTTTGTCGTCATCTTTAATTATGCTACCTTGTTGTACAAATGGATGTTATATTATTCATCATCAACATTTTTATGTTATCTTGTCATACATATGGGTGTAATATTCTTTATAATTGAGATGTTTTCAACACCTACCCTTTCATTAGTCATATAAATGGATTGTATTTTTTCATATTGTGTCAACATGTTGAATTAGGGCTTCCATATAAATCTAATCATAAAGGGTGAAATAACTTAATCATTAAATTATGTCAAAAGGGATCTTATTTTCAGAATATCTTGCTTTCAATAACTATATTATTATTTGATTATATTATAGTATATACATACACTTTACATTATATTCTACATTCCCTTCCCCACTTTGGGTTATGATAGTATATTATTAAGTCGAATGAGTTTAAAGGAATGGTTGTTTTAAAATCACTTCTCTATCAAGAGTGTAAAGAAATATTCCTTTTCTTTTTACGTGATTTAGGAAGATTGATTCCATCTATCCTTACATTCCTTAGTATCACCATCTCATTTTCTACCATGCATTCCATTAAGACATTGCCTAGAAACGTTGAAGTTTGGTGTCTATTAGGGTCCTTTAGACTATACTTATGCTAGGGACATGCAAAGGGGTAGGAGTGATAGAAAGTAGTTCATTTCCCCTTGTAAGATACCTTGAGCAGCATGAACTTCTCGACCTTCCATGCTGTCACTCACGATTGTATACATATTAGTTTGTACATGCAATGATAATAAAATTGTGATTTTTTTGTGTGATAAATTTAATTTCTAAGTTGGTATTAGTGTAGGCTACTCTAGGCTTGACTCTGTTATGGGAGGATGCAGGAAAATGAGAGATTGATATGAATTCTATAGAATTGGAGTAGGATTAGTGTTGGAGAGTGGATTTATTTTACTTTTTTGACATGAGAAAATAAATTGTTTTTTGTGAGTGATTGTTAGAGCTATGTCTCTTTGTGAAGAATTATGTATGTTATATGTAAGGAGAAGGAAAAATCCCATCTCATTAGATTCACCACATAAAAAACTAGAGGTGGATGTATATACGAAGGATGGAGACCATAATGGTTGGTGCTTTGGGGTTTTCCCTGGAAACTATACACTTCAACACGTTAGAAGTCATCAATGTCAATTTCCACGTCTATGAGGCTACCTTGCAGAGAATGAAGAAAGACTTCATCTAATAAATGTCTCTGCAATTTTTTTCTCCTAGCACTATGATCCAACATGGAGATTAAAACGTGTACAATTGTAATTTTTTATGGCTCTAGGCCAATCTCTTACACTAGAAAATATATTTTTATCAAGGATATCATGTTTTCTTTTTATCACAATCCTTAGTTTTAGGAAAATTCTATTTGAGATTGTGTTGAAGTCAATTTTCATCTCATTCTCTATAAATTCTTTCCTTCAACGGGCTTTAGTCAAAGAAGATTGAGCTCATTAGGTACACTCTTCAACTTTAGTAATGTTCGGGACTTTACTAAGCAAGTACTATGTTGGGTGTGCACAAGCGTAAATGTTTATCTAGTGAAAAGACAACATGTGATTAGTAGTAGCTAATTTTGATTTATTGTAAATATGATATATTTATTTTGTTTGCAAAATTATATCACAAAGAACCAATCATAGAAAATAGTAAATTAAATTAATATGGCGGTCCTTGATGTTCTTCGGTGCCATAAGATCATGTCACTGATTTAATTATGTAGACAATATGTTATAATCTCATGGTTCATGTTGTACTTTGATGCTCCAAGAACAACAATTACTGGTTATCTTTTTTATTTTATGAGTTTATGTATGTGAAAAAGGTTAGGTTGTATGATTAATTGTTGGTACATTTAGTATCTAGACTGCTTTTCTATATAACTATAAAAATAACAGTTCACTACATTTTGATAGGTGGAAGCATGCCAATATCTTGACTATTTTCTGAAGTATGTTAAGAACTATCAATCCTTACGCATACATAATTGATGCTTAGAATCTATTGTATCTTCAATGAATGAAGTAGAAGTTCAAAATGAATGGTTGAGGAGTATGTTCTATGAGATTTTAATAGTGGATAGAGATGCTATTGAAGACCAAACTAGATAGAAATCAAAGTCAAAAAATATTTTATGTGGTTTAAGTATTTCCTTTTATGAAGTAAGCATTAACGGAGGGTGTTAGAATTAATGCTTACATTAGAGCTGGTCAGCGTTTGTTGGAGATTGTTGAGATATTATTTCAACCTCTATCTCCAAGTTTGGAATAAGTTGGATCTCAAAACACCTATACAAATGTATTGCATTGAATTTGTACATGAAATAATATTAAAAGTGTGATTGTTTTGTGCTAGAAATTGAATTTCTAAGTCAAATGACTATAGTGTGGGTTAGTTGATTCATCCAATCCGAAATTGTAACACTCCCTCCCACCCCCTTAGGTTATTCTTGGGAAATGGAGGGTGTTACCTCAATATTTAATAGATATCCAAGTTATAGTATGAAGATGGAGTCACCAAAATCCCATTTTTCAAACCTCCTTGAAACTTAAAACGTACCCCACAATCATGTTTGGCTTGTTGATAGCAATCTAGAAATTTTAATTTTATCTCAATCTCAGCTAAGATTGAAAGTTATGCCCATTTGAATATTTTCACATTAATCCTTACGACATTAGAATATGCCACTACGTGGCATTTCCAAGTGGCATAAGCTACTTTTCTATTGTGATCTTAGGCCCACGTGGTTCCTACCAGGCTAATGCACCCAACGCAAATGGATAAACCCTTTGTATTTTAAAACATTCATGCAATCAGCCCAGAATGATCTATGACCTATATAAATTGTGGCCCCCTCCCACCTCTCCGACAATTAACAAGGATGGTATGGGATTTGGATTTTATCGCTTTTATAACTAAAAACCATGCACCTTCCCCTATTCAATTATGTTTCATGTGGTCTCCTCCATAGATGGGCGGCTTGTATTGATTATGGGGTTCCATTTCCTTCTCAGCAGTTAACTAAGGGGGGGGATCTATGATCCATTAGGTGTTTCATGTTAACAAGCAAACAAATTGTTCATCGCATAGTTTGTCAATTGCACCCTCACCTAAAAAGAACCAAAATAATTTTGGCACTAAAAAAAAGGTGTGACATAATCTTTTTCATCTATGAATATCAAATTTGACATCTTACCTCCTATGCCCTCTGATAGAACATGACTTATGGTGCCACCTGGTAGCCACACCATCCATCGCCATGTCACTTGTTACCCAATGTCTTGTTGATATCACCTTGCCATGTGGCATCCTCTGAAATCACTATGTGTCATCCATAAATCAACATCTTTGACATCTAATAGGGTCAATTCTTCCTACCACATGTCATTCCTCATAGATGCCATGTTAATGTAAGTTGAAATCACCATCCAGGTGGTTTCCATGTAGCCTTTCCAACCTATGTGGCACTTTCCACCTCAACCTTCACAAGTGGGTCCCACTAGGCCACATGGGGGCTTCACTAGGGGATAAATACCAAACCATGTGCATTCATACTGGGTTATATATTGAGTAAAATATTCCATAATATATTGAACATATAATATGGGGTAAATGGTTTTTATACTAGCAAGCATAAGAAATGGAGCTCAAAGTTAATCAAAAGATATAAAGGGGTATAAAAAATGTTTATGAAAAAATGGATACCTACAATATCTAGTGAAGTAAGGGATTTTTAAATTGATAAGGAACATTGGGTTCATATTTGTAGGGGGTTAAATAATGTGACTTTTCGAGGTATTTTCCAATATGTAGTCAAATTCAGGGTATTGTTTAGTATGCCACAAATGCACGTAATATGTCAGAGTTTCATTGAGTTAAGCCCCAATGCTAGGCCAAACCCTTCATGTAAAACCATTAGCTTATATAAGAGATTTTTGGGTTATTGTGGAATTATTTGTCATGACCCCATATCATAGTGCCACAACCCCAATGTACCACAAATACATTGTATAGAAAACAAGCATGGCATGATGTGAATTTTCACATTAGATGACGAGAATAAGTCTCACCCATGCCTTTTCTCAATAGCACCCCGATCTAAAATGACCAAATCATGCCACTATACAAGGGAGATATGTGGCAACAAGAAGGATTGCCATTCAATAATTGAGAAATTTGCATCTCACGCTCTTCATGACACCAAACATTTTTAAGTGATTACACATTCAGCCTGACGAAAGTAACATGACGTGATATGAATTTTAACATTTAATAATGGGAAAATTCCCATCCCCCATCCCCCACACTTCACCAAAATAGTATTTATTTGATTTTATAGTATATCAAATGCTTATTCATCTAGATATATAAGCATGCACAAGATATGCATATAATTATGGAATCCAAGGATTTATTGAATCTCCACTAAGCTCTCTCTTGGTGTGAATGTAGCCTGGTGTACTCCCAAAACGAGAATGGAAAAGTACACATTTATATGTGTGTAAATAAACTATCATACACAATACACCTAGTTCTTAAGTCATTCTTTGCATAACGGAATACACTATTGCATTAAAGAATACACATATTATTTATATTTATAAGCATACCAACCACCAAAGCATTGGCAATAATAGTTAATTGCATGTCTTCATTCAACAAGTCATACTTTCATATATAATCAAGAACATTCATACTATTCATAGAATTTTGTATTCCAACACAACCAAAATAACATCCAAGGAAACTTTCCCATCAAGGACATGTTGTAGTTTTCATTGACCATTCGAGAGCTTTTAACTTTCCACCCAACCATAAGCTAGTTGGACCACAGTCTTTCTTACAACTATCCACCCCCAAGCTAGATCCGTGATCCAAGGGATTTTTTTCTTAGGGATTAAACCATGTTTAGTTGGGGTATTGTTCAAATTTCTAAGAGTATGGGAATTATTTATAAGTACTTTATTAATTTCCTTTTCAAGGAAATCACTATAGGACCTGTAACACATTTTTTTGGTGGTTTATCAACTTACTTGATCAGCACTGAGTAGTTTATTAGCTTCCTCAGCAAGCACTAGGTGGTTTATCAATCATTTTCAACAAGCAACTAATGGATTGCCACCCTGCCTAATGCTTTATAATCCATAAAGGGAGCACTTGAGTGTTTTATCAATCTACTTGGAAAACATTGAGTTGTTTATCATCTTTCTTAGCATGTACTCAATTTTTAACATCCCTTTTTCACAATCACTCTTCACCCAATTTATCGTTTGAGCCTCCCACTGATCTTACGAGCTTAGACACCACAATACAATTGCTCTTACACATCAAAACTAGAATTTACATCCCATCAGCCTCATTATACTTTTCTTGCACATATAACCCTCCATCTGATGTTCTGATGCTTGAATCCTCATTTTGTTTGTCAACCTTGTTTTTCCTTCAGTCTACTCATTTCATGCAAGGTTGTCCCAATTCCGTTTTCCCACACTATGGGATCATACAAACAGTGGGTTTTTTTCTACCCTATCATTCCCTTTCTAGGTTTTTGGTGGTGTGGAGTTTTATCATGCTAGCCCAAACCACCCTCTTTTAGCTCTCCCTTAGATCATGGATCCATCTTGCCCACTCTTCAAGCTAGACAAAAATAAATATATTTTCTAATTTTAGACATTGTTTATTAAAATAAGGGGTTAACATAGGGGAATTATAAACCCCACCCCTTTAAAGGAGCACCATGTTTGGTGGTTATTATAACTAGAGAACACAAAAAACTAAGATTTATAAAAAAACTCTTACATTTTCTTATTCATCAAACAAAAATTTGTATAACACCCCCATTTTTCCTGCCATCTTCTTGGTGACTTAATCGTGTCTAAAGTACTTTCATTACACCTTCACCTACTTTTTACTCAATTTTGGAGCATGGTCTATCTTTGGTCCAGGGTGCACAGTGGTTATAGTTGGAATTCTACCTCGAGTTCCACCTGTATCATAGACCAATCAACAATATGATTACTATCATGTACATATTTCTTAATCAAAGAAATGTGAAAATTGTTATGTCAATTCACTATGGGTGGCAAGGCCAATCTATAGCCCATTGTCCCCACTCTTTCCAAGATATGAAAAGGTCCACAAAACCTAGGTGCCAACATGGCACAAGACAACACTTTTAGTGAGCTCTTCCTTGGTTTGTTGTTGAGATACACATGCTCTCCCACATGGAATTCATTATGCATCCTCTAGTGGTCTGCGTAACTCTTTTTTCTATCCTGATATTTCTTTCACTTCTGCTTGATCTTGACCACTTGCTTCTCCATTTCCTTCAACATTTTGGGTCCAAGAACTACTATATTTACTAGGTCTTCCCAACTAATAGGAGTGTTTCATTTCCAACCATATAGTGCCTTAAAAGGAATCATCCCCCGTGACTCTTGATATAAATTATTTAATGGAAACTCTACCAATGGTAGGGAATATTCCCACTTCTTTAGTTAATGCATGACATGTATTCTCAAGATTTCCTCCAAAATTTTGTTCACTCTTTCCATTTGGCCATTTGTCCGAGGATGATAAGAAATACTAAAATCTAGCTAGCTTCCAAGACTAACAAATAATGACTTCCAAAATTTAGAAGTGAACTTAGCATCTTCATTTTATATAATACTTTTAGGCATGCCATGCAACTTGAATATTTCCTTCTTGAATATATAGGCTATATTAATAGCTTTTTGAGTGGACTTGAAAGCTATAAAGTGAACTTTGTTACTCAGCTTAGCCACCACCACCATAATGGAATCATCATGTTTAGCTGTCTTTGGCAATTCTGTAATGAAGTCCATAGATATGACATCCCAATTCCACATAGGTATTCGGATTGGTTGTAAAAATCATGTTGAATGCCTACATTCTACCTTTACTTGCTGGAACACCACACACTTGGAAATATATTCAACAACTTTGTTCCTAAGCCTAGCTAGTAATACATTTTATTTATGGCTATTATCATATTCTGATAACTAATATGACTTAAGTAAGTTCTTATATGGAATTCATCCATGACAAGCTTCCTTAAATCAACCACATCATACACATATTTTCTATTTTTGAATAGAAGCATACCATCATCAATGAGTTGATATCCCTTGCTCGTGGATCCCTCTAGTTCCTTATACAAACACTCCCTTATGTGTTGATAGCATTCATCATGAGAAAATGACTCCTTAATCCTCTCCTTGATGTCAACTATGCAAGTTATCCATGCTTCCAAATGAATCTCTTGTATACTTCTACTAAATGCATCTGCTACCTTGTTTTATTTTTCCTTGATGTGCTTTATTTCAAAATAAAATTCATTGATAAAAGCCAACCAATTGGCTTGTCTAGAATTTAGCTTAGGCTGATCAAATAGATATCTCAATACCCCATGATCTATCATTAACACAAACCTTCTCCCTAGTAGATAATGTTTCAACATTTTTAACTCATGCACTATTGTTGCAAGTTCTAAATCATGGGTAACATAAGTATTCTTATGTTCATTTAATTTCCTTAATTCATAACAAATCACTTATCCTTCTTGCATCAAGACTCCACCAAGTCCTTGAAAGAATCTGGGCAAATCACAAAGTCCTTCTATGGATCTTTTATTCTTAAAATAGGTTCACTGTTGAGTAGCTTCTTAATCTGATCAAAATTGGTTGCACATTTTGGTTTCCACTAAAGTTTGACTCCTTTCATTTCCAAATCAGTGATTGGATGCTTGATATTTGAGATCTCGAATGAATCTTTAGTAATATCAACCTAACCCCATGACATTTTTAACCTCTGTGACATTCGAGGGAGTGGGCCACTCCATTATATCCTTAATCTTTCCAAGATGTAAAACCACTCCTTATTTTCCAATAACATGCCCGGAGTAGTGAACCTGGGTTTGGAGAAACTAACACTTGTTGAGTTTTTCATATAACTAAGTCTCCCTTAGTAATTATAATATTTCTCTCAGGTGGTCTTTGTGCTCTTATATGTTTTTCTAATATACCAGGATATCATCTGAAAAGACCAATAGAAATGCACCCATAAGGTCTAAGGACATTTTGCATCAAACACATAAATATGGTTGAAAATTTTTCAAGCCCAAATGGAACCACTACAAATTCGTAGTGGACATATCTAGTCCTAAAGGACGTTTTGTGGATATCTTCCTCTTTGATCTTGACTTGATGGTATCGACAACTCAAATCTATTTTGGAAAACATTGTAGGTTCTCTCAACTGGTCAAATAAGTCATAAATTTTGGGTACCATGTACTTCTTCTTTAGTATAGCCTTGTTTAGTTGCCCGTAGTCTATACAGAACCATAATATACCATACCTATTTATGAAAAATAGTGTTCAGGCTCCCTAGGGTGATACGATGGTCCAAATGAATTCATTAAGGCCTATGACCATCCTTCAGCAAATTAAACCTATCTTTTTGCATTAGATAATTTACTTTTAACTTTAATATAATCATTAGGAAGGTTTATGAATAATTGAATATTTGTGCCTAATATTATTTATTTTTTGTGGAATATTATGAGAATATTGGGCACATTATGAAGAGTTGGATGAGGATATAATTTAGGGACTTGTTCCCTACTACTAGAGGATCAATAATAAATAATAAGTCAACAAGATATTATGGAATTATGGCACAAATTGTGGAACTCCAATGATTGAGAAAATATAAGAATGTTTTCCACTAATCAAGGGCGTAGATCCACCAATCAAGGGAGAAGATCCACTAATCAAGGGATTTCAGTGGGGAAGGTTTCCTCCATCCATGGGGAATGATTCTTAATCATTTTGTATAAGTACTAAGTTGAATTTTCCTCTAGGGAATGATAGAGAAAATCTAGGAATGTATTCCCTGCCATTTAATGCAAATTCCTAATATTGGGGACTAGATCCACTAATCAAGGAATTTTGGTGGGAAAAGCTTCCTCCATTGATGGGGAATGATTTCTAATCATTTTGTATAAATACCAAGTCGAATTTTCCTCTAGGGATAGATTTTCATTAGTGTTATTGTAGAGAGAGCTTGTATTCTTGCAGCTCCATCGTATTTTCTTGCAGGGATGTAATTATATTGATGAGAATAATGAAGATTTGTGTCATTTTCAGATTCAAAATCTTGTTCTCCTCCATAGGTCTCTGATTTTCCTTGGGCTTTGCCATCCCAAGAATCTCAAAGCCCTTTTGTACCATTTTCTTTCCTTCTTTTCACTACTTACTCACATGAATCTCTGGTTTTTATTTCTTTCTACTTCTGCATTTAGTATTAATGATTTCTTATTGTAGGATTGAGTTAAATGGTTGATGTAACTTATTTTGCAGGATCAAAAGCACTATTTGATCATTGGAAAATCTTTGGAATTTCATAATAATCATTGAGTTTCTTGGACTAGTCTTCTTATTCCCAAATCTAGATTGTTGGACCTCCTTTTTAGAGAAGAACAATAAATTTCTACTATTTTTTAGAGCATGCTAACGAGATTCAATCAAATTAATTCCACTTCCATCAGATCAAAAAAACGTTCTAGTTCATAACAAAAATTACCCCATTGCATTTGCACTTTATTTGGTTAGGCATTTTTTATATATACTAGCTCACTAGTTCTCGAATTTCTAGATTTTTGACTAGTAATGTTTTTAGTCTTTTTTTGCATGGGTTAACAGAGGTCTTATTGAGTGATTCCACTTGGAATGGTGACCTAATACATCCTAGTTAATACCAAAATTTCTACCATACAATTTGGATTTTATTTTCTTGGTCATTCGATGAATTATTGTAAATTTGTACATCCTATAGGAAATTAGGGGATCCTGTAGGAAATCACTATAGCATCCTGTAGGAAAGCTCGTTTTGAAGCCTAATTGAGGGAAAAGCCTCTAGGAAGCTAGAAAATGGTCCCTAATTGTCTTCAAAACCTTCTGAGCATTCACCATCATCTCCAAGCCACCTTCCACATCACCAAAAGTGATTAGCTTTCACACTCTCACATGGAAAAAAGACAAAAACAAAAACAAATTTATTTTATTCATTTACATGCACAATAGTAGAAGGTTTGATGGTTTGAATCTGCATGCTTAGGAAATTAGGATTGCATACAGGTTAACGTAGCATTCTTTTGAAGAAAAGCCTCTTAGCAGTTAGTTAGAAAATGGTGGGTTTTAGCATTTGATTTCATTCTCTTTCCTTGTACTTTCTTTCTTGCAATAGGTTAAGGTTCCATTTTGAACATTTCATTTTCTAAAATTAGTTTAGGATTTGAATTCAGTACATGTACTCCATTACATCATGACAAAAAATGAAGGACACATTGTATGCTGCACATATTGCGCCGATACCTCTTAAGTTTGTATGAACCTCGGGTTGATAATTAAAGTCGGTAGCCTTGGGAGTTTCAGCATTCTTGTTTCAATACCGAGGCTCATAACTTTTTGGCACCATTGTCGGGGAGGTGTCAAAGTATGCATTGTTTTATTCCCTAGTTGATTCATTTCTTTTTACTTTTTGAAAAACAAAAATTGCATTAGGCATATTTCATTTAAAAATAGAAAGTGCATTGCATTAGTGTTTCCATTCAATCATAAAAAAATAAAAAAATCTCCAACACCAACCCACCCCCCCATTTGATCACATGGTGCAGTAAGAGCCACATCACCATTCACTTTTGCAAGTAGAAGAAGAACATGGTGAAGAATGTAGAAGAAATTGATGGTGATGATCACAATGAGGAAGATCCTATCGAATTTCCCATTCAAGATACTGATGGAAGTGTGCACATGAAGAACATCCCTACATATTTTCTTCCAAAATTTCATGGTCTAAGGTCAGAGGATTTGGAAACCTTTCTCTTTGAATTTGAGATTGTTTGTAGATCTTATGGTTACTTATTAAAAAATCAAAAATTGAGATTGTTTCCGACAACATTGAAGGATAAAGCTCCTAAATGGTTCATGAGTTTAGGGATTAATTCAATAGGATCATGGAATGATATGCAAAAGATATTACTAGAAAAATATAAATATCACTATATTAAAGAAGAAATCTTTAGAATGAATCAAACAGAAGATGAGAGTCTAGATGATCTAATAGAGAGGTTCATGTATAATCTTAAGAGGGAAAAACTGCATCATTTAGGATCGGACACACTAAAAACCCTCTTACTTAGAACAATTAGGGATGAGTGGATTGATCTCCTTAATCTCATAGGTAGAGGTGATATATATCAATTATCATTTGAGGAATTTTGTGAAACATGCCAACACATATCAAGAGGAAAAGCAAGAGTAGGTAAATCAACATCAAGATCGGTAAGTGAAGCTAAACTTGGAAATTTGTTTGATGACCTTAAAACATAAATTCTTAGCAATCTAACCAAACAAGTAAAAATTTTAAGAATACAAAATGAGAAAAAATAAGATGTTTTTGTTGTCCATGCAGAATCACATGATGTTAAATGTTGCTCCTCATTACCAAGGTTGAAGGAAGTTCGCCAAGAGGACAATGGAGCAAGTCAATTGCCAATGCAGCAATTTTATGTAGGTACAAGAGGACCATGGCAACCTATTCATCCTAATATGATGCAAGAGCCTAATTCACAATTTCATGCTTATGCAAATCCACCTCAAAGTAATTGGAACACACCCTTTCCTTAGCAACATTGGCCATCTCAACCCTAAAACCAATCTTGGCAACAAGGTTGGAAAGGAACTTATGGGAGCCATCCACAATGTCCTCAGTATTTTCCTCAATATCCTCCATACCAAACTCCATGTTATCCTTACCATTCACCTCCACCACAACCACAACCCCATCTACATCTATCTCAAATATACACTCCCACTCAACTACCTGTACCACCATTTCCAAACCCACATATTGAAGTAGCTCAGCCCAGTTACAATCCTGAGATACAACACTTCCAAACATCTCCTCTTGAGCTCAGTGGCATCCACTATAGCTCAGGAAGGGTATTGAAAAAAATATATTCTCTTCATATCATTGAAGGACCACATCCAGAAGAAGGAGATTCAAATAAGAAGACCACAGAAACATGGGCTGCGATTGAGGAAGAGTAGACATCAAAATCAGAGATTGACTCATGGTTACCATCAAATCCTCCATGTATTCAAGAGAAAAATGAGTAAAAAGAGGAAGATTTGAAGGTCATGGTAGAAGAAGACATGAAGAATGATCTAGATCAAAAAAGGACTAAGGACATCACAACTATATTGAATTATGGTTCCAGACAGTCACTAAGTTGCAGCATCACTCTCTTCCTCAACTATGCTTGATCCTTTCAAAGTCAAATCATTTGGTCTTTGAAATCCAGGTATATGTCAAAGCATACATTTTAAACCTCCACATCATTTTTTTGTCATCTTGATGTGCACATGGCTCCATTGGAGGTATTCTTATACTTGAAAGCAATTTTGTTTTTCAAGTAGGGTAGGGTAGAATAAACAAAAAAAAAAAATGAAAAACAAGAGGAAATAATAAAAATCAGGTAAAAACCTCCTTGGAGGTGCCTCAAATTGGCTCATTCATTGAAAACCTCCATGAGATAGTCAATGGGTTGGAAAAAAGAAAAAAAGGAGAAGAAAGAAGAAGATCCTAGGTGAAAACCTCTTTTGAGGCACCTAGGCAGACCTACTAGTTGAAAACCTCATTGAGGCGACTAGTGGGCCTAGAAAAAAGAAGAAGAGAAAAAATAAAAGAATCCTTACTCCATGCATGCATGTACTCTCCAATATCTGTAAGAAACAAGAAAAAGTTGGTACCAAAAGGAAAATTGGTCAAGCCTAGTCAAAAGAAGTCAAATTTTGACTTTCTCCTACTTCGCTCAAATGCTCCAACAAGGCCAAGGCCATGCCAATCAATCGCCCTCATCTATTTTCATCATACACTCATCATTCTCAAGCTTCTACCACTAATTTTCCTCGTTCTCCTAAAAAAATACAGGATGCTCTGTTTTACTATAGGATACAAAAATACATAGAGCAGAAATTTGTTTTTCCATAACTTGAAAACCATGCATCCATTTTCCAAGCTGTTTCAGGGGGAGATGCATATGGATGATGGTAACATGTACAAGCAATTTTAGCAAATTTCAATGCATGGTTTCCAAGAAATTTGCCTCCATCACCTTCAGAAATTTTTTCATTTTCTCAATATCTGTACATCCATTTAAGAAGCTGCTTCATGGGGAGATGCACATGGATGATGGTAACATGCCCAAGAAATTTCAGAAAATTCCAGTGCACAGTTTCCAAGAAATCAATCTCCATCATCTTCAACCATTTTTAGTTTTTCTTGAGATTTGTGCATCCATTGACCAAATTTTTTCTATGGGGAGGTGCACAATGATGATGGCAACATGGTCAAAAAGTTTCAGCTAAATCTAGTCTACTGTTTGGGAGATATGGACAAAACAAGTCATCGTCATGTAAACCTACAAGATACATAACAGTGCTACAAGATTGGCAGTGAGCAATTTTAAAAGAGATCCAGAGGTCAAAGAAGCTCCTCCAGAGCTGAGCAATAGCATTAGGATCATCAACATCACCATCCAACACTTGCACATCAACAACAACTCAGCAACAGCATGCTGTCTCTCCAACAACCATTAGGTAGGTACAGGTATGAAATATTCTTGACCTCTTCTCTTGAGCATATTATAGTTGAAATTTGATGTCAATGCGTGAGAGATGAGGTTTTATAAACTAAGGATTGGTTAGCAGTCTCAGCAGCTTTCAATTACAGCTCACTCCTTCACTCATGCAATTTTAAAAAGTCAAATTATGGAGGGTGACGATTTCAAGGAATGTGGACATCAGTTAAAAGAAGAATTTTTTTCAAAGGCCAAGGTCACCACAACACTCCAAACTTTCCATCCACTTCATATTCACTATCTATTCATCATTCATCCATCCCATTTCATTCTTCGAAAAAAAACAAAGAGAGCATCCTCTCCATTTTCATGAAATTTCCATTTGTAGGTCAACAAGAAGGACGATCAAAGAGCAAAGGAGGATCATAAAGAGACCCTTTTCACTCATATTTTTATTTTACCACTCATTATCATTCATTCCTCCACCATTTCTATCATTTTTTCCACTCTTTTACTTCAGTTTACAAAGGGACTGTGTTTTCTACAGGATGATCCTGTAGGAATTACAGTGTCCCAGAAATCCTATAGGAGGAAGTCCTAAGGAAAATAAATGACTTTCTATGACAATAAAATGCACCACCTTCATCATTCCATCACCATACCTTGTCCACCATAATCACCCGTGCATTCACCCTTAAAACCAAAATCAGTTTAAAAAAAATTAGTCTAAATGCATTTTGAAGGTGTTAGAGGTGTCCAAATGGTGGAACAAGGTAGCAGAAGGTTGATAAGGATATGGAAGACCTTGCTAAACTAAAAAAATATTCAAGAACTCATCTTGAATAAGGGAAAGAAAGAAAGCTAATGGTCTCAAGAAACAACGATTTTTCTTTGAACAAATATGTTTTTGGGATTTTCCTTGCAGAGCTTACAACCAAGATTCTTAATGCACAAGAGAGAGACCACCAAGGCCATGGATGAGGCACAATGAGGTCACTAAGTTTCTTAGAGAATGAGCAACACTTTCAGCAAGGGGGTATCATGGGCCTCTAAATTAGACATAAATTAAGGCCCATGCCTCTAATTTAAAACATAAATTAAGGCCCGTGACCATCCTTCAACACATTAAACCTCTCTTTTTTGCATTAGATAATTTAGTTTTAACTTTAATATATTCATTAGGAAGGTTTATGAATAATTGAATATTTGTGCCTAATATTATTTATTTTTTGTGGAATATTATGAAAATATTGGGCAGATTATGAAGAGTTGGAGGAGGAGATAATTTCGGGACTTGTTCCCTACTACTGAAGGATCAATAATAAATAATAAGTCAACAAGATATTATGGAATTATGGCATAAATTGTGGAAGTCCAATGATTGAGAAAATCTAGGAATGTGTTCCACTAATCAAGGGAGCAGATCCACTAATCAAGAGATTTCGGTGGGGAAAGCTTCCTCCTTCCATGGGGAATGATTCTTAATCATTTTGCATAAGTACCAAGTTGAATTTGCCTCTAGGGAATGATTGAGAAAATCTAGGAATGTGTTCCCTGCCATTTAATGCAAATTCCCAGTATTGGGGACTAGATCCACTAATCAAAGGATTTTGGTGGGGAAAGCTTCCTCCATTGATGGGGAATGATTTCTAATCATTTTTTATAAGTACCAAGTCGAATTTGTCTCTAGGGATAGATTTTCATTAGTGTTATTGTGGAGAGAGCTTGTATTCTTGTAGCTCCATTGTATTTTCTTGCAGGGATGTAATTATATTGATGACAATAATGAAGATTGGTGTCATTTTTAGCTTCTAAATCTTATTCTCCTCCATAGGTATCTGATTTTCCTTTGGCTTGGCCATCCCACGAGCCTCAGAGCCCTTTTGTATCATTTTCTTTCCTTATTTTCACTGCTTATTCACATGCATCTCTAGTTTTTATTTCTTTCTACTTCTGCATTTAGTATTAATGAATTCTTATTGTAAGGTTGATTTAAATGGTTGATGTAAGTTATTTTGCAGGATAACAAGCACTATTGATCATTAGAAAAGGTTTGGAACTTCATAATAATCATTGAGCTTCTTGGATTAGTCTTCTTATTCCCAAATCTAGATTGTTGGACCTCCTTTTTAGAGAAGAACAATAAATTTATGCTATTTTTTAGAGCATGCTAACGAGATTCAATCGAATTAATTCCACTTGCATCATATAAAAAAATAATTCTAGTTCATAACAAAAATTACTCCATTGCATTTTCACTTGATTTGGTTAGACATTTTATAGATTTACTAGCTCACTAGTTCTCGAATTTCTAGATTTTCGACTAGTAATGTTTTTATATTTTTTTGCATGTGTTAATAGAGGTCTTTTTGAGTGATTCCACTTGTAATGTGGACCTAACATATCCTAGTTAATACCAAAATTTTTCCCATACAATTTTGATTTGATTTTCATGGTTATTCGATGAATTATTGTAAATCTATACATCCTATAGGAAATTAGGGGATCTTGTAGGAAATCACTGTAGCATCCTGTCGGAAAGCCTGTTTTGAGGCTAAATTGAGGAAAAAGCCTCTAGGAAGCTACAAGAGGGTCCCTAATTGTATCCCAAACCTTCTGAGCATTCACTATCATCTCCAAGCCACCTGCCACATCACCAAAAGGGATTAGCTTTCACATTCTCACATGGAAAAAAGACAAAAAGAAAAATAAATTTATTTTATTCATTTACATGCACAGTAGTAGAAGGTTTGATGGTTCGAATCTGCATGCTTAGGATAGTAGGATTGCATACATGTTAACTTAGCATTCTTTTGAAGAAAAGACTCTTAGCAGTTAGTTATAAATGGTGTGTTTTAGCATTTGATTTCATTCTCTTTCCTTGTACTTTCTTTCTTGCAATAGGTTAAGGTTCCATTTTGGACATTTCATTTTCTGCAATTAGTTTAGGATTTGACTTTAGTACATGCACTCCATTATATCATGACAACAAAGGAAGGACACATTGTATGTTGCACATATACTGCCAATACCTCTTAAGTTTGTATGAACGCTGGGTTTATAATTAAAGTCGGTAACCTTGGGAGTTGCAGCATTCTTGATGCAATACTAAGGCTCATCAATAACTTTAGTTCTATGAGTTCAAGTGTTCTCATGCAATATGGAGTCTTTTTTATAACATTTTTCCCATAATTAGCTCAATGGTAAATTCAATATCTCTTATAGTGTTGTAGTCTAGGAAATTATTTTGGGAACACATCACTAAATTATTTTAGCACCAGGTGGATTTCAGTTGGCTCCATGCTACCTTCCAACTCCTCATTCAGGTGTATATCATATAACACATATCCCTTTCTACTGTTTCTCTTCACTTGAAGTGTTTACCTGAGTGAGATTGGTCTCTTCATTCCTTACTCCATTATCTTCTCACCAATGTTTCTTACGCATTCCACACTTTGTTGTAATAATTAATATCGATTTTGTGGGTTACTAGCCAGTCTATCTAAATTAAAACATTATAAATTCCCAATGGTAATAAATTAAGAGAAAATGTGGCATTCATACTACCAATATCCATAGGGCATGACTACACTATGTCTATCATTTGGTTTTTTGTTATTGTGGTGAGTTTAATCTACCATGGCCCTTCATGAGCTTTCTTTGGAAATTTACATTTCTTTGCAATCTTCGAGATGATATAGTTGAAATTGGAACCTTGATCAACTGAGATTTAAATATGTTGGTTGATGACCACTCATTCCATTTAGATTAGTACAACTTTTCGGTCTACCTACCTATTGTCTAGTGTAGCATAAATTCACGGTATGTTTTATGCGACATCATTAATTGCATTTGATTCTTTTATATTATAAAATTTTGTGCCAGTTTGCTGCTCCTGAGGACAATTCCTCCATATATTTTTTTCACCTCGAGTCCAACATTATACAAGCCCCTTCCTAGACCCTTCGGCCTCTACTTTTACTAATTTTTGGGCTCAGTTTCTACTAGTCATTATTGGTTTTGATAATATTCATTCTTCACAAAAGTAGTGAAATTCCCATTCTTCGCTCCTTGCTTATATTCTGAGGATCTCTGCCCTTTCCCTATGAGTTTTTCCTTATCTTTCTTCTTCCAATTTGTTTAGAATTTAGTCTTGTGTTTGGACTATTCATGGCAGTACCTCATATTTTGGATGGTCTACTCTAAGCTTTTTAGCTCATCAAACTCTATTATATCTCAATAAGATTCTAGTAATAGAGTAAAATACATTTGGATCTTTGTCTTCTCATCCTTTATATAAGGAACATACCTTAGAAGCTCGAAGAATATGCTTTTATACTCATTAATTATCAACTTCCCCAATTTGTGCTCATATAATTTTTTGTCCCTGTTGTCATAATACTTTTTAGATATGTGCTTATCCCGAGAGCACTTCTCAAACCTCATCCATGACATTTCTTTCTCCCTGGTGTATTTAACATTCTTCAAATCTTGCCACCAAATATTAGTTTTTTCCTTGAAACTGAAAATAGCTACTCTAGCATTCTTTTTCTTAGAGCGGTTGTGCACCCTAAAATATTTATTCATCCCCAAAAATCAAGCCTCAAACTATTTAACCCTCTTCACCTTTCCAACAAATGGAGCGGAATTTTATTTGTTTAACTTCTCTAGCATTGAAATATTATTTCTTCTCCTTTGATAATGGTGTTTCTTGACTACAATTTCTAATGATCATTCGAGGCTTCTTAATTATCATTTTCGAGTGTTATGTAGAATTGTTTCTTCATCTTCATGAATATTCCTTTTTCTTGATTTTATTCCACCTTCCCTATCGGTACCCAATATTTTCCTTTGGACTTATGACAAGATAAGTTTGAACTTGTGCCTGTCTAGGTGGTTAGAACCAAGCTCTTGTTTCTTTTTACTCTGCAAGTATGGCAAGCTCTATAATATTACAATGATCACCTCTGCTTTTCTTTCTTATGGTCTACAAAAATTTTCTTCAAGTCTTATTTGCCAATTCTTAGTTCAACTCTTAGCCTTCTAAGGGTGCCAATATAATGAGGAGACACTCCTTCCTTTTCCCAACAATATCTTCTTCTTGATCATGTTGGGACCTATTTGTGCCATATTTCTCCATCATGTTACTCATCCTTTTTACTCTCTTGTTGTTCCTTCATTTCTACTATTTTGTTGTTACACAGACATAATTGTTAGAAAACAAAAATTCAGATAAATATATTTACCCATCATCTTGGCTCATTTGCAATAAGAACATTGATGTGGAACATATGAAACATCCAATCTCAGTTACTGTGTATATTCAAGGATAAAATAA
Organism: Pinus tabuliformis; assembly: GCA_031772625.1. NCBI lineage: Eukaryota > Viridiplantae > Streptophyta > Pinopsida > Pinales > Pinaceae > Pinus > Pinus tabuliformis. The sequence goes on along the minus strand of CM062804.1, from coordinate 890,614,633 downwards.
CCAATCATTAATTTCATCATACCAAATATTATACGAGTTGCAATTTAAAATAAATACACATATGTAGTAGTAGATTAAATATTCATCATGGGTGTCTGCATGTGAGCCTCTTCAGGGCTAGAGGTTAACCATGCTATGATACCACTTTATAACACTCACTCCTTTCCCCTTGCATTATTCTTCGGCAGTGGAGGGTGTTACATCAAAATTTACCTAATCTTCAAGGTATATCATCAAGATGGCATCACAAAAATCCTCTTTTTCCAACCTTCTTGAAACTTAAAAAAACCCCACCATCGCCTTTATCATCTTAAGACATTTCTTGCAATATAAATTCTACCTCAATCTAACACTTGGATTGAAATTCATGCCCATTTGAAGATTTTCTCATTAATCCCTGCCACATTATCATGTATCACCTTGTGGCATTTCCACGTGGCTTACACAACTTTGACACGTTTCTCCTAAACCCATGTGGCTTCGGCCAAACTAGTACAACCAACTCCGATGATTAAACCCTTCACATTTTAAAACTATTGTGTGATCAACCCAAAAGTATATACAACCTATATAAATTATGTGGTCCACCTGCCTCTCCAACAATTAGAATGTGGGGGTCCGAATTTTGTCACTTTTGTGACTAAACCTCATGCACTTTCCCCTATTATAATATGCTCCATGTGGCCTCCTCAATAGATGGGTCACCTATATTGATTACGACTCCCCTGCCTTATCGACAGTTAACCAAGAGGGGGGGGTTGAAATATGTTAGGCACCACATGTTAACAAGTGAAAAAATTCTTGATCACACCCTTTGTTAACTATGCCCTGACCTCAGGGGCATGAAAATAATTTTGGCATTAGAAAAAGGCACGATGGACACTTTTCTATTTAAGTATGTTAAATTTTAGGACCCCCCTCTTGTTCCCTCCAACGTGTCATCACCTATGACACTACTTTCAAACCACATCATCCATCGTCACATCACTTGTCATCCCAACATCTTGTTGATGTCAAGGTAATGTTAGCTTTCCACGTGGCGTCTTCTGATGCTGCCATGTGCCATCCATAAGTAATTTCTTTGGCCATCCAATAGGGTCAATTATAACTACCACGTGTCATGCCATGTAGATGCCATCTTAGCATAAGTCCACATCACCATCCATTTGGTGTCCACATAGCCTTCCTATACTATGTGGCACATGTGACCTCAACCTTCACTAAGGGTTCCAATAGGGTCAAACCCTTCATGTAAAACTATTAGTTTATGTCACAAGAGGTTATTGGGTTGACGTTGAATTCCATACCATGTCACCACATCACAGTCCCATAGCCCCAAAGTGCTACAACTAGGCTGTTATACAAGATTTATGATTGCAAACAAAAGTATCTCCCCTAGTTCGGTGGCTAAACTATAAAAACGGAGAGACAATGAACCCAATTCCTTTCCTTAAAGTAAATAGATGACAGAATGAGCCTACCTCCTTCACACACTTCGCTCCTTTAGCTTGGAAGCTCCAATTCCAGCTCTACATGCCAAAATTAGAACCTGCACAGTTAGATAACACAAACCAAGAAACTATGAGATCTATGTAGTATCATCTAAATACTTCATTTAATAGATCAACATTGTATTGAAATATATCAAATAACAACATCACATATAGCAAAACAATGAATTCTTTGCATTAATATAAATGGAAGGAGATTACAACCATAAGTAGTAGTTGATCTTGTAGAATAGATCCTCCAGGTTGTTGACTTGTCCTTTCGTTGTCAAAATATGCACCTTTAATCACCCTAAATTCATGAGATAATAACCACTCACTGCAACAACACAAGGGCATAATCACTCTCCAAAATTCAACTGACAACCACATACAAGGCTGGGACTATATAGAGAAGTAGGGTAAGTTGGGAGTTCTTATCCAATTACCGATATATGGTTTGAGATGCACCTTTGATGGAGGGATAGGATCAAAGGATAAGTGGTGAAAAATCCAAAGTAGGGTATGATAGGATTTGAATGTTTTATCCAAGGTATGTAGTTAAAACAACTTTTGGAAACTCCTAGAAGGGGAATCTTCTAGAATCCTGATCATTCTCCTCAATTTCTATAACCAACGTAGGTGCCAAGGGGAGAAAACCTGCTAGTGACCAACACTGGCCATAGTGGAGAAACCTGTAGGTGATCACACCCCAGTAGAAATGTAGGGAGCATTGGTCCTAAAACTGGCTCAGATGATGCAATTAAGGGATGAAACCAGGCGGATGAAGGGAACATGCCTAGGGATTTTTGCAAGATGGTGACAAGGGGGAATAGGATGTTGATTGATCCCATTAGGAGGCTCATTGATCAGATATGAAAAAATTTCCTATAACAGAATGCCCCATAAAGCATAAAGTTAGAGATTATGAATGATGATTGAAGTCCTTTACCTTTTGACAAGTCGGGATCAAGGACAACTGGCGAGCTTCATCTATTACAATAAATTTACAACATGACATATTTGTTTGTTGAGGGAGGCATACCCATACTCAACCCATAAGTTAACATAACATGTATAATGATCAAAAGAGGTGTCCACAGATGAAACTGGTGGACCCATGACAGGATGACTGTCTATATGATCATGGCCATTATACATTGTGATCTTTTTATAACTCCTAAATTCGCAACCTGGATGGATGAAAGTAGATCTAGGGTTTTCTATCTCGTTCACATGACCAACCAATATGCGAGTCTAACGATGTGAATCAATGAGCTGGAGTTGAACATCGTAGACACCATTTGGTTAATGACCAATGATGTAAGCCATTAACAAATGCGAGAGAAACTATTGATGACGTTAATGACTCTATGGTACTATGGTACAATCTGTATGGTGTGAATAAATGAGTTTATTTCTAACCCCACATAGAACCTTTCGGTCGAATTCCATTGATGTAAACCTGTCGCTGAGAGAGAGGAAACTTTTGATTGTTGTAGGTAAGCACCAAGGGACCAAAGGTGTGTTTCCACATCAACGTTCTGCGTGATGCGCGGATGTTGATAGGAAGCAACCCATCATAGGAGGGCATTGATGTATCCCCCATCAACGACATGAAATGGGTATCGTGATTGAGAAAAAATGATCAGAATGCTGTTGACATGGGACTGGATCAGGAAAGGAAGATATGGAATGAAGGCTTAAGAGTATTGTAGTAGAGATCGATTGAATGACTTCTCTTGAACACATTGGTGACACTAAATGGAGTTGGAAGCATTGACCTAAAACAAAAATGGAGACTCTGAAGAAAATAATACCACCCAACCCAACAACCACAAAGATGAAGTGGAAGCATGTCATTTTCAAGGGAGACTCACTGCCATTAGCAAAATGGAATCCCTTATTTCTCCAATTTCCCAACCACACTGGTCAGTACGCCTTTATTTTTTAACAAGCTTTAGGAGGATAAAATATGCTTGATATATAATTTCATCCTTAGGATGAATCCCTTCAAATATATTTAACAAACCCTGAGAAGGAGTGGTTCAACCTCATCATGATCAATGAGTCCATCATTGTTTGATGTTTTTATGAGTCCAACGAAGGTAAAACTTGACCTCTTTTTCATGTTTAGCGAGTTTGAAAAAAAGGTGAAAAAGAAAACTCCAAATTTCGCTTTTTGTAGGTAGTCCCTTAGGTCCGAAAATGTAGAAAACAATACCCAAGAGAACCTCTTAGCCATGTTTGACTAAGGTATTCCTTTTTGTATCTATTTTATCTCAGTCTAGAAAAGGGTTAAACTTATACTGAGTAGATGCCTTTTCATTTACTTTTACAAGTTCTAAAAGACAAGTGCTTGACAATATTTTGATGTTTTGGGAGTCTGAAAAGAGCTAAAATAAGACTCCTCCTGGAGGAACATGTGGTATAAAGGGTAGAAACTAGTTCTCGTCATGATGGAATTGCTTAAAGCACATAAAGGTCAAGAGGTTGGCTAATAAGACCACTCATCACAACAGTTCCTCAAGAAATGGCAAAAACAAGAAAGTGAAAGCATATGATTAGCCAAGAAGATGGTGACAATGGAATGAGAAAACCAAGGCTCATCTGGAAAAGCCAGGCTGATAAAAATGGAAATCACGAGGGATAAAATGGGAATGGTTTCATTTTTACAGAAGCTTGAAACATGGGAAACTATGCTTGAAATTGGTTTCATTTTTACACAAGCTTTAAAAGATAAAAACTATGCTTGAAATAACTTTGCATGCCCCCAACATAATGACTCACTTCAAGTTACATTCCCCCCAAGGTTCATTTCATTCACCTAAGTAGACTATTGGTTCCTAACAGGTGGATGGAATGAAGGTTCATTTATAAAGAATCGAATAGGAATCGACGAGATCTAATCAAAGTATCAAATTCAAGGGGATTTGTTTCATTTTTGAATGAGCTTGAAACAGGATAAAAACTATGCTCATGACATCTTGTTTCATTTTTTAAAGAGCTTGACAAAAGACAAGGAACTCTGCTCAGGGAACCATGTTTCATTTTTTTTGGAGCTTGACACAAGAAAAGGAACTCTGCTCCAAAATCAAATCATGGCCTCCAAGAGACCATGACTTCCAAGAGGTTCTCATCATATGGGAGAACAATGCTCTGGAAGGGATCAAAGGATCTAATGGATAGATTAGACTCCAATGCCCCCAGTAAATGATGCACTACATCACCTACGAGATCATCAATAGACACGTGCATGGAACGAGTTTCCACATAATTAATCTGTGGCAAGGGAGATATCGCTTGCATATAAGGACCATTTAGGGAAGTTGGTTAATTGGGAGTCAAATTAGGACCAACAAACAAAATCTTGTCAATAGTCACAATTCTTCCATCATGTGGGAAACACATCACATGAAAGTGTGATGAGACAAGAGCTCCCATGACATACACATAGTCATGCTCAAGCATTAAATTAAAATCTAGAGGGCCTTGGACTACCATCACATCGATATAGATAATATTTCCTCCTAGAGTAATAGGAAACTTAGGAAGGATCCCTAACAGTTGACTTGTTCCTCTGTTAAAAGCCAACTAATTATGGGTAACGGGCACAAGTTGCAGAAAAACTAAATATTTCCAAGTAGTTGACGACAAAATACTAATATATGCACCCTCATCTACGATTTTTCATTGTACGACCACATTATAAGCCTGTACCATGATCTGGAAGTGGACATAAGGAGGAAGACGATATCCTGTTAGTCAATTCCAATCAAAGGAAGTGACCATACTACTTGGAGGGGGTGTTGTGGGAATGGGAGAACTTACCCCTTGTGCTATAGGAATGGGAGGATTTGCCCCCTATACTGTGGGAACATGAGTATTTCCACCAAGTTCATTGGAATATGAAGAAACGAGAATAACCTAAGGGGTATGAACTTCACTCTCTGTGGGAAAGGTACAATCAAATGAAGGTGGAATCAAGTCAACCATTTTCTCAACCAATGGTTGTTCAGGAATGGATTCACGGGATTCATGTTCAAAGAGAGTGGGATTGACTAAAGATGGATTTTTATCAATCGCTTCATCAGCTAGTGGAGGATTTCGAGAAAGCTCTCAATAACCAACCAAAAGATGAGGTTGAGAGGTTGTAAGGTTTTCCAACACTTTTGAGGCTTCATCCATATAAGTAAAAATGTGAATAGCATGATTCCATTCACATAACTTATGGGGAAATTTTTCTTTACCCTTTTTCCCATGGACCTTACTATCTCTAGTTAAGGGTTTGTCACCAGCATGATCTCCAGAAGCTAATGATGAAGGCTGATGTGATCCTACAGACCACACCTCTAATACCTTTCGAATACCAGGAAAATCTCTAAGAACGTGGTCACCCTTACATAACATGCAAGGGAATTTAAATTTATGGGGATGATTAGAAGACTATTCCATACTAGTTGCATTCGTAGCAATGGTTTCTTGGTTCCCCCATGCTTATTTTGCTTCTTCTTCTTCATCCTTTTCTTCTTCTTCTTAGCTTCCTAGTTACTAGAATCAAGACTTTCACAAGGAAAAGAGAAAGAAATGGATGAAGAAACAATAGGTGAAGAGGCCAAAGGGCCAACTTTACGATCAACATGAGGTTGATGTTGTTCAGGTGGAGAAGAGCTCGGTTGAGAAGAAGTTTGGACATTTGGAACCACAGGGGTTGAAAATAACCAAAATGTCAAACCCATGGTAAATCTAGGAAGGGACAATGTTGGCATAAAAGGAGCACCAATATTTCCAAAAGGAAAAGAACTAGGATTCTCGTCAGAGGGGTTCCTTTGATTGGTAGACTTTGGAACTATTGTCATTAGTCTCAACCTAAGACCCACTAAGGAGTTGTTCCACAAGGATGATGTTGTTCCATGGTCAATTAATTAATTTTATAAATTAAAGACACAAACCAAATAAAATGAGTAAATAGGAATAAAAGTTAACCAAGTAACCATGCATTGCAATATACACCTTGGCGAACCAAGTACTTAACATACGTGCAGGAAATCTCCTCAAATGTTGTGTTCGGTGTATCATGGTATGCAAGGAAGCCGACTCAGTTACCTATGGATGGATAGCAAACAAGGGTGGACTTCCAAAATATAGTCGACAGTATGTGGAAGTGCAGTCCATAGTAGTGTTGTCTAATGTGTAACCATTCATTGAGAGTGTTCCCATATACTTATCATGCATGGAGCATCATCTGATATACCCAAAGGTATGTGGAGAACGATCCGATACACTTACCTATGTGGAACAAGATTTCACCCCCAAGATACAACACTAGAAAACAATGATACCTCCTATGTTTAACGACATCAGAACATATCTCTAGCCTAGACCTCTATGTGTGTCATTAAGTTTCAAATGCTCCTTAGGTTAATTGAGGTGAATTTTAGAGTTTATCTTGAATTAGATTTCAATTTCAAGCCTCAAAATTCTATGTCACCTGAAAAAACCTATGATGCAACTAATATGACGAAAATAAAACTTTTCATTTTTGATGAAATCTCTATAGTGTAGGAAAGAGGTGCAAACAATGATGCAACAGTCAAATATGAAGCCAACAAGAGCTTCCTAACTAGATCTTTAAATTTCACTATTCCAATTCAATTCAAAAGATTAAAAGATGCCAAACCATGCAATATAATCTATGAATGATTCGCCTTCAAGCTATGAAGATGAGAATTCTAACTATTCAAATGTGATCTATGCAAGCAAATTATTCAAAACAAACACAAGAGGATTCCAATGAAATCAGCTGTAATCTAGGATTTCATGAACAAAGGACTCAAACTGAAATTGGGTGAAAATTTCAAAAAAGAAAATAGATGACACTCAAAGGAAATTAACACTCATACACAATTCAACCCCCACAGTTGATTCTGGGGAATTCTTTTTTCAAAAATGAAAGAAAAGGCATGCAATTTCACACACAAAACCCTAGATGAAAATGAAAAGAAATTTTCTTTTAAACAGTTTTATTTTTCAAAATGAAGAAAAAAAAGATGCAAAGTCTAATCACTAATTCAAATGCACTTTTTAGAATGATGACTATAACAACAATTCATCCAAGTGATCAATGATCAAACAAAACAAGTTTGTAAGTGACCTAATGATAAGAGCAGAGAAAAGTAGAAACCAATTCTTACCAAGGACAATCAAACATAACTGCAAACTAAATGGAGGCTTTAGAGAGACCAGAACACACTTAAGACTCAAGGAAGTTCGGATGGAAGTAGGCTGGCCAAAGAGAGGCTCAAGAACCAAGTCAAAATTTGTACAAAAGCAGTGACCCATGCTGATGTGGAAGAGGCACCAATGCACTGTAACGTTGGTATGGAGTGGGACTAGGTGAGGTGCAATGCTCTGTCAAAGGCACTGGGGGAGTGTTGGGCCTAGGAAAGAGGATTCTGACACAAAAATTGCAAAACGTCCTCAATGAAATCACTTCCAAGGTTTGTTCTTGGTTGGATGATACAACAAAGTTATGTCAAGGAGGTAATCAAACAAAATAGACAAGGAAACCAACAAGGGAATACTTTGTTCCCCATTGGATTCTCCAATGTTTTATACGAGATTTACGATTGTAGACAAAAGTATCTCCCCTAGGTTGGTGGCTAACCTAGAACAACAAAGAGACAAGGAACCCAATGTTTTTCCTTAAAGTAAATAGATAACGAAGTGAGGCCTACATAGCATCCTTCGCACACTTCACTCCTTCTTTAGCTTGGAAGCTCCAATTCCAACTTTGAATGTCGAAATTAGAACCTGCACAGTTAGATAACACAAGGCAAGAAAATATGAGATCTATGCAGTATCATCTAGATACTTCATTCAATAGATCAACATGGTATTGAAATATATGAAATAACAACATCACATATAGGAAAGAAATGAATTCTTTGAATTAATATAAATGGAAGGATATTACAACCATAACTAGCAGTCGATCTTGTAGAATAGCTCCTCCAAGTTGTTGACTTGTCATTTCCTTGTCACAATATGCACCTCTAATCACCCTAAATGCATGAGATAATAACCACTCACTGCAGCAACATAGGGGCAGAATCACTTTGCAAAAGCCAACCCCCAACCACATAGAAGGTTAGGAATATATAAAAAAGTAGGGTAATTTGGGAGTTCTTATCCAATTACCAATCAAGGGTTTAATATCAACCTTTGATGGAGGGATAGGATCAAAGGATAAGTGGTGAGAACTCCAAAGTAGGGTATGATAGGATCCTAATGTTTTATCCAAGGTAATTAGTTAAAACAATTTCTAGAAACTCCTAGAAGGGGAAGCCTCCAAAATCCCGATCATTCTCCCAGATTTCTAGAACCAATGTAGGTGAAAATGGGAGCAACCTGTTGGTCTCCAACATTGGCCACAATGGAGCAACATGTAGGTGATCGCACCTCAATAGGCATACAAGGAGTGATGGTCCTAAAACTAGCTCAAATGATGCAGTTTAGGGTTGACATTTTTGGGGCATGAAAGGAACATTCTTATGGCTTTGTGGAAGATAGTGAAAAGTGGGAATAAGATGTTTATTGATCTCGTTAGGAGGCTCACTGGTCAGATGTGAAAAAATGGCCTATAACACAAGCTATATGCCAATTGAGTCATGGTGTGAATTTTCATGTTAGATGATGGGAATACATTTGTCTCATTCCTTATGTCAATAATGCCACTTTTAAAAATGATTAACTCATACCACTAGTGAGGGAGGTGCGACACGACAAGGAATTTCACATCGGATGACACTAAAATCTTTGTCTCGCACCTTTTTTCAATAATCCCCCTCTCCAAAATGACCAAAGCATGCCACAAGCCAAGGGTTTGTGGCACAATATGAGGGACCCATGTTCAATAACAAAGATTTTTTCATCTTGCACTGTCCATCGCAACACCAATTTCCAAGTGATTACACATTCAATCTAGCGAAAGCGATGTGATGCGACATGAACCTTCACATTAGATAATGGAAAAATTCCCATTCTATTTCCCCCACACTTCAATGAAAGAAAACTTATTTTATTTATAGTAATTCAAATACTTATTCAGCAAGGTATGAAAGCCTTTGCAGGAAATTTACAAACCTAGGGACTTCAAGGATTTCTTGAGGCTCTAGTGGTATTTCCTTAGGTTTGAATGCAACCAAGTGCACTCCTACAATGAGAAGGAAACTTTACACATTTACATATGTGTAAATAAACTATAACACACAACACACCCAATGATTAACTTATTCTTTGCAAAATAGAATACATTTTTTTGCAGAAAATTTTACAATGGAACTTTGTATAGGATTAATATATTGTTCAAGGTTTCAGGTGGAACCTCCACCCATCATCAGGGACTAGAGAAAATTGAATGATAAACAAATGAGTGTTGGAAGGCTTAAATAGAAAATAATTCACTTATTTAGCCATTGGAAAAAATAATAAAATTTTAAATAGCCATTAAGGGTCAATTTTCAAATGAAATAAATAAATAGTCGTTAAGGGTCAAGTTAAAGGGGGGTGTTTAAAGAATGTTTTTTAATAATAAATAGATTTTGAATTAAAAATAAGATGAATTTAAAGTCTAAGGAAAAAAAATAAAAACAAATTAATTAATGATTAAAAAATTTAACAAAATAATAATTAAAAATAATAAAGTAATTAATTCAATTATTTAAATAAATAAAGTAAAAAGGGAGAGGGATAATTCAAATAGGGAAGTAATTAACAATTAAAAATAAATTAACAACAATTAATAATTAACATGAATTTTGATTAATAAAAATTATATTTAAAAAATTAAATTCAAAGAATTCCATAAGGAATAAGTCAAGGAGATAAAGAAAAAAGTTTGAATCAAATAACAATGAAACTTTTGTGGTGAAAAGTAATTTAAAAGTAAAATGGTAACAAAATTAAAATCAATTATTTAATTAAATAAATAGATAAACAAGGAGTTAATAAATAAACAAATAAATAAATTTTAAGGAGGAATAATTTATTATTTAAACTTAATAAAGAAGTCGAATGGAGGAGAAGGATTTTAGAGAATGAAATAAATGATAAACAATCATTAAGCAATGAAATAAATTAATAATATTTTTTATATAAAATTAAACTAATGAAATAGATGTTGACGGTTAATAACCAGTTGAGATAAACAAATCAGGATCAACAGAAGGAAATTTTAACAAGGAAGATGATTGATAATAGGCTTCCAGGATTGCATTAATTTGAATTCATCTTCCCTATTGAAATTATCAAGGCGCTTCTATATTTCAAGGGGTTCCTTGATAATTCAAGTGTTGTGAAAAGGAACACGAGCTAGGATTTTGGATTGATCAAAGAAAACAAGATGTTTGGAATTGAATGAATTCCCAGTAATGAATGACTTAGATAAACGAAGATGGTTAGTATTACCTAAATGATCCTTCAAGCGAGATTTTAAAGGATAACCAATTTGACCAATATAATATTTATCGCATGATCAGGGAATTTGGTAAACACTAGAACATGACATTGGGTCAAACTTATCTTTGGCTGACCTAAACATCTTCCTTAGAATTCTATGAGGTTTAATGGTGATTTTTGTAATTTTTTTATAAGATTTTGGAAATGAGGTCAATGGTACCTTTAATATATGAAAGAGATACTTGACCTAAGGGAGGAGAGGGGGGAGAAAACTGCGATTTGGGATTGGGAGACAACTTGAAAAGATTTATGAATTTGGGAAGGGGAATGGCCATTGGCTTTAAAAGATTGGAAAATATGGGCCTTTTCCAAGGGAAGAAATTGAGTAGATATTTTAAGGGCTCTAGAAATGAGATTTTTGAGAGCACCAGATATATGGGATGGGTGATGGTGAGAAAGGGGATGGAGATACCAATTAGTGTGGGTATTCTTCCATTAGAATTGGTGGGATAAAGAACCATCAGGTTGTCGGGAGATAAGGACATTAAGGAAGGGAAGGGATTTGTTAGATTCGATCTCCATTGTAAATTGACTGTGAGGAGAAATGATGTTGAGATGAGAGTGAAATTCATCAAGCGCGACCCTCCCATAATGCCAACTGAAAAAAATGATTGACAAACTAGAACCAACACTTCTGTTTTTTATTCTAAGAGTCGATAAATTTGGCTTAGAATAATTCCATAAAGCTGTTAGCGACAATTGGAGAAAGGGAATACCACATTGTCATACCTTTAGTTTTCTCATAAATGGTGCATTTAAGAGAAAAAAATGTATATGAGAGACAAATATTAACAAGGTTGAGATTTTCAGGATCATGGTCAATCTTTTCCAAGATTTCAGAGCCAATGGCTACACCCATTCTCAAATTTGTAGATTATTTTAGGTTGTCTCCAATCCCAAATCCTGGTCTTCCCCCCCTCTCCTTCCCTAAGTCAAGTATCTCTTCCATATTAAAGGGACCACTGATCTCATTTCTAAAATACTATCAAAAGAGAATATAAAAAGAAACTTTAAACCTCATAGAACACTAAGGTAAATGTTTAGGTCAGCCAAAGATAAGTCAAACTCCATGTCATGTTCCGGTGTTTACCAAATTCTCTACTAATGCAAGAAATCTTATATTGTTCAAACTGGTCGTCCCTTCAAATCTCATTTAAAGGAACATATAACTAATACTAACCATCTCCATTTATCTAAGTCAGCCATTATTGAGCATTCATTCAATTCCAAACATCTTTTTTTTTTATCAATCGAAAATCCTAGCTCGTGTTCCTTTTCACAACACTCGCATTATCAGGGAAACTCTTGAAATAGTGGAGCGGCTCGTTAATTTCAATAGGGAAGATGGATTCAAATTAAGCCAATCCTGTTATCCATCATCATTCTCGTTAAAATTTCCTTCTATTGATCCTAATTTGTTTCTTTGAACTCTTTATTCTCCTTGGATATTTATTTCATTACTTTGTTTTTGTAAGATTGTTAGGACTAAATCTTTATCATGTCCAACTTCTCACCTCGATTAGGGAATAGCACAATATTTAAACCCATGACTTTCAGTTTGATAAGACTTCATTTCCACAACCATTGTCAATTGAGCTATCCCATGCAGACATTTATTTTATTAGTTTAATTTTATAAAAAAAATTATCAGTTTATTAATTTCCTTTATTTCTGAATGATTATTTCCTCTTTCAAATATTTCCCCTCGTATTTCTTTATTAAGTTTAAATTATCAATTATTCCTCAAAATTTATTTATTTGTTTTTTAACTCGTTATTTATTTAAATCATTGATTTTAATTTCATTAGCGTTTTAATTTTAAATTACATTTCCCCATAAATGTTTCATTATTATTTGATTCAACCCTTTTCTTTATCCCCTTGACTTTGTCATTATGGAATTTTTTGAATTTAATTTTTTAAATATAATTTTATTTAATTGTTTTAGTCAAAATCCGTGTTATTTATTAATTGTTGTTAATTTATTTTTTATTTTTAATTATTTCCCTTTTTTATTTCTCTCCCTTCTTTTTACTTATTTATTTAAATAATTGAATTTTATTAGTTTATTATTTTTAACTTTTAGTTTGTTGATTTTTTAATTATTAATTGGTTTTGTTTTCCTTAGACTTTAAATCCATCATATTTTTAATTCAAAATATTTTTCATTATTAAAAAATCTTGTTTTAATGCCCCCTTACTTTACCCTTAGTGACTATGTTTAATTTTATTTATTTATTTTTCCAATGACTTCACCATTAACAACTATTTTAGATTTTATTATTTTTCCCAATGGATAAATAAATGAATTATTTTCTATTTAAGGTTTCCAACACTCACTTGTTTATCATTCAATATTCTATAGTCCCTAATGATGGATGGAGGGTCCACCCGAAACGGTTGACATGATATTAATCTTATACACAGTTCCATTCAATTTTTTTTTCGAATATGAATAAAAACTGGAAATATCCATTCTATTATAGAATACATTACTGCATTAAACAAGATAGGGAATCCTCTATTTATAAGTGTTGAATTTTCTACAAGAATGAATAGTGGAATCTGATTTTTTTGATCAAATAATTACTTCATAATGATCCTTATCAAATTTCCTTTTGAGCCACTAATATCATTGAGAAATTATAGAAAGAAAAATATCAACAATAATATAAAGAAAAATAATAGGAACATAAAGACATAACCATGTATAATAGGGAAAAAAATTCCTTGGGAAACCTAAAGTTGGGAGAAAACCCAACAACTTTTCCTCTAGGAGAATTGTTCTTCAATAAAGTTCAAATTTACATAAAATTTCTAGAAATATGTGCCAAAAACTAGAATTAACATGTCAGTCAAACTTGCTCAAATATCACCCAAAACCATAAAATTCAACATTGGTCAAATGTAAAATTTGGTTTGTGGTCAATCTACGTTCAAGGTTTGTGGTTAAGTCGTTCTAAGGACAAATTATACAGTGAGAAATCTATGTGGTCAGCCTCAATCAATGGTTAGATTTTGATGAAACTTGTTCAAACATTATATTCATGCTTCCTTTCAGTTCACACATGCATATATCTCTTGTAGATGAATTTTGGTTGTTGTATTGGTCGAAATGATGATGACTTCTTGCGTATTTATATTTTTCAAGTGGGTTTGACCAAGGGTCACACTCATTGATGGTGGGGTGGACCTGTTAGCTTGTAGCCTATATGAGATCCAAAAATTAAACTTTTAAATTTATTTTCATAATTTTTGTTATCTGATTGGGAAGGCCACATAGCATGTGGGAATACCTCCCAATGCTACATAAAAAATAAACACTCCCTCTTTAAAGCGAGGGAGGTATTCTCTGCAACAAATTATCCCTTAGCTGAAATTTACCCTTCATAAGAAAAGTTCATGAACTTGGTATATTAATGCATATTCATACAATGTAACTCCTCCATGGTTGGAAAAATTCCTTTATGGCTCTTAAGGAAAATGTATCAATCTCCTTTGGTCATCACCCAATGTAAGCACTAAAATTTTTAGTTTCTTGGCAAAGAATTTTCCTTTGCACCATTCATCCTTTTCTGCTAAACTCCTTTATTACCTAGCCAAGTCCTTCTTGCTTCAAAAGTGAACTACATATATCTCCTTCCGTTGACATAGCCAAGTAATTTTGTTAGTCGCGTCCCTTTGGCTTCTAAGGAGAATAGTTGTCCAATCATATAAATTGCTCGAGACATTCACCTCTAGTCCACCTCGCCAAGTCCTTTTGGCTTCATAAGTAAATTTATCCATCTCCCTTGGTCAAAATCCTTTATGACCATAGGAGAGGGTTTCTAACTATTTAAAAGACATCATCTCTCCCTCTCAATGAGGGAGGCATTTGGCATTACACCAACCTTGTCTCTGAAGTATAAAAACTTCACTCTAGACAAAGGCTTGGTCGAAATATCAGAAACCTACTCATTTATGGATATATATTGGAGCTCCATTTCGCTTCTTTTCACCATGTCTCGAATTAAGTAATATTTGATTTCATATGTTTTTATCTATCATGAAAAACTTGGATTCTTTGAAAGTTTGACACAACTTTGATTATCGTAAAATATCATAGTTGGTTCAAGTTCCTGATTGAATAGCCATGTAAGTAGTTTCTGAAGCCATACTAATTCTTCACTTGTGTCACTAGTTACAATGTAATCTGCCTCTACTATACTAAGTGCTACAGAAGTTTTCTTCCTACTAAACCAAGCTATCACAGTAGATCTTATGGTGAAGAAACATCTTAAACTACTCTTTCTGCCTTTTGCATTCTTAACCCAATCTGGATATGTATACACTTGTAGCATCACTTCACCTCCCAAGGAATATCTCAAACCATGTCCAACTGTACCACGTAAATACCTCAACACATTTTTTTCTACAACCAAGTGTATGTACCTCAAATTAACCATATATTGGCTTAAGGTGTTTATTACCATGTCTCGAATTAAGTGATATTTGATTTCATATATTTTGATCTATCATGAAAAACTTGGATTCTTTGAAAGTTTGACACAACTTTGATTATCGTAAAATATCATAGTCGGTTCAAGTTCCTGATCGAATAGCCATGTAAGTAGTTTCTGAAGCCATACTAATTATTTACTTATGTCACTAGTTATAATGTAATATGCCTCTACTATACTAAGTGCTACAGAAGTTTTATTCCTGCTAAACCATGCTATCATAGCATATCTTATGGTGAAGCAACATCTTAAACTACTCTTTCTGTCTTTTGCATTTTTAACCCAATCTGGATATGTATATGTTTGTAGCATCACTTCACCTCCCAAGGAATATCTCAAACCATGTCCAACTGTACCACATAAATACCTCAACACATTTTTTTCTACAACCCAGTGTATGTACCTCAAATCAACCATATATTGGCTGAAGGTGTTTATTACAAAACAAATATCTACCCTCGTGTTAACTAGAAATATGAAAGATCTAATCAGTGATTTTTACATATTGGGATCTACAAAATGTGAATATAAGGTAGAGTCATTGAGCTTCTTCAATTTGGTCACCATAGATGCAGCCGTGGTTTTATTCTGTCATACCGAACTTATTCAAGATATTGATAACGTACCTCCCTTGTCCAAGGAATATCTCACAGGTTGTTTCCAAACCTACAATCCCACGAAATGATGCATAAGACCAAGATCCTTCATCTCAATTAATTCTAAACCTAGTTCCTTCTTACACCTGGTAATGATTTTTTCTACCTCCATAAGGAATAGGTCATCAACGTGTAGTAGAAAGGTCAAAGGATCACCCTTAACAACCATGAAATAAAGATCAGGATCTCCATCGCTTTTGTTGTAGCCCAAACTCATCATATATCCATTAATTCTGGAATACCATGCCCTAGATTCCTACTTGAGCCCATACAAAGGCTTCTTCAACCTGGAAACATGGGACTTCTTCCCATGTACTTAAAAGCATTGAGGTTGCTCTATCTATACTTCTTTCTTAATTACAACATTTAAGAATGCAATATTTATGTCCGTTTGATGTATTTTCTAACCCATAATAGGAGTAAGAGAAACAATAGTTCTAATAGAAGTGTCCCTAGCAACTAGAGAATATGTCTCATTAGAGTGTACTCCCTTTTTCTGAGAAAATCTCCTTGCCATGAATCTTGCCTTATACTTTTTGGCACTACCATTCTTTGCATGCTTGATTTTATAAATTGTTAAAATTGGAAACTATGGCCAAATTCCATGCTGGAAAGCTAATTTGATGGATATGATTATTATATTAAATTCATCTTTTCGAAAAGCGAAAAATTGACCTAAATATCATCAAATTTGGATAAGTAGAAATGTGTTTATGCCCACACATGTGCAAAACATGAAGGTTGACCATGTCATCATGTAGGCTCATGAAGTCCAAGAGACATGTCACCTCACCCTCAATGATTTGCATAAATAAAAGATACCTCCAACCTCATGTGACATCATCTCATCGCAAACATTCTTCTCTCTCCTCATATGATTGGTTCATACAACTATTGGGTAGTCAAATTCTCTCACATGTGTGGGAGGGAGGAAAAATTGTAGGGTTGAAATTTTAGTGGCTGTTGCAGGTTTGACTAACATTGACCAAGGGTGTTTTGACCAGATTGGATTGTGATTTTATTTCATAATTTCAATCTTTCGAGGCCGCACCTATTGGCACAAAATATGAGGTATTATGGGCCCATTGAGCGAGGTTGACCGCAAAAATTTGACCAGTTTTAAACACTATTTTCGTGATTTTTTTGGGCTATATTTGAGCACTTTTAGAAGGATTCATTTGATTAGGTATGATCGAGATGCTTTGAGGACATTTTGTTGCTGCCTTAACGAACTGTTACTTTTTGGTAAGGGTTGTTGACTGCTGCAAAAATTTCAGATTTGAAAGGGTTGTTTTGATCATCATTTGGAAATTCAATTTTGACTTTATTATATTCTCTCTCCTCTGAACATTTGATATAATAATAAGAAGAATTGATCAAAGTGTTATCCCCATATTGAGGTTTTTCCTTGGCATTTTCCAAATATGGTATTCTCCTGTGTTGGCTTGTCTTCTACATTTTTTTATTCATGTTCTATCTATAGTTACTATAAATGTGATTTATGGTTAATGTGATTGCTAATGGAAAAGTAAATTGTAAATTGTCGTTGGGATGCTAAAAGGACATTGAAGTAATTGTGCTAAGAATAGGACATAGTATTGTTAACTAAAATTAACATGGGATCATAGCCCAGGTTAAGAAAAATCCCAAGCAAGAGAGCGAAAAAAAATCACTAAGGTAGATTTGTTGGATAAGACTATTGAACATGTCTCCATGGCATCTACATCTTACTATAAGACTGACGACAAGCTCAATGACAAATCTAATTATCATGTATGGAAAATGACTTTGGAGTTGACTTTGGAAGAGCATGATGCAATGGACTGTGTGCAGGGAAAAGTAGTGGAGTCTCCTTCAAATTAGCCATTGTTGCTAAGACAAAGTATAGAAAAGGTGAGGTCAAAGCTAAGAAAATTATCATTGACTCCATTCAAAATCATTTGATTTATTATATTTATGATTTGGAAACATCTAAGGAGATATATGATATGTTGGTTGGGACCTTCAAAGTAACAATGTAAATCAAATCCTCTTTCTCAAAAACATGTTGAAGGACATCAAGATTGATAAAGGGGAGTCTATTGAATCCTACTTCATGAGAATAACTCAAATCAAGAATGATATACTATCTATTTGGGAAGTTATGGCTGAAAAGGAGTTCACTCTCATTTCACTTGGAGTTATTTCAAGACCTTGGGGTGTATTTTTCACCACTATTCTCAACAATGACAAGGTATCTGGTTTCAAAGAATTATTGTCTAGATGCACTCAAAAGGAGACTAGTATTATGGAGAGAGACAAGCCCTAAAATGGAAATGAACCTACTTCTTTCTCCACTCATGTAAAGAGGAAGAATAATCTTGGTCCAAGGAGACAAGGTCAAGGATCTAAGAACGGGTTCATAGAAGGAAGAAAAGGAAGGTGCTACAATTGCAATAGGTTCAATTACTATGTGAGAGAGTGTCCTCAAAAGAATAAATCTCCAAGGGATGACAAAAACAACAATTTCAAAAGAAGTGGAAATCAAAGGAACAATAGGTTTAATGAAAAGGGAAAGAGGAATGATCCTGTTTCTTGAAATGGAAATGATCAACCTCCCAAGCGGACAAGAAATGCTAGGTATGATAAAATTAATTTTCTAGACAAACATGATGAGTTTTATCTTATTTATTCTCTATCTACTTCCTCTCTTTCAAACACGTTGGATCATTGGTTGATTGATAGTGGAGCCACAAGAAACTTCACTGGGTACAAGGAGGCCTTTTGAAATTTGGTTGGAAAGAAGACTAATATAAAGATCATACTTGGAGATATTGCCACCTACGTCGTGAAAGGGATAGTTATTTTCACACTTCACTTGAATCAAGATCAAACCATTCATCTACAAGAAGTATTGTATGTGCCCAATTTGAAGAAGAATTTGGTGTCTATTTTTCCAATGGAAGATAAATGCTTCAAGGTAGCATTCGTTGATGGAAATGTACATATTTGGAAAAGAAACCCTAAAGATGCATTAACTCTTAGATTTTGGTTGATGGTTTCTATCAAGTTTGTGTAAGTCATTTTGGAGCTTTGGTAATTGATACTTCACTTCAATATGAGCTATGGCACTGAATATTTTCCCATTTACATTACAAAGCCTTACCTAGGGTAAGGAAGATGGTCATAGGTATGCCCGAGTTCAACATGAATCATGAAGGTTTTTTTCAGGTTTGCAAAGCTGGAAAGCTGATAAAGGGATCATCCCCTTCTAGTGAAATAAATATAACCGATATTCTTCAATTAATCCATTCCAACCTATCTTATAAGTTTCCCATAACATCATTGGGATAATTATTATATTATGCAATCTTTGTGGGTGACTATTCTCGCAAAACATCGATCTATTTCTTGAAGAGGAAGGATGAAGTGTTCAAATGGTTATGTTATTTCAAAGGATTGGTGGAAAATCAAATAGGGAAGAATATCAATATATTGAGGACCAATAATGGAACTACATCTGAATCAAATGAATTCAATGACTTTTGTAGAGATTTTGGCACCAAGAGGGATACAATTGTTCCATACACTCCTAAGTAGAATGGCATTGTTGAAAGAAAGAATTCAACAATCATGAAAGCCACCCATGAAATGCATCATGATAAAGTTCTGTCGAATTCCTTATGGGGATTAGTTGTCAAAATTGTTGTGCATGTTAAAAATAGGAGCCCGCATCAAGCATTGGATTTCAAGACACTTGAGGAAGTTTCCATTGGTAAGGAACCTGATGTTTATCATTTTAGAATCTTTGGTTGTCTGTATATTTTCATGTGCCTACAAATAAAATGAATAAGTTAGAAGCTTTTGGGAAGAAATAAATATTCGTCGGCTACAGTGAAAATTCAAAGGCATATAGAATCTATGTGCTTTGTCAAAGAGATGTGGAAGTAAGTTGTGATGTCACCATTGATGAAGACACTACCTTTGGGAAAGCTAGATACCTCCCTATCTCAAGGAAATGCCCACTATGGCTCAAAGATATTCTCAAAGATACTGAAAGACATGTTGCTCCAAGAGGGAAATTTCATGAAAGTAAGAAGTCAAATAGGTGTCAAGGTTATTTGGTTGCTATGAGTACTATTGTTCAAGATGAGTCATGCACGCTTGAGGAAGCCATTAAACACCAAGTTTGATATGATGCAATGTATGAGGAGTGTGAGTCAATCATGAAGAATGATGTCTAGGATGTGGTGCCTAGACCCTAGGGGAAGTTTGTGGTCACTTCTGAATGGCTTTATAAAATAAAACATAGAACTTATGGGAGTGCTGAAAAATATAAGGCCAGATTTGTTACCTGTGGATTCTCTCAAAAGGAAGGAGTGGACTATGATGATATATTTGCACCAGTTACCTGATATACCACTATCCAATATATTATTGTTCCCTTTGCCAACTAGGATGAAGCATACATCGAATTGGTGTCAAGATTTATTTCTTGCATGGCTCGCTTAAGGAGGAAGTCTACTTGGAACAACCTTAGGGGTTCGAAGTACAAGATCGAAAGACACATGTATGTAGGTTGAAGAAATCACTCTATGGGTTGAAGAAATCCCCTAGGCCTTGGTACGAAAGGATCGACAATTATCTCATGAAGTTGGGATTTACGAGGAGCTATGTTGATCCTAACCTATACTTCAAGGTTGAAAAGGACATGCCTCATATTTTGGTCCTTTATGTTGATGATCTCTTTATGACCAGTGAAGACCCTCTCATTTATCAATGCAAGAGGTATTTGACTTTTGAGTTTGAGATGAAGGACCTAGGTCTGATGCATTACTTCCTAGGCCTAGGTGTTTGGAAAAACCCAGGAGAGATTTTCCTTTCTCAAGAAAAATACATTGTGAAGCTACTAGAGAGATGTGGGATGGTCGATTGCAGCTCCGTGTCTAGTCTGATGGTAATCAACTTCAAGAAGATATGTGCAAGTGTTTTTGGGCCTGGATTAGAAAACAGTTCTGGGTATTGAAAACTTGTGGGGGGGGTTGATTTTCTTGGAAAAATCTCGACCAAACATATGCTTCATGTGAATACTTTGATTCAATTTATGGTTGAGCCTCATTACATACATTGGATTGCTACTAAGAACCTCTTGAGATATCTTAATGGAACAATCAACTATTGGTTGAGATACACTACCATGAATTTGAGGCTATGTGGATATGTTGATGTTGATTGGGTTGGCAGTGTGGTGGATAGAAAGCCAACGTTAGGATGTTTCTTCTCATTCAGATATTCTTTGATTTATTAGATGAGAACGAAGTAGAAATTGATTTGTCTAAGCACCATCAAGGCTTAATATATTCCTTCTAGTATGGCATGTTGTGAAGCTATTTGGTTGAGGAAGCTGTTCAGTGAGCTATTTAAGCATGTGTTGGATACCACCATGATCTATCATGAAAACCAGAGTGGGATACGCCTTTTAGAGATCTTGTGTTCCATGATCGCTCCAAGCATATTTACATAAGGTACCACTTTATCTAAGATATGGTACAATGAGAATAAATGAGGCTCCAAAACATCACAAATCATGAGCAGATTTTTGAAATTCTCACGAAGCCCTTGGGGAAGGTCAAATTATTAGCCTTATAAGAGAGAATTGGAGTTATGGAAGGACCCTCTGATGAGGGTCTTTCTTATATTGGACACTACGCTTTGGAAGCTCCTAGGGGCTTGGTGTACTTCTTGCAGCTATGAGTGGTTCACCTTCCCCTACAATTGATTATATATGCATGGGATGAGTGGTTCACCTTCTCCTGCAGATGCCCCAGCATGCATCCTACCCATGTAGTCCGAGACTCATAGGAAGTACTTATCATATGGCCAATGAGCCGCAAAAAGTGTATAGGGACCATAGCACTATAGATGCATGCATCATGTAATTCCCTAGTCCCTATGTCTAAGATGCATGGTGTTCAACAACTTGATCATTCGAGATTAAATCTGATTGGGGTTCTACCCTTGGATTAACTTTTGTCAGTGGAGAATAGAAAGGTATTGTAACTCACTATCGATAAATTCTTCTTCATCATTATATAATTTTTCAACATAGTTAATATGAGATGCAGAGATGGTACATGATGACAGGATGGCAGATGGATTGGTAGCTGGAATTCTCCCTAGTTGAGAGGAAGTGTTAAAATTTTTAACTAGGGAAAAAATCCACTCTAGAAAATATCATTTGATGGAGATGATTATTGCATTGAATTCATCTTTTAGAGAGGAAAAAAATTGACCAAAATATCATCAAATTTGGATAAGAATTTTTTTTTTTTTTGAATTTATGCACACCCATGTGAAAATTGTCAAGGTCGGCCACATCATCATGTAGGCTCATGAAGCCCAAGAGGCATGTCACTTCACCCTCAACTATTTTTATAAATAAGAGAGACCTAGAATCTAATTTGGCATCATCTCATATCACACATTCTTCTCTCTCCTTATCTTTTTAGTTTGTATAAATATTGGGCAGCAAAATTATTTCACACTCGTGGCAACAAAGAGAACAAATTGCAGGGCCAAAATTTCAGTGTCTGTTGTAGGTTAGACCAACATTTAGCAGGGGTTTTTTTACCACATTTGGTTGCGATTTTATTCCAAAATTTTGATCTTTGGAGGGCACATTTATTGGCACGAAAACTGAGATATTATGAGCAGGGTTGACTGCAGAGTTGACCACAAGGGTGGCTAAAAAATTTGACTAAGCTTGATCATTGTTTCCATAACTATTTTGGCCTGACTTTGAACACCATAAAAGTTCAAGTTTGACTAACTATGACTGAGATGCTTTAATGACAATTTTCTACTATGTTGACCAATGTTAACTTTCTGGTTAGGGTTGTTGACTACTGCAAAAAAATTCAGATTTGATATGGCTACTTTGATCATCATTTGGATAGTCAATTTTAACTTTATTGTAATCTCTCTCTGATGAACATTTGATATAATAATAAGAAGAATTGATGAAAGGGTTGTCCCCATCTTGGCATTTTTCCCTCGCATTTGCAAAATTCAGTGTTCTCTTTTCTTGGTTTGTCTTCTGCATTTTGTTATTCATGTTTTATCTACAGTTATTGTTAGTGTGATTTATGGTTAGTGTGATTTCTAATGGAAAACTAAATTGGAAATTGTCATTGAGATGCTAAAAGGACATTGAAGTAATTGTGCTAAGCAAAGAACATACCATTGTTAACTGAAATTAACATAGATCCATTTGGAGGTAAACACTGATTTCTTCCATCATGGAATATTTCTAAACTTGCTTGTATACTTCCTTTTCATAACTAGAGGGCTCAGAATCAATGATGTGGCTCATTAGTTTCATTTATCCTATGTATATTTGAGGTTGTTTACTTTCACTGTTATAGATTTAAGGATTGCATGTACTTTTGCATCTTTTAGAGTATCACGAAGCCATATTAGTTTTTTTCTAATTACAACAGTCTCTCTCATAGGTTTTGCTAGTTCTAATAGTTTTGTTGACTCCTCCTGATCTTCTGAAGAATGAGTGATTTGTTTAGAAGGACCTATACCTGCATTCTTTGGAGCCTCATGTTCTTCATCATCAATTTCCATGTGAGACTTTCTAGACTTCTTGAAGGCTACTTCTTCATCAAAGGTAACATCCTTGCTAAATTCAATTTGGTGTCTTTCTAAAATGTAAATCTGGTATTCCTTTTAAGTCTCATTGTATCCTACAAAGATACCCTTATCCCCAGAAGATTCAAACTTCTTTCTCTTCTATTTAGACACATGAACATATACTAGAGACTCTAATATTCTTAAATGATTAACTTAAATTTTTATTCCAATGAACGCTTCCTTAGATGTCTCGACCTCTAATGTCTAGCGAGGACTTCTATTTTGAACATAAATGACTACGTTGGAAGATTTTTCTCATAATAACATTGGAATATCTTGATCATGAATCATTTCCTTCACTGCTTAATCTATAATTGTTCTATTCTTCCTTTATGCTGCTCCATTTTATTAAGGATATGTATGGAACAATCCAATCCCTCTTTATCCCTACTTATTTTTAAAAGTATTTGAATTCCTTGGATGTGTAATCTCCTCCATTACCTTCTCTCAAGACTATGATTCTCCTTCCTATCATGTTTTCTACTTGCACTTGGAATTCTTGGAACTTGTTAAAGACTTCATCCTTAGATTTCATAAAGTAGATTCAAGTATTTCAGGAGAAATAATCGATGAATGTTACATACTACATGTAGCCACCTAAGTAGGTTGCAATCATTGGTACACATACATATGAATGTACTAGATCCATATTCCCTTGGATCTACTATCACTACCTAGAAAATATCCTTTGGTAGTTTTACCAAGTTCACAACACTTGCAGATGCCATCATGCTCAATTTGAAGTTCTATAATACCTTTAACCATTTTTCTTAATGTTGGTAAAGATTTGTAGCGTAAGTGAGCAAATATATCATGTCATTTCTCACATAGACTAATATTATTATGAACCAATGCTTCTCTTGGTCATCTTATTAGTCTATATAGTCCACCTTCTTGAACACCGACTACTTTTTTTTGATTCTATGTTGGAAGTGTTAAGCCATATATTTACTTGTTTATCTAAGAGTGTAACTATATATCATCTATCTTCCAATGTTGAGATAAAGAATAGATTCTTCTTTAGATCTGGTACAAATAAAACTTCTTTCATGTGTAGAGAGTTTCCAAATTCTAGATGAAATATGGTTGCTCCAGCTCCTTTTGCTACATACTTAGTGTTGTCTCCAACTTCTACCTTTAATGTTGAGTCTCTTTTTGTCAAATATGTGAGAGTTTCTCCAAAACCTGTGATGTGCCTCGAGGCACCACTATTTTCTAACCATATATCATCGCAAGTTGTGATAATTCTTAAAAGAGAAGACACAAATATTTTCTTCTCAATTACCTCTAGACTTAGAATAACTTATTTCTAAGCCTTGTCTTCCATGGTGAATATTGAGTAGTAGATAAATATAGTCAAGTTGTTGAGGACTTGTTTATTAGGATGACTTAGTGGTTGCTCTTTTTAAGAAGGCTCTGAAACCATGTAGAATTTTCGAAAGTAATAAATAGTAGAATCTGATTTGCTAATTTAATAATTACTTCCTAATGATCCTTATCAAATTTTCCCTTAAGACATTTATATCATTGAGCAATTATACACAAAAAAATCTCAACAATAATATAAACAAAAATAATAGGAACATAAAGAGACAATCATGCATAATAGAGACAAACAATTTCTCTGGGAAACCCAAACTTGGGAGAAAACCCAACAAATTTTCTTCTAGGAGAATTTTTCTTCAAAAAGGTTCAAAATTACATAAAATTCTAGAAATTTGTGCCAAAAATCAGACCCAAGATATCAGTGAATCCTAATCAAGTATCACCCAAAACTAGAAAAGTCAACATTGGTCAATTGCCAAAATTCATACTATGGTCAATCTGTGGTTAACTTGGTCTATAGTCAAATTTTGGGGTCATAAATCCATGCAGTCAACCTCAATCAAATGTCAGATTTCAGTCAAACTAAAACTCAGTCAAAATTGATCAAACTTAACAGTCTTTCCTCCTTTCTATTCACACATGCATATATATCTTGTAGATGATGTTGTGTCGTTGGATTGGTTAAATGATGATGAATTATTGTGTATTTATATTTTTTAAGTGGATTTGAACAAGGGTCACACCCATTCATTGTGGGGTGAACCTGTCATCTTAGAGCCTACATAAACTCCAAAAATTAAACTTTTAATTTTATTTTTCATAAGTTTTCTTGCCCAATTGGGTAGGCCACTTAGAATGAGGGAATACCTCCCAATGATACATAAAAATCAACAATAAGAATACCAACCATATTAGCATTGATAATTGGTGATCCCCAGTATTGCAATAAGAATGTTACAACTCCTGAGGCTATCAACTTAAATTATCAACCTGTGGTTCATACAAACTTAAGGGGGGTCAACATTTTATGCGCAGCAGACACCTTCCTCTTCCTAGTCCGACACACTTCGATGGAAGTGAAAGAAGGAAATGAAAAAAATTCAAATGAACAAAGATCTAATTAAGCCGCCAATCCTAAGTTGAAAAAGGTGAATAAAAATAAGAAAATCTATTCTACTTGGAATGTAAATGGTAGGAACGAAATCTATTCTCTTTGCAAACATGTAACACATAATGAAAACTAAGAAAATATAACTTATATTGCTAGAAAGGAAATGAAATTTAAAGGATATCTATTCTATTTTTAGAAAAATAAAGTCCTAGGGTATTCTTGCAAAAAGGAAACCAAACTTTGCATAAAGTAAATTGCGGAAAAGGAGTCTAGACTAATTTGCAAAAATCAACATTCAAGAAGTAAGAAATATAACAGCTAAATGGCGGCCTAACCAAACCTTAGCTCAACCAAAATGTCTTGAGAGCCTTCATAGGCTATAAATATACTTATACCATCAATTTGGAGTGAATCTAGGCAAGGAAAAGCTCGAAAACAAATTGCTACAGGTCTACTGCAGGATTGCCACAGGTCTACTATAAGACTGCTACAAGAGTGACAAGATTGCTACAAGAGTGAGATAAGTTGTTGAATGCCCAAGAAAATCATATGAAAATGATATGGGAATTTTTTTTTATGCATTATTGTGTCCTGGGACTCTATTCCAAGTGGAATCACTCAAAAATATCCCTCTTAACATGTGCTAAAAAATAGCAGAAAATTACTACTCTAAAAAATGGAAATGCAAGAATTAGTGAGCTAGCTAACATAAAATTCCCAACCTAATCAAGTGAAAATGATATGGGGTAAATTTTTTTATTAAATTGAATGTTTTTATGACCCAAAAAAATTGAATCAACTCAAATGAAACTCATTAAGATGTTTTGAAAAATAACAAAAAATTATTACTATTTTTCTACAAGAGACTTCCAAAAATTCAAGACTTGTGAAACAGTAAACCAATCCAAGTAGCTCAATTATGAATATGACCTTTCAAAGATGTTATAATAATTTCTCTTGCTTTTGACTCTATAAATAACTTGAAAAAAACTCACATCAACCATTTAACCAATGCAACATACAACAAATAAGTATGAATAATAAATGCAGAAATAAGAGGTGGAAGTGGAAAAGACATTCAAGGAAAATGAAGAAATTATACAATATGTCTCTAGGGCTCTTGGGATGGCCAAGCCCATGGATACTCATAGTCCTATTAAGGATACCAATATTTAGAAACAAAAAATGGCACAAAACTTCATTATTTGAATCAATCCAAGTACATCCCTACTAGAAATGAAAGTGGAGCAGCTAAATAACAAGTTTTCTCCTCAAGAAGACTAAGAAATACATGCCCCTAGAGGAAAATTAGAATTGGTACTTATACAAAGTGACGAGGAAGAATTCTCCTTGAAAGGATCCATATTTCCCCTCCAAAATCCCTCAAAAAGTGGATATAGTTCCCAACACAAGGGATTTGCATTAAATGATAGGGAACACATTCTTCGATTTTATTAATTAGTGGAGCTCCATATTTTGTCAATAATTTCATGATATCTTGTTCATTTATAATCCAATATTCATCTCTTGTATCAAGGAGAAAGTCCCTAGACTATTTCATCCTCCAAGTCTTCTTAATCTGCCCAATATTCTCACAATATTCTAAGAAAATAAATAATATTAGGCACATATTACGTATTTATCTCTAAACCTTCCGAAGAAAATATTAAAGCTAAGAAAACATTATTAAGTGTATAAGGAGAGATTTAATATAGACTTTATGTGCCTAGGAAAGGTTAGATGGGTCTTAATTTGTGTCTAATTTGGAGGCCCATCATACGCCCTACTCAAATTGTTGCTCATCCTCTCAGCAACCTATCCAACTTCTTGCCCTATTATTCTTCTTTTTATATACCACATATGTATTTTCATACAAGTCCCTTCCTTAGCTCAATGGAATATTATTTGGATGGCTTGCTGCATTGGATGGATTCCATGGGCAAACATTCCATGCTGGCAAGTTGTACCTCATTTTCCTATAGCTACTACCTTAGCCTATTTTTTTCTAACTGTTTCATGACAGTCTTTCTTAGCCTTAAATCATTCAATTCCTTGCTCATTTCTTTAACATTTTGCTTCATGAGGCCAACATCCTCTTCTTTTTTGGATTTTACAATTTGAACCCACTAGTGAGCTCTACCTGTTTTTGTAATAAATTTGTAATACGATTCAATACCAAGCCGTAGAGTGGGCTTTTGGAGTCCTTGTGGACCTTTTCCCTCCTCTTGAGTTGCATTTGTCCCTTCCCATAGCACTTTTTATCTATAGAAATTATTTTTTCACCTGTATTATCTATGTTTGTACCCTTTCCATTTCCTTTGAATATTTTCTTTCTCCCCAAGGATCTAGTGGTTGTTCTACACAAAATTTGTCTTTTTGTAGCACTCTTATAGCTTCCTATAAATTGTTCATTCTTGTAGCAACTGTGTTCTTCTTGTACCAATTTTGTTCTTCCAGTAGCAATTATGTTATGGTCTTGTATTAGTTCTATTTTGGTCCTATAGAAGTTCTATTTTGGTTATGTAACACCTTGTTTTGATCCTATAGCACACAACCCAAATATTGTAGAAACTAATCTTTACATGCCAAGAGGTGGTGCGTCAATCTTTTATTTTTTTGTTGTTATTTTTTAATATTTTATTATTATTTTTATTTTTTTGTTTTTTCATTGCATGCAAAATAAAATCAGAGTGGTTAGACTTAATTTAGCTGGCCTCCAACTACTTTTTGAACTCCACAATAACATCCCACTTTCTTAAGGTTTTTTTAACTTTTGTCTCATTTATCTCCCACATGTATGGTTGTCCCTTGGAAAAAAGTTAAGTGACTTTCTAGATAAGGCTAAAGCTTCTTGCTATTAATTTTGGCTATAAAAGACCTTTCCTTCTCACACTTTTAATGTTTTCTCAAGCTATAATAGGTTCAAAGGGGAAGGTTAGATAGTTGCATACCTTTTCCTTACCATGAGTGTTTTTTTGTGCAAGATGTTGTTGTAGTTGTGGAGGCTACCTTTGATCATCCTTAAGCTGCATGTGACAATCTGCTGGAGGTCCTCTAGGTTTTCTTGTTGTTGTTGTGCTCTGCTCCTAAGATGATTTTGATGTGATTGTTATATCTCATCATATGTCATTTCTAAACAAAGGTAACATTTATGTGCATGTCTTCGACAATTTCTTGTAAAAGATATGTACTTTTTATGTTGTCTTGCTGACTGGTGCTTGATGATGCAAGTCTATCCTTCATACAGATTCCCTTTGGATCAGATGTTTCTATTTGTTGAGTGATCAAGAATCTTGTAGCAGCTAACAGAAGGTCTTTTAGATGCTTGAGGATCAAAGTTATCATCTCCAAATTCTCCATTGTGGTTGACTTCTAGATCTGGTACTCAACCTATGGTCTAGCAAGGGATGTGTAAAACGCTACAAGCCTATGTGTATTCTGATAGAAGTCACATAGACCTTGCTAAGATCACAATTTCCTTCAAGTTCTACCTTTAAAAATACTAATAATTCATGACTAATCCATTGAAAAGGATCAAAGTCCTTTTTGTGGTAGAAGAGATGGAAGAAGGGGTGAAAAGTGTTTTTTTCATTGGACATGGGTGGAAATGAGAGTGGAGAAGAGGTTAAATGGTGTGGAAATCATTGGTGATGCCATGGTGGACCCCTCCTCTTGTTTGTAGATGAAAAACTTAAGGTATGAACCACTTATCTATGCCAATCATAGTCCTATAACAATTTTGGACAGTCACGTGGCACTACAAGATAGTCTTGTAGCAAACATTTTTTTATCCATATCTCTCAAATGGTAGACTGGATTGACCTGAAATGTTTTTAGCATGTTTTCCTCATCCTTATCCAACTGTCCATAAACAAATCTTGGCCAATGGATGCATGAATAGTGAGAAAAACTAAAAATGCTTGTGAGTGATGGAGACCAATTTCTTGAAAAGTGTGAACTGGAATTTGCTGAAATTCCTTGCGAATGTTACCATAATCCTTATAAATATCCCCTTGAAAGAACTCAGCAAAATGATGCATGCTTTTTGAGATATGGTAAAAATATTTTTTTACCTATGTATTTTATCAGTCTTGTAGCAAAACATAACCTTCCTGTAACATTTTAGGAAAACAAGGAAAATGAATGGGAAAGGCTTGGGAATGATGGGTGGATGTTGGAAATGGATGAGGGTGATGGATTGACATGTCCTTGGTCCTGTTTAAGCATCTGGGAAAAGGAGGAGAAAACACAAGTTGGACTTTATTTGACTAGGTTTTTTATCAACTTTTCCTTCTGGTGCTAACTTATTTTTGTTTCTTGGAAAGGTTGGAAAGCACCTGCATTCATCAAAGAGAGACACATGGAGCAAAGCAATTTTTTCTTTTCATTTTTTTCAATTTTTTTCTCAAGCCTACTAGCTGCCTAATTGACGTTTTATACTAGTAGGTCTACCTAGGCACCTCAAAGGAGGTTTTCACCTATGATATTTTATTTTTCTCATTTTTTCTCTTTTTTCTAACCCACTGATTTCCTCATGTAGGTTTTCAATCAATAAGACAATCTTAGGCACATCAAAGGAGGCTTTCACCTGAGATTTTATTTTTCTTCTTTTGTTTTCTTTTCCTCTTTTCTTTTATTCCTCTATCCTACCCTACTTGAAAAAAACAAAATATTTTTCAAGTATAGGAATACTTCCAATGGAGCCATGTGCATAAAAATATGATAGGTAAAATCATGTGTAGGCTCGAAAAATATTCTTTGACATGTACATGAATATTAGAGACCAATTGCTTTGACTTTGATGATATCAAGCACTTTTAAAGAAGAGAGTGATGCTCCATATTGTTGATTTTTTGGAATCGAACCTTAATATCGATTTGATGTCCTTGGTTTCCTCGCTCATCTAGATCATTCTTCATGTTTTTTTTTTGTGTCATTCAAATTTTATACTATTCGATGATTAGCCCATTGAACACATAAAGGATCTAATGATAAGAATTGTAGAAATTCTTCCATCTCAGGCTCTAATGGTTGTTCTCCATCAAATGTGGTCCATGATTCTATAGTATCCTTTGAATCTTCTTCTTTTGCATGTTGTTCTTCAACATGAGAAAGATAAATTTTTCTTTTGAATACTCTTTCCGATCCAAGATGAATTCCATTTGGATCAAGAGGATTTGTTTGGAGATTTTGTATCTCAACATTGTAAGTGGGTTGGCTTACTTTATTGCTTGGGTTTTGAAATGGTTGTGCAAGCATTTGAGTTGGAGTGGGTCTTTGAAATGGTTGTGGTTGAGCATGTGGTTGTGGTGGAGGTGGATGGGATAGATATCATTGAGTTTGATATGGAGGATATTGAGGGTGTTTAGGGAAATATGGATCACCCGATTGAGGAGGTTGGTGTTGATATGGACAAAAAGGAGGAACGGCATATTGAGGAGGATAAGATCGTAAATATGGATCACCCCATTGGGAAGGATAAGACCATGGAGACCAAGGTTTGGTGTTAGGTGGAGACAAAGGTTGAAATTATGCATTACAACTTATGTTGAAATAAGAGGGGTAGTTCATATATTATTGATATGAGTTGTCCAAGTAGGGCTACTCCATGCCTCCTTCTAACTTCTATACCACATCTTCTTCTTCTACATGCACATGATCAAGTGGGAGGGTTTGTGGTATTGAAGAATATAATTTTTTATTTTTATTTTTATAAAATACTTGAATGAAAATTCTAATGAAATGAGAGATTCCTCATGTATTTTTTTTCACAGAAAATATGAATGTAGAAAAGAATGAAGGCATAATTCCAAGAACAAGAGATTCCTTTCTCTGACACCCTCCCCAGAAATGGTGCCAAAAAGTGATGAGCCTTATTATTGCAACAAAATGGTTGCAACCCCTGAGGCTATCAACTTAAATCATCAAACCAGGGTTCGTACAAACTTAAGACGAATCGACACTGTATGTGCACCTGAAATCTTCCTCTTCCTAGTCAAACTCCCTTTAATGCAAGTGAAATAATGCAATGAAACAACTTCAAATGAAAAAATATCTAAGTAAGATGCAAATCCTAAGTTGTGAAAGATAAATAACAGTGAGAAAATATATTCTACTTGGAAAGTAAATGGCAAGAAGGAAATATATTCTATTTTTAATCATGTAAAGCATAATGAAAAATAAGCAAATGTAATCTATCTATATAGAAAGGAAATGAAATTTAAAGGAGATATATTCCTTTTTGTAGGAAAGAAAATTGATAGAGTACTCTTGCAAAAATCAAATCACACTTTGCATAATTTATATTGTGGAAAAGGAATCTAAAGTGATTTGTAAAATTCAACATTCAAGAAATAAGCAATATAAGAGCTAAATGGCAGCCTAACCAAGCCTCATCTTAACCAAGATGACCTCAGAGACCCATATAGATCGACTTCTACCATGAATTTGGAGTGAATCTATGAAAGGAAAATCTCTAAAAGAAATTTCCACAGGCTTGCTACAGAACAGCTATAGGAGTGACAAGATTGCTACAAGAGTGAGATAACTTTCCAAATGCCTAAGAAAATTAGTTGAAAATGAGATGGGATTTTTTCTTATGAATTAGGATTTCCTAGGACTCCATTCCAAGTGGAATCACTCAAAAATACAACTTTAACATGTGCTAAAATATAGTAGAAAATTACTACTCTAAAAACCAGAAATTCAAGAATTAGTGAGCTAGTTAACCTATAAAATGTCTAACCTAATCAAGTGAAAATTCTACAGGGTATTTTTTTATTATTAATTAAATTTTTTTATGAATAAATACAACTGGAATCAATTCAAATGAAACACATTAACAAGTTCTAAAAGATATAAAAAAATTACTACTGTTTTGCTACAAGAGACTTCCAAAAATTCTAGATTTGTGAACTAGTAAACCAATCCAGGTAGCTTAATGATGCATATGACTTGTAAAAGTTGTTATAAGGATGAATCATGCTTTTGACTATTTAAATAACTTGCAAAACAACTCGCTTCAATCATTTAACCAATGTAACCTACAATAAAGAAGTACGAATAGTAAATGCAGAAATAAGAGATGCAAGTGGAAAAGGCATTAAAGGAAAATGAAGAAATTGTACAAGAAGGCTCTAAGGCTTTTGGGATGGCCAAGCCCAAGGATACACATATTACTATGAAGAAAATCAAGCCTTAGAAGCTAAAATTTGGAATAAAATTCATTATTTGAATAAATCCAAGTACATCCATTATATAAATGAAAGTGGAGATGCTAAATAACAAGTTTTCTCCACAAGAAGACTAAGAGATACATGTCTCTTGAGGAAAATTCAACTTGGTACTTATAAAAAGTGATGAGGAAGAATTATCCTTGAAAGTAGATAGTTTTCCCCTCCAACATCCCTCAAAAAGTGGAACTAGTTCCCAACACTAGGAATATGCATTAAATGACAGGGATACATTATTATATTTTCTCAATCAGTGGAGCTCCATAATTTTTCAATAATTTCATGATATTTTGTTCATTTATCATCAAATCTTGATCCTCATGTAGCAAGGATCAAGTCCCTAGATTATCTCAACCTCCAAGTCTTCATAATATGTTCAATATTCTCACAATATTCTACAAAAATAAATAATATTAGGCACATAATATGAAATTATCTTTAAACCTTCCTAAGCATATATTAAAGCTAGAAAAAAACTATTAAGTATAGAGGGAGAGATTTATTATAGTCTTTATGTGTTTAGGAAAGGTTAGACGGGACTTAATTTGTGTCTAATTTGGAGGCCCATTATACCCCTCTACTGAAACTATTTCTCATCCTCTCAACAACCTATATAACTTATTGCCATGTTGTTCTTATTTTATCCCTCATATGTATTTTCATGAAATTCCCTTCCTTAGGTTAATGTAATATGATCTGGATGGTGCATTGGATGGATTCCATGGGAAAACTTTTCATGGTGGCAAGTTGTACCTCCTTTTCCTGTAGCTTCTCCCTTAGCCTGTTGTTTTCTAACTATAGTTTTTCTTTCATGACAGACTCCCTTGGACTTCAATAATTCAATTCCTTGCTCATTTATTGTACTCTTTCATCCATGAGGCCCACATCCTCTACTCTCTTGGATTTTTCAATTTGCATCCACTGGTGAGTTCAACCTCTATTTGTAATAAATTTTTAATATGTTCCAATATTAGGTTATGGAGTGGGCTCCTGGAGTCCTTATGGTCCTTCTCACTCCTCTTGAGTTGTTTTTGTCCCTTCCTGTAACACTTTTTCTTCATTCAGTAGCAATTCTTTTTTCTTCCTCTAGCACTCATAGTTTCCTGTAGCAAATTGTTCCTTCCTATAGAAACTATAGTCTTCCTGTAGCAGTTACATTCTTTCAGTAGCAGTTTTATTATGGTTTTGTAGAAATTTTGTTTTGGTCCTGTAGCAGTTATGTTTTGGTCCTGTAGCATATTGTTCTAATCCTGCAGCACACAACCCGAATCCTATCGCAACTAGGCATGCCAAGAGGTGGTGGGTCCACCTTTTATTTTTATTGTTGTTTTTTATTACTTTTTATTATTTTTCAAATTTGTTTTCTTTTTTTCATTGCATGTAAAATAAAATCGAAGTGATTTGAGTTAAATGAGTTTGCCTCTAGCTTGTTTTTGAACTCCATGATAAAATCCCACTTTATTAAGTTTTTTTTCACTTTTGTCTCATTTATATTGCACTTGTGTGGTTATCCTTTGGAGAAAAGCTAAGTGACATACTAGATAAGATCGATGCTTCTTGTTATTAAGTTTGGCTAGATAAGACATTTCATTCTTACACTTTAAATGTTTTCTCATGCTAGAATAAGTTCAAAGGGTGGGGTTAGAGAGTTTTATACCTGAGCCTTACCACGAGTTTTTTTTGTGTAGGATGTTGTTGTAGTTGTGGAGGTTGCCTTTCATGATCTTGAAGCTACATGTGATAATATGCTTCAGGTCCTCTAGGTTTTCTTGCTGTTGTTGTTGCCCTGCTCCTGAGATTCTCTTGATGTGAGTGTTGTAGATGGTCATATGTCATTTCTAAATAGAGGTAACATTGATGTGCATGTCTTTTGCGATTTCCTCAGAAAGATATGTATTTTTTATTTTCTCTTGTTGATTGATGCTTGATGATGCAAGTTTTTCCTTCATGCAAATTCTCTTTAGATGATATGTTTCTATTTATTGAGTGATCAAGAATCTTTTAACAGATAATAGAAGGTATTGTAGTTGCTTGAGGATCAGAATTATCATCTCCAAATTCTCCATGGTGGTTGACTTCTCAATCTGGTACTCTAGCTATGGTCTGGTAGGGGATGTGCAGACTACTATAGGACTATGTGTCTTCCTATAGCAGTCACATAGATCCTGATAAGATCATAATTTCCTTCAAGTTTTTCCTTTAGAAATACTAATAATTAAAAAGTAATCTTTTAACAAGGATCAAAGGCCTTTTCGTGGTAGAAGATATGGAAGACGAGGTGAAAAGTGGTGTTTTGATGGACATAGGTGGAAATGAGAGTGGAGAAGAGGACAAGTTGTGTGGAAAATGAATGATGAGGCTATGGTTGACCCCTCCTCTTGTTTCTAGATGAAAAACATAATATCTGAACCATTCTTCTATGTCGATCATAGTCCTGTGGAAATTCTAGACTGTCTTGTAGCATTATAGGACATTCCTATAGAAAACTTGTTTTATCCAGATCTATCAAATGGGAGACTGAATTGACTTGATATTTTTTGAGAATTTTTCCCTGATCCTTATGCACCTCCCAATAAAAAATATTGTCCAATGGATGCACAAATATTGAGAAAAAAGAATGGTTGAAGGTGATGGAGGCCAATTTCTTGAAAAGTGCACACTGGAATCTGCTGAAATTCCTTGAGCATGTTATCCTAATCCTTATACATCTCCCCATGAAAAAAACAAACAAATTATGCGTGGTTTTTGATATATGCTCAAAACAATTTATGGCCTGTGTGTTTTGTCAGTATTGTAGCAAAAAAAAAACCTTCTTGTAACATTTTAGGACAACGAGGAAAATGAATGGGAAAGGATTGGGAATGATGGGTGGATGTTGGAAATGGATGAGGGTGATGGATTAACATGGTCTTGGTCCTATTGGAGCATCTGGGAAAAGGAGGAGAAGGCCCAAGTTTTACTTTCTTTGATTAGGTTTTTATCAACTTTTTCTTTTGGTTCTAACTTTTTTTTGTTTCTTGCAAAGGTTGGAGAGCACCTACATTTATTAGAGATAGATACATGGAGAAAATAATTTTTTCTTTTTATTTTTATTTTTTTCTTAGCCCTACTAGTTAGCTCAATGAGGTTTTCAACTAGTAGTCTGCTTAGGCGTCTCAAAGGAGGTTTTCACCTAGGATCTTTTATTTTTCTCTTTCTTCCAACCCATTGACCGCCTCATGAAGGTTTTCAATTGATGAGCCAATATCAGGCGCCTCAAAGGAGGTTTTCACCTGATATTTTATTTTTCTTATTTTATTTTATTTTCCTCTATTTCCTTTTTTATTTTATTCCTCTATCCTACCCTACTTAAAAAAAAAAACAAAAATCTCTTTAAAATATAAAAATAATTCAAATCGATCACTGTGCATAACAAGATGATATATAAACTCATGTGTAGGCTTCAAACATATGCTTTGATGTGTACCTGAATATTAGAGACCAACTACTTTGACTTTGATGATATCAAGCAATGTTGAAGAAGAGATTGATGCTCCATTTTGTAGATTTTCTAGAACCAAACCTCAATATAGCTTTGATGCCCTTGTTTTTATTGATTATCTAAATCATTCTTCATCTCTTATCCATTCAAATCTTCTACTGTTGGTTGATTATCCCCTTGAACACATAAAGGATCTGATCATAAGCATTATAGAAATTCTTCAGTCTTAAGCTCTAATGGCTACTCTCCATCAAATGTAGTCCATGATTCTTTAGCCCCCTCTGAATCTTCTTCTTTTGGATTTTTTCTACAACAGAAGCAAGATAATTTCTTCTTTGCAATACTCTTTCCAATCCAAGATGAATGTCATCTGGATCAAGAGGATTTGTTTGGAGATTTTGTATCTTAGCATTGTAAATGGGTTGAGTTACTTTATTTCTTGGGTTTGGAAATGGTTATGCAGGTAGTTGAGTTGGAGTGGGTCTTTTAAATGGTTGTGGATAAGCATGTGGTTGTGGTGGAGGTGGATGAAATGGATAGGATTGGGTTTGTTATAGAGGATATTAAGGGTGTTGAGGGAAACATGGATCACTCCATTAAGGATGTTGGTGTTGATAGGGATGAAAAGGGGGAATGACATATTGAGGAGGATAAGGCCATGAATATGGATCGCCCCATTCGGAAGGATAAGACTATGGAGACCAAGGTGAGGTGCTAGGTGGAGACCAAGGTTAAAATTGTACATTACATATTATATTGAAAGAGAAGGGGTAGTCCATATCTTGTTGATATGAGTTTAAAAAGTAGGGTTTCTCCATGCCTCTTTCTAACTTCTCTGCCAAATCTTCTTATTCTACCTGCACATGATCAAGTGAGGGGGTTTGCGGTATTGAAGAATATAATTTTTTGTTTAAAATAAAAATGAATGAGAATGCTAATGCAACGAGAGATGCCTGATGCGATTTTTTTGTTTTTGTAGAAAATATGAATGCATAAAAGAAGGAAGGAATCATTCCAAGAATAAGGGAGTGATTTCTTTGATACACTCTCAGGAAACAATGCCAAAATTTGATGAACCTCAATATTGCAATAAGAATATTGAAACTCCTAAGGTTATCAAATTAAATTATCAACCCAGGGTTCATACAAACTTAAGAGGGGTTAGTAGTAGGTGCAGCACACACCTTCCTCTTCCTAGTCTAACTCCCTTTGATGCAAGTGAAAGAAGGAAATGACACAATGTCAATTGAACAAATATCTAAGTAAGTCGCCAATCCTAAGTTACAAAAGGTAAATAAAAATAAGAAAATCTATTCTACTTGGAAAGTAAATGGAAGGAAGGGAATCTATAATCTTTGCAAACATGTAAAGCATAATGAAAACTAAGCAAATCTCATCTATCTTGATGGAAAGGAATGAAATTTAAAGGAGATATATTATATTTTGTAGGAAGGAAAATTCCTAGAGTACTCATGCAAAAAGGAAATCACACTTTGCATAAAGTAAATTGCAAAAAAGGAATCTAGAGTAATTTGCAAAAATCAACATTTAAGAAGTAAGCACTATAAGAGATAAATGGCAGCCTAACCAAACCCCATCTCAACTAAAGTGGTCCAAGAGCCTCCATAGGCTATAAATATACTTCTACCACGAATTTAGAGTGAACCTAGGAAAGGAAAATATCGAAAACAAATTGCTACATGTCTACTACAAGACTACTACAAGAGTGACAGGATTTTCACATGAGTGAGATAACTTGATGAATTCCCAAGAAAATCAGATGCAAATGAGATGGGACAATTTTTTTATGAATTAGAATTTCCTAAGGCTCCGTTCCAAGTGGAACCCCCCCTAAATAACTTTGTTAACTTGTGCTAAAAAATAATAGAAAATTACTACTCTAACTACCAGAAATTCAAGAATTAGTGAGCTAGTTAACCTATCAAATGCCTAGCCTAATCAAGGGAAAATGTTATGGATTAATTTTTTTTATTAACTTGAATGTTTTTATGACTCAACACAAGTGGAATCAACTCAAATCAAGTTGATTAACATGTTCTAGGAAATAGCATAAAAGTACTACTAGTTTGCTACAAGAGACTTGCAGAAACTTTAGATTTGTGAACTAGTAAACCAATTTAATTAACTCAATGATGAATATGAATTTTCAAAGATTTTAAAAGGATGAATCATGATTTTGAATCTATAAATAAACTACAAAACAATTCACTTCAATCATTTAACCAATGTAACCTACAACAAAGAAGTATGAGTAGTAAATAGAGAAATAAGAGATGCAAGTGGAAAATACATTCAAAGAAAATGAACAAATTGTACAAGAGGGCTCTAAGGCTCCTGGGATGGCTAAGGCCAACAATAATCAGAGTCATATGAAGGAAACCAAGTTTTAGAAGCTAAAAATGGCACCAAACTTCATTATTTGAATCAATCCAAGAACATATTTGCTAGAAATGAAAGTGGACTTGTTAAATAACAAGTTTTCTCCACAAGAAAACTAAGAAATACATGGCTCTAGAAGAAAACTTAAATTGGTACTTACACAAAGTGATGAGGATGAATTCTCCTTGAAAGGAGGAAGTTTTCCCCTAAAAAATCCCTCAAAATGTGGATATAGGAATTTGCATTAAATGATAGGTAACACATTCTTATATTTTCTCAATCAGTGGAGCTCCATAATTTTTCAATAATTTCATGATATTTTGTTCATTTATTATCCAATATTGATCCTCCTATAGCAGGGACCACATCCCTATATTATCTCATCCTCCATGTCTTCCTAATTTGTCCAATATTCTCACAATATTCTACAAAAATAAATAATATTAGGCACATAATATGCAATTATCTCTAGACCTTCCCAAGAACATATTAAAGGTAGAAAAACATTATTAAGTGAAGAAGGAGACATTTAATATAGCCTTTATGTGCCTAGGAAAGGTTAGATGAGCCTTAATTTGTGTCTATTTTGGAGGCCCGTCAATAATAATATTAACTACATGTCTTCATGCAACTAGTTAAATTCACATATATAATCAAGAAAGTTCATACCACTCAAATAAAACTCCCATTCCCAACTAGACAAAAGAACATACAAGTCATGCATGTAATAGTTTCCAATGATCATTCAAGAGTTAACAAGAGATATAATCTAAACAATAATAACTTAATCATGTAATTATTTAGATTCAATACATGTAAGTCATGGAACTCATTTTAATGGTTAGAAATGGCTTAGTTTTGAAGGTTAAAATGTAACTCTCCACCCAACTATAGGCCAGTTGAAACATAGTCTTTCTTGCAATTGTCAACCCCTGAATCAGATCCATGTTCCAAGGGATTGTTTTTTTAGGGATTGAACTAGACCCAGTTGGGTATTGCTCAACTTTCTAAGAGTATGGTAATTCTTTACAGGTGGTTTATCAATTTTTTTTAAGGCAAGCACTACAGGTTTTGAGTCACATTGTATGGGTGGTTTATTAGCTTACATGGAAAGAACCAAGTGGTTTATTAGCTTCCTTAGCAAGAACTCAGTTGTTTATCAATCTTTCTTAGAAAGCACTCGAGTTGATATCCACCTTACCTAATGGTTTACCAATCTTACAACAAACACTTGAGTGGTTTATCTTCCTATTTGGAAAGTACTAAGTGGTTTATCATCTTTCTCAACAAACACTTGGTGGTTTATCATCCCTTTTTAACAAGCACTATTCACCAAATTCCTCCTTTGAGCCTCCCATTAGTCTTCCAATCTTGGATGCCAAAGTCCAATTTCTCTAACACATCAAAACTAGGAGTTGCATCCCGTCAGTCTTAGCATATTTTTCCTGCACGTAGTACCCTCGCTCTTGTGCTCCAAGTTAGCTTATTTCTCAGTGTTATCTCACATTATTTTTCTCTAGTGTTCTGATGCTCGAATATGTTTTTGCATACTACTCTTATTTTTCCTCCAGAATCTTCATTTCCTAAGGATTTGCCTCACTTCCATTTTCCCACATCGTGGTATCATAAAAA
This sequence comes from Pinus tabuliformis, assembly GCA_031772625.1. Classification (NCBI taxonomy): domain Eukaryota; kingdom Viridiplantae; phylum Streptophyta; class Pinopsida; order Pinales; family Pinaceae; genus Pinus; species Pinus tabuliformis. The sequence goes on along the minus strand of CM062804.1, from coordinate 890,573,614 downwards.
ATGTGGGCGTTTTTTTCCCAATCATTCCTTTGACAAGTGTTTGGTGGTGGAGCATTCTATTACACCAACCCAAACCACCCACTTTCAACTCTCCCTTAGATCATGGATTCATCTATCGCATTCTTCATGATAGCAAAAAATAAATGTTATTTCTAATTTCAAGGATTGTTTATTACAAATTCAAGAGTTAACAAATGGGTGTTACAAAAAATATGTTTTCAACAAATGATTTTTGAAGACATTTATGGATTTCAAAGCCTTCAGTCCATGGATGAGATGATCGGTGTCATCCATATCGATGAGGACTGATTCAACGTGTTATTTACCGCCAACAAGGGAAATCTTTGTTGCTATACAAAATAGAGTTGGGTGCATCTATGGAGTTATTAAACTCACAATGCATTGTGTGCATAGAAATTCAAAAATGAGAATTTATGACCTTCGAACATGGTGACATGGCCTAAGAGCTTGTGCTTCTTAGTGAACTTGATGCTACAAGAGCACCACTGCTAGTTATGTCTGCAGGTTTTGCCATGGATTTTTAGGTCACATTGTTGTATCAATCCAAAGGAGCTCCGAGTGATTATCTTAGTTTTAGCATGAAGATAATTTTAGTGTCATGTGTATTAATATTGTTTGTAAAAATAAATGAGGACAAATATTTAAAATTACATGAAAGACTTCATGTTGTAAGATTGACTCCAGATACATTTAGTATCTAGATAGCTTTCCTAGGTAACTAGCAAATTGGTGGGCCACATATTTTGGTAGATGAAAGCACATCCATAGAATGACAAGTAGTTTAGTCATTACAAATACAAAATTGATTAGTAGTCTAAAAAAACTAGATCTTCAAGGAATTAAGTGGAAATGGAATTTAGTAGAAATATAGGTTACTCTATCTTCAAGGAATTAAGTGGAAATATAGCTAGTTGTGGATGGTGGAAAGTAACTCAATCTACAATATTTTGAAAGAGATAGAAAAATTGATGAAGACTTAGACATACAAAAGATTAATACAAATATTCCTTAAGCTAATATTTTGGAGATATTAACTCTTTCTTGTCCTATAATTATTGTGTACAATTCATCATAAATGATTATTAATTTCTGTCATTTAGCTCATAATTTTGTGTATAGTACATATATTATTTCAACTAATTACAATAGATGGAGTTAATCTATTTTAAAGTTATTTTATGTATAAATAAAATTATATTAATAACATATTTTGGTGTCCAATAGGTATGAAGCAAACTCAACAGTGAAGTTTGCCCAATAATTATTAAATACTTTTAATAAGTAGTTATTAAATAAGCTAGATATAAGAAAGCACAGATACACCAAGGACGAGAGGAATTTATTCAGTCAGTGTATCTTCCGGTGGACGGTAACCCACCAAACAATACAGACCAAACCTATCTACCAGCGTTGAACTCGCCGAACCGATATTACAGACATGATATGAGGAATTTATTAAGCCACTCTATCTTCTGTCGAGGGTAACTCACCAACCACTACAGCCTGACCGTATCGGGCTGTATTGAACGCACCGAACCAATATTATAGACACGATATGAGATACGAACGAGAACTGCACGGTTGCCTCTCTGCACCCAACGGCCGAACCAATATTATAGACATGATATGAGATGTGAACGATAACCGCAAGGTTGCCTCTCTGCATCCAACCGCGGAACCAATATTATAGACATGATATGAAATGTGAACGATAACTGCACGGTTGCCCCTCTGCACCCAACGGTGTTCAAGTGCAGGCGGTCGTTACGATCTTTCCTTCAAATTGAAATTGTAAGGATGGGTGGGAAAGTGTGAAAATTGTCCAATGATTTTTTTTTTGAAATTTAAATGGTGAGTACCAATAAGGAAGTGTGAAAATGGTCAAATGATCTATTTTGAAATTGAAATTTGGAAGATTAGTGAGAAAGTGTGAAAGCCGTTTAAAATTTAAAGTGAACATGGATTTATTTTGAATTCTAACCCACAAAGTTGCAAGATATCTTTTTCTTTCTAAATATATCTTAGACCATTAAATATATTTAAACCACTAAAATATTTAAAGTAAAAGTAGATTTATTTTGAATTCTAACCCACAAAGTTGCAGGATATCTTCTTCTTTCTAAATATGTCTTAGACCACTAAAAAATTAGAGCTATCTAAAACAATTTGCCTTTTTTTTCTGCGTTATTTCTTTCATTGCCGAGCTTATGCCTTACATAGAACCTTTTTTCAAAAAAAAATTCAACATAATTATGTCATGACTAGAACCTTGGTGGTTATCATTAAACCCTCCCAACCAACCAAAATATATATCATTCACCAAACTTTTACATTATTTCATCCCATCTTCGTAAACTTTGGGAATGAAATTATAATCGTTTACTATAACCATCTCATCTTCATAGACGTTCGACATGCATCAACATACATAGAACGACGTGGATTCCTTTTTCATGGAGATATCTTTTTATTTTGCCTCTTCGTTGATCTCTGGTTATCGATAATACCAGGTTGCGGGATACCGTCCACTCACTTAAGGATGAACGTTGTGAAAGGAATACGAAGGGATTTTATGACTCAAGCTTCATGTTTCGCTCTTTACATTGTGATCAGTCTCCTATTACTGTCCTGATTCAAGAAGAGATGAATTGTCACTGTCCTGATTCAAGAAGAGATGAATTGTCAGTGGGGAAGAACTTACTCCGAGTTACTTTAAAATTGGAGATTAAAGAATTTTTAAAGCATTGAGTAATATACAAAAGGGTTGACAAAACCTCTCTTATTTGTAATCACCAGGAGATCATTAATAGATGATTTTTTCCATCATTTCAAAATCCACGGACTCCTTGAATTTTCACCAAAAATAGTAGGCTATATTTTCTTGTAAAATATACTAATTGTCTCCGATTGTGAAATGATGGGATGCAGCTTCACTTTTCAATTTGTATTTTTCATATTTTGTTTATGTCGTTTTGTCTACTCTTGTTTTATTAAAATTTTTTAGCTGTATTGAGTATTTTAACTATTAAATTAAAATCATTTTATTGTGTTGTTTTCCATTTTATATTATTTTGTTATGTGTTTGTGAAGTTTTCCTTTTCGTGTTCCTTAGTCAAGAGGTTTCAATGTGCATTTGGTGCATCGAATTTTTCATTTTGTACCCCAAAAAAACTATTTTGTTTACTTTCACAACTATAAAATATGATAACATATGCCTTTGTTCAACCTTCCAGTGCAATGAAATATAAAGGTTGAATTGACTGGATACCATTTATCATCAATTATGGTTTCATAAGTTTTATTTATGAAAATGGGAGTAAATTAAGATTACCGGAATATATTCTCTTAATTAAAAAGTATTTTTTTTCGTGCATATATGGTATTTTTTCTTGTTTGGCTTTTTAGGATAAATGGATTAGCTTAATTTTTATCATATCAATGGGTTGAATATTAAATATCAATGACTTCTCGCAAAAAAAATCTTTTTACTTTCAAGTTAATTGAGTTTTAAAAAAAAAACTAAAAGACTCTAAAGATATTTTCTTTAAAATATATTTTGTGAGGTTTGGTTAGTCTATAAATATTCTAGATGTAATGTCCCTACAACGTTGTAAATATTTTATTTACCACATTAAGAAAAAATTGAATAATTAGTGTTATTACCTGTTTAAATTGAATAATATTTTTATTTATTGAAAATGTGAAACGATTTAAAGTATCAGCAGATCTTGTAACTTATAGGGGAAAAGAAGTTGAAAAGGCAGTTGCTGGAAAACACTAACCACCTCCCCTAACTGTGAAATGCTCCCAAAGAAAATGAAGTAGGGGAGAGGAAAATTGCGTAGTAATGTCAAGCAATAGAGGGGAAAATTGCTAACTTTGGTGATGACTAGATAGCATGAGCACTATGTGCGAGCAACTTGCAGGAGACAGAAAGTCTCGTGAGCAAGCTAAGGGGGAGATTTGGTCCCAAAAGACAATCTCATGGTCGAGCGGATTGACTAGCAATGGAAACCAGAGGTGACCTCTATCATTGGAGTACTTTACATTAAAGCAGCTCAGGTATGAGGTACCATCTGGAAAATTAGACCGCTGCATAAACTAAATTATGTGTCTTTTACTGTGAATGAAAAGATGTAGAGGCATGCCTAATGGTGGAGTAATAATTGAAAAGGATAATAGTAGGGTCCTATTTTACATTTTCTCTACCAATATCAGGAAAAACTTAAGTATAATAATCTTTTACAGAAGAATAATTAATTGTAGGAGCAAGGGGGTTTCCCTGTAAATTTGGAACATAATATTTGCAAAAATATACCCTATTCAGATCCTTTAATGCAGGAAAATTGATTAATATAGAATTACTGTAGAAAATGATTTGTTCAGGTAATTTAATGTAGGAAAATTGATTAATATAGAATTACTATAAAATATTATATGTACAGGTAATTTAATGTAGGAAAATTGTCTAATTCTAGAATTATTATGGAGTTACATTTCTATACAAGTCTTTTAATGCAAAAAAAGAAAAGAGGGTTATTGTAAAAATTCAGTAGAAAAGAACCGGTGAATAATTTCCTCTGTTGATTGAGTGAAATATAGACAAACTAGGAATTGATTAAAAATGTTGAGAACGTCATTTCCGGAAGAGTGAGAAAACATAGAAGGGGTTGATGAGGCAGGGGCGTAAGAGTAGAAACCCTAGCCGACCTGACCAAATTTTTTTTCCAAGAGTGGACTTTTAATTATATTCTAAAACCCTACTAGGGAATTGAAACCCCATGCTTCTAACTACAACAGAACCCAACATTGAACAAATTAACTAATATTATAGTTTAATCGAAAAACAGAGAATTAGTTACATTTTAATCACGAAAAGGATAGTATCCAAAACAATCTCGATTCAGAATTGCGTAAATAGATGGAATTAAAAAGAAACCCAGAATTGAGTCTTTCCACAGTAAGCTCTATTCAAATCAATCAAAAATTGAAACTTATGAACAACATTATCATAGGTAGTTCAGAGAACAATAATACAACCCAGTTATGTAATGACCAAAATTCAAATCGCGTTTCCATATAGCATACAAGATTTACACAACGAACCAGACCTTGATCTATAACCAGAAGGTTCCAGAATCATAGTAATAAGAGGAATGACACGGCTACAAACCCAGAAAGATAGTTAAGATTGGACAACAGTTCTTCACACCGAGAAATGTAAACTTTTCATAATAAATACAGAATTAACATGTAAACTACACGGATGTTGCCTTAAACATAGGACCCACAACTAGATAATGAAACCCTTGTTCTTAAAGAGGAAATGTCCATAAATATGCCTCAAAATAGCAATGGGTATCCGCATGATAACTTTAAACTTTTAACTTTATAGAGACCACAACATTTCAATAGGAATGAAAAGCTTAATTACACAGAGAGCCGAAGCCCTCGCTTCAAGTAGCCTAGAAAAGTTTCGTCTTGGGCAGACTAGCATAGGTCGGAGTTAAACCTTACCTGGAATCACTCGGGCAACAAAATCTTGTGGAGAAACCCTCCTTCAGGCACTATCATAAATCCAAAGCTTGTAGCCGAGGTTCCTACAGTTCAACCATGCCACAATCGTCGATTAGCAATAGAGCAACATAGCAAATGTATATCATTCATCTGTAAGGGAAATAAAATAGAGACCTCAGTGAATACAAGCTTACCTGAGAAAACACTCGCACATAAGAAAAACATAACCATGTTCTGGGAATTTCCTCGTGTTGCAACTCTGGATTGGCAGACCAAGCAGGCCTACAAGAGGAGATGCGGAACCAGAGCAGGCACCGAGGAAGGTTCGAGGAAAATGAAACATTTCCATCGCAAACGAAGATGTGAAAAACCCTAGATGCAACTTATCCATAGGATGGAGATCCCAGGTCCTCCACCCTTGATGAGACGGGAGGCCCAAGAGGAGTAGTTGCAGTAGGACCACCTACCCGTGCCACGTACTAGGATGGAGCGGGGAATTTAATGTCAAGAAAACAAATACCAATACCATCGTAAAGATATACAGCTTGCAAGCTAGGTGGCTAAGACAACATATCCGTGGATATAGTAGGCGGTATGGTATGGAAATGCATGGCACAAAAATATTTAATGAAGACCTTCATAACAATGGCACTTAAACCAAAAATAAACGGATTGACAACCATAATCTTAATCAGGGAGCCTCTTTACAAGGATACAAATGTACCTATGTCGTTAACATTAAAGAATAGAGTGATGACTATTTAAACTAGAATGTATATTGATGCGATCCAAAGTATTAAAAAAAAAAGATTATATGTATTTATGTGCTGTATTGTGGAGTCATTACACTATAGCTTAGTGTATATTTAGTTTAAGAATGAGAACATTATCATATTGATTTTCATGAAATGAGATCCCAATTCTGTATATGTCATCATTTCAATTGCGTGTAAATAATTTCATCGACATTTAAATTTCAATCCAATACATAATATTTTTAATGGAGTTTGAGGGAGAGGAATTGACAAATTGTGGCATACTTTTGTTGAAGACACAAAATCCATGATCTAAGCTATCACACTTGTAAACACAATTTATCGACATTACATGGAATTCACAAATAAATAATGAAAGAAAAAGGAATTTTCTCATTCAAGTAAAAAAGCTTTGACCTCTTATCAAGCCCAAGAGTAGGAGTGAGTAGCAATTGGCCATTTTGTTCAAGATCCACATAATAAACACTCTAATTGTGAAACAAATTTTGGTTGCTTTTGAGAACAAGAGCATCACTACTCTTTGATATACCATATTTTATCTAGAAAAAATATTATAATAGTAGAACCATTTTCAAGCCATGAATCTGAATAAGTTGAACCCAAACTATTTTTCTTTGTTATCCATGTAATTAATCTTTGACATATCATACTTAGATCTAGAAACGCTCTTGCAAACCCTAAAGTAATTTTCAACTTATGAATCTAAATTAAAATTCAACCCAAACTACTTGGGTTTCCTATCCATTTTTTTCCACTCCAACCTAAATTAAATTCAGCATTGTATGACCTTAACTTATTGACATAATAAATTCCTACAATTAGATCCTTTAATTCATTTCTTCTTAATTTTATTAAAATGTGTATTATGGTGATATCCATATTTTCTTAATGTCCTCATCCTTAAATAAAGTTTGTTCTTTTTGAAATCCCTCTTCACTTTGCAAGTTCAATTTTTTCTTCATGTACATTACGATTTGTGGTTTTTTTGTGTGAACCACACAACTACCTCATTCCCTTGTATATGAGTAGTTACTCCTCATGAATGATACCAAAGAAAAAACCTTCAACTGATGCTCAACCATATAAAATATCATTTTAATATACTATTTGTAAATTATATTCAATAGATATTTTATTAGTGTTTCCTAAACCATCCAACTTACCAATTTTATCTTTCAACAATTTATGTTCATTATTCATGTTGGCATTACTTTAAATATACACTAGTTATATGAGCAAGTACTCATCATGGATGATACCAAAGAGAAGATCTTCCATTATTATTTAACAATAAAAAATAACATTTTAATATACTATTTGTAAACTATACTCAATAGATTTTCTATTAGCCATCAATGAACCATCCAATAAACTTCTTAAAGAATTTATCATCGTAATTCATTTTGGTGTTACATTTTCTCTATTTAAAAATATGAGTTATATATGAGCAATTACTCATCTTGGATGTTATCAAAGAGAAAAATTCCTATTGATGCTTACAAAGTATCATTTATGTAACATATTTATGAACTATATTAACTAGATCATAAACCATCTAACAAATTATTTTAAAGATTCATTTTGCTATTACCTTTCCCTTACTTTAAAGATATCTTAATAATATGAGGAGATAACATCAAAGAAAATATTTCCTATTAATACTTAACCATATAAAATATCATTTTAATACACTATTCATAAACTACATATTTACCATTATGATTTCTTTTGACATTATGTAATGACCCCAGACTCTGTAAATGTGAAAATGTACTGTGGTAAAAGACAGTAAGACAGTTGTTGTTTATGTTTTAAAAACAAAACTGTGACAAACTATTTTATTAAAAGTAATTAAAATATTTTCTTGAAATGCTGGCAGCCTCTAGGAGGTGGATTTAAAAGAAAGAGATAAGTTATAATAATTGATGGAAACTACCCTCCCAAACAGGAAAAGTCCTGGCTGTAGGGAGGAAGTTCTGTGCTGTGGGGACAGACAGAAGAGACCTTTCCCAAGAAGAGGAAAAAGGAAAAAAAAAGAAGAACTGGTTAAGTCTGGTTAGGACCAGATAACCAAGCACAAAGTGCACAAATCTTGTTGAGGGCTTGAGGCCTGCAAGATGGCTCGGTGGGTGAATTCCGTCTAAGAGATGGATCTCATGGCTGGGTGGTAGAGCAAAATCAAAGCACAGGTGACTTGTTTGAGAGCCCATTCCTGACTCTGGTGAACCAGGTACGGTTTCAAACTGCAGAGTCTCTGATTGAATATGAAAATACTTTGAATTTACAATAGTCAAACAGGAACTAAGTCCATTTTCCTAGTTACTGTCATAATAATAATATAACTGCACAGATGTAGTTCTAAGTTAAGGGACAGATTGTCATTCAATAGACATGGTCTGAATTAGTCGCACTGTAGTTAAAGCTACATAAATGTATATAGTTAAAGACTGGATATTGGCACAAGGAGAGGTTAATCAAAAACTGGTTATTGAATAACGGTCATGATATAACCTCGTCCGAAAGACCAAGTCACTGTTTAACAATAGAAGAAAAAACTAACAGTGGAATAAATAGTATTAAACACCTTGAGAAATAATCAAGCAGATACTTGAATGTGTCGACAGGAACGAGGTTAGAACCTCTGAGTCTGGGTAGAGAGCACCGACGGCAGTTGGATGCTATCTCGTCGACGGCTACAGTTATTTAGAATAAATGACTGTGATATATAAAGAAACAAATAAACTACTTCAGATAAACAGAGTCTATTCTGTAAACTATGCAAAACAGAGAACGAGAATCATATTGTATTCCATCAAACCACATTATTAAGTTACAGTGCTCACGGAATCAATATCAGAGAACCCAGTTCATTTAGAGCGATAAATGAAACAAGTTATGAATATGTATATTCAAGTAATCCTGTACATGTTACTTCAAAGAGGAAAATCAGGCATGCATTTACTTCGACATTCTCATAAGAAAGGGGAAAGTATAATATCTTTTCTTATAACCATCCAAATGCATATTGTACATACAGAACAAGCTTAGCAAACACGTCAGTCGTATAGAGAATACGGAACGAATGATTCGAAGCAGTCATCATAACCTGAGATAATCCATGAGGTTGCCGTCGTGGAGACGAGCGAAACCAGTAATAAAAACATAAACTCCATGCACTGTTCTAGCATGGTTAAATACACAGATTATATTCATATAAGGTGCAAAACGTAAATTGCCCTGAAGGCTCAGATAGAGTCATAGTCCATGCATAAATTGCAAGGGTTCCATATATAAAACACAAAAGAACAAAACCCGAATGGCGAAATCTTGGAAGAATAGAACTGTTCATACATTAAATAACGGGAAAACCTCAAACAGAACCTGAACCCGTTAGCCAGATCTGCGCGTTACGGCCAGATCCGAAGTCACATGTCCAAGATTAGATATGGTAAACCAAAAATCTGAGTATGCCGCAAAGGGCTGCATTACAAACAAAATAAGTCCTTAAATACATACAACAGAACTCAGGAGAGTTCCGCCGTGGATAACATCTCAATAGTACGGGTCATGGACTTGACCAGAACACAAAAGAAAACCTAAGTGCAAATTGTGAGGGTTCTCTGTGGAGAATACCTCGGCAATCGATGCAAAGAGACACTCATTCGAACAGCGGTCTGCACAATCATAATTTTAAACAACTCAAATCGATGGTCCGCGAGCTCTTGTGGGCAGGGGCAAAGCAAATAAGAATCTGAGGGCATACCTGTGGCCGCCGAGAGGGTGGAACCAGCATGTATATCCGCCTTGGCACCACCAGAGGGGTTCGGATAGCCCAACTGTGCGCCCTGTAAGCAAAGAGAAAACAAACCATAAGAGATCGTTACAGATAATCAGAACTGTAAATATATGCAATAGATTTCAGAGTCGAGGTCCCATATACCTGTGCTGGATTAGTGTCAGGCACTTCACAGCTTTCAGAGCAATTGCAGGTGAAGAAGATAGCGCGGGTGGGGTTGAACCAGAGGATGAACGTCGAGACGGAGCCGGAAAGACTGAACGAATGAATAAACCTCGAGAACGTTCCGATGAGGTTTTGTAAGGACTTAAACCCTTGACTACATCTCAGCCCTTTGATCCAAGGGTGAGATCCTGACCGTCTATGCAAGGCGGGAATACAAAGCGTAAAGGCCGAGATCACTGTGACCGAGATGTCACATGGCCAAAGGAGCCAAACCTTGCCACCTGCCTCGTTAAGGACTGAAGTCATTAAGGCAAGAGTGAGTTGGCACCTGCAAGGGCTGCGGCAGGACCGCCAAAGCCCGATGCCACATTAATATTCACTGTAGAACTGGTGGTCTAATAGCTGGCTTCTACATGAAGTCAATGCGTACACAAAACCCGTATGACAGTGTAATATATAGCCACGTAGCTTATATAAACCGGGATTACAGCAGTAATCAAAACATAGGCTAATCAGCTGTAAATACATGGCATGCGTATGGTAATAATTAAACATACGTGTATACATAAAGGTTGGAAAACCATGTGTTATATAGCAAGTTCTTTAAATGAGGTATATAGTAAAAAAAAAAAAATTATGTGTATGTGAACGTTGGTGTGACAAATTGGTATCAGAGCCAAGTTTCAACACTGTGGCCTCAAGCAAAACATGTTTCACTGTGCAGTAGCATACACCATGCATATGTATGTAAGTTAATAATTTACTTAACCGTTGTTCTGTCTATTTAGGGGTGAAACACAGAATTACAACAGCTAACAGTTAAACCAGAAAGGAGACGAAATGCAAGGAACCGGCAGTAACCCTCGAGAGAACCCAGAGCTGTGGGTACAGTTGTGTGAGGAAACACGAAGTACCAATCTTGCAATACTGGAAACTGTTCAAGAGTTGAAAAATGAGATGGCACGGTTGCGAGAAGACAACGTGCATTTGACAGTTGAACAAGAAAGGATTCTGAAGAGTTTGTCGGACAGGAAAAATCCACCTCTATCTAACCCCAGCGCGGAACAACAGAGGATGGCAGAAGAACAAAACTATCAGATTGAACCTGAAAATTCAGAAGGCAAAGAGGATCATTCTGACAATGTACCAGAGCAGCAAACTTCAAAACGTCAGAGAATGGAGTTGCAGGGAGAATTTCGAAAAATTAAACCCCCACATTTTGATGGCGAACAGGAGGAAGCAGCTGAAGCTTGGTTAATAAATATGAATAAATATTTTCAGTTGTACGAGTATGATCATAACTTGAAGGCGAGATTAGCTATCTTCCAATTACAAGGTAAGGCAACCTTGTGGTGGGAGGAAATCAAGATTGTCAAGGGGGTAAGCGAACGGACCATTACTTGGGAGAAGTTTCAGAAATACTTCAAAGAAAGGTATTTGACTGAACGCTTCTACGATGAAAAGGCAAGAGAATTCCATGATTTAAGATTGGGATAGCAGACTATGGACGAGTTCATTAATCGCTTTACCTCTCTGTTACGTTATGTACCTTATATCAAAGAGGAAAAGGCCAAGGTACAAAGGTTTGTGAGCAGCTTACCTTCGTATATAAGAGAGAGGATTGAGTTTGACAATCCTAGGACTATGGATGAGGCTATTCGTAAAGCAAGGATCTTCTACCAGCAGAATAAACAGAAGGGGGATACTTCAAACAAAAGCTGGAATGAAAAAAAGGGTAGTCGGATGGTTGGGAGCAGCAAGGGAGGTCGCAGCAATGGAAATAAGGGAGCTCGTAAAGGATTGAGCAGTAGATCTGTTGCAAAGAATGCGCCCCGATCTAGGCCAATAAGTGAATCTAGAGCAAGTGAGCAGCCTGTTAGACCAGAAGGCGAAGGGATGACCAGACCCCCAGTTCAATGTTGGGGCTGTGGAGGACCTCACTATGTTAAAAACTGCCCACCGCGAAAGGGGACAGACAAGATATCCCAAATTCATGAAGCTTCGACCTTTGGGGACGTGGCACGTAATGTACCCAGAATTAATGCAGCTTTGGAGGACCGCCAAGCGGAATACTAGCCGACCATGGTTGAATTTGAAGGTAAAATTTCAAACCTTTCTATAGCTGTTCTTATAAATCCAGGAGCTACTTTAAGTTATGTTAGCCCAAAGATAGTAGAACAGTGTAAGTTACAATCTGAAAAATTCAGGAATCCATGGTTGGTACAGTTAGCTATAGGAGCCAAGAGACGGGTCTTGGCCAAGATAAATAACTGCTCTCTAACCATAGCAGGGCAGCCAATAGTGGCAGACTTGAACATACTACCTTTGGGTTCATATGACATCCTGATCGGGATGGATTGTCTAGAGAAGCACTGGTCCTTAGTAAATTGCAAGACAAAAACCATTTACTATAAGGATGACCGTGGAGAGCAGCAGGAGTTACAAGGAATCAAGCATCCCGTACAGATTCGACCCATTACATCATCTCAGTTAGCTAAATGCATCAGAAAGAAATGTCAAGTTTACGCTATTCAGGTGGGTTACGCAAATCAGAAAGAAAAAACTGCTACGCTGGGTAACATACCGGTGGTACAAGAATTTGCAGATGTTTTTCCCGAGGAAGTACCGGGATTACCACATAAAAGAGATGTGGACTTCACCATTGAATTAATTCCGGGGGCAGCACCCGTGTCATGGGCACCATACCGAATGAGTGTACCAAAACTAACAGAATTAAAAATGCAACTGCAGGAGCTGCTAGATAAAAATTACATCCGTCCCAGTGTATCACCCTGGGGAGCCCCAGTGTTATTTGTCAAAAAGAAAGATGGAACTTTTCGGATGTGCATTGATTATCGTCAGCTGAATAAGCTCACGATTAAAAATAAATATCCTTTGCCTAGGATAGATGAACTTTTTGACCAAGTGAAGGGGGCAACGGTATTCTCTAAGATCGATCTGCGATCTGGATATCATCAGATCAGAATTAAAGAAGAGGATATCGCTAAGACAACTTTCAGAACGCGGTATGACCATTATGAATTCGTGGTGCTACCTTTTGGTCTGACCAATGCACCTGCTACCTTCATGTGTTTGATGAACAGTGTGTTTCACAGGTTCTTAGATAAATTTGTGTTGATATTCATAGATGACATTCTGATTTACTCCCGATCAAGGAAGGAGCATGAAGAACACCTCAGATTGGTGTTGCAAACTTTGCGAGAACATCAATTATATGCAAAGTTTAGTAAGTGTGATTTCTTTAAGGAGGAAATACAATACTTAGGCCATGTAATCACAAAGGAAGGAATTGCAGTTGACCCTGAGAAAATTAGAACTATAATGGAGTGGCCCATACCAAAGGACGTGGCAGATATTAGGTCCTTTATGGGGCTAGCAGGTTATTACAGAAGATTTGTGGAAGGCTTTTCAAGGGTAGCATACCCTATCACCTCCTTACAAAAGAAGGGAAAGGTATTTAAGTGGACCTCAGAATGTCAGCAGAGCTTTGAACAGCTCAAACACTTACTCACCACCGCGCCCATATTAAGCATAGCTGATCCTAATAAGGATTACGTGGTCTGTACTGATGCAAGTAAAGAAGGTGTGGGAGGAGTGTTGATGCAAGAAGGAAGAGTAATTGCATATGAATCAAGGAAACTGAAGGAACATGAGCAGAAATATTCTGCTTACGACTTGGAGCTGGCAGCTGTTATTCATGCCCTGAAAATGTGGCGACACTACCTTTTGGGAAGAAAATTTCTGCTGTTAACAGATCACCACAGCTTAACAAACTATTTCAGCCAACCCACTTTAAATGCGAGACAAGCTCGTTGGGCCGACTTCTTAAGCGGGTTTGATTTTGAAATTAAGCATTTAAAGGGGAAGGAGAACCGAGTAGCGGATGCATTGAGTCGAAAGGTACAATGCGTGTGCAAGATTTCGGTTAGTAAATGGTAGAGTACCCTACTTGAAAGGATAAAAACAGCGGCTGATCAAGATGTTGTTTACCAGCAAATTAAACAACAAGTACAACAACTTTCTGGTAAGGAAATACAACAGGGGTATGAGCTAGATGATGCCGGAATGCTGTATTTTAATAAAAAGTTGTATGTACCCAATGAAGATAGTCTTAAGAAGCTGATTCTGGACGAATTTCATATTAGCCATTACACCGGGCACCCAGGGTACCAGAAAATGGTTACCGTACTTCGAAAAGAATATCACTGGCCAAAAATGAAGAAGGAGGTAGCCGAGTATCTAGCACGATGTCTAGAATATCAACAAATTAAGGCGGAGCATCTGCATCCAGCAGGGCTGCTACAACCCTTACCCATTCTGGAATGGAAATGGGAGACTATTTCCATGGACTTTATAACCGGATTGCCTCGAACGAAGAAAAATAATGATTCCATTATGGTGGTAGTGGATAAGTTAAGTAAGGCAGCACACTTCATACCTGTGCAATCAACGTATAAGGCTGTGCAAATTGCTCATATTTTCATGCAAAATGTGTTCAAATTGCATGGACTTCCGAAGGTAATTATCTCTGATCGTGATGTTAAGTTCACATCAACCTTTTGGAGGACATTGTTTGCTGAACTGGGAACACAGCTGAACTTTAGCACAACTTATCATCCCCAGACTGATGGCCAGACGGAACGAGTGAATCAAGTAGTGGAGGACATGCTGAGAGCATGTGTGATGATGAAACCAACTCAATGGGAGGAATACCTCCACCTGGTCGAGTTTGCATATAATAATGGGTATCATTCCTCAACACAGCTGAGTCCTTTTGAGGTGCTGTATGGGCGGAAGTGCCGCACACCCTCAAGTTGGAGTGGACCTGAGGATAGGTTACGAATTGGTCCTGAAATGCTCAAGGAAATGGAAGACACGGTAAAAAAAGTGCATACCAACTTAAAAGCCGCTCAGGACAGACAGAAAAGTTTTGCTGATCGAAAGAGAAGGTTCAAAGAATTCCAGGTTGGGGACCATGTGTTTGTTAGAATTCAACCCAGAAGGAGTACTTTGCAGTGGAGCGGGTGTGCCAAACTTGCACCTCGCTATTTTGGACCTTTTCAAATCTTCGCAAGGGTGGGGTCGGTAGCTTATCAACTTGCCCTACCAAGCCATATTAGGATCCACAATGTTTTTCACGTTTCCGTGTTAAAACAATACATCTACGATCCTAAACATGTGATTCAATGGCAGAATGTTCGGGTAAGAATTAATCTGGTCATTCTAGATAAGCTTTGTTCCTAAATAAGAAAATAACTAAATTTGTTGCTGATTGTAGGTCGAGCCGAAAGGCGAGGTTCTGGTCGAACCACTGACCATTCTCGACCGGAGAGAAGTGCGGCTGCAGAAACGGGTTATTTTCCAAGATAAAGTGCAGTGGCAGCACTATGGGCCTGAAGAGGCCACTTGGGAGGATGAGGAACTCCTTAGAGAAGCTTACCCGAATTTGTTTAAGGGAGACAGACATCGAGACGATGTCCTATCACAGGAGGGGGAGATGTAATGACCCCAGACTATGTAAATGTGAAAATGTACTGTGGTAAAAGACAGTAAGACAGTTGTTGTTTATGTTTTAAAAACAAAACTGTGACAAACTATTTTATTAAAAGTAATTTAAATATTTTCTTGAAATGCTGGCAGCCTCTAGGAGGTGGATTTAAAAGAAAGAGATAAGTTATAATAACTGATGGAAACTACCCTCCCAAACAGGAAAAGTCCTGGCTGTAGGGAGGAAGTTCTGTGCTGTGGGGACAGACAGAAGAGACCTTTCCCAAGAAGAGGAAAAAGGAAAAAAAAAGAAGAACTGGTTAAGTCTAGTTAGGACCAGATAACCAAGCACAAAGTGCACAAATCTTGTTGAGCGCTTGAGGCCTGCAAGAGGGCTCGGTGGGAGAATTCCGTCTGAGAGATGGATCTCATGGCTGGGTGGTAGAGCAAAATCAAAGCACAGGTGACTTGTTTGAGAGCCCATTCCTGACTCTGGTGAACCAGGTACAGTTTCAAACTGCAAAGTCTCTGATTGAATATGAAAATATTGTGAATTTACAGTAGTCAAACAGGAACTAAGTCCATTTTCCTAGTTACTGTCATAATAATAATATAACTGCACAGATGTAGTTCTAAGTTAAGGGACAGATTGTCATTCAATAGACATGGTCTGAATTAGTCGCACTGTAGTTAAAGCTACATAAATGTATATAGTTAAAGACTGGATATTGGCACAAGGGGAGGTTAATCAAAAACTGGTTATTGAATAACGGTCATGATATAACCTCGTCCGAAAGACCAAGTCACTATTTAACAATAGAAGAAAAAACTAACAGTGGAATAAATAGTATTGAACACCTTGAGAAATAATCAAGCAGATACTTGAATGTGTCGACAGGAACAAGGTTAGAACCTCTGAGTCCGGGTAGAGAGCACCGACGGCAGTTGGATGCTATCTCGTCGACGGCTACAGTTATTTAGAATAAATGACTGTGATATATAAAGAAATAAATAAACTACTTCAGATAAACAGAGTCTATTCTGTAAACTATGCAAAACAGAGAACGGGAATCATATTGTATTCCATCAAACCACATTATTAAGTCACAGTGCTCACAGACACAATATCAGAGAACCCAGTTCATTTAGAGCGATAAATGAAACAAGTTATGAATATGCATATTCAAGTAATCCTGTACATGTTACTTCAAAGAGGAAAATCAGGCATGCATTTACTTCAACATTCTCATAAGAAAGGGGAAAGTATAATATCTTTTCTTATAACCATCCAAATGCATATTGTACATACTGTACAAGCTTAGCAAATACGAAAGTCGCATAGAGAATACAGAACGAATGACTCGAAGCAATCATCATAACCTGAGATAATCTATGAGGTTGCCGTCGTGGAGACGAGCGAAACCAGCAATAAAAACATAAACCCCATGCACTGTTCTAGCATGGTTAAATACACAGAATATATTCATATAAGGTGCAAAACGTAAGTTGCCCTGAGGGCTCAGATAGAGTCGCAGTCCATGCATAAATTGCAAGGGTTCCATATATAAAACACAAAAGAACAAAACCCGAATGGCGAAATTTTGGAAGAATAGAACTGTTCATACATTAAATAACGGGAAAACCTCAAACAGAACCTGAACCCGTTAGCCAGATCTGCGAGTTACGGCCAGATCCGAAGTCACATGTCCAAGATTAGATATGGTAAACCAAAAATCTGAGTATGCCGCAAGGGGCTGCATTACAAACAAAATAAGTCCTTAAATACATACAACAGAACTCAGGAGAGTTCCGCTGTGGATAACATCTCAATAGTACGGGTCATGGACTTGACCAGAACACAAAAGAAAACCTAAGTGCAAATTGTGAGGGTTCTCTGTGGAGAATACCTCGGCAATCGATGCAAAGAGACCCTCATTCGAACAGTGGTCTGCACAATCATAATTTTAAACAACTCAAATCGATGGTTCGCGAGCTCTTGTGGGCAGGGGCAAAGCAAATAAGAATCTGAGGGCATACCTGTGGCCGCCGAGAGGGTGGAACCAGAATGTATAACCGCCTTGGCACCACCAGAGGGTTTCGGATAGCCCAACTGCGCGCCCTGTATGCAAAGAGAAAACAAACCATAAGAGATCGTTACAGATAATCAGAACTGTAAATATATGCAATAGATTTCAGAGTCAAGGTCCCATATACCTGTGCTAGATTAGTGTCAGGCACTTCACAGCTTTCGGAGCAATTGCAGGTGAAGAAGATAGCGCGGGTGGGGTTGAACCAGAGGATGAACGTTGAGACGGAGCCGGAAAGACTGAACGAATGAATAAACCCCGAGAACGTTCCGATGAGGTTTTGTAAGGACTTAAACCCTTGAGTGCATCTCAGCCCTTTGATCCAAGGGTGAGATCCTGACCGTCTATGCAAGGCGGGAATACAAAGCGTAAAGGCCGAGATCACTGTGACCGAGATGTCACATGGCCAAAGGAGCCAAACCTTGCCACCTGCCTCGTTAAGGACTGAAGTCATTAAGGCAAGAGTGAGTTGGCACCTGCAAGGGCTGCGGCAGGACCGCCAAAGCCCGATGCCACATTAATATTCACTGTAGAACTGGTGGTCTAATAGCTGGCTTCTACATGAAGTCAATGCGTACACAAAACCCGTATGACAGTGTAATATATAGCCACGTAGCTTATATAAACCGGGGTTACAACAGTAATCAAAACATAGGCTAATCAGCTGTAAATACGTGGCATGCGTATGGTAATAATTAAACATACGTGTATACATAAAGGTTGGAAAATCATGTGTTATATAGCAAGTTCTTTAAATGAGGTATATAGTAAAAAAAAAAAAATTATGTGTATGTGAACGTTGGTGTGACAAATTGGTATCAGAGCCCAGTTTCAACACTGTGGCCTCAAGCAAAACATGTTTCACTGTGCAGAAGCATACACCATGCATATGTATGTAAGTTAATAATTTACTTAACTGTTGTTCTGTCTATTTAGGGGTGAAATACAGAATTACAACAGCTAACAGTTAAGCCAGAAAGGAGACGAAATGCAAGGAACCGGCAGTAACCCTCGAGAGAACCCAGAGCTGTGGGTACAGTTGGGTGAGGAAACACGAAGTACCAATCTTGCAATACTGGAAACTGTTCAAGAGTTGAAAAATGAGATGGCACGTTTGCGAGAAGACAACGCGCGTTTGACAGTTGAACAAGAAAGGATTCTGAAGAGTTTGTCGGACAGGCAAAATCCACCTCTATCTAACCCCAGCGCGGAACAGCAGAGGATGACAGAAGAACAAAACTATCAGATTGAACCTGAAAATTCAGAAGGCAAAGAGGATCATTCTGACAATGTACCAGAGCAGCAAACTTCAAAACGTCAGAGAATGGAGTTGCAGGGAGAATTTCGAAAAATTAAACCCCCACATTTTGATGGCGAACAGGAGGAAGTAGCTGAAGCTTGGTTAATAAATATGAATAAATATTTTCAGTTGTACGAGTATGATCATAACTTGAAGGCGAGATTAGCTATCTTCCAGTTACAAGGTAAGGCAACCTTGTGGTGGGAGGAAATCAAGATTGTCAAGGGGGTAAGCGAACGGACCATTACCTGGGAGAAGTTTCAGAAATACTTCAAAGAAAGGTATTTGACTGAACGCTTCTACGATGAAAAGGCAAGAGAATTCCATGATTTAAGATTGGGATAGCAGACTATGGACGAGTTCATTAATCGCTTTACCTCTCTGTTACGTTATGTACCTTATATCAAAGAGGAAAAGGCCAAGGTACAAAGGTTTGTGAGCAGCTTACCTTCGTATATAAGAGAGAGGATTGAGTTTGACAATCCTAGGACCATGGATGAGGCTATTCGTAAAGAAAGGATCTTCTACCAGCAGAATAAACAGAAGGGGGATACTTCAAACAAAAGATGGAATGAAAAAAAGGGTAGTCGGATGGTTGGGAGCAGCAAGGGAGGTGGCAGCAATGGAAGTAAGGGAGCTGGTAAAGGATTGAGCAGTAGATCTGTTGCAAAGAATGCGCCCCGATCTAGGCCAATAAGTGAATCCAGAGCAAGTGAGCAGCCTGTTAGACCAGAAGGCGAAGGGATGACCAGACCTCGAGTTCAATGTTGGGGCTGTGGAGGACCTCACTATGTTAAAAACTGCCCACAGCGAAAGGGGACAGACCAGATATCCCAAATTCATGAAGCTTCGACCGTTGGGGACGTGGCACGTAATGTACCCAGAATTAATGCAGCTTTGGAGGACCGCCAAGCGGAATACCAGCCGACCATGGTTGAATTTGAAGGTAAAATTTCAAACCTTTCTATAGCTGTTCTTATAGATCCAGGAGCTACTTTAAGTTATGTTAGCCCAAAGATAGTAGAACAGTGTAAGTTACAATCTGAAAAATTCAGGAATCCATGGTTGGTACAGTTAGCTACAGGAGCCAAGAGACGGGTCTTGGCCAAGATAAATAACTGCTCTCTAACCATAGCAGGGCAGCCAATAGTGGCAGACTTGAACATACTACCTTTGGGTTCATATGACATCCTGATCGGGATGGATTGGCTGGAGAAGCACTGGTCCTTAGTAAATTGCAAGACAAAAACCATTTACTATAAGGATGACCGTGGAGAGCAGCAGGAGTTACAAGGAATCAAGCATCCCGTACAGATTCGACCCATTACAGCATCTCAGTTAGCTAAATGCATCAGAAAGAAATGTCAAGTTTACGCTATTCAGGTGGGTTACGCAAATCAGAAAGAAAAAACTGCTACGCTGGGTAATATTCCGGTGGTACAAGAATTTGCGGATGTTTTTCCCGAGGAAGTACCGAGATTACCACCTAAAAGAGATGTGGACTTCACCATTGAATTAATTCCGGGGGCAGCACCCGTGTCACGGGCACCATACCGAATGAGTGTACCAAAACTAACAGAATTAAAAATGCAACTGTAGGAGCTGCTAGATAAAAATTACATCCGTCCCAGTGTTATTTGTCAAAAAGAAAGATGGAACTTTTCGGATGTGCATTGATTATCGTCATCTGAATAAGCTCACAATTAAAAATAAATATCCTTTGCCTAGGATAGATGAACTTTTTGACCAAGTGAAGGGGGTAACGGTATTCTCTAAGATCGATCTGCGATCTGGATATCATCAGATCAGAATTAAAGAAGAGGATATCGCTAAGACAACTTTCAGAACGCGGTATGGCCATTATGAATTCGTGGTGCTACCTTTTGGTCTGACCAATGCACCTGCTACCTTCATGTGTTTGATGAACAGTGTGTTTCACAGGTTCTTAGATAAATTTGTGTTGATATTCATAGATGACATTCTAATTTACTCCCGATCAAGGAAGGAGCATGAAGAACACCTCAGATTGGTGTTGCAAACTTTGCGAGAACATCAATTATATGCAAAGGTTAGTAAGTGTGATTTCTTTAAGGAGGAAATACAATACTTAGGCCATGTAATCACAAAGGAAGGAATTGCAGTTGACCCTGAGAAAATCAGAACTATAATGGAGTGGCCCATACCAAAGGACGTGGCAGATATTAGGTCCTTTATGGGCCTAGCAGGTTATTACAGAAGATTTGTGGAAGGCTTTTCAAGGGTAGCATACCCTATCACCTCCTTACAAAAGAAGGGAAAGGTATTTAAGTGGACCTCAGAATATCAGCAGAGCTTTGAACAGCTCAAGCACTTACTCACCACCGCGCCCATATTAAGCATAGCTGATCCTAATAAGGATTACGTGGTCTGTACTGATGCAAGTAAAGAAGGTGTGGGAGGAGTGTTGATGCAAGAAGGAAGAGTAATTGCATATGAATCAAGGAAACTGAAGGAACATGAGCAGAAATATTCTGCTTACGACTTGGAGCTGGCAGCTGTTATTCATGCCCTGAAAATGTGGCGACACTACCTTTTGGGAAGAAAATTTCTGCTGTTAACAGATCACCACAGCTTAACAAACTATTTCAGCCAACCCACTTTAAATGCGAGACAAGCTCGTTGGGCCGACTTCTTAAGCGGGTTTGATTTTGAAATTAAGCATTTAAAGGGGAAGGAGAACCGAGTAGCGGATGCATTGAGTCGAAAGGTACAATGCGTGTGCAATATTTCGGTTAGTAAATGGTAGAGTACCCTACTTGAAAGGATAAAAACAGCGGCTGATCAAGATGTTGTTTACCAGCAAATTAAACAACAAGTACAGCAACTTTCTGGTAAGGAAATACAACAGGGGTATGAGCTAGATGATGCCGGAATGCTGTATTTTAATAAAAAGTTGTATGTACCCAATGAAGATAGTCTTAAGAAGCTGATTCTGGACGAATTTCATATTAGCCATTACACCGGGCACCCAGGGTACCAGAAAATGGTTACCGCACTTCGAAAAGAATATTACTGGCCAAAAATGAAGAAGGAGGTAGCCGAGTATCTAGCACGATGTCTAGAATATCAACAAATTAAGGCGGAGCATCTGCATCCAGCAGGGCTGCTACAACCCTTACCCATTCTGGAATGGAAATGGGAGACTATTTCCATGGACTTTATAACCGGATTGCCTCGAACGAAGAAAAATAATGATTCCATTATGGTGGTAGTGGATAAGTTAAGTAAGGTAGCACACTTCATACCTGTGCAATCAACGTATAAGGCTGTGCAAATTGCTCATATTTTCATGCAAAATGTGTTCAAATTGCATGGACTTCCGAAGGTAATTATCTCTGATCGTGATGTTAAGTTCACATCAACCTTTTGGAGGACATTGTTTGCTGAACTGGGAACACAGCTGAACTTTAGCACAACTTATCATCCCCAGACTGATGGCCAGACGGAACGAGTGAATCAAGTAGTGGAGGACATGCTGAGAGCATGTGTTATGATGAAACCAACTCAATGGGAGGAATACCTCCACCTGGTCGAGTTTGCATATAACAATGGGTATCATTCTTCAACGCAGTTGAGTCCTTTTGAGGTGTTGTATGGGCGGAAGTGCCGCACACCCTCAAGTTGGAGTGGACCTGAGGATAGGTTACGAATTGGTCCTGACATGCTCAAGGAAATGGAAGATACGGTAAAGAAAGTGCGTTCTAACTTAAAAGCCGCTCAGGATAGACAGAAAAGTTTTGCTGACCGGAAGAGAAGGTTCAAGGAATTCCAGGTTGGGGACCATGTGTTTGTTAGAATCCAACCCAGAAGGAGTACTTTGCAGTGGAGCGGATGTGCCAAACTTGCTCCACGCTATTTTGGACCCTTTCAAATCTTCGCAAGGGTGGGGTCGGTAGCTTATCAACTTGCCCTACCAAGCCATATTAGGATCCACAATGTTTTTCACGTTTCCGTGTTAAAACAATACATCTACGATCCTAAACATGTGATTCAATGGCAGAATGTTCGGGTAAGAATTAATCTGGTCATTCTAGATAAGCTTTGTTCCTAAATAAGAAAATAACTAAACTTGTTGCTGATTGTAGGTCGAGCCGAAAGGCGAGGTTCTGGTCGAACCACTGACCATTCTCGACCGGAGAGAAGTGCGGCTGCAGAAACGGGTTATTTTCCAAGATAAAGTGCAGTGGCAGCACTATGGGCCTGAAGAGGCCACTTGGGAGGATGAGGAACTCCTTAGAGAAGCTTACCCGAATTTGTTTAAGGGAGACAGACATCGAGACGATGTCCTATCACAGGAGGGGGAGATGTAATGACCCCAGACTATGTAAATGTGAAAATGTACTGTGGTAAAAGACAATAAGACAGTTGTTGTTTATGTTTTAAAAACAAAACTGTGACAAACTATTTTATTAAAAGTAATTTAAATATTTTCTTGAAATGCTGGCAGCCTCTAGGAGGTGGATTTAAAAGAAAGAGATCAGTTATAATAACTGATGGAAACTACCCTCCCAAACAGGAAAAGTCCTGGCTGTAGGGAGGAAGTTCTGTGCTGTGGGGACAGACAGAAGAGACCTTTCCCAAGAAGAGGAAAAAGGAAAAAAAAAGAAGAACTGGTTAAGTCTAGTTAGGACCAGATAACCAAGCACAAAGTGCACAAATCTTGTTGAGCGCTTGAGGCCTGCAAGAAGGCTCGGTGGGAGAATTCCGTCTGAGAGATGGATCTCATGGCTGGGTGGTAGAGCAAAATCAAAGCACAGGTGACTTGTTTGAGAGCCCATTCCTGACTCTGGTGAACCAGGTACAGTTTCAAACTACAAAGTCTCTGATTGAATATGAAAATATTGTGAATTTACAGTAGTCAAACAGGAACTAAGTCCATTTTCCTAGTTACTGTCATAATAATAATATAACTGCACAGATGTAGTTCTAAGTTAAGGGACAGATTGTCATTCAATAGACATGGTCTGAATTAGTCGCACTGTAGTTAAAGCTACATAAATGTATATAGTTAAAGACTGGATATTGGCACAAGGGGAGGTTAATCAAAAACTGGTTATTGAATAACGGTCATGATATAACCTCGTCCGAAAGACCAAGTCACTATTTAACAATAGAAGAAAAAACTAACAGTGGAATAAATAGTATTGAACACCTTGAGAAATAATCAAGCAGATACTTGAATGTGTCGACAGGAACAAGGTTAGAACCTCTGAGTCCGGGTAGAGAGCACCGACGGCAGTTGGATGCTATCTCGTCGACGGCTACAGTTATTTAGAATAAATGACTGTGATATATAAAGAAATAAATAAACTACTTCAGATAAACAGAGTCTATTCTGTAAACTATGCAAAACAGAGAACGGGAATCATATTGTATTCCATCAAACCACATTATTAAGTTACAGTGCTCACGGACTCAATATCAGAGAACCCAGTTCATTTAGAGCGATAAATGAAACAAGTTATGAATATGCATATTCAAGTAATCCTGTACATGTTACTTCAAAGAGGAAAATCAGGCATGCATTTACTTCAACATTCTCATAAGAAAGGGGAAAGTATAATATCTTTTTTTATAACCATCCAAATGCATATTGTACATACTGAACAAGCTTAGCAAACACGTCAGTCGTATAGAGAATACAGAACGAATGATTCGAAGCAGTCATCATAACCTGAGATAATCCATGAGGTTGCCGTCGTGGAGACGAGCGAAACCAGTAATAAAAACATAAACTCCATGCACTGTTCTAGCATGGTTAAATACACAGATTATATTCATATAAGGTGCAAAATGCAAATTGCCCTGAAGGCTCAGATAGAGTCGTAGTCCATGCATAAATTGCAAGGGTTCCATATATAAAACACAAAAGAACAAAACCCGAATGGCGAAATTTTGGAAGAATAGAACTGTTCATACATTAAATAACGGGGAAACCTCAAACAGAACCTGAACCCGTTAGCCAGATCTGCGCGTTACGGCCAGATCCGAAGTCACATGTCCAAGATCAGATATGGTAAACCAAAAATCTGAGTATGCCGCAAGGGGCTGCATTACAAACAAAATAAGTCCTTAAATACATACAACAGAACTCAGGAGAGTTCCGCTGTGGATAACATCTCAATAGGACGGGTCATGGACTTGACCAGAACACAAAAGAAAACCTAAGTGCAAATTGTGAGGGTTCTCTGTGGAGAATACCTCGGCAATCGATGCAAAGAGACCCTCATTCGAACAGTGGTCTGCACAATCATAATTTTAAACAACTCAAATCGATGGTCCGCGAGCTCTTGTGGGCAGGGGCAAAGCAAATAAGAATCTGAGGGCATACCTGTGGCCGCCGAGAGGGTGGAACCAGCATGTATAACCGCCTTGGCACCACCAGAGGGTTTCGGATAGCCCAACTGCGCGCCCTGTACGCAAAGAGAAAACAAACCATAAGAGATCGTTACAGATAATCAGAACTGTAAATATATGCAATAGATTTCAGAGTCAAGGTCCCATATACCTGTGCTAGATTAGTGTCAGGCACTTCACAGCTTTCGGAGCAATTGCAGGTGAAGAAGATAGCGCGGGTGGGGTTGAACCAGAGGATGAACGTTGAGACGGAGCCGGAAAGACTGAACGAATGAATAAACCCCGAGAACGTTCCGATGAGGTTTTGTAAGGACTTAAACCCTTGAGTGCATCTCAGCCCTTTTATCCAAGGGTGAGATCCTGACCGTCTATGCAAGGCGGGAATACAAAGCGTAAAGGCCGAGATCACTGTGACCGAGATGTCACATGGCCAAAGGAGCCAAACCTTGCCACCTGCCTCGTTAAGGACTGAAGTCATTAAGGCAAGAGTGAGTTGGCACCTGCAAGGGCTGCGGCAGGACCGCCAAAGCCCGATGCCACATTAATATTCACTGTAGAACTGGTGGTCTAATAGCTGGCTTCTACATGAAGTCAATGCGTACACAAAACCCGTATGACAGTGTAATATATAGCCACGTAGCTTATATAAACCGGGGTTACAGCAGTAATCAAAACATAGGCTAATCAGCTGTAAATACATGGCATGCGTATGGTAATAATTAAACATACGTGTATACATAAAGGTTGGAAAACCATGTGTTATATAGCAAGTTCTTTAAATGAGGTATATAGTAAAAAAAAAAAAATTATGTGTATGTGAACGTTGGTGTGACAAATTGGTATCAGAGCCAAGTTTCAACACTGTGGCCTCAAGCAAAACATGTTTCACTGTGCAGTAGCATACACCATGCATATGTATGTAAGTTAATAATTTACTTAACCGTTGTTCTGTCTATTTAGGGGTCAAACACAGAATTACAACAGCTAACAGTTAAACCAGAAAGGAGACGAAATGCAAGGAACCGGCAGTAACCCTCGAGAGAACCCAGAGCTGTGGGTACAGTTGGGTGAGGAAACACGAAGTACCAATCTTGCAATACTGGAAACTGTTCAAGAGTTGAAAAATGAGATGGCACGGTTGCGAGAAGACAACGCGCGTTTGACAGTTGAACAAGAAAGGATTCTGAAGAGTTTGTCGGACAGGCAAAATCCACCTCTATCTAACCCCAGCGCGGAA
Source organism: Pinus tabuliformis (assembly GCA_031772625.1). Classification (NCBI taxonomy): domain Eukaryota; kingdom Viridiplantae; phylum Streptophyta; class Pinopsida; order Pinales; family Pinaceae; genus Pinus; species Pinus tabuliformis. The sequence continues at coordinate 890,546,811 of CM062804.1, read as the reverse complement.
CAGCAGAGGATGACAGAAGAACAAAACTATCAGATTGAACCTGAAAATTCAGAAGGCAAAGAGGATCATTCTGACAATGTACCAGAGCAGCAAACTTCAAAACGTCAGAGAATGGAGTTGCAGGGAGAATTTCGAAAAATTAAACCCCCACATTTTGATGGCGAACAGGAGGAAGCAGCTGAAGCTTGGTTAATAAATATGAATAAATATTTTCAGTTGTACGAGTATGATCATAACTTGAAGGCGAGATTAGCTATCTTCCAGTTACAAGGTAAGGCAACCTTGTGGTGGGAGGAAATCAAGATTGTCAAGGGGGTAAGCGAACGGACCATTACCTGGGAGAAGTTTCAGAAATACTTCAAAGAAAGGTACTTGACTGAACGCTTCTACGATGAAAAGGCAAGAGAATTCCATGATTTAAGATTGGGACAGCAGACTATGGACGAGTTCATTAATCGCTTTACCTCTCTGTTACGTTATGTACCTTATATCAAAAAGGAAAAGGCCAAGGTACAAAGGTTTGTGAGCAGCTTACCTTCGTATATAAGAGAGAGGATTGAGTTTGACAATCCTAGGACCATGGATGAGGCTATTCGTAAAGAAAGGATCTTCTACCAGCAGAATAAACAGAAGGGGGATACTTCAAACAAAAGATGGAATGAAAAAAAGGGTAGTCGGATGGTTGGGAGCAGCAAGGGAGGTCGCAGCAATGGAAGTAAGGGAGCTGGTAAAGGATTGAGCAGTAGATCTGTTGCAAAGAATGCGCCCCGATCTAGGCCAATAAGTGAATCCAGAGCAAGTGAGCAGCCTGTTAGACCAGAAGGCGAAGGGATGACCAGACCTCGAGTTCAATGTTGGGGCTGTGGAGGACCTCACTATGTTAAAAACTGCCCATCGCGAAAGGGGACAGACCAGATATCCCAAATTCATGAAGCTTCGACCGTTGGGGACGTGGCACGTAATGTACCCAGAATTAATGCAGCTTTGGAGGACCGCCAAGCGGAATACCAGCCGACCATGGTTGAATTTGAAGGTAAAATTTCAAACCTTTCTATAGCTGTTCTTATAGATCCAGGAGCTACTTTAAGTTATGTTAGCCCAAAGATAGTAGAACAGTGTAAGTTACAATCTGAAAAATTCAGGAATCCATGGTTGGTACAGTTAGCTATAGGAGCCAAGAGACGGGTCTTGGCCAAGATAAATAACTGCTCTCTAACCATAGCAGAGCAGCCAATAGTGGCAGACTTGAACATACTACCTTTGGGTTCATATGACATCCTGATCGGGATGGATTGGCTAGAGAAGCACTGGTCCTTAGTAAATTGCAAGACAAAAACCATTTACTATAAGGATGACCGTGGAGAGCAGCAGGAGTTACAAGGAATCAAGCATCCCGTACAGATTCGACCCATTACAGCATCTCAGTTAGCTAAATGCATCAGAAAGAAATGTCAAGTTTACGCTATTCAGGTGGGTTACGCAAATCAGAAAGAAAAAACTGCTACGCTGGGTAATATTCCGGTGGTATAAGAATTTGCGGATGTTTTTCCCGAGGAAGTACCGAGATTACCACCTAAAAGAGATGTGGACTTCACCATTGAATTAATTCCGGGGGCAGCACCCGTGTCACGGGCACCATACCGAATGAGTGTACCAAAACTAACAGAATTAAAAATGCAACTGTAGGAGCTGCTAGATAAAAATTACATCCGTCCCAGTGTTATTTGTCAAAAAGAAAGATGGAACTTTTCGGATGTGCATTGATTATCGTCATCTGAATAAGCGCACAATTAAAAATAAATATCCTTTGCCTAGGATAGATGAACTTTTTGACCAAGTGAAGGGGGTAACGGTATTCTCTAAGATCGATCTGCGATCTGGATATCATCAGATCAGAATTAAAGAAGAGGATATCGCTAAGACAACTTTCAGAACGCGGTATGGCCATTATGAATTCGTGGTGCTACCTTTTGGTCTGACCAATGCACCTGCTACCTTCATGTGTTTGATGAACAGTGTGTTTCACAGGTTCTTAGATAAATTTGTGTTGATATTCATAGATGACATTCTGATTTACTCCCGATCAAGGAAGGAGCATGAAGAACACCTCAGATTGGTGTTGCAAACTTTGCGAGAACATCAATTATATGCAAAGGTTAGTAAGTGTGATTTCTTTAAGGAGGAAATACAATACTTAGGCCATGTAATCACAAAGGAAGGAATTGCAGTTGACCCTGAGAAAATCAGAACTATAATGGAGTGGCCCATACCAAAGGACGTGGCAGATATTAGGTCCTTTATGGGCCTAGCAGGTTATTACAGAAGATTTGTGGAAGGCTTTTCAAGGGTAGCATACCCTATCACCTCCTTACAAAAGAAGGGAAAGGTATTTAAGTGGACCTCAGAATATCAGCAGAGCTTTGAACAGCTCAAGCACTTACTCACCACCGCGCCCATATTAAGCATAGCTGATCCTAATAAGGATTACGTGGTCTGTACTGATGCAAGTAAAGAAGGTGTGGGAGGAGTGTTGATGCAAGAAGGAAGAGTAATTGCATATGAATCAAGGAAACTGAAGGAACATGAGCAGAAATATTCTGCTTACGACTTGGAGCTGGCAGCTGTTATTCATGCCCTGAAAATGTGGCGACACTACCTTTTGGGAAGAAAATTTCTGCTGTTAACAGATCACCATAGCTTAACAAACTATTTCAGCCAACCCACTTTAAATGCGAGACAAGCTCGTTAGGCCGACTTCTTAAGCGGGTTTGATTTTGAAATTAAGCATTTAAAGGGGAAGGAGAACCGAGTAGCGGATGCATTGAGTCGAAAGGTACAATGCGTGTGCAAGATTTTGGTTAGTAAATGGCAGAGTACCCTACTGGAAAGGATAAAAACAACGGCTGATCAAGATGCTGTTTACCACCAAATTAAACAACAAGTACAACAACTTTCTGGTAAGGAAATATGACAGGGGTATGAGCTAGATGATGCCGGAATGCTGTATTTTAATAAAAAGCTGTATGTACCCAATGAAGATAGTCTTAAGAAGCTGATTCTGGATGAATTTCATATCAGCCATTACACCGGGCACCCAGGGTACCAGAAAATGGTTACCGCACTTCGAAAAGAATATTACTGGCCAAAAATGAAGAAGGAGGTAGCCGAGTATCTAGCACGATGTCTAGAATATCAACAGATTAAGGAGGAGCATCTGCATCCAGCAGGGCTGCTACAACCCTTACCCATTCCGGAATGGAAATGGGAGACTATTTCCATGGACTTTATAACCGGATTGCCTCGAACGAAGAAAAATAATGATTCCATTATGGTGGTAGTGGATAAGTTAAGTAAGGCAGCACACTTCATACCTGTGCAATCAACGTATAAGGCTGTGCAAATTGCTCATATTTTCATGCAAAATGTGTTCAAATTGCATGGACTTCCGAAGGTAATTATCTCTGATCGTGATGTTAAGTTCACATCAACCTTTTGGAGGACATTGTTTGCTAAACTGGGAACACAGCTGAACTTTAGCACAGCTTATCATCCCCAGACTGATGGCCAGACGGAACGAGTGAATCAAGTAGTGGAGGACATGCTGAGAGCATGTGTTATGATGAAACCAACTCAATGGGAGGAATACCTCCACCTAGTCGAGTTTGCATATAATAATGGGTATCATTCCTCAACACAGCTGAGTCCTTTTGAGGTGCTGTATGGGCGGAAGTGCCGCACACCCTCAAGTTGGAGTGGACCTGAGGATAGGTTACGAATTGGTCCTGAAATGCTCAAGGAAATGGAAGACACGGTAAAAAAAGTGCGTACCAACTTAAAAGCCGCTCAGGACAGACAGAAAAGTTTTGCTGATCGAAAGAGAAGGTTCAAAGAATTCCAGGTTGGGGACCATGTGTTTGTTAGAATTCAACCCATAAGGAGTACTTTATAGTGGAGCGGGTGTGCCAAACTTGCACCTCGCTATTTTGGACCTTTTCAAATCTTGGCAAGGGTGGGGCCGGTAGCTTATCAACTCGCCCTACCAAGCCATATTAGGATCCACAATGTTTTTCACGTTTCCGTGTTAAAACAATACGTCTACGATCCTAAACATGTGATTCAATGGCAGAATGTTCAGGTAAGAATTAATCTGGTCATTCTAGATAAGCTTTGTTCCTAAATAAGAAAATAACTAAATTTGTTGCTAATTACAGGTCGAGCCGAAAGGCGAGGTTCTGGTCGAACCACTGACCATTCTCGACCGGAGAGAAGTGCGGCTGCGGAAACGGGTTATTTTCCAAGATAAAGTGCAGTGGCAGCACTATGGGCCTGAAGAGGCCACTTGGGAGGATGAGGAACTCCTTAGAGAAGCTTACCCGAATTTGTTTAAGGGAGACAGACATCGGGACGATGTCCAATCACAGGAGGGGGAGATGTAATGACCCCAGACTATGTAAATGTGAAAATGTACTGTGGTAAAAGACAGTAAGACAGTTGTTGTTTATGTTTTAAAAACAAAACTGTGACAAACTATTTTATTAAAAGTAATTTAAATATTTTCTTGAAATGCTGGCAGCCTCTAGGAGGTGGATTTAAAAGAAAGAGATCAGTTATAATAACTGATGGAAACTACCCTCCCAAACAGGAAAAGTCCTGGCTGTAGGGAGGAAGTTCTGTGCTGTGGGGACAGATAGAAGAGACCTTTCCAAAGAAGAGGAAAAAGGAAAAAAAAAAAGAAGAACTGGTTAAGTCTGGTTAGGACCAGATAACCAAGCACAAAGTGCACAAATCTTGTTGAGGGCTTGAGGCCTGCAAGATGGCTCGGGGGGAGAATTCCGTCTAAGAGATGGATCTCATGGCTGGGTGGTAGAGCAAAATCAAAGCACAGGTGACTTGTTTGAGAGCCCATTCCTGACTCTGGTGAACCAGGTACGGTTTCAAATTGTAGAGTCTCTGATTGAATATGAAAATACTGTGAATTTACAGTAGTCAAACAGGAACTAAGTCCATTTTCCTAGTTACTGTCATAATAATAATATAACTGCACAGATGTAGTTCTAAGTTAAGGGACAGATTGTCATTCAATAGACATGGTCTGAATTAGTCGCACTGTAGTTAAAGCTACATAAATGTATATAGTTAAAGACTGGATATTGGCACAAGGGGAGGTTAATCAAAAACTGATTATTGAATAACGGTCATGATATAACCTCGTCCGAAAGACCAAGTCACTGTTTAACAATAGAAGAAAAAACTAACAGTGGAATAAATAGTATTGAACACCTTGAGAAATAATCAAGCAGATACTTGAATGTGTCGAGAGGAACGAGGTTAGAACCTCTGAGTCTAGGTAGAGAGCACCGACGGCAGTTGGATGCTATCTCGTCGACGGCTACAGTTATTTAGAATAAATGACTGTGATATATAAAGAAACAAATAAACTACTTCAGATAAACAGAGTCTATTATGTAAACTATGCAAAACAGAGAACGGGAATCATATTGTATTCCATCAAACCACATTATTAAGTTACAGTACTCACGGACTCAATATCAGAGAACCCAGTTCATTTAGAGCGATAAATGAAACAAGTTATGAATATGTATATTCAAGTAATCCTGTACATGTTACTTCAAAGAGGAAAATCAGGCATGCATTTACTTCGACATTCTCATAAGAAAGGGGAAAGTATAATATCTTTTCTTATAACCATCCAAATGCATATTGTACATACTGAACAAGCTTAGCAAACACGTCAGTCGTATAGAGAATACAGAACGAATGATTCGAAGCAGTCATCATAACCTGAGATAATCCATGAGGTTGTCGTCGTGGAGACGAGCGAAACTAGTAATAAAAACATAACCTCCATGCACTGTTCTAGCATGGTTAAATACATAGATTATATTCATATAAGGTGCAAAACGTAAATTGCCCTGAAGGCTCAGATAGAGTCGTAGTCCATGCATAAATTGCAAGGGTTCCATATATAAAACACAAAAGAACAAAACCCGAATGGCGAAATCTTGGAAGAATAGAACTGTTCATACATTAAATAACGGGAAAACCTAAAACAGAACCTGAACCCGTTAGCCAGATCTGCGCGTTACGGCCAGATCCGAAGTCACATGTCCAAGATTAGATATGGTAAACCAAAAATCTGAGTATGCTGCAAGGGGCTGCATTACAAACAAAATAAGTCCTTAAATACATACAACAGAACTCAGGAGAGTTCCGCCGTGGATAACATCTCAATAGTACGGGTCATGGACTTGACCAGAACACAAAAGAAAACCTAAGTGCAAATTGTGAGGGTTCTCTGTGGAGAATACCTCGGCAATCGATGCAAAGAGACCCTCATTCGAACAACGGTCTGCACAATCATAATTTTAAACAACTCAAATCGATGGTCCGCGAGCTCTTGTGGGCAGGGGCAAAGCAAATAAGAATCTGAGGGCATACCTGTGGCCGCCGAGAGGGTGGAACCATCATGTATAACTGCCTTGGCACCACCAGAGGGGTTCGGATAGCCCAACTGCGCGCCCTGTAAGCAAAGAGAAAACAAACCATAAGAGATCGTTACAGATAATCAGAACTGTAAATATATGCAATAGATTTAAGAGTCGAGGTCCCATATACCTGTGCTGGATTAGTGTCAGGCACTTCACAGCTTTCGGAGCAATTGCAGGTGAAGAAGGTAGCGCGGGTGGGGTTGAACCAGAGGATGAACATCGAGACGGAGCCGGAAAGGCCGAACGAATGAATAAACCCCGAGAACGTTCGGATGAGGTTTTGTAAGGACTTAAACCCTTGAGTGCATCTCAGCCCTTTGATCCAAGGGTGAGATCCTGACCGTCTATGCAAGGCGGGAATACAAAGCGTAAAGGCCGAGATCACTGTGACCGAGATGTCACATGGCCAAAGGAGCCAAACCTTGCCACCTGCCTCGTTAAGGACTGAAGTCATTAAGGCAAGAGTGAGTTGGCACCTGCAAGGGCTGCGGTAGGACCGCCAAAGCCCGATGCCACATTAATATTCACTGTAGAACTGGTGGTCTAATAGCTGGCTTCTACATGAAGTCAATGCGTACACAAAACCCGTATGACAGTGTAATATATAGCCACGTAGCTTATATAAAGCGAGGTTACAGCAGTAATCAAAACATAGGCTAATCAGCTGTAAATACGTGGCATGCGTATGGTAATAATTAAACATACGTGTATACATAAAGGTTGGAAAACCATGTGTTATATAGCAAGTTCTTTAAATGAGGTATATAGTTAAAAAAAAAAAAAATTATGTGTATGTGAACGTTGGTGTGACACATTACGTTTAACCTACCTTAAAGATAAACCAATTATTATTATTAAGAAAAAAATATCAATCACTTTTTTAATGTAAAATTTGATATTCAAAATAATTTAGATTTATAAAATAAGCATTAAAGATAAATATATTTATATTCTATATAAAAAATATACACGTTCCCCTATATTTATTAGTTATATCAAGATTAGAAGCTATTACATCTAATTTCATCATATCACTTGCAAGAATTAAATTTAAATAAGAAAATAACAATTATTCCTCCCAAAATAAACTCAATTAACTTAAAATTTTAAAACTTGAGTACCTTATTTATTAAAATTAAAAAAAAAAAAAATTACCATTATATTATCACATAATCACTCAATTAAAATGTAGGCAATTAATATAATTTCATATTAATCAATTTCACATTCCATTCAAACAAACTATAAATTGAAGTAATAATAAAAATAAAGGAGCGGGTTAGAATGAAGTGAAATGAGAACACCGAAATGCACTCCGATGTATTTGAAATGCCGATTTACCAGTATTTACAGTTGTTATTTTATGGTTACAATTCCACTAAAAACCCGCGGACGTGTTACTTTAACTTTAGTTGATCGGTGAAATTATCATATTAACCCATGTTGTCAATGCTAAGTTGATAGGTGAAATTTGCTGATGCTCAATATTTTACAAATTGATCACTATTTTCACCCTAAAAGATCTACATTTTTATCTATTAAATAAATGAGTAACATTGTAATGTGGTAAAAAATAATTATATTATTGTTGATTATAATTTGATCATAGTTGATAAAGCTTAATAATAAATAGTTATAGTGATTTACGTCAATTTTAGTCAAGCATAGTCAACCATGATCAATTTTAGCCAATCATTAGCAAGCATGATTATGTCACAATAGCCAATCATTGTCAACCTTACTAGACCATGAGAAAACATGGTCATCTTCAATCAACAGTAGTCATCATAGTCAACCATATTCAACCATTGCCAGTGATAGTTAATGTAGTCAACCATAGTCAATTATAGTCATCATGGTTTACTATGGTTAAGTATAGTTGTCCATAGTCAACTATAGTATCTCATAGTTAACGTTGGTAAGCATGGTCAATCATCATCAACTATAGTTGATCAATCATAGTTATCTTTTGTCAACCATAGTCAACCCATGCTCAACATGTTCATCATTGCAAATGGTTAACCATCATCAAACATGGGCAACCATAGTCAACCATAGTTAATCAAAATCTATCATAGTCAACTATAATTGATTGTGAACAAGGAGGGTCATACATAGTCAACTTTATATTGATCATCATAAGCCCTCCTTAACCATATCTAGAACATACTTAGCCATAATCAATCATAGTTTACTAATCCTTCCTATACACATTAGTAAATGTAATGGATAGCATATGTATATATACATATATCATATATGTTAATTAACTTTATATAACAAGAATAATTTTTAATTTCATATTATTAATAATCACTATAACTAATTAGTAATTATTATAATTAGTTTTTCAAAATCCATGAGATTAAACAAAGATATTGCTACTCATATTTACTAGCTTTTTCAGAATCAGAGGTTCCATACTAGAAAATAACGCCAAAAATAAATTTTATTTAAAATTTTGCTTATAATAAAATTAAATACCAAAAAATAATAATAGAGGCTTAATCTGCACCATAATATGAGACATTAATTTTGGACAAATTTAAAACTCTATATAATTGCATGGAAATATGTACTTTCTAAAAAAAAAAGAAATATTATCTAAATAAAAATAAAAATACAAGGTATAGTATAATAGAAACATAAATATATATCATGAGCGAGATGTAATTTTTTCAAATTTTGCATCTTCAAAAAGATTTACACTTGAAAATATATGATCTTTTTCAATACATACTAGATCTATGCTTAAGATAAATCTATACTAGTTTAATTTTATGAAATAGTTAATAGCAAGTAAATAAATTTTGATAATATAAATTAAATAGGCAATACAATTTATTAGACCAAAAATTTACCAATATAAAAAATAAAATAAATAAAATAAACTTAAAAGTAAAAATCAGTTATAAATTTTATGATTACCCATATTGAATAAAATTTCCAATATTGAATAAAAATTGCATTATAGTTTGTTTGTTACTAAATTAATATAAAGTAAATAAATTAAATAACAATTACAATTTATGAGAAGAAAAATAAAATAAAATGAAGTACAATTTTTATTATAATGTCAATTTATGACTAAATCAATTTGAATATATGTTACAATTATATTACGAGTTTGTAATTGTTTACTTTCTATGAAATATATATTTAATTAATTCTAAATAATATAAATATTTTTGTATTTTATATTATTAACAATCATGGTTCTTAGATTTATATATTCCATTAATTCTAAATAATATAAATATTTTTGTATTTTATATTACTAACAATCATTGTTCTTAGATTTTTCAAAATTCAAACAAAGAGAAAACTATGAGGTTTATTCATGGAGTTGTGGAGGTTGCTTTTGATGATCTTGAAGCTACATGTGATAATATGCTTCAGGTCCTCTAGGTTTTCTTGCTGTTGTTGTTGCCCTGCTTCTGAGATTCTTTTGATGTGAGTGTTGTAGATGATCATATGTCATTTCTAAATAGAGGTAACATTGATGTGCATGTCTTCTGCAATTTCCTCATAAAGATATGTATTTTTTATTTTCTCTTGTTGATTGATGCTCGATGATGCAAGTTTGTCCTTCATGCAAATTCTCTTTGGATGATATGTTTCTATTTATTGAGTGATCAAGAATCTTTTAACAGATAACAGAAGGTCTTGTAGTTGTTTGAGGACCAGATTTATCATCTCCAAATTCTCCATGGTGGCTGACTTCTCAATCTAGTACTCTAGCTATGGTCTGGTAAGGGATGTGCAGACTACTATAGGACTATGTGTCTTCCTATAACAGTCACATAGATCCTACTAAGATCATAATTTCCTTCAAGTTTTTCCTTTAGAAATACTAATAATTAAAAAGTAATCTTTTAACAAGGATCAAAGGCCTTTTTGTGGTAGAAGGGATGGAAGACGAGGTGAAAAGTGGTGTTTTGATGGACAGAGGTGGAAATGGGAGTGGAGAAGAGGAAAAGTTGTGTGGAAAATGAATGATGAGGCTATGGTTGACCCCTCCTCTTGTTTCTAGATGAGAAACATAATATCTGAACCATTCTTCTATGTCGATCATAATGCTGTAGAAATTCTAGACTGTCTTGTAGCATTATAGGACATTCCTATAGAAAACTTGTTTTATCCAGATCTGTCAAATGGTAGACTGAATTGACTTGAAATTTTTTGAGCATTTTTCCTTGATCCTAATGCACATTCCAATAAAGGAATATTGTCCAATAGATGCACAAATATTGAGAAAAAAGAATGGTTGAAGGTGATGGAGGCCAATTTCTTGAAAAGTGCACACTGGAATCTGCTGAAATTCCTTGAGCATGTTACCATAATCCTTTTACATCTCCCCATGAAAAAATAAACAAATTATGCATGGTTTTTGATATATGGTCAAAACAATTTATGGCCTATGTGTTTTGTCAGTCTTGTAGCAAAAAAAAAAACCTTCCTGTAACATTTTAGGACAACAAGGAAAATGAATGGGAAAGGATTGGGAATGATGGGTGGATGTTGGAAATGGATGAGGGTGATGGATTAACATGGTCTTGGTCCTACTAGAGCATCTGGGCAAAGGAGGAGAAGGCCCAAGTTTGACTTTCTATGATTAGGATTTTTATTAACTTTTTCTTTTGGTGCTAACTTGTTTTTGTTTCTTGCAAAGGTTGGAGAGCACCTGCATTCATTAGAGATAGATACATGGAGAAAATAATTTTTTCTTTTTATTTATTTTTATTTTTTTCGTAGCCCTACTAGTTAGCTCAATGAGGTTTTCAACTAGTAGGTCTACCTAGGCGTCTCAAAAGAGGTTTTCACCTAGGATATTTTATTTTTCTCTCTTTTCCAACCCATTGACCGTCTCATGGAGATTTTCAATCGATGAGCCAATATCAGGTGCCTCAAAGGAGGTTTTCACCTGAGATTTTATTTTTCTTATTTTATTTTCTTTTCCACTCTTTCCTTTTTTCTTTTATTCATCTATCCTACTCTACTTGAAAAAAAACAAAACTCTCTTTCAAATATAAAAATACTTCAAATGGGTCACTGTGCATAACAAAATGACACATAAACTCATGTGTAGGCTCGAAACATATGCTTTGATGTGTGCCTGAATATTAGAGACCAACTACTTTGACTTTTATGATATCAAGAAATGTTGAAGAAGAGACTGATGCTCCATTTTGTAGATTTTCTAGAACCAAACCCCAATATAGCTTTGATGCCCTTGGTTTTATTGCTTATCTAAATCATTTTTCATGTCTTCTTTTTCTATACCATTCAAATATTCTACTATTTGTTGATTATCCCCTTGAACACATAAAGGCTCTGATCATAAGCATTATAGAAATTCTTCAGTCTCAGGCACTAATGGCTACTCTCCATCAAATGTGGTCCATGATTCTTTAGCCCCCTATGAATCTTCTTCTTTTGGATTTTTTCTACAACAGAAGCAAGATAATTTCTTCTTTGCAATACTCTTTCCGATCCAGGACGAATGTCATCTAGATCAAGAGGATTTGTTTGGAGATTTTGTATCTTAGCATTCTAAGTGGGTTGAGTTACTTTATTGCTTGGGTTTGGAAATGGTTATAGAGGTAGTTGTGTTGGAGTGGGTCTTTTAAATGGTTATGGTTAAGCATGTCATTATGGTGGAGGTGGATGAAATGGATAGGATTGGGTTTGGTATAGAGGATATTGAGGGTGTTGAGGGAAATATGGATCACCCCATTAAAGATTCTGGTGCTGATATGGATGAAAAGGGGAATGCCATATTGAGGAGGATAAGACCATGAATATGGATCACCCCATTGGGAAGGATAAGACTATGGAGACCAAGGTGAGTTGCTAGGTGGAGACCAAGGTTGAAATTATACATTACATGTTATATTGAAAGAGAAGGGGTAGTCCATATCTTGTTGATATGAGTTGAAAAAGTAGGGTTGCTCCATGCCTCTTTCTAACTTCTCTGCCACATCTTCTTATTATACCTGGACATGATCAAGTGAGGGGGTTTGTGATATTGAAGAATATAATTTTTTTCTTTAAAAAAAATTGAATGAGAATGCTAATGCAATGAGAGATGCCTATTGTGTTTTTGTAGAAAATATGAATGCAGAAAATAAGGAAGGAATCATTCCAAGAACAAGAGAGTGCTTTCTTTGATACACTCACAGGAAACAATATGAAAATTTGATGAGCCTCATTATTGGGACAAGAATGTTGAAACTCCTGAGGTTATTAAATTAAATTATCAACCTAGGGTTCATACAAACTTAAGAGGGGTCAGTAGTATGTGCAGCACACACCTTCCTCTTCCTAGTCTAACTCCCTTTGATGCAAGTGAAAGAAGGCAATGACACAACTTCAATTGAACAAATATCTAAGTAAGTCGCCAATCCTAAGTTACAAAATGTAAACAACAATAGTAAAATCTATTCTACTTGGAAAGTAAATGGAAGGAAGGGAATCTATAATCCTTGCAAAGATGTAAAGCATAATGAAAACTAAGCAAATATCAACTATCTTGATGGAAAGGAAATGAAATTTAAAGGAGATATATTATATTTTGTAGGAAATAAAATTCCTAGAGTAATCATGCAAAAAGGAAATCACACTTTTCATAAAGTAAATTGCGGAAAAGGAATCTAGAGTAATTTGCAAAAATCAACATTTAAGAAGTAAGCACTATAAGAGATAAATGGTGGCCTAACCAAACCCCATCTCAACTAAAGTGGTCTAAGAGCCTTCATAGGATATAAATATACTTCTACCATGAATTTAGAGTGAACCTAGGAAAGGAAAATATTGAAAACAAATTGCTACTAGTCTACTACAAGACTGCTACAAGAGTGTCAGGATTGTCACATGAGTGAGATAACTTGATGAATTCCCAAGAAAATCAAATGCAAATGAGATGGGACAATTTTTTTTATGAATTAGAATTTCCCAAGGCTCCGTTCCAAGTGGAATCCCCCCTAAATAGCTTTGTTAACATGTGCTAAAAAATAATAGAAAATTACTACTCTAAAAACTAGAAATTTAAGAATTAGTGAGCTAGTTAACCTATCAAATGCCTAGCCTAATCAAGTGAAATGTTATGGATTAATTGTTTTTATTAACTTGAATGTTTTTACGACTCAACACAAGTGGAATCAACTCAAATTAAGTTGATTAACACGTTCTAAGAAATAGAATAAAAATACTATTATTTTGCTACAAGAGACTTGCAGAAACTTTAGATTTGTGAACTAGTAAACCAATTTAATTAACTCAATGATGAATATGAATTTTCAAAGATTTTAAAAGGATGAATCATGATTTTGAATCTGTAAATAAACTGCAAAACAATTCACTTCAATCATTTAACCAATGTAACCTACAACAAAAAAGTATGAATAGTAAATAGAGAAATAAGAGATTCAACTGGAAAATACATTAAAAGAAAATGAAGAAATTGTACAAGAGCGTTCTAAGGCTCATCGGATGGCTAAAGCCAACAATACTCAAAGTCCTGTGAAGGAAACCAAGTTTTAGAAGCTAAAAATGATACCAAACTTCATTATGAGGAATTTATTAAGCCACTCTATCTTCTGGTGGAGGGTAACTCACCAACCAATATAGCCTGACCGTATCTGGCTGTATTGAACGTGCCGAACCAATATTATAGACATGATATGAGATACGAACGAGAACTGCCTCTCTGCACCCAACGGCCGAACCAATATTATAGACATGATATGAGATGTGAACGATAACCGCACGGTTGCCTCTCTGCACCCAACCGCGGAACCAATATTATAGACATGATATGAAATGTGAACGATAACTGCACGGTTGCCTCTCTGCACCCAACGGTGTTCAAGTGCAGGCGGTCGTTACGATCTTTCCTTCAAATTGAAATTGTAAGGATGGGTGGGAAAGTGTGAAAATCGTCAGATGAATTTTTTTTTTTTAATTTAAATTGTGAGTACCTGTGAAAACGGTCAAATGATCTTTCCTGAAATTGAAATTCTGATGATTTTTTTTTTTTTAATTTAAATTGTGAGTACCTGTGAAAACGGTCAAATGATCTTTCCTGAAATTGAAATTCTGAAGATTAGCGAGAAAGTGCGAAAGCCATCCAATTTAAAATTTAAAGTGAATGTGGATTTATTTTGAATTCTAACTCACAAAGTTGCAAGATATTTTTTTCTTTCTAAACATATCTTGGACTTTTTAAGTAAATGTGGATTTATTTTGACATTATTTCATCTCATCTTCATAAACTTTGGGAATGAAATTATAAACCTTTACTATAACCATCTCATCTTCATAGACGTTCGACATGCATCAGCATACATAGGTTACTATTTTTATGGGTCCCTTCTTTTTTTTCTAAGAAAGACGTGCATTCCTTTTCACGGAGATATCTTTTTATTTTGCCTCCTCGTTGATCTCTGGTTATCGATAATACCAGGTGGCGGGATACCGTCCACTCACTTAAGGATGAACGTTGTGAAAGGGATACGAAGGGATTTTATGACTCAAGCTTCATGTTTCGCTCTTTACATTGTCAGTCTCCTATTACTGTATTGATTCAAGAAGAGATGAATTGTCACTGGGGAAGAACTTACTCCAAGTTACTTTAAAATTGGAGATTAAAGAATTTTTAAAGCATTTAGTAATATACAAAAGGGTTACAAAATCTCTCTTATTTGTAATCACCCAGAGATCATTAATAGAGGATTTTTTCCATCATTTCAAAATCCACGGACTCCCTGAATTTTCACCAAAAATAGTAGGTTATACTTTCTTGTAAAATATACTAATTGTCTCCGATTGTGAAATGATGGGATGCAGTTTCACCCTTCAATTTCTATTTTTCATATTTTCTTTATGTCGTTTTGTCTACTCTTGTTTTATTAAAAATTTTGACCTGCATTGAGTATTTTAACTATTAAATTAAATTATGATTTATTGTGTTGTTTTCCATTTTATACTATTTTGTTATTTGTCTGTGAAGTTTTCCTTTTCGTGTTCCTTAGTCAAGAGGTTTAAATGTGCATTTGATGCATCGAATTTTTCATTTTGTACCCAATAAAAAACTATTTTGTTTACTTTCACAACTATAAATTTTCGTGTTCCTTAGTCAAGAGGTTTAAATGTGCATTTGATGCATCGAATTTTTCATTTTGTACCCAATAAAAAACTATTTTGTTTACTTTCACAACTATAAAATATGATAACATATAAGCTTTTTCGTTTCTGGACAAAAAAAAAAAATTGATAACATATGCCTTTGTTCAACCTTCAAGTGGAATGAAATATAAAGGTTGAATGGACTGGATACCATTTATCATCCATTATGGTTTCATAAGTTTTATTTATGAAAATAGGAGAAAGTTAAGATTACCGGAATGTATTCTCTTAATTAAAAAATTTTATTTTTTCTTTGTGCATATATGGTATTTTTTCTTGTTTGGCATTTTAGGATAAATGGATTAGCTTAATTTTTATCATATTAATAGGTTGAATATTAAATATCAATGACTTCTCTCAAAAAAAAAATCTTTTTACTTTCAGGTTAATTGAGTTTTTAAAAAAAAATTAAAAGACTCTAAAGATATTTTCTTTAAAATATATTTTGTGAAGTTTGATTAGTCTATAAATTTTATAGATGTAATGTCCCTAGAAAACTGTAAATATTTTATTTATCGCATTAAGAATAAATTGAATAATTAGTGTCATTACCTGTTTGAATTTAATAATATTTTTATTTATTGAAAATGAGTAATGATTTAAAGCATCAGTAGATCTTGTAACTTCTGGGGGGAAAGAAGTTGAAAAGGCAGTGGCTAGAAAAACCCTAACTACCTCCCCCAACTATGAAATAATTCCAAAGAAAAGGAAGTAGGGGAGAGGAAAAACTGCGTGGTAATTTCAGGAAGTATAGGGGAAAATTGCTAAGTCTAGTGACGACCAGATAGTATGAGCACTATGTGCGAGCAAATTGCAGGAGACAGAAAGTCTCATGAGAAAGCTAGGGGGGAGATTTTGTCCCGAAAGACAATCTCATGGTCGGGCGGATTGACTAGCAATGGAAACCAGAGGTGGCCTCTATCATTTGAGTACTTTACATTAACGCGGCTCAAGTATGAGGTACCATCTAGAAAATTAGACCGTTGCATAAACTAAATTATGTGTCTTTTACTGTGAATGAAACGATGTAGAGGCGTGCCTAAGCGTGGAGTGATAATTGAAAAGGATAATAGTAGGGTTCTGTTTTACATTTTATCTATCGATATCAAGAAAAACTTAAGTATAGTAATCTTTTACAGAAGAATAATTAATTGTCGAAGCAAGGGGGTTTCCCTGTAAATCTAGAACATAATATTTGCAAAAATATACCCTATTCAGATCCTTTAATGCAGGAAAATTGATTAATATTTACTGTAGAAAATGATCTATTTAGGTAATTTAATGCAGGAAAATTGATTAATATAGAATTACTGTAGAATATGATCTGTACAGGTAATTTAATGCAGGAAAATAGCCTAATTCTAGAACTATTGTGGAGTTACATCTCTTTACAAGTCTTTTTATGCAAAAAAATAAAAGAGGGTTATTGTAAAAATTCAGTAGAAAAGAACGGGTGAATAATTTCCTCTGTTGATTGAGTGAAATACAGACAAACGAGGAATTGATTAAAAATGTTGGGAATGTTGTTTCCCGAAGAGTGAGAAAACATAAAAGGGGCTGATGAGGAAGGGGCATAAGAGTAGAAACCCTAGCTGACCTGACCAGATTTTTTCCCGAGAGTGGACTTTTAATTAAAGTCTAAAACCCTGCCAGGATTTCCTAAAACCCTACCAGGAAATTGAAACCCCATGCTTCTAACTACAACAAAACCCAACATTGAACAAATTAACTAATGTTCTAGTTTAATCGGAAAACAGAGAATTAGTTACATTTTAATCACGCAAAGGACAGTATCGAAAACAATCTTAATTCGGAATTGCGTAAACAGAAGGAATTAAAAAGAAACCTTGAATTGAGTCTTTCCACATTAAGCTCTATTCGAATCAATAAAAAACTGAAACTTATGAACAACATTATCATAGGTAGTTCAAAGAACAATAATACAACACAATTATGTAACGACCAAAATTCAAATCGCATTTCCATATAGCATACAAGATTTACACAATGAACCAGACCTTGATCTATAACCAGAAGGTTCCAAAATCATAGTAATAAGAGGAATGACACGACTTCAAACTAAGAAAGCTAGTTAAGATTGGACAATAGTTCTTCATACCGAGAAATGTAAACTTTTCATAATAAATATAGAATTAACATGTAAAATACACCGACGTTGCCTTAAACACAAGATCCACCGCTAGATAATGAAACCGTCATTCTTAAAGAGGAAATGTCCATACATACACCTCAAAATAGCGATGGGTATCCGCATGATAACTTTAAACTTTTAACTTTATAGAGACCACAACATTTCAATAGGAATGAAAAGCTTAATTACACAGAGAGCCGAAGCCCTTGCTTCAAGTAGCCTAGAAAAGTTTCATCTCGGGCAGACTAGCACAGGCCGAAGTTAAACCTTACCCGGAATCACTCGGGTGACAAAAGCTTGTGGAGAAACCCTCCTTTAGGCACTATCGTAAATGCCAAGCTTGTAGCCGAGGTTCCTACAGTTCAACCATGCCACAATCGTCGATTAGCAATAGAGCAACATAGAAAATGTATATCATTCATCTGTGAGGGAAATAAAATAGAGACCTCAGTGAATACAAGCTTACCTAAGAAAACACTCGCCCATAAGAAAAACATAACCATATTCTGGGAATTTCCTCACGTTGCAACTCCGAATTGGCAGGCCAAGCAGGCCTGCAAGAAGAGATGTGGAACCAGAGCAGGCACCGAGGAAGGTTGGAGGAAAATGAAACACTGCCATCGCAAATGAAGATGTGAAAAACCCCAGATGCAGCTTAGCCATAGGATGGAGATCCCAGGTTCTCCACCGTCAATGAGACGGGAGGCCGAGAGGAGTAGTTGTGGTAGGACAGCCTGCCTGTGCCACGTACCAAGATAGATCAGGGCATTTAATGTCAAAAAAACAAATATCAATACCATCATAAAGATATACAGCTTGCAAGCCAGGTGACTGAGACAACATATGCACGAATATAGCAGGTGGTATGGTATGGAAATGCGTGGCACAAAAATATTTAATGAAGACCTTCACAACAATGGCACTTAAACCAAAAACAAACAGATTGACAACCATAACCTTAATCAAGGAGCCTCTTTACAAGGATACGAATGTACCTACCTCGTTAACAGTAAAGAATAGAGTTATGACAATTTAAACTAGAATGTATATTGATGCAATCTAAAGTATTAAAAAAAAAGATTATATGTATTTATGTGGTGTATTGTGGAGTCATTACACTATAGTTTAGTGTATATTTAGTTTAAGAATGAGAACATTATCATATTGATTTTCATGAAATGAGATCCCAATTCTATATATGTCATCATTTCAATTGCATGTAAATAATATCATGGACATTTAAATTGCAATCCAATACATGAGTTTTTTAATGGAGTTTGAGGGAGAGGAATTGACAAATTGTGGCATACTCTTGTTGAAGACACAAAATCCATGATCTAAGCTATCACACTTGTAAACACAATTTATCGACATTACATGGAATTCAAAAATAAATAATGAAAGAAAAAGGAATTTTCTCATTAAAGTAAAAAAGCTTTGACCTCTTATCAAGCCCAAGAGTAAGAGTGAGTAGCGATTGGCCATTTTTTTCAAGATCCACATAATAAACACTCTAATTGTGAAACAAATTTTGGTTGCTTTTGACAACAAGAGTATCACTACTCTTTGATAAACCATATTTTATCTAGAAAAAGTATTATAATAGTATAACCATTTTCAAGCCATGAATCTGAATAAGTTGAACACAAACTATTTTTCTTTGCTATCCATGTAATTACTCTTTGACATATCATACTTAGATCTAGAAAAGCTCTTGCAAACCCTAAAGTAATTTTCAACTTGTGAATCTAAATTAAAATTCAACCCAAACTGCTTGGGTTTCCTATCCATGTTTTTTCACTCCAACCTAAATTAAATTCAACATTATATGACCTTAACTTACTGACATAATAAATTCCTACAATTAGATCCTTTAATTCATTTCTTCTTAATTTTACTAGAATGTTTATTATGGTGATCTCCATATTTTCTTAATGTCCTCGTCCTTAAATAAAGTTTGTTCTTTTTGAAATCCCACTTCTCTTTGCAAGTTCAATTTTTTCTTCACGTACATTTAGGATTTGTGATTTTTTGTGTGAACCCCACAACTACCTCATTCCCTTGTATATGAGTAGTTACTCCTCATGAATGATACCAAGGAAAAAACCTTCAATTGATGCTCAACCATATAAAATATCATTCTAATATACTATTTGTAAATTATCTTCAATAGATATTTTATTAGTGTTTCCTCAACCATCCAACTTACCATTTTTATCTTTCAACAATTTATGTTCATTATTCATGTTGGCATTACTTTAAATATACACTAGTTATATGAGCAATTACTTATCATGGATGATGCCAAAGAGAAGATCTTCCATTATTATTTAACAATATAAAATAACATTTTAATATACTATTTGTAAACTATATTCAATAGATTTTCTATTAGCCATCAATGAACCATCCAATAAACTTCTTAAAGAATTTATCATCGTAATTCATTTTAGTGTTACATTTTCTCTATTTTAAAAATATGCGAGTTATATATGAGCAATTACTCATCTTGGATGATATCAAAGAGAAGAATTCCTATTAATGCTTACAAAATATCATTTATGTACCATATTTATGAAGTATATTCAATAGATCATAAACCATCTAACAAATTACTTTATCTTTAAATGATTTATCATCCTAATTCATTTTGGTATTACCTTTCCCTTATATCTTAATAATATGAGGAGATAACATCAACGAAAATATTTCCTATTAATACTTAACCATATAAAATATCACTTTAATACATTATTCATAAACTATCTTCAATGGACTTTTTGTTAACTATCCAACAAAAAAATTTAATTTTTAAATAATTTATCATTATGATTTCTTTTGACATTACATTTAACCTACCTTAAAGATAAACCAATTATTATTATTAAAAAAATTATCAATCACTTTTTTAGTGTAAAATTTGATATTCAAAATAATTTAGATTTATAAAATAGACATTAAAGATAAATATATTTATATTCTATATAAAAAATATACATGTTCTGCTATATTTATTCATTATATCAAGATTAGAAGCCATTACATCTAATTTTATCATATCATTTACAAGGATTAAATTTAATTAAAAAAATAAAAATTATTCCTCCCAAGATAAATTCAATTAACTTAAAATTTTAAAACTCAATTACTTTATTTATTAAAATTTATAAAAAAAAAAATATACATTATATTATCACATAATCACTCAATTAAAATGTAGACAATTAATATAATTTCATATTAATCAATTTCACATTCCATTAAAACAAACTATAAATTGAATTAATAATAAAAATGAAGGAGCGTGTTAGAATGAAGTGTAATGAGAACACCGAAATGCACTCCAATGTATTTGAAATGCCGATTTACCAGTATTTACAGTTGTTATTTTATGGTTACAAGTCCACTAAAAATCCGCGGACGTGTTACTTTAACTTTAGTTGATCGGTGAAATTATCATATTAACTGATGTTGTCAGTGCTAAGTTGATAAGTGAAATTTGCTGATGCTCAATATTTTACAAATTGATCACTATTTTCACACGGTAAAATATCTACATTTTTATTTATTAAATGAATGAGTAACATTGTAATGTGGTAAAAATAATTTGATCATAGTGGATAAAGTTTAATAATAAATAGTTATAGTTCTTTACTTAATTTTAGTCCAGCATAATCAACTATGATCAATTTTAGTCAATCATTAGTAAGCATGGTCATGTCACAATATAGTCAACCATTGTCAACCTTACTAGACCATGAGAAAACATGGTCATCTTCAATCAACCATAGTTATCATAGTCAACCATATTCAACCATTGCCAGTGATAGTTAATGTAGTCAACCATAGTCAATTATAGTCATCATGGTTTACTATGGTTAAGTATAGTTGTCCATAGTCAACTATAGTATCCCATAGTTAACTTTGGTAAGCATGGTCAGTCATCATCAACTATAGTTGACTTTGGTCACCATTGTTGACCATGGTTCGTTGTGGTCAGCCATAGTCAACTTTAGCTAACCATAGTTAACCATGCTCAATAGTGATCAACCATAGTCATCTTTTGTCAACCATAGTCAACCCATGCTCAATGATGCTCATCATTGCAAATGGTTAACCATCATCAAACATGGGCAACCATAGTGAACCATAGTTAATCAAAATCTATCATAGTCAACTATAATTGATTGTGAACAACCATAGTCATACATAGTCAACTTTATATTGATTGTAATAAGTCCTCCTTAACCATATCTAGAACATATTTAGCCATAATCAATCATAGTTTACTAATCCTTCCTATACACATTAGTAAATGTAATGGATATATATCAATTGGTAGCATATGTATATATACATATATCATATATGTTAATTAACTTTATATAACAAAAATAATTTTTAATTTCATATTATTAATAATCACTATAACTAATTAGTAATTATTATTATTAGTTTTTCAAAATCCATGAGATTAAACAAAGATATAGCTATTCATATTTACTAGCTTTTTCAGAATCAGGGGTTCCAAACTAGAAAATAACACCAAAAATAAATTTCAATTATGTCGGGAGGCATTTATTTCGTAGAGCAAGATATTATGAATGTTGTCAACATTTTCTACTCAGGGTTAAAAGAAGATATGGAAAACAACCAAAATATAGTAATTCATGATGCTACAAAACAACATCCAAGGGATCAACAAAGAATGCCTGCAGTGGATAAGTCTAGCAAAGGTAGGAATGTTGCTTTTGAAGATGAAGAATTTTAAACTGACGCTAAATAATATGTTGTCGTTACTGAGGATGAGATTAGAACTGATGTTAGAAAGGAGAAGATCCATAAAAGACCAAAAGTAAAAATGCCCAAGAATGTCTCCATTCTAGTTGATGATGAGAATGTCACTTATCTAGAATAAAAGAGGAGGAAGAAAATAAAAGTTGATTGTTCTCAAATAGTCAAGGCCAACAATGAAGATCCTAGTGAAAACTCAAAATAAAGCAAGGAAATCATTACACCAGGAGCTAATTTAGAGGATGACATTATTAAAACAAAACAAAAAAAAATTCCATTTGACATAACTTGGCAAAGATAAAGTTAATTGAGGGTGGTCGTATATTTCAGCTTAATGTCGAACAAATCTATAAGCCAAGTGAAGGACAATTTAAATATCAAATCAGAAAGCCACACCACCTGCATGTTCACAACTTGAAGACATTGATGAGGTACAATCGATATGCTCATGTGACTGATTATGTGCTTCTTGTTGATCCAGTTCAAGTTCCCAACAAAGAAGCATTTCATAAGTCAAAATCTTTTGAATACAATTATTATGTGCTTGGTGGGAATCATTATGTAGAAGCTCAAAGGAAATTGATGGAGGAATATCCCAATAACCCATGTTTTGAAACAATGAAATGTATCATTTATGTTGGTTTATCACATATAGAAGCAAAGTTATTTCCATGGGATCGTAATACAGATAATGGGTATAGGATGTCTATGACTTTCATCCAAATGGTTAGATTTATCCATAAGGAATTTGAAGAAAAATATGGTGCGGATAAGATAAATGTTAGTCTAGAATTTCGAAAGGAATGTTGTATGAAAATAGGCTATCAAATTGAGGAAAATCAATTCAAAAGGCGAAAAGTACATTATGATATATTTACAAGTATTGATAAATTTTTCTAGTTGGAATTTAGAACTGGAGAGTTATGGGAATTGATTAATGAGATTTTTAGCATGTGGGAGAACATTGGGATTAAAAACCAGAAGGTCAAAAATTCTAAACCATTGATATGTAGGAGCAATAAATCAAGTCCTAAAATGAAGCAGTTTCCAGAAGATATGACTATCACACCTTGGAGGGCATTGAAAGGAATGAAAGATGAAAAAGTTGTCAAACCAATATTATCTCGTGTGAAGTTAGGCGAATTATCATTAGACGAAATGTGTGAGGAATTTCAAAAGTAACTTTGTTCTATTATTTTTACTTATTTCTAGATTATAATTTTCTTTTAAATATAACATATTGTTCTTGGTAGTGTTTGTTATACAGATCATTATATTAACTTTTTTTACTTTATCTATTCAATCAAAAAGTTTACATGAAAATACAAAAACAAATGGTTAAATTGTTGAATGAAGATAGTTGGGACGATGTTGTATGCAACTACCCCTATTCAAGAACTACATCAACATTAAAATATTTTTATATTGCATTTAAAAAGGTATGTTGATTTATACATTCATTTTTATTCATCTGTATACTATTTTTATTTTATAACTTATACATATATTTGTTTATTTTATTAAATATGAGGAAGGATGCAAATGGAGCACTAGATAGTTTTAGAAGCTTTATTGAAAAAATTAAGATCGAAAGACTGAGAAAGCAGCATATTAGGAATGTTGAACTTGATCCAACTCTTACTCATTTCATTTGGAATGGGCTTGAAACTATTCAATATCAATTAATACAAGGTGACTATGAAGACATTGCTAAACTCAAACCTAAAAGGGATTATTCCCTAGTTATTGCAGGTATTCCCCATGGTTTCAATATCCCAAACATTGGCTATGATAGTGACTGTTATAATTATAAAGCTCTTGGTAAAGTGGTTGCGGGATTTGTAGAAGTCACATCATCACCGTTATGGATATTTGTGAGATTTCATTGAAACACACAATTGGCAATGTTATTGACAAGCTTCAGGGGGAAAACAAACTCAAGGATGCAACTTACATGGTAAGATGTTGAAATTGTATGTTATATTAATGTTAAAAAGTTCATCTATGTACAAGTTAATAGAACTTTTACTATTTCATGTTATAGCCAAAAGTCAAATCTTCTTAACTGTGAAAATCAACCAATTATAAATGATTGTGAGTTCATCCATATCGATAGTTGGACAAAAGATGATAGTTATAAGTCTATGCTTCTTAATCAGGTAGATGGAAAGAGTCATAGTGAAGTACTGGTTTATGATGTTTTTGTGAAAAACCTAACATATGAAGATAAAGAATCAAAAGGAGAGATATTTAACATTTATCAAAAACCACAGTCATTGATTAGCTATCTTCTAGACTTATGTTCAAATGAAGGAGATTGGGTTCTGGATTTATTTTCAGGCTCTAGTAAGCTTTATTATATAGAATTGAATTTCAATATCTTCTTTCTTAATTTATATGTCATTATACCAATTTACTTCATTATTTCTTTTGTGCTTGACCATTAGGTACACTACTAGCATGTTGCCTACAAAAAGGAATAAATTGAATTTTCATTGAAAAACTCCAAGTATAATGCAAATTTATTCAGCAAATAACTAATTCTCTTCAATTTCTTCTAGATGCAATGCAAGAAATTGGGTTGAGGAAAGGGGAGTTTAATGAATCACGTATGGCAAAAAAGGCAAAGGAACTTCAACCACCATTAGATGGAATGGTTGGAAATGCATACATTGGGAGGTTCACTAACATCAAAGATCCATCAAAAAAGGAAAATGACCAAAATGAAGCAGAAAATATTGTGGAAGAAGACAATGATGAAACTCTGGAGGATGAAGAGTTTGGATTACGTGATATTATTGATTAAATTTAAGTTATGCTTGGAAATCAAGGTCCTTTTTTGTAACTATTAATTATTTATATTTGCAATGTTTTGACTTTGACATTTTATGAGAAGAATAAGTATTTTGTTAATGTTGTTATATGTTCAATATTTGTATTATGTGATTCTCACTTTAATTTTTATATGAATCCTTATTTTTTGAAAACAACTGTGATTATTTTTTTTGACATGAAATACATAGGAAAAACTATTGTTTAACCATTTTTTGTTAAATGTTTCCTATAAATTTGTGATTTTGACATGTCATTTCTAGCAAAAATTTATCAAAATGAGTAATTTTTTTGTTATATTTATTTTCAAAATGTTTATTTTATGCCAAATGTTAAAAAATATTGTTGTTTTAGAGAAAATTATTTGTTGTGGATTGAAAAATTAATTAACAATATATAAATATGTAGAATATTAAAACTTTAAATATCGACCTTCTTCTTTAACTATGCAAAAAAATAAAGACCTCACTACAAACAAACAAAAAAAAAGAAAAAAGGTAAAAGGAAAACAACAAAATATGAAGAAGAAGATCACTTAAAAAAAAAAAAAAATCTAGAAAATAATTATTCACATTTAATACATTAGAAAATTTAAAGTAATAAAATAATCCTTTTAAAAAAAAGGCCTGATGCAGAATCAACACTTTTTAAAATCAGCATGCAAAGCACTAACATTATAAAAGCTAATGTACATAAAAAAAAAAAAAAAGTGTCAAAAACTATGCTATATATATATATATATATATATATATATATATATATATATATATATATAGCATCACCACTTTTCAAAATTGGTTGATTTTTTTGCTACCTCAACAAAACAGATAATCATATCAGTTCTCATTTCAAAGTTTATGTTGTTGTAACTCGGGTATGTGACCTGAAGGTACATATCAAATCCAGGATTAGATGGGTCTAGGCTAGATTATTTCCCTTTCCTACTTTAGAGTCCAGATTCCTAAAGTGAAACAATAACTCCTTCACAAATCTCTCCCTTTTCTTTCTTTTTTAGTTGACTAAGTTGAGGGCTCAAATGCAAGCTATGGTTATTATCCATCCACTTTCTTAGCATAGCTCGATAGATCCACATTTTCTGTTTAATAAGGGATCCTAAAACATGCATGAAATATAGATCTCAAATTGGTCAACAAAAATAGAGGTGCAATCTTTAAAACTCCAATTTGGTTTTCCAGGGTTTGCATTGAGCACATGAGGTATTTAAAAATAGGCCGACAATTTCTAATTAATTGAGGTCAATATTTTTAAAGTGTTGTATGTGAGGGAATCCAAATCCATATTAATGGATTACAAAGCCTAAGAGGAACATATTGGAAGAAAACAAATGGCATGAAGTAAATGTTGTGAGGGATTGAAAAGCCCAAAATGAACATATTGCAAAAAAAACCAATAGCATGAAGTAAATGTTGTTAAATTTGCAAGCCCATTCACATTTTGGAGATTAAAGGGTGAAATTCAAATCCAAGAAAAATTAATAAACATATTGGAGGAAAACAACTGCCATGCAATAAATGATGTTACATTCATAATGATGTTATTTGTTTTATTCATAATGGAAAATTTTAAGGATGGAAATTTATCTTAAAGTTTAGAAACCTTGGTGAATCCCACTAGTCCATAATATGAAATCTATAAAATGTTTGGAGATATTTTTGTAAAAATATTCAAATTTATAATATTTTTATATAGTCTATATATAATGTTTTGGTGATTTTTAGGGTAAAATAATCTCATTCTATAAAATTTTGGGCGAATCATTTTCACAAAACAATGGAAATTAGCAAATCTTTTTTTTGGAAAAAGTATAGAAAATTAGCCCATGGGCGAATATTAGCCCCTAAAATTTTCCTTGTTTGTGAGCTACCATGCCCATGGGAGGTCATGAATATACAATGTGACCATTGAAAAAATTTATTAGACTGAGTGGTAGAGTTCAGATTGTGTGACCTAATGTTAAGTGAAGTCTAGAGACATGACAAAGAGCCTAAAAACCTCCATGTCTTGCAAATGAAGGCGAGGTTGGCCTTGTCCCTTTAATTCAAGAGAGAAAACAATACAACCACATTGTCATCAGAATCAACTATTCTACCTCCCACTCCTTTCTTTCAACCTATCTGTAACATTTTCTTTAGCCTGCACGATTTTTTTCCCTAACCCTCAAATTCATTTTGTTTGTTTCCTTGTCACTACTATTTGGATCTGAATTGTCTTAATATTTTGCTGCTACTCTTTGACCTAAATTCTCTTGACCCAAATTGTCTTAATTTTTAACTTAAGACGATTAAAACAATTTAATTTTTAAATTAAAATAATAATTTAAAGTTTTGAGACGAAATATTATTTTCATCTTAAAAAAAAGTCTCAAAAACCCTTTTGTGTAGTAATGTAAACAAATAAATTTGATCAAACCAAGCCATTGAAATAACTTACATTTCTTGCTAATGCACAAATCATGATTTAAATTCAAGGGATGTCACATTTGAGAACACCCAATAGAGGAAACCCATGTAAAGAATAAGAAATTTGCAAACTAGTTGAAGGTGTGCAATTTGTAAAATATTTGCACTTAAATTTATATTTTATGTTTTAAATATGATTCTATATTACCAATGAAAAATAAATTAATTTATATATAAATTTTAATGTTAAAAATAAAATTTATCTTATGTTAAATATGACTATGTTGAAAAAAAAAATTAATTAATTATATATAAATTTTAATGATATATTATAATTTAAGTGTTTAAAATTTGTTATTTAATATATGTATTATATACTATGGCTATATATTTCTATAAAAAAAACTAATAGAATACAACGTTGATGTATTTTGTTAACAAATTATAGAAAAATATTTTTTATTTTTTATTAATAACTTAAATGAAACATTTTCAATTTTTTTTAAAGTATTGTATTCCTATATATTATACAAATTATCTTTTTATATGGTAATATAAAATAAAATTGCATATTAACATCAAAAACCTCTCAAACATTTACATTATATTAAGATGAACATTTATATAATATTGAAGCATTTATAAGATAATTTTATTTCCTACAAACACATGGGATTTTCAAAGCAAAATGTTACCAAGGGCATCACAAAGTGAGATCGTTAAGATGGGATGACGTGGATGCATCAATAACCGTGTCTCTAAATGACTTTGAATTCTCCAATGAAGATTGAATTCGATGCACCATGTATGAAGAAAAGTTAAACATAGAGATGTATTTGTGAGTGCTTTTGAATTTAAATATTTTACTTTGTTATCAATATTTATTATAGTTTTATGTTAATTAGATAAAATGGTTTTGAAAAAAAAAATTCTGTAATGGTTTTATTTTATAGATATTATTAATTATGTAAATATAATTATTTATTTTTAATTATAGTGAAATTAGAAATATAAAATTTTTGGGTTTTTTTATATTTTTTTATATAAATGATTTATTTATAATGAATATTATTATTAGGATTATGGAAAGTTTATAATTTCTATTTTTTATTTTTATTTTTATTTTTTAATCTTGAGATATGGTGGAGACTAAATTTTACTCAAACTAAATAATATACATTTCATATATCTTTTTTTTTATGTTTTGATTTCTTTTTTATTACATTCTATTGTCAAACTCATCCTAAATCTAATAAAAATTCATGAGAAGCACAAGTTTAAGTTATCATATCTATATAATGCCAATATTATAAAAAGTTTTTAGAAAACTAAATTCATTTATTCATTCAAAAATTTATTTAAAAAAAAAAAACAATTTAACCACACATTTTATAACCAAATCAAACAAAAGCCAAAAAATTGAACTAACATTTATTTAAAAAAAAAAAAAAACAATTTAACCATACATTTTATTACCAAATCAAACAAAAACCAAAAAATTGAACAATATTTTAAAATCTTAATGTTACTTTATTTAATTATATATTCTATAAATTTGATATAAAAATTTAAATATTATTAAAAAAATATATAAATATTATTTTTTTTTACATTATACAAAATAAACATCAAATTTTAAAACAATTAAAGTGCAAACATGGCTTATAATGTGATAACTTAAAAATAATCACCTTATATATTTTTAAAAATAATAAAAAAAGAAAACAGAAAGAAGAAGAAAAAGAGAAAGCTTTCTTTCTCAAGTTATGAATAGGCCATGAGTTTTGTAACCGGGAATAATTGAAAATTGATACATTTTTTTTTTTGCCACTTTGACTATGTGACAATGTGAAAGCGAATTTTAAATATTGGAAAATGTACCTTAGAAATATGTCATAGTATTGTAACTAAAATTTCATACTTTATTTAATTTAAGTTGAAATTGTATTTATATATGGTAATATAAAAAATGTTATAATTAGCAATTGCATTAGATGTTATAACGGGAATGTTATAAATTGATAATACATGAAGAAAGAGCATATATAAAGACATATGTGATGTGTTACAATTTGAGTGAGAGAAATATTAATATTATTCAATAAAGTTTTCAAATCCGATGTTAAACTATCACATTTCTAAATATTAACATTGTAAAATCAAAGTAAAAATAGTAAATTTGAATTTCATATATATGCATTATATTACATATCAATTTAGTGCATATATCACATACGAATTAATGGATATTATGCTGAGTACATATCTTGAATAACATTGATATTCAAGTAATGATAATACTCACAGGTCTTCATTGTACACATGGTAATAACCTTATGAATAAATACGAGATTATTAATCATAAACTCTAATACAATGAACATGGCTTCCCGAGAGTTGGTGCGAGTAGGGTTATGGTTCCTTCTAAATGCTTTCCAGCCGTTGACATCTCCTCGGGAAGATCTCCTCATCGATGGTCCTCCATAATGCAAGTTCATCCGACGGCAATGTGTGAATCCTTATCTCCTTTGTCAGTTTCTTTGTGGAGGGCTTTCGGAATTTTACTTCCTATCTGGAAAAGTATTGATAAGATACTCTTATAGTTTTTCTAGGCTTCACCGTAGGTTTCTTACTACTCGAGTATGGTTGATTGAGAACGAGACTTACATCTTAGAATCTTGTCCAAGGGTTGCAAAATTATTCTTCTTCTAGCCTGCGGGTAATGTGAAAACTTCTTTTGGAAACACCTGGACTGAAAGTTTTGGCTATTAGTGTATATTGGCTTATCAGGGAAACTTGCCATGTTTCTCTTAGTTTGTACCTAGTTTTATTTCTGTTAGGGCATATACATTGTTCTAGACTCTACACAAAGAGGCCCTTGTGGCTATATTATTTTAAGGGC
This sequence comes from Pinus tabuliformis, assembly GCA_031772625.1. NCBI lineage: Eukaryota > Viridiplantae > Streptophyta > Pinopsida > Pinales > Pinaceae > Pinus > Pinus tabuliformis. The sequence goes on along the minus strand of CM062804.1, from coordinate 890,516,016 downwards.
AGGTCATGGTGCCACTGTTCCTGCTATTTGAGGTTCTGGGTATGCTGCTAGACATGGTTTTTGTAATTTTATGATGCAAATTGTTCCCTATCTGAACTTGTATTGAATATAAGATGGTAAATGATGTATCTCGAAATTCCCTACCAGATAAAGAGCTATGTCATGAATAATTTTTGTGCTTTGAATATATAACAGCTAATTGATTTGCATATAAAGAGGGGGTTGGTTTTCTACCATTGCACAAATCTATTTTTATCAGAGATACAAAATAGCCATCCAAGCTTGCTCCTTCTTTGTTCTTTTCTTAAAGAAAGCATTAGCCGACTTCTCCATTATATTTGCTTCGAATTGATTTATATGTTATGTTCTTGTCATTTTAGTTTTTATTTCTGCAAGCATATGGGGTTTCAACCCATGTCCCTACCTGCACCATACTTATTAGATTATAAATATTTAGTACTCTTTTTGAAGCACAGTCTTGATGTGTTTTTACCAGAATATCCCATTCTTATTTTGGTTTTAGAGTTCTGGGTTCGGATTTCCCCTAATTTCTAATTGGCAAACTTGTTATTTACAACATGTGACAGTTTGGAATTTTCCCTTTTTCTTACAGCAATTCTTCCATTTCTATTTCAGAATATTTCAAAAGCAATAGTTGGCTTCAAAATTTAATCTATTATTCATTGCTTGTATTTCCTTAGCAACGAAGTATTAAAAGTATTGAAGAACCTACTTTTGTTATTTTTGTAATAGTTTGTTTGTTTGTAATATTACTCATTTCCTTCTAGAACTATAATTCCTCTATTTTGGAAAGTTTCTTAACCGTTTTGGGAATTCTTATTTTCAGGTTCACTTCTTCCTTAAGGATCCTTTTTTCATTGTAACTCTAGAAGGAAGATTCTCCTAAAATAACTATGTTATTCTAATTAATAGATCTTACTGAGTTTTCTTTATGACTTACTAGTTTCTGTAGATAGCTAGCATGCAGATTATAAAATTCTATTGGTAGTCATTAGGCCTTTATTAAACCAATACGTTTAACCTTTTCCAAACAATATACATATTTCTATTTCAATAGTAAAAATAACCTTCAAGAAGTTATAAATACTTATCTGATTTTGTTAGTAATTATTGTCGACTATTTGAATCAAGATCGACTATAAGACACCGAATTTCCTCCCAACCTTGAGACCCACTTTCAATCATGATTCTCCCATTGATTTGTTACTCACATACAGTAAGACTAACAATCTTAATTTTTCACAACTATCTAGTCTTAATCAGACTTAGCTTATAAACCCTGGTTGACATATCAACATGGAATCCTCTGTTTCATTTCTTTCTTTTTTTTTCTTTTGTCTTATGTACCAATACCCTCTTGATCTCTTCCTTGAGAATAAATCTTCAAGGAAGTAGTTAGGGATATGTAATTTCCTACCCTAACTACCTGACATGTGATAGTTACATGATTTTCATCATCAAAACATTTGCCTCATGAATAACTTAATCAAAATAATAAATATATATACTTAAATAGTAATATCTAGTTTGTATAACTGCAATAATTAAACATTTACAATTATTTGGGACATCACATCTTCCCCCCTTAATATTAAACATCGTGCCGATGTTTCTCTGCTACAAATAGATATGGACAAGTCTCCCACATAACCTGTTTGTCCACCCATGTGGCCTCCTCTGCCCCAAAGTACTGGCATTGCACTTTAACTTGGGTGATAAACCGTCTCTACAACATTACTTCTTTCTGACTGAGTATAACTGAGGGTTCGACCAAGAACTCGGCTTCCAATGCGACCTATACATCTTACTAAGTGATTATATGGTTGGGATCATATATATACTTTTTTAACACAGAAACATGAAAATCATTATGCACACGTATGTGGCTAGGCAAAGCAAGCTAATAAGCCACAGGTACGATTCGGGCCAGGATTTGGAAAGGACTGCAAAATCGAGGTGCTAATTTAGCATACCCACCCCAATGCAGAGTACTCTTCTTGGCTTGTACATGAATGTAAACATGATCTCCGACTTGAAACACCCGAAAACTTCTCTTCTGGTCAGCAATTTTTTTCTATTGATCCTGTGCAGTCTTTAAATTGGAGTGCACTTTCTTAACCATGTGTTCCATCTCTTTTAACATGTCAAGACCCATCATTAACTTATCTTCAGACCACCCCAACTGGAGGGTGTCCTGCACCTGCGTCCGTATAATACTTCAAAGGGACTCATTTTCAAGATTGTATCGTAACTGTTGTTGTAGGAAAACTCCACCAAATGTATATAGTCCTCCCATTTAGAAGGCTATTGTATTACATAAGTCTGCAGAATATTCCACTATTTGATTCACCCGCTCAGTTTGCCCATCCATCTGAGGGTGATAGGCAGTGCTAAAATGTAGTTGTGTGCCTAAACCTCCAAATAATGTTTTCCAAAAAGTTGATGTAAATTTTACATCACGGTGGTAAATTATAACCCTTTGTATTTTGTATAGTCTAAAGATATTTTGCATGAATATGTTAGCAATTTCAACGACCTTAAAATTAGACTATACTGGTATAAAGTGAGCAAAGTTGCTCAACCTTTCTACTATCACCATTATTGGAACATTCTACTTTTTAGAATTAGGTAGGCCCGTAATAAAATCAATGGAAATAGTTTCCCGATTCCATTCCGGAATAGGCAATGGGTGGAGTAATCTGGCTAGGTACTTGTGTTCGGCTTTCACTTGTTGACATTCTAAAGACGATCCAATTATTTAGCCACCCCTTTCTTCATATCGGGTAGGAAATAGTCCTTTTTCAGTGTAGTGATTAATTTCTGATATCAGGATGGCCTGCACAAGGGATTTTATGGTATTCATCTAAAATTATTTTTTTAATATTTTTTTGGTTTGGAATGTACATTCTCCCTCTGTAAATCAACATACATTCTTGATTTACCTCATATCCCAGCTATTTTTTGTTGTCGTCTAGATTTTTAGCTTGCTACCATAATGTTTTATATTTAGGATCCTGTATTGCTGCTTCTTTAATCTACGCTTTAAAAGTGGTATACACCTCACTAAAAGAGACTTCATAAATGTAGTTTACTATTTGAATTAAGGCATATGCAACTCGGTTTTCTTTTCCTCTTAAGTGTTTGATGTCAAAATCGAATTCACTCAAGAAATCAACCCAACAGGCTTGCCTCGCATTCATAGTAGGCTTCTTGAAATAGTTAGTCAAAATATGATGATCTGTCATTAATAAAAACTTCTTATCCAATAAGTAATGTCACCACATTTTTAATGCATGGATTACTGCCGTTGGCTCCAAATCATATGTCGAATACTTTTGTTCATGCTCATTAAGTTTCGAGACTCATAAGCAATAACTCTGCCCTCTTGCATTAGCATGCTGCCAACTCCTTCCTTGTTGGCATCTGTACAAACAATGTATTCTTTATTTGGGTCGGCAATACTTATAATAGGTGCATCGTAAGCAAGTGCTTTAGCTGGTCAAAACTTTTTTGACAGTCTGTAGTCTAAATGAATTTGTTTCCTTTCTTTTGCAACGAGGTAATGGGGTATGCCACCCTGGAGAATCCTTCAACAAACCTCCTACAGTATCCAACGAGACCCATGAACAATCTTATATTAGCTACATTCTTTGGTACTGGCCATTCCATTATGGTTTTTATTTTCTCTAGGTCCATAGCAATCCCATCCTTGGTAATGATGTGTCCCAAATATTAAATTTGTTCCTTAAAGAAATCACATTTGTTGTACTTGGCGTAAAACTGATGCTCCCTCAAGGTTTGCAGGATTATTTTTAGGTGTTCTTTATGTTCTTCTATGTTCCGGGAATATATCAATATATCATCAATAAAGGTTAGCACAAACTTATCCAAATATTGAATAAAATGTTTCTCATTAGACACATAAAAGTCGCGGGAGCGTTAGTTAGCCCGAACAGTAACACAATGAACTCGTAATGCCCATAGAGAGTCCTAAAGGTTGTTTTGGATATATCTTCCTCCTTTATCCTAATTTGATGCTATCCTGAGCAAAGATCAATCTTCGAAAATATGGTTGCTCCCTTTACTTGGTCAAACAATTCATCAATATGAGGAAAAGGGTATTTATTCTTAACTATCAGCTTGTTTAGCTTTCGGTAATCCATACACATCCATAAGGTTCCATCTTTCTTTTTTACGAAAAGTACAGGAGCTCCCCAAGGTGAGACATTAGGGCCTATATAATTTTTATCAAGCAGTTCCTAAAACTACATTTTTAATTTAGTTAGTTCTGGTACGCTCATACAATAAGGGGCTCGGGATATTGGGGCAACCCCGGGGATCATCTCAATATTAAAGTTTATATTCCTCTTTGGAGGCAGTCCAGGAATCTCCTGGGGAAACACGTCTGAAAACTCCTATACCACAAGTATATTTTATAAAGTACCAGATTTTTCTATTGAATTGATATACCCCACCTGTATGACATAAATCTAACATCCCTTTCAAATACATTTTTCTAATTGAGAGGTTGTTACAGATCTTATTTTCAATGGTATTCGTGTACCCTAAATTTCTTGTCTCATACCCTCTTCATCCATGTAATTAATAGTTTTGTCTTTACAATTAATGAGGGACCAATGCTTCTCCAACTAGTCCATACCTATTAGGACATGATATGATCCTAACGGTAAGACATTCATAACTGTCATAATAGGTTGGCCTATTAGTTTCAGAGGGAAATTGCGTACTTTAGATAGCACCATTCTCTTTTCCCTTATGGCGAGTTGTACTAACCAAGGATTTTTAAATTTAACATATTATAAATGACATTTCTCAACCACTTTTTGGCTTATATAACTCAAAGTAGCTCCCAGATCAATCAAAATAGATACAGTTTGGTCGAAGATCTTACCTTCGTATTCCACCATTGTTGGTTGGTACTTCACCTGATGATCTTCGAGGGTAGCATTGATTTTAGGAATACTCCTCGCACCTTCTCCCACATTTGATGCTTCTTGAATCTGCACCACTTGATTTATTCCCTTGCAGTACGGACAGTTTTTAACATAATGTGGTCCTCCACATCCCCATCATTATACTGGGGGTCTAGTTGCTATTTCCACTTCAGTTTTTCCAGATTGTTCATTTGTTTTGGGCTCACTTGGAAATTTGAATCTGGGTTGATTTGTGTTCATATTTATGGTTGGTTGACCTTTATGGGGTCCTTTGTTTATAGCAGTCTTATTTCCTTTGTTGCCAGAGGAATACTTAATTCCTTTTTTATCAGACCACCTTTTTCCTCCATCATCCTTTAGTCTATTTTGCTGATAGAATATACGAGCCTTTCGTATAACTTCATCCATGGTCTTCGGGTTGTTAAATTCGAGACGTTCCTTCATAAATAGCGGCAAATTGTTGATAAATCTCTAAGAATTTTCTTTCTCTTCCTATATGTAGAGAACATATCGCAATAAGGAAGTGAATTTCATTATAAATTCATCTACAGACAACTAACCCAATCGAAGGTCATGAAACTCTTTTTTCTTCTCATCGTAAAATCTTCAGTTAAGTATTTTTCCTTAAAATACCTTTGAAACTTCTCCCAAGTTATGTTCTGCTCATTAACTCCACGTACTGTCTTCACCTCTTCCCACCACAAGGTGCATTTTACTTACAAATGATAGATGGCTAAGTGAGCCTTCAAATTATGGTCATATTCATACAACTGAAAATACTTTTATTCATGTTGATAAGCTAGGCTTCAGCAGCTTCCTCCTGTTCACCATCAAAGAGGGGAGGTTTGATTTTTTGGAACTCTCCTTGTAGTTCAATTTTCTGTCATTTTTTATTTTTGTGATCTGATACATTATCATATTCTTCCTCTTGATTCTCTTCACCCCCTTCCATTTCTGAGTTTTCATTTCTGAATTACTACTGTCTAGTCATGTTTCCATGTTCGGGACTGGGAATCAGTTACCGTTGATTTTGTCTGTCAGTCAAAATTTTCATGATTTTATCCTATTCTCGCATCATCATTTCCTTGTCTTCCCATAACCTAGCCATTTCTTCCTTTAGCTATTGTAGAGTTTCAAAAATGGTAGCATTGGTATTGCGTAGCTCCTCTCCCAATTGTACCCATACCTCGGGGTTGGCTTCTACACAGGATGTTGGTCCTGTTTTTGTCACAGGTCTATGTGGTGTGTCCAACCCTTCTCATGCTGGTTGCTTTCCCCTTTTAACCTTTGTGCACATCATAAATATTGTTATTCATTCGTTCCAAAGGTCTCAGTTTTGCAACCTGAGTACTCTGATACCACTTGTCACATATCTAAATATTAACATTGTAAAATCATATTAAAAAAAGTAAATTTGAATTTCATATATATGCATTATATTAAATACCAAGTTCGTGCCTTTCTCACATATGAATTAATGGCTTTTATGCCGAGTGCATATATTGAATAACATTGATATTGACATAATGTTAATATTCATTGGTCTTCATTGTACAGATGGTAATAAACTTATTAATAAATACAAGCTTATTAATACTAAACTCTAATACAACAAACTTGGCTTCTCGAGAGTTGGTGGGAGCAGGGTTTTGGGTTCTTCTAAATGCTTTCCAGCTGTTGACATCTCCTCAGGAATATCTCTTCATTGACGGTCCTCCGTAATGTAAGTTCATTCAACAGCAACATGTGAACCCTTATCTCCTTTGTTAGTTGCTTTGTTGAGTGTTTTCAGTATTTTACTTCCTGTCTCGTAGAGTATTCAAGTTTCGACCCAAGACTTCAAGTCTCACACAAGTTCGACCTTACCTCTCTGTGATATTGAAGTTGTTCCCACTGCATTGTTGAATCTCTACCATGACTATGTGTTTATCTGCTAGGTTCACAAAGGAGGTTCTGGTGTTTACCACTTCGAAGGAGTTTCCTTGTAGCCACAGCCCTGGCCAGGTACAAGGTTTAAGGTTTAATTTTAAGTATCCTAAGGTTATATATATTTTCCTGATGTTGTATTGATAAGATTCTCTTATGGTTTTGCTAGGTTTTGTCGGAGGTTTCTTACTGCTCGAGTATGGTTAATTGAGAACGAGACTTACCTCCAAGAATCCTGTCCAAGGATTGTAGACTTATTCTTCTTCTAGCCTCTAGGTAATGTGAAAACTTGTTTTAGAAACTCTTGGACTTAAATTTTCAGCTCTTAGTTGATATTAGCTTATCAGGCCAACTTGCTATGTTGCTCCTGGTTTTTACTTAGTTTTATTTCTATTAGGGCTTATATGTTTTTCTAGATTCTCCACAAAGAGGCCCATGTGGCTATATTTTTTAAAGTTTAGGTCATGGTGCCATTGTTCCTGCTATTTTAGGTTCTGAGTATGCGGTTAGACATGGCTTTTGTAATTTTCCGATGTAAATTTTTCCCTATCTGAACTTGTATCGAATATAAGATGGTAAATGTTGTATCTAGAAATTCCTTACTATATAAAGAGCTATGTCATGAATAATTTTTGTGCTTTGAATATATAATAGCTACTTGTTTTGCATATATAGAAGGGGTCGAGTTTCTACCCTTGCATAGATTATTTTTCTCAGAGATACAAAATACCCATCCAAGCTGACTCTTTCTTCTTTGTTCTTTTCTTAAAGAAAGCATTAGCCAACTTTTCCATTATATTTGCTTCGAATTTGTTTATATGTTTTGTTCTTGTTATTTTAGTTTTTATTTCTACAAGAATATAAGGTTTCGACCCGCATCCCTACATGGATCATACTTATTAGGCTATAAATCTTTGATACTCTTTTTGAAGCACAGTCTTGATGTGTTTTTACCCGAATGTCCCATGCTTATTTTGGTTTTAGAGTTCTGGGTTCATATTTCCCCTAAGTTGTAATTGGCAAACTTGTTATTTGCAACATGTGAGAGTTCCAATTTTTCCCTTTTTCTTAGGGAAATTCTTTGATTTCTAGTTCAAAATATTTCAAAAGGCATGGTTGGCTTTAGAATTTAATCTATTATTCATTCATTGTATCTCCTTAGCAACGAAGTATTAAAAGTATTGAAGAACCTACTTTTGTTATTTCTATAATAGTTTGTCTGTTTGTAATATTACTCATTTCTTTTGAGAACTATAATTCCTTTGTTTTGGAAAGTTTCTAAACAGTTCTGGGAATTCTTATTTTCAAGTTCACTACTTCCTTAAGGATGTTTATTTCATTGTAACCCTAGAAGGAAGATTCTCCTAAAATAACTTTACTATTCTAATTAGTAGATCTTGCTGAGTTTTCTTTATGACTTGCCAATTTCTGTAGATAGATAGCATGCAGATTATAAACTTCTATTGGTAGTCATTAGGCCTTTACTAAACCCGTAGATAGAGAGATAGAGAGATAGAGAAGGAGAGATGATGGGAGATAGATATATATATGGAGGAGGTAGAGATGTGCTTACACTAAAATTAATGCACACTATTAATCTAATTACTTTGAAATTAATGTACATCATACATAGTATTGCATCAAATAAAAAATCAACATCTACACTAAAATCAATGCATATAGTGAAAACAATCACATAGGATTAGAAATCAAGATATATATTGAAATCAAAGCATCTAGTGCAACAAATCAAGTAGGATTAGAAATCAATATCTACACTAAAACCAATGCATCTAATGTAAGCAATCAAGTATGTCATTAGAAATCAACATCTACACTAAAATCAATGCATATAGTGCAAGTGATCAAATAATATTAGAAATAAATATCTACACTAAAACCAATGCATATTGTGCAAGCAATCAAATAGGAGTAGAAAACAACATTGACGCTAAAATTAATGTATCTAGTGTAAGGTATTAAATGGAATTATAAATCAACATCTACACTGAAATCAATGCATATAGTGCATGTGATTAAATAGGATTACAAATCAACAACTACATTGAAATCAATACATCTATTTTAGTGAAAATATAAAATATTCATGACTTTCTAGATCTAACTTCTATGTTTTTATTTGCCTCTATGAGACACTTTCTTCTTCCTTCTCTCTCCACCTTCCATTCTATGTCTATCTCCCTCCCCCTCTCCTTCTCTCTCTTCCCCTCCCTCTCTCCCCCATCTCACTCTATCTGCCTCTCCCTTACTTTCTTTATCTTTCTCTTCTTTCCTCTCTCCCCCTACCATCTATATTTATACCTCCCTCCATCTTTCCTTATTTGTCTCTCTATGTCAACCCCGTAAACATATGTCATGCTCTCTCTCTCTCTCTCTCCCCCCATATCTATCTATATATCTATCTATCTCTCCCTCTTCCCTCCCCTCTCTATCTCCCCCCCCCCCCCCCGCTCTCTCTCTCTCTCTCTCTCTCTCTCTCTCTCTCTCTCTCTCTATATATATATATATATATATATATATATCCATCTTCCTCCCTCCCTCTCTTTGCCTCTCCCTTATACCCCTTCCCCCACCCCATCCATATCTATATCTCCCCTTGTCTCTCCTTCTCACCCCCAAAACATACACACTCTATCTCCATATCTATCTATCTCTCTCTCTCTCTCTCTCTCTCTCTCTCACACACACACACACACACACAGACTCCCCATCTCTTCCTTGCCACTCCCTCTCCACCTTTCTCTCTCTGTCTTTCTTCCCTTTCCAACTCCATCTCTCTCCCCCCTTTCTCTCCTCTCTCTCAACTCCTCTCTCTTTTTCCTTCCTCTCCCTTCCCTTCTCTCCTACCTGCCTCTATCTCTCCCCACATCATACACACACTCTTTCTCCAGCCTCCAACTCTGTCACTATCTCCCTCCCTCTCTCCTTCACTCTCTCCCCCTCTCCCCCCCCATCCATATCTATGTTTCCATGTCTCTCTCTTCCCCTTCTTTCGGTATCTTCATCCTCTCATATTCTCTCGCTTCCCCATCTCCTCTCTCCCTCATTCCATCTTCATCACTCCCTTGTCACTCCCTCTCTTTCCCCCTCCAAATCTATCTCTCTCCCTACCTCTCTCCCCCTCCTCTCTCTTTTCCTTCCTCTCTCTCACCATGTCTCTCACCTATATGTCTCTCTCCCACATTGTATTCTCACTCTCTTTCTTAAATATGATCCCATTGTATTGTATTTAAGAAAATATCTAAAATAATAAAAAAAAACATAATTTGTTGTAAAACATTAAACATATATTTTGGATCAATTATGTTAAATAAAATACAATTAAAATCCCATGGTATTGGACCATGGCATTATAACAATTCAAAGCCTAGATCCATAGCATAATAATCAAATGTCTAGATGGCCCATGGTACTGTAAAGAAACCTACTTAGAAGTTTATAATATCCATGGTAAATATTCATGATTAGAAATCATGTCATATAGTAAATATTAAGTTTTTATCCACTTATTAATTAAATTTATAAATGGAACACATCTATATTAATTGTTACATATATATTGATTACATAAAATATGATACTACAATATTATATGTTACCCAATATTTATAACCACCCCACAAGGCATGGGGATAAATAGTAATTAAAATGTAATATCATTAAATTTTACCTAATATTTCAGGTCACAACCCACCCTAAATATTACATTCTACTCACCTCCATTATATTGAGTTTACCTTCCTACAATCGAAAACTTCAAGGCAACAAAATATAAATTTACCTAATTATTATTATTATAGAATTTACACAATGAATGCCACGAAATATAAATTTAATAACCTACAAAAATCAAACAATAGAAAAAATTTACCTGGTTATTATTACACAATATGCCCAATTGAATATTCCACTTCCTTTACCTAATTTTCATTGTTATTCGATGAATAAGCTAATCAATATCTTTTTAAATTGTATATATATATATATATATATATCGTTTTGAAAATTGAGTTTTTTAAAGTAACGTTACACATCAGCATATACACTATATATTAGCCGACACATATATGTATTTTAATCTTTTTTAATGTAACATTACATGACAACATCTCCCTTATATACTGGGCTGTAGAGGTTCTCGGTACAATAAATGCATGTGATATATTATACACTAATTTTATTTATCATGATTTATAAATAAATGTGTGTGATATATTTTACACTAATTCTAGCTTTTCCAAAAATAGAGGAATTGATTTAATTAAAGTAGTTTTTATAATATAGTTTAAATATAATTTAAGTTGCTTTTGATTTGAATTTTGGAATTTATTTAAGATTATTATTTTTTATATTTATGAGTATGTGGTAAATGATATTTTGTTAATTTTTTATTTTTTTTATTAAAGTAGTAAAAACTATGTTAGAAGCTAGAGTTTTATTTTTGTGGTAAAATAAAATGTAGCAAATTTTAAAATGATTTAATTATTAGTTTAATATATATATATATATTTTAATATATATATCTATATATATATATATATAGAGAGAGAGAGAGAGAGAGAGAGAGAGAGAACTAAAAAATCAACTAATTTTCCCCGATGGGGGTGATGAATATTGAGGCTTGTTAGACGCGTGTGTAATGAATATGTACATTCAACAGATGGTAAGGAGGAGAGATACGCTGTACTCCCACTATGTATGGTGTACGACGGGTTTAATGGGGTTGTGTGTGAAGTATCATTCATTCTCTTTGGGATTATGTGCTAGAAAGGTAAGTGGGTGTATGGCACTCGTCAAGGTTCAGAATGATCTATTGTTGTGGTAATATGGTGGATGGAAGATTGTGGTTCAAGAACTATTAGTTTTTCTAGCTTCTCTGGCCTTTGATTCATCTGGGAGTGGTGGAGATTTCACCATCATCACCTACCGCAAATGTTTGACAAAAGAATTACGTTCTTCTCCCATAGTTTGTTTCTTGCTTCTGTCAGTGGCTTAAGAGAATTATCCATGTTAATTTGGTCAACCTTACTGCCTACTCCTATGCTGCTTGCTAGCTTTCTCCCTGAGTGTTATTTGTGTTTGGGATGGTGTCGGGGTCTCCTGTCCATCAGATATCTTTTGGGTCTTCCTCTCTTTGTGATTTTTCCTTGTATTCTTGAGACCCACCAGTGGATGAGAAAATTTTGGCTCAATCGTGGATGGGTGGTCTGGAGGCAACTATTGTGGCTGGTAATCGGCTTGGGTTCATATCTTATGTATTTTTGCTCTGGTGTTAAGTCCTTATGTCTACATCTTTGTTCCCAGGTGCTTTCATTGGTAGGGAAGAAGAAAATGTCTCAGTTTGGTTGGTATGTTTCTTATCTATTGGTTTTCTTGCAACTTTATGGGTTGGAGAGTGGTGGTTTTCACTTTTTAGGAGTAGGCATCTGTTGGATAATGTAGGGTTGACATTTTCCCCTCTGCGACTCACGACTTGTCGGGAGGTGTTTTTGTTCGTTGTTGGTCCTGCCTTAGAGGTGTATCCATGGGCCCTCACCATGCGACCTATGTCATGTAACTCTGGCCCCCACCGCAAGTAAAGGGGAGCTTCAACCATCCAAGGATGACGTAGTAATGAGTCAAAGGTGGTGCTGGAGGGCCAGGCTGTTGAGCGTCCAAAGCAGGGTGGTCGATATGCTAGGGGTGTGATCCATGTGATGTCAAGAAGGCGTGGAGACAGAGGTGGTGCAAGAGTAGTGCGGGGTGGTCATGGAGCTGGTGGTGGAAAGAAAGATAGAGCGGAATGTGGGGATGGAGTAGGTGTGCGAGATTAGAATCATTGGTCGAGGCAGGCAGGTGTTGCTGGTAGGCAGAGTCACCCCGATGCCTGTCGTGACTTGCTCTGGTCTGTGTTGGATCACCTGGAAGATTACGATAGGACCAAAAATGAAGAGAACAAGGTTTTCATCGCTACACTAAATCAATTGAATTACTTTCAGTGCCATGTCAGAGAAAATATTGTGGTGGTCTGGCGTGGTCAAAATTTGCTAACTGGAAAGGTGGAGAAGCTAGAAACGCGGTTGGCTCACTTTGAGCAGCATGTGCAATGCACCCATCATCCCCATCCTCCTCCAGGGATTGGGGCATACAACCCAATGTCAATTAATTTTGATGATTGAGCATGGTCACTGATGTACTTCTGGTTCTATTTGTCTTTTGATTCTTTTCATGTGTCAAGCTTTTGACTATTCCTTTAGTTTTTCTATTGTTTCTTTGTCATATGGTGCTAGCTTTAGTCAACAAACTCGGTCGGGGTAAGACTACTTGCATTCTGATATCTATGTACTTTTCTTTTGATGAATAAATAGAACCTTGATTTGCAAGAAATATTTTTTTTTTAACTAATTTAAGTAATATATTTTTAACATAAAATTATTCCTTATAATTTAAATATTAATAAAAAATTAATAGTAAAATACCAAAATAAATATGATTGTAAAATTGGCAAGTATATAATATATATATATATATATATATATATATATATATATATATATATATATATATATATATATAGATATAGATATAGATACAAATTTGGTAAATAATCTAAGTATACATATTGAATACATTTAGGATAATTGTTTGAATGTATATATTGAATAAGCTTCTTACGAAAACTGATAAATCTTAAATTTTTGACTTAGTATCTAATTAAAAACATATAATAAATTGAAATTCAACATGAAAAAATTAATTTCTTCATTTTCTATGGGAAGAAATTATGCTAAACAAGTTGTAAAAATATTTTATAATTATAAAATTGATTTAAAAAAACAACAATTTAAAGTGTAATTAATTCTATTATGGTTCACTCAGGTGTAATTCACTTATAAAAATCATTCTATGTAAAATATTATGAGGTTCTTGTTTCAATCCCTATGATTTAACTATGTGGTTAAAGTGGTAGTAGATGGAATCCACTCCACTTCACATGAGTAAGAGACCACCCTAATCCCTGATTCCATTAATACAAAAATAAAATCCTATTATGAAATATTTCCATATGCTAGAAGGAAATTAAATAGTATATGAGTGAAATGCCTCAAGAGAGAAAAAAAATGAACTTAAATTTGGTTTATGCCTTATACAAATTCAATTCATCTTGATCCTTCGTAGAACCTTAGTTAAAATGGATATATGTTGGTTAATTTACATTGTAGTGATATGCTACATTCAATTAATATTGCATTTTTCTTTTTCTCACAAAAAAATGTATTAACATTTATTGAATTAAAATTTATCCTAGATATACCTATAAATTGGTTGGCACAATTGTGAAGCATATATTCACAATGTTTCCCTACCACACTAAGATGCTTCTTTGATTCTTATATTGGGATCTTGTAACATTTTACACCAACACTTTGCACATCATTGCCCATCAAATGTTTTATTCGACTTTCCAACTTAGTAGGAAGGATACACCAAAGAGAATAGTACTTTTGTGCATTCAAAGTTTCCTTCGAATGGCTAATTTGCAATGTTTAATTATAGTCTCCCTAGAGAGATACATTCCAAAACATAATACCGTGAAAATAGCCACTTCTAATTTCAATCTTGTATATGAGCTTTAACATCTACTATTTGAGGAAATATAAACCCACTAGATGGTTCAAGATAAAAGGATTACCAGTGGTTCAATTTATTATCATCAACTACTATGGATGGAACTAGTTAATATTGTGACTAAAGATGAGAGAAAAGATTTTTTGACATAGGGGATTATTGGGATGAGCATATGGTCATGGCAATTTTAATTTTACTTTATAAATATGTCAATATGTTTCCACATACTTTTGTTGAGATGAGAAGTTTGTTTGGGAAACTTGTTAAAATGAATGTTGAACTAAATTCATATGCACAATAAAAAAATAAAAAATATTGTATAGAATGAAACCACAATACAAGGAACGATTGAAATAACATATTGATAAGATGTTACACATGGGGTTTATCTTCCAAGTGGACGAGTCTAATTAGTTTGGTCTAATGATGATACAAGTAAAACAAATAGTTCGAACCCAAATATATGAAACTTTTAGGGACCGAAAGAGGTATTTGTGCATGACCCATTTCCAACTCCATTTAATGATGAAATCTTGGAAAGGGGGTATCAAATGAAGCATTCTCATTTACATATGACTTCACATCTTAGCACTAGATTTTTATAGTATAGGAGGATAATATTAAATTAGATTTGTTACCAAGCGGAGGTCATACACTTATAACGATAATCCCTTTGATTTAAAGATTCCACTATGGTTTTTTCCAAGGTGGTAGTTGTGGTATTATAAAAATATATTCACAATTTTATCGAGGTTATTGGACAATGAGACAAAATACAACTTGCTAAAGAATCATGCTAGCAAGTTTTGACTTAGGTTGAATAGGTATCAATAGATGTAATTGCCACTAAAATCAAGAAGTGCATAGTTTTGATACTTTTAGTGTTTTATTGAATCATGTGGCATGTAAGGAAGTCTTGTTGGTTAACCTTTTTGATATTGGAAAAAAATTAAACTTGATTGTTCATGGGATTGCACTATCAATACAATCCACTTTGGGACATACCAAGTACTACCAATAGTTCATCCAAGACTACATAGAATTGATCACACTAATGGAGGAATTTTTTCATAAGGGGGGTTCGATTTCTCTAAACAACACATCATGAGGAAAGGTTCATGACATTGAAGCAATGGTGATAACTGTGTCCAACCTATAATTCGCAAACTAGGGTAGGATATTTCATAGAGATGCTGATAGCATGACACTAGGAAATGTTTCGGAACAAAGATAAGGAACACTCTATCACCCAATTTACTTTTCAAGAATGAAATTATCACATTCTAAGAATAATCACATTACTATGGAATGAGAAGTGTTAGGCACGGTGTATGTCATATAGAAATTTTTAAAATGTTTACTTGGATGTGCATTTAATATTTTCATAAATAACTCTCTGTTGAATTATTTCATCAACTAGTGAATACTAGATGTCTAGATCTATTATTGGTTGTTACAATTTCAAGACTTTAATTTTGAAGTGTTTATGAAGCTAAGAAACAAAATTGATGGGCCCATCATATTTCCTCAGTAGGACATGGTGAATCTTTGGGACAAGTGATGAATTATCTTATGTTGATTTATTTCACATGGAGGTCATTCCATACTTCTTTATGGAGATCACTAAATTCCTCAATTTATTTTTGCTCTGGAGGCTTATGATCGATGTAAGTCTAGCTAGATAATGTACACATGAAACTCTATCAATTAATCATAGGATGATTTTATACACCAGTAATAGGTAGAATTCTACAAATATGTGTAATGGATCATGGGTTCTTGATTAATAGTTAAAAATCCCACTATGGCCAAGACATATGGGCACTATGGAGGTGTTGTCGTTGTGACAACAACCCTCCTATTTTTTTCCTACATCAATTTTGGAGCCTACAATAATTTTCGTTTCAAGCTCCCTTGAGTCGTCATGTTGTTTGATTTGTTATCCATGTATTTTCTCCTAGTGTCGCATCCTCCTAAGTCATTGTTTCCTAAGCGTCATCACTTAAACATTATAACTGATTAGTTAATTAGTCCATGGTTAGGTGAACTCATGATCTTCCTTGACTTATAAACTTTCCTTTTCACCATGCGCACACTCAAAAAACACTTAAGAGCATGAAAACGCAAACAAAAACAAGAAAAATCAATGAGAAAAGCGAAAGTGCACTCCAAGTTGGTGAATACATGCGCTCAACTTGAGCTCACTCTTTTAGGTTGAAGAAGTGCACCCTCCTTGAGCACACTCCTTTGTGATGAAGACATGTGCCCTTCCTGGATGCATGCATGTGCCATATTGTTGCATGTGTGTACACTCTTAGAAAATTATAGCCCACTTATATTCTCTTAACTAATCCTTTCATGCGATGACAAGTGGCGCTCATGCATGAATAAATTGCATATGTAAACTTATTTAAATCAAATCAGTTAATCATTCTTCTCACATAGTCATTCCATTGAGTTGGGTGCACAGATGTGAATCAAGAGTCTCTTCATCAACCAGTGAAGCAAGTAAATTTTTCATGTCAAATCTCTTCATTTCCTTTCATGATTTGACTACCATTCTTGCTTTTCTTACTATCAATCCTTTTTTTTAATTTGTTTGCTGGAATTTATGCTGAATCTTCATGTTGCAAATATTAATCTGTTGTTGCATGTAGAATCACTTCACATTATTCAAACCTTTCATATTCCACCTTGGATGTGACAACAACTATAAAGCCTTGCAGATCTTTCTTTTCCTCATCTTATCATCAAATATTATTGCTCAAACTTTTTTCTAAGCTTCAAATAGGTAGAGAACACTTCTTGAGCTTGAAGCCTAATCAGATCGAAAATTGTGCCCTATTTGATCGAGTTTTCCTCTTGAGCACACTTCTTGGACACGAAGAATTTCACCCTCTTGAGTGCATGAGTGCACCACAAAGACATGAAGCATATTCCTTCATCCCTTCGGCATGTGATATTGCTCCTTGCTTTTCCTCCAGCATCGACCGCATTTTGAAGGTGCAAAGACTTTTTAACCTCTCACTTCATCCCTTTGGAGTGTAAAAGTCCGCCCTCCATATCTCCTTGAGCGCATGGGCACATAGGGAAGACCTTAAGACCCAACATTCCATCCCTTTGACCCTTCACAGTGTGCCAGTGTACCATAGGTGTTCTCCTTGAGTGCATGACCGCACTGTAAAACCCTAAATGACCTTATATGTTCCTTCATGCTTTGAAAGTGTGCCCTCCTATTTTTCATGCTCATTTAGTCATGCATGCAAGTTATTTTACACTTTCATTCATATTTTTTCATGTTCAATCATCTATGATGGCTCTTTAGACACGATTTACAAGTATTGTTACATAAGTAGGTTGTTTTGAGCTAATATTGTCACTATGAGTGTGTTTCCCTAAACATGTGTTTGTGCTACAAGTATTGCCACACTGTAGTCACATGTTGGAGCCATGTTGCCTCATAAAGTGGCCTCCAGAGAACTTTCAAAAGCAATCACTAATTAACCTATGGAAGTTACAAAGACAAATATCCCCATATATGTAGATGCACAATGCTTATTGATAAGGATACAAAGGTCACATGGAGCAAGATATACAACACATTCATGCAGGAAAGTTTTGTGAGGACTTAGAAGATTTTCATGCATACATTAACATTAAGAAGTCCAAGATGCATAGGATCACATGCATATTCCAAGTCATGCCATGTGAAAATGTGCTTGAATGGATCATTATGTTATCTCCTAGATTGACCTCAGGCTGAAGGAAGGCAATTCTAGGGTAACCACAAACCAAGCTTAACCTGGTAGCTAGCCCTACCAAGTCGGGAGAGGGCTCTCTCCTAATGAATCTTAGTTGGGATGACTAGATTAGGTAAATATTTTAGGCTAGGTATAGTAGCTTCAAAATATTTTGATTGAATTTGTTGGTTTTTTTTTTGGTTGGATCAGATGGAGCTAGGCAATTTAGGTCTAGGAAATTAGGTTAGAATGCAGGGTGTTCTATGGGGCAAGGTAAGTATAGACTTTAGCACTTGAAATTAAGTGAGGTGAGGTGTTTAAGACTGGTGAGGAGCTGAGGAGAGCATGTAGCAATCATGTATACTTCTCAAACAGCAAAAACCATAGAATACTGAATTATTTCCCACGGTAGAGCACTGCCAACGATGAATTCTACCTATTTATCTTGATACCATTCAGTTAGAAGCAGTGAAATAGATGATGGAATACATAAAAACATGTAAAGAACTGATATCAAAAGAATAAACTATGCAAAAACACCATAGCACAGGGATCGCATAAAAATAGCTACAAATCCTATTAATATCCTTACCAAACTACTTACAATGATGTACAATCAAGTTCAGAGCATCCAAATGAATCCAACCCTTGCAAATGAGAAAGAAAATACATCATATAGACATTGGAATCCTTCATCCTAACAATAAGGGGTCGAAACCATGAGAATAGGAGTTGTTTCAACCATTTCCAAACAAGGACCAGGAATCTAGGCACTCAAACAACTTGCCTCTAAAAGTAGGGAAACTGATTCATTTGCCTCAAAACCACTTCTAACTAATGAATCTACTCTTTAACACTATTTTACCATTACATTTACATTTCATGTCATCAATTACATCAGTGAAATCATCCATGAGGAGAGAGAAGTCAAATTCACAGTCAAAATAGGTAAATTTGAGTTTCCTGAGCAAAATGGTCCTAAGTAAAGCGCCACTGGTCCTAAGCGTAGCGCCACTTTCCACCTGATTTTTGAGGTCTTCCCATTAGCCAAATTGAGCCCATGATATCTCATTGGAAAGGTATTCAAGTGTAGTTTCTGAAACACCTAGAGTTTTGGAATTTGGAGGTCATTTGCCCCCTCAAAACTTGAATATCCCAAGACTGCTTCTGTGTGTCCAAAAAGAGGCATAGAGGTCATTTTTTGGTGGTTTTTGGACCTTTTGGTGGACCATATCTGCTCCAAAACTTCCAAAAATTTCCAGGGTGCATGTCCTCATCATGCTGAATCCAAAAATGTCAACATTTTCTCCAATGGATGCCCCAGGAAGAAGCGCAGCGCCACTGGGCAAAATTTATGTGTTATAAATTTCAAAATTTCAAAAATGCAAAAACCTTTCAAAATCTGCCCAAATTTGGCATGGAACACCACCATCAACTACTTTGATGCGCTAGGGAGGCTTCAACCAACATTTTTAATCTATCTTGCTTCTTTTTTCCTTCCAAATCTCTCCTTAGCCTAGCCTTCAATTTTCTGATCCTCATGTTACAAATTTTGTTGCGGGTCATGTAATGGTATGCCATATGTCAGGGCATTTTATTATCCTTGTTGGCCTTCTCAATAAGTCTTTCAAGATGTATGTTGACCCTCTCAATCCAATCTTCCCTATCATTTTCAATCTCCTACTCAATAGGAGTCAATGGGAAATGAGCCTCTTTGACAATTTGCCTATTTTCTTTGACTATTTCCAACTCCATCAGGACTTGTTTGTCACTCAACTATTTGTTTTCCTGTTCCAAGTATTTGATGATGAACTTGGCTCTCTCTAAGCTGTCTGCCAAAGCTTGTATTTGAACTTCACTTTCCTTTATGATGATGTCCTTGACAGTTTCTTGATCCTGAGCCTCCAATTCAATGATATTAACTCCCTGATGAGTATGGCACTATTATGGCTCCTCATGCTCAATCAAGTCAAAATCTCTTTCCTCCTCATCACCAAAATCTTCCTCCCACATTTTTTCTTTTTCTTTGCTCAACTGCTCAACCTATACCTATTTTTTCGAAGTAGAAGGCAAAGCCCCTTCCACACCTTGTGGAGCTAACATTTGCTTGTGGATTGAAGAAGAAGGAAAGGTCCCTTCCACATCCCGTTGAGGAAACACTTGCCTAGAAACTGCAAAAAAATTTCTTGTGCCTCTGTAATATGTCAAGAAAACTGGCATCTCAACATTTTTTGTTTCCGTGACCTCTTTCCTTGCTTCCCCATGGCTAGAAGGCCCACCTTATTCTTGATGTACTAGTGATGGGATCTGTGGATCTTTGAACATCTCATGAGCAATGAAAGTCTCCCAAGGAATGTTAAGAAGACTGAGATGGTGAAGAAAAATGATTTTGATTAAGGAGTAATGATAGATGTTGTTCAACTAGTAAGGGTATGGCTTCTTCTACACAAGGTAAGCTATTTTGTCAATGTTTTTAAACAAGAATTATGGGAGATTCATCATCTTTACCCTGGTGAAGTGCACAAGGATTCTGATATGGTAAGCATACAACCGGGAGAATCTGCCTTGACAAGTGAAATATCTGATGATAATCCTCATCAAAGGAACATACCTAATCTCCAAAAATTTAAAGGGAAAAAACCTCTAAACCTGTTTCCTATACTGAGCCTTGATGTAAGGTTCATAGTAATTCTCATCAAGGTCCTGACCCTTGTACCATTTCTCACCCACATTGGGGATTCTAGTGGCCTTTGAAATGACAGCTGTTGATATTTTGAAGGTTACTTCGGCAAGTGTCACCTCGTGGTTATGTAAATGAGCCACAAAAATTCTAGCCAACTCATGGTGAAACTGAGCTCTTTCCACTAGTTCATATAATTCTAAACATTCTTGGTGTCTGAAACAAGAGACTACAATTGGGCAAGCCTGTAATTCTCTTAAACTAGTGGGTTCTTCTCTTAATATTTTCCTCCCTTGTGAGGTTTTCTCTACCTATGCCTCTCTACAGAACTGTCATTGACTGTCTCCTCCTCATACTCAAAATCACTACCTCTGTCCATGATTTAGTTGACTCTCTTAGTTTGCACAGTTTAACAATGTATGGGATGGATGGTATGTGCAATGGTTTGGAGAAATGGATGTAAATGAAGCTATGGGAAAAACATGTGAGGGAAAGGGTTTAGGGAGTAATAAATGGATGGTAGAAGGGGATAATAGTGATGGGGATCAGGGTTTTAGTTTATGAGGTGAGTGGTAGGAAGAATGAAGAACTAGGGTTTTATAGTGGAGATTAGGGTTTTCATTTAAGAGAGCAAAACCATAAAATTCTTGACATATGCAAACTAAGTAGCAAGAGGAGAAGTGGTACTTACTTGCCAAATGTTAAAGAGGAAATTTAGGAGAAATTAGAAGCTGGGAGCATTTTTGGGCTTGGCTAGCCTAAGTGCAGCGCCACAACCCAGGAGCGCAATGCCACCCTAGGAGCGCAGTGCCCGTTATATTTTGCACTGTGAAATTGGCCTCTAAGCACAGTGCCTTTTCCTCTAAGCATAGTGCCACTCCTGTTTTGCTCAAGAACGCTTAGAAAATCAATTTTTCTTCCCTCCTTGGCTCTTTTGATTTGCAAAATGACATAATGGCATGAAAATAGAAGAGAATGAGTTTATATATGAACTTCCCTTTTTAATTTTTGCTTTTAGAAAAACCCCTTTTGTAATGTCTCTTTGTCCTTTTAAATGCTTTGTTTTTCAGGTTTATTCTCTTTTGCTCTTGCAAGTTTACTGATGCTCTAGATAACTTGATTTTTTGCAGTGGCAGATGCTTGGAAACATCACAAGCTTAGCAGCAGTTGGGAACAAATATTACATATGAAAAAGATAAAATTCCATCATGAATAAAGATAAAAACAAAATACCCTATTTTCACCTCAAAACAAGTTTTGAGGTGAGAACTACATTAGGCTCTCAAACTGATAAATTATGACTTTACCAATCAATATTGGCCTCCTCATGTCCTTGTTGATCATTATTGGCATGTAATAACTAGATTTGACCATGATAAAACCCTAAAACCTAATGACACCAAACCCTAAGACCTAATGAAATAAACTGCAGAGTAAATCATGAGCCATGACTGAAATATGAAAGAGGATCAGCAAGTACAGATCATGAGGAGAAAAACTAGAAGTAAACCCTACCATAAGTGAATGCATGACCTAATCGAATGCAAACTCATCAGTATGGGACTCCTACTATGAAATGCAAAAGAGAAGATTTTTATCACTGAAGGCAGTGTGAAGACACTAACACTAACACATTACACATATGGATGACTCTCAGCTTGTGTTGTGTAGTGAGTCAACTCACCACCTATTTTGGTGAAGATATGCAAACATATTATAAGATGCTCAAGCCAAATGAATATGAAAATAAAAAAGTTTACAAGAGATGGGAAACCCTCGACACTAGTCGAATTATCAAATCATGGTCATCGAGAGCCTACAAAGTTTGGCCATCCCCCATCCATAGTATATCTAAAAAATATTCTGAGAGATGTATATCCATACTTAATAGCCATGTATTTTCGATTGTACGGGCACAAGAACCTTGAGGTGTTTGAAGATAAATGGATATACATGCTCAATATAATGTTGACCTGTGGTACAACTTTCAATTAGGTTTATATATTGTCATATGAGTTGTAGCGTCAGGTGGGGAAATAAAAAGAATCTTTACAGGTGAACCAGGCACCAAAATTCTACATGTTTGCATTTCCCTTTGATGGAATCTGTGCACAGTATGCATTCCTAGGAATGAACTGGAACTAGACCCCTGAGGAGAAGTTCCCTATTTACTTCCATTGCAAATTGTTATCAGAAGAAATATTTAGAGTCGTATATTGGATGAACACTTCTTTGCAGTTATCTTTCATATGATATTATTAGATATCCCCTCATCTTATGATATGATATTTAACCAATAAGGCTATCACGCAAGAAGTTGCAAATCAATTGGAAAAGGGATTGTCGAGAATTCTACACAGGATGAATAAATCCCCTTGGACTATCTTTCTATTGAGGATGAGACAATATGAGTTAAATAGCCACAATGCAATAGTAGCAGAGATAAGGGATATGGACCATGTACACTTCGTTACTAAAGACTTCCATTGATATGATCCACGGTGAATTGTCAAGCAACATCGTCAAAGGATCGGTCACAATACTAGGTACTCATCGATGTCCACAATAGAAGATGAGAAGATAAGAACTAGTACAATGCTAACATGAAGACACATCCAAAAATTGAGCCCATCTCACCCCAAGATCCACCAGCTCAAGACTTGCAAGTGCAGGAGGAGGAGGAGATAACACCTTAAGCAAAGAAAGTAGCTCCTAAGAAATGGATCTAGTATTCCTTGACAAGCGAGAGCAATAAGAAATGGAAAGTCGATCTTTTAAAATTAAGACTTATTCAACTAGAGAAGGAGAGGAGAGAAGCATAAGAAGAAGAGAAAAAGAGTCGGTAAGATGATTTGTTGGAGAAGCAACAAGAAAAAGAATAAGAGAAGAGAAGGATAGAAGAGAAACAACAAAGGAAATCCTAGGAGGAAAAATAAACGCATAGATTACAAGAAGAATAGTTCACTTAAGAATCAGAAGAGGAATGATTCAAGGAAGAAGATACCATCCAAATAGTGGAGGAAGAACCAGATACTCCAAGAGAACAACTTCTCATAGGTGGTCATCTTCCATTTGGAGAGATGGGGATCACATCTCCACCAATAAACAAAGTCATGGATGTTAGCATACATTGTAACATTTGGTCATCGTAAGAAGAGGATCATGAAATAGAGGTAGAAATATTTCCCAAAGGATCATTAGAATCTAGTCTCAGTCTTTATAGAGAAGATGATAATAGCCAACACCATAAGGAATCCTAGGGAATTCATGGCAACAAACGTTGCCTTTGCTACAATAACATATGATAACTCTAAGTACTTATTAAATGAGGATGTCAGGCTGAGAAGGGAACTTGTTGTGGTGAAGAAAAATGTGAAACATCTTATGGCATAGAGTCAATGGTTGTCATCGTAGAACTTCAGCACAACAAAATGGTATTCATCCATGCAAGAAGGGTTGGCGCCAATGGAGGACACCATGTCGTGGCTATATGATGAGATGATACTTATACATTAGGTTGTGGCTCCTCTTGTCGGCATTCATAAGAACACATAGAGAGGTGAAACTACCGAAGATAACAAAAAAAGTAGTTGACCAGATGCAGGAGTGGGCCGCCAAATATCTTGATGCTCTCCAACATTTGGAAAAGAAGGATAAGATTTCTCCATAGATAGACATAGTTTAGTTGAGACTCCACCTATAAAACTACTCGCATCTTGGTGCACAGTAGGTTATTACTATGTCTACATATAATCGAGTGCATAATTATCTTGAGTCTCTAAGACAAAAACATGGGATGCTCGTCATCAGATCACTTGAAGCAATCTCAGGTACACAGGTCATCTTCCTGGAGATTAAGGAATATATTAAACAAATCAAACAAGAAACATAACAAGAAGGCTTGGAGGTTACCAAGGACATCATTCTATAGTATTCCATCGCATTGGTCAAAGGTCATATGAAGCTCTCATGGATGTGGAATAATGTACACTCAAAATCCAACAACAAACTGATGAAGGCACTAGAGATGAAGATGCGGTACAAAGGGGACTTGCCAATTCAAGTTGAAGTTATCACAAAGGAGTTTAGGGTATTTCACATCTACATTAAAAGTGAAATCCATGAGGAAGAAAATGATTTATCCATTTGATGAGTCTTTGTCCCATTGTCAATTTTGTCTTATTAAGCCACCATCTCATTTGTAAATTTTCTTATGTAATAAATGTTATGTAATGAAGTCCAAGGGAGACATGTGGAATATCAATAGTCACACATGGAATTTAATAAGTCATGTATAGAATATGAAAATCATAGAAGTCTAAGAGTCATGAGGAAGCTCAAAGGTCATTAACATTTGTTATAAATATCTCTTCATAATGCAAGAAAATGGCATTTGGAAGGCTTAGATTCTAGAGGTCTTGCCTTGGCTTCTCTTGTAATACACAAGAGATATATCATTCTTTGGAGAAGCAAGTTCTGGCTTCATGTTTTGCTATTGGATGCAGTGTTTCATATATGTAACAATGTACTTGGGATCGTTCACTTATAATCATAATCTTAATCAGCCGACACTTCTTCATACATGTATCATAGACGTAGTTGTATTATTCTGGTTATGTTTATGGTATATGTTGATTCATTTACATACTAAGTTAATGAACTAATTTGTTGCTTAGATATGGATATTATGAATGAGTGTTGTTATGTTTTAATGATTTTTGTTTATTATGTGGACTATTTTTTAGCTATTCAACAAGTCTTTCTCTTTATCGTCGGGTCCCCCTTTAGGGTGGTATTATTAATTTTCTAACCAGTGGCTCATTTCCCTCACCAAACATGGGAATCTCTAATTTGAATTTAAATAGGAATGCAACAAATTATAGATATAAACATAAATACATAGATGCATCAAAAATAAAACTTCATTTCATTAATACCAAATACTGAAGTATGCTTATAAACAGAATGGAAATAAGACTAGCTCAAGTGATGGTAGCTTATCTCTGAGAAGAGATGTGGTGGATACATGCCTATGAACTATGTTATAATGAGGCTTTAAGGCCTATTTATTATTAAGAAATAATGGAAAACCATAAACATCCAAAATCCTAACCCTAGGAGATGAAGTGTCAAAATTGTAGGCCCCGTTGGGGTAAATTGGTACATCAACTTCCTAGGTTTGTAAATTTGGCATACGATCTCCTTTTGATGCGCACAATACATCGTTATAAATATTTATCTGAGGAATACAACTTTCAACTGGCCAACAAAAATTTAATACCCTTGTCAGCCTCGATTTTCCAAAAAAATATCATTTAGGGACTCAAAACTGCTCAGGAAGTTGAGGACCTGAAAAAACTTCCAAAAATAGTAAATTGTGCTACAATTAAGGAAACTGGAAAACTAAAAGCAACAGTGGTGGGGGTCCAAGTGGGATAGGTGGGTGGCCACCAACATGCACCTAGATCATTCCCCCTCCCTTAGGAAGCAATGGTCCCCATTTCGTTGAGTGCCTCCATGAGATGGGGAAACTTCTACTCAACTTGGTCCCTAGTGAGTTGTTCTGCAATCTCTCATGTGTCCAGTAATGGTAGGAAGCATGGTCGAAGGTAGTCTACATTGAACACTGGGTGGAAGTCAAGGAATGGGGGAATGTTGTGCTCCAAACCATTGTCTCCCACAGTCTTGATAATGGTGTAAGGACCATATCGGAGTGGTCTAAGCTTCTGATGGGCTCTGGTAAGGTGTTATTTTTGCAAATGTAACCAAACTTTATCGCTCACCTAAGACTTGTGTGGAACCTGATGTTGGTCATATCGCTACTTTTACTTTGCATTTGACTTCTCCAAGATGTCATGAACCTGTTTCCAAATATGTCATGTTTGGAGTACATCCTAGATTTGCTACTTGATCCCTTCATTTTCTATAATGAGTAGCGATATATTGGCCCGTTGGGTAGAGGTGCTCCAAGAGTTGGATCGATCGAATTCTTGAACTTACAGTGCAAGGGTACCCCTATGAGTCAGGAGAAGTTGTCCTTGTATTCTTCCACAACCGTATCCACCTGCTTCTGCTGCGTGGAGGAATCCTTCCTGAGGGCCATGGATGTGGCTACGATATTCCTCTTACTTTGAAAGGGAACCAAAAAAAATAAGTTTCCTAGTTTGGGAGATGATCTTACTCCATTGGTTCACAGAGATCAAAGAGGTGGTAGTAGATGGGGCTACCTTTGGTATTCTGTATAACATATTACCAAAATAAATAATAACATAGTGAGGTCTAGACTCATATACAACATGTCATTTTCACGAGTATGGTTTTCATAGTAATACATCACAAACTTTAAGAGAAGCAACATCACACAATACCTCATCTGTGAAGGGCTTGATGTTGTAAGGAAGGCTATACTGCTAGCTGACTTGGAGATCTTGTCCTTGGTGAAGCGACCTGATACTATACAACTGCGAGTGTGATGTAGCCAGTAGGCCCAACCGCTTCACAATGTCTACTGAAATGAGGTTCTTTTGGATCCCACTGTCAACAATGAATTACAACGGTGAACCCTTCACCCACATCTTTGAGTGGAAGAGATGCTCCCCCTCCTCTGGATCTCCAGGCTCATTCTTCTGGATCTTGGTGGTGGTAACAGTGGTGTTGCGATCCGCATCAATAATCTTCTTCCTTTTTTCATTCTTCTTGCCCTGTTTGACTCAAGGTCCGAACATGCATCTAATTCTGAAGCCTTCAACTCAGTCACCAGCGACTGCTTGACCCGACACTCACTTGTATTGTGAGTGGGGCTCATATGGAACTCACACCACTTTCCTGTGTCCTTGTTTGACTTCATGGCGGTGTTATTTTCTTGTGGCTTCGATGGGTTGTCTTAGGTCACCCCACCTTGGCTTTGTCCTTCGTTCTCCGATCTGGGGGAAGCTTTCCATTTCTTTATGTTCACAAATCCAAAGTCTCACTTCATTTTTTAAACTTATGCTCGATCTTGATAGTGTATCGGTATGTTGAGCCAAGCGAGGAGATGTCCAGGTACTCCATCTCATCCTGGATGTACCTGTGTAGGCAGCCATGATATTTGAGTAACAAATGCCACTCAGAATCCTTTATACCTAACTTTGTGTGAAGGGTATGAAAAATATTGGTAAACTCTGACACGTTTTAGTCCCTTCCCTATCACAGTGTGGTCCACTTTATGTATTTATCCTTAGAGCTCCTGACAGGGTAGTACTTCCCCTTGATGGCATCCCGAAATGGATTCTAGGTGGGTGTGACCGAAAACAGTGAGAATTCCCTCTCGCCCTTATGCTCATAGTAAGTTTCCCACCAATCCTTGACATGGGGGGAAGCTTTGAGAAGTGCAAAAGCAATCTTTCCCCAGCTGGAAAAATCATGATAAAAAAAAAATATCCTTCTAGCAGATTTAACCATTTATCTAGTGTCTACATCTATCCATTCCTCAAATATGGGAATCTCAAAGTTAACTTGTACCTTAAAGGGTGTGGCACTTCCAAATTAGCTCCTAAAAGTAGATGCGTCACCCTTGGTTAGCCGTTGAAGGATCTAGACAAATTTTTCCATCATCACATTCCTCTGTCGCTCAAGGGCTTCTTCAAGAAATATTTTGAAAGGATCTCCTGCCCCCTTGTCTTTGTTTTCTTCCCCCATGGAAGGCCATTGGAATTTTATGAGGTTGGTCTTGCAAATGTTCGACCAATTCAAGCCCTAACTCCTTATATCCCGACCTTGTTGAGGACATGCAAAGAAAAACAGAGAAAGAATAGACCGCCTCTGATACCACTGATCCAAATTTAAACAGGAATGCAATAAATTATAGGTGTAACCATAAATATAGAGATGCAACAGAAATAACACTTCATTTCATTAATACCAAATAATTAAGTATGCTTACAAAGTGAATGGAAATAAGACTAGCTTGGGTGACAGTAACTTATCTCTGAGAAGTGATGTGGCGGCTACATGCCTATGAACTGTGTTACAATAAGGCTCGATGGCATATCTATTGTTGAGAAACAATGGAAAACCCTAAACATCCAAAACCCTAACCCTAGGAGATGAAGCGCCAAAATTGTGGGTCTCGTTTGGGTAAATTGGTACATCAACCTCCCAAGGTAGTAACTTTGGCATATGATATCCGTTTGACGTGCACAATACCTCCTTAGAAATATATATCCGAGAACTTTCGACTAGCCACCACCAAACTATAACCCTTATTAGACCCACTTTTCCTAAAAATCATCATTTACGGCCTCAAAACATCTTCGGAAGTTCAAGACCTTAAAAAACTACCAAAAATAGTAAATTGTGCTACAATTAAGGAAACTGAAAAACTTAAAGAGACAGTGTGGGGATCCAAGTGGGATACGAGGGTGGCCGCCAACATCCACCTAGATTAGTCTCCCTTGTACACCTTATATTGGGTGTCTCAAAAAGATCACATTCTTACTGCCCCAAATTGGTGTTGTGTTCTCTTGTGTTGTTTTGTAACTAAGGCATATCTTTAAATCATTCCAATGACGGTCAGACTGTATGACTAGATGGGACTCCTACACCAAAGGGTGTGAGGTCTAATTGGGACTCCACATCGGGGAGATCCCCTTACAATGTAACGACATCCACCACCATCAAAAATTTTGGTGCTAGAAGGAGGGCCAGATGATAAGGTGAGCCTATGAAGTTTGTTTGAATACCATACCTCTAATGGCTTCATTCTATATTACAATCTTGAGGTGTTTTTCCAAAGATTTAAATCTTGTAATTCCCTCGGATGTTTTACATAAATTTTTATATCTAAAATTTGATGGAAAGGGTATGACAATCATCCTTGATTACGGAATTGAATTTGTTCAATTTTGTTTCTCAAGTGGAGTTTATTATGAAGAACTCTTGGTGTAGTTTTTTACCTTGACATTGGATGGTTGTGTGAAGAAATGGTGCTACTCTCTACCCACTGCTTCTATCACATATTTCAAGCATTTGGTTAACGATATTTTTTGGATCTTTGACAAGTACGAATATTAAGATGTTCTTAATGAAATCGATCAACTTCAAATAAAAACGAACGAATCTCTTGAACATTTCATTGATCGATTACTTCATATTTGTTATGAATTCCTAGATGAGGACGTGGAAAGGACATTCTTGGATGAGAAATTTCATTTCTTATTCCTAATGGCAAGGAAATATTTTGTATCATATTCATCATTTCCTCCTGACCCAAAATAATTTCAACATCTTGACGAAGAACAAGACCTGCCTTTTGTTCCATGTCCTCCTCCTTTTGATGTTCCGTGTTTTGAACCTTAATCGATCATTCAAGAAGAAGGTCAATTAGTGAATGAAGAATTGAAATTTCTCTCTCATCTATCCCCTGATGGTGTTTCATCTAACCTTATCAATTAACCATCCCCCAATCTTTATATTCTACAAGTCGATCTTCCACCTGTTAATCAAGTTGAACCCTTGGATGATCATGACCTTGATGATTTCCTTTTCTATGAATTATACAGTCATGATTGTTCAAGTGATATGGATGAATCTTTGTTTTTACATGAATATTTGTATTTGCACCAATTCCAGATGGAGTTTGATAAAATCATCGATGATTTTCTTACAAGTATATCGATATTTGATCAAGAAAATAATATGATTATCGTTGAAGATTTTTGTAATAACCTTGAAAATCTATATTCCTCTGAATCTCATGATTTGGGTAATGGGTCTTGTTTTGATAATAAACTGATCATGTTTTCCCAGATTGATTATCAATGATGCCAAGATTCAAAGCTATGTCTGGCAAGTATTACACTTCAGCCTACGCTGATGGTTATATCAAGTTCCTATCACCATGGTGATATTTTTTATTTTGGTAAGTTTATGATTCTTTTCCATAGTTTTATCATTCACATCATCACACGGGATGTTGAATCTCTCCTAAGGGATGCTTATTTTCTTCACCTAAAATTCTTCAACCCCTAGGGGAGGAAATTTAATTTGACTATCGAACTTCCACCATTACAACCCATTTTAAGCAAATTTGTAATCTACAATGAATCTTTTTCATCATCCATCAAGGAATATCACATGCACAACAACTTAGATTGTGGTCAACCCGATAGCAATGCTTATGACATGGATCTGTCCTTGTTCAGTATTTCTTACCTATCTTTCCCTAAAGGTTGTTTCCATGTTCCCGTTACAGAGTCACTAGAAGTTTATTTTCAGTCTAGACCCATGTCACATGGTTTGTACTTACACGCTCTTCGCAAAGTATTGTATGGTCATAGGCTGCGTAATTTTTTTGTCATCTAGTTTATTTCTTGAAAGAGAAGTTGAGTGTAATACACTGTTCTGGTTGCACTTCCTGTTTCCGTTGGTCAGTGCATATGTTTGCACGGTTTCTCTTATTCACTCCACTACTTTATATTTTGATTTTCCATGATCATATCTTCTAGTCTAAAGGTCAGGAGTAGCTTCTTTGGCTGCATTGGAAATTTCCCTTTACATGAACTGACCCTAATCTATTTAGATTAGGTTAATATAGGTTGCATGTAGTTAGATACCCTGCATTCGTGTTGTGTTTTTTGGTCTTTCATGTTTTGACTTCATTCTTTTGGTTTTATTTGTCTTCAAATAAATTCAGTTTTGAGCTTCTAGATGATATGGCTAATCTTTGTGAATGGAAGATTGTAGTAACATGAAACCCTTTGCTTATATATTACCCTCTTCCTTGATTTGGTTTATCTCTTTTGAGTCGATAATTTTTTTTATGGAAAATATGATCCTTTAGTTGGGAAGTTGTAAGAAAACCATGAAGCCCACATCTATTTAGCACTCTCATTCCTATTCCTGGTCCTAGTTATGAATAATGTGTTCTTTCTTATATATCTTTGTAGAGTAAGATAATGAAAACACTTTTAGCGAGTAAAGTATCAAAGGTCTAAAACCTGTCTCTGAAGGAGTAACCTCCTCTTCTCTCAATAAGTCATGACCCCTCTTCCTCCTATTAAAATATAATAAGTGCCTATGCAAATTCCTATGAAAAAGAAAAGAAAAAATTATAAAGGGTCAAAGAAGAGAAAGGCTTCCTACGTAGGGAGGTGAAGTAAGCGACTTCGTCGTGGTACTAAGCAAACTCACTAGTAGTGCAGCAACATTTGTGTTCCTAAAGAAACTCCCTCGGGCTATTTTCCAGGCCTGTTGGTAGTGGAGCAATGTCAGAGATGTAAAACTCATGCTCTAATTGTCTTAAATTCTCCATATTGTTTTACCCTTAATCACATCGACCAGATAATGATACAACTTGTTATTTTGTTGTGTTACACCGAGTAATGGAACATGGAAGAATATATATTTAACCGGGTAACAATGGGGAACTAAGGTAACCCATTGACTGAATCAATAATTCTTGAAGAAATAAGACTTTTCAGTTATAATGAAACCATTTCAAAGAATCTGGGGTTCTCCCAGTGTGTCTCCAAGTGTTGTCGCTGTGACAATGACCCTCCAAAAAAATTTCCTATGTCAATTTTGAAGCCTATGATAACTGTCATTTAAAGCTCCCTCGAGTCATCATGCTATTTGATTTGTTATCCATGTGTTTTCTCCTAGTGTCACATCCTCCTAAGTCCATGTTTCCTAAGTGTTGTGACTTAACCATTACAAGTGCTTGAGTTAGTTAGTCTATGGTTATGTAAAATCATGATCTTTCCTAACTTAGAAACTTCCCTTTCTGCTATGCACATGCTCCAAAAAATCTTAAAAGCATAAAAAAGAAAACAAAAGTAAGGAAAAACACTCATAAAACCAAAAGTGCACTCCAAGTTGGTGAATACATGCGCTCAAATTGAGCACACTCCTTCGCTGAAGAAGTGCACCCTCCTTGAGTGCACTCCATGTTGAGCAAGTGCACCCTATTTGACCGCACTCCTTTGCCATGAAGACATGTGCCCTTCCTTGATGCATGCATGTTACATCTTGTTGTATGTGGGTGCACTCCTAGAAAATACGAGCCCACTTAAATTCTCTTAACTATTATGTTCATGCGAAGATAAGTGGTGCTCATGCATGAATCATTTTAGCATGTAAACTTCTATAAACCAACTCAGTTAATTATTCTTCTTGCATAATAATTCCATCTGAGTTGGGCACAGAACTGGGAATAAAATATTTCTTCATCAACCAGTGCAACAAGTAAGTTTTCCATGTCAAACATCTTCAATTCCTTTCATGATTTCACTATCATTCTTTCTTATCCTGTTTTCAATCCTATTTTTTCTAGTTTGTTTGCTAGAATTTATGTCAAATCTTCATATTGCAAGTATTAATTTGTTGTCACATGCAGAAACTCTTCACATTCTTCAAACCTTTCATATTCCACATTGGATGTGATGACAGTTATAAATCCTTACAGATCTTTCTTTTCCTCATCTTATCATCAAATTTTGTTGTTCAAATTTCTTTCGGATCTCCCAACAGCTAGAGCACACTTCTTGAGCTCGAATCCTTATCAACCTAAAAACATTTGCCCCATTTGATCAATTTTTCCTCTTGATCACACTTCTTCACCACAGAGAAGTGTGTCCACTCTTAAGTGCATGAGCACATCATGAAGACACAAAGAATATTACTTCATCCTTCAACATGCAACAACATTCCCTCCTTTTTCTTAAGTGCATGGATGCATTTTGAAGGCCCAAAGACTCTTTAACCTATTCCTTTGTCCCTTCAAGGTGTGATGGTGCACCATCCCTCTCTCCTAGAGTGCATGGGTGCATAGGGAAGACTCGAAGGCCCAATATTCCATCCCTTCGACCCTTCGGAGTGTGCCAGTACATCCTAGGTCTTTTTCTCCACTTTCTTGAGCACATGAGTGCACAACAAAGCCCTGTATGACCCTATATGTTCCTTTGTGCTTTGAAAGTGCACTCTCCTAGTTTGCATGCTCATTTCCTCATGCATGCAAGTATTTTTACACTGCATTCATAGTTTTTCAAGTTCTATCATATGTGATGGATTTTTGAATGAGATTTACAAGTATTTTTGCATAAGTAGGTTGTTTTAAGCTAGTATTGTCACTATGAGTGTGTTTCCCCAAACAGGTGTTCGTGCTACAAGTATTTCCAACTTTTAGTCATATGTTGAATCCATGTTGCCTCACAAAGTGGCCTCCAAAGAACTTTCAGAAGCAAGCGTTGATGAACCTATGGAAGTTACAAAGGCAAATATCCCCATACATGTAGATACACAATGCTTTATTGATAAGGATACATATGTCACATGGAGCAATATATACAACAGATTCATGCAAGGAAGGTTTGCTAAGGACTTAGAAGATTTACATGCATTCAATCACATTAAGAAGTCTATGATGCATAGGATCACATGTTGATTCTCAGTCATTCCATGTGCAGAGGTTATTGAATGGAACATTACACATATGGATGACTTTCACCTTGTGCTGCAAAGTGAGAGTGGCAATCAACTTTCCACCTACTCTAGTGAAGATATGCAAACATATTACAAGATGAGAAAGCCCAATTAATATGCAAATAAAAACTTCTATGAGAGATGGGCAACCCTCGACACTAGTGACATTATCAAATCATGGTTTCAAGATCCTGCCATGTTTGGGCATTGCCCATCCATAGTCTATTCGACAAAGATTCTTTGAGATGTATATAAATACTTGATAGCCATGTATTTTTGGTTGTATGGGCACAGGAACGTTAAGGTGTTCAAAGAAAATTGGATATACATGCTCAATATTGTGATGACACATGGTAGAACTTTAAATTGGGCAGATATATTGTCATATGATTTGCAGCATTAGGTCGTGCGGGAAAAATTATATTTATGGCTGAACCAAACACCAAAATTCTACATGTTTGAATTTCTCTTAGATGGAATCTATGCACATTATGCATTCCCGGGAATGAACTAGAACTGGCTCCCTGAGGAGAAGTTTCAAGTTTTCTTCCACTCTAGAGTGTTATCAGAAGCATGATTTAGAGGTGTATATGACAAAATGGTTGAAAACTTATTTACAGTTATCTTTCACATGATATTTGAGATTGATCCTCCTTGCATGACCGATCAGGTAAAGGAGTCACTTCGAGATATCGTGGACCAATTTGCAGCTCCAAAGGGTACATACATTAGGTGCTTCCGTTTTCAGATATCCCCTCATCTTATGTCGTGATATGTGAGCAACAAGGTGGTCACGCAAGAAAATGAAAATCAGTTGGACAAGGGCTTGTGAGGAATTTTTCATAGGAGGATCATACTGTATGATTTAAAGAGCCACAAGGTGACAACAACAAAGATACGCAAGATGGACTGCCTACACTTCGCTACTAAATACTTCCATGGATATGATCCCAGGTGAATTGTCAAGAAGCATTGTCAAAGGATCGATCGCAATATGGGGTACTCATTGACGTCTACAACAGAAGATGAGAAGATACAAACTGGTACAATACCAACATGAAGACACATGTAGCAATTAATACCAAATCAACCCAAAATCCTCTTTATCAAGACTTGAAAACATAGGAGGAGGAGGATATAACACCTCAACCAAATAAAGTAGCTCCCAAGAAAAGGATAAGGTATTCCTTGATAGGCGAGAGCAACAAGAAATGTAAAGTCGATCATTTAAAATCTGGAGCTAATCAAGAAGAACAGGAGAGGAGAGAAGCAGGAGAAGAAGAGAGAAGTATTCAACATGATGAGTTACTGGAGAAGTGACAATTAGAAGAAGAAGAAGAGAAGAGAAGGATAGAAGAGGAGCAATAAAGGTAGTCACCAGAAGAAGAAGAAACACATATCTTGGAAGAAGAATAGTTTACTCAAGAGATGGAAGAGGAACAATTCGAGGAAGAAGATACCATCCATCCAGTGAAGGAAGAACCAAATACACTAGAAGAACATCCTCTCATGGGTGGTCATCTTCCATTTGGATAGATGGGGATTAGGCCTCCACTAGCATATAGAGTCATGGATGTATGTAGTGTAATGTTTGATCAACTTAAGAAGAGTATCATGCAATAGAGGCATAGATATTTCCCAAAGGATCCTCAAAATCTAATCTCAGTGTCTATAGAGAAGGTGATAGTTGCCAACACCAGAAGGAATCCTAGGGAAATCATGGCAAAAAATGATGCATTTTCTACAAGGACATAGGATAACTCTGACTAATTGCTGAATGAGAATTCTAGGCTGAGAAGAGAACTTGCTGCAATGAAGAAACAAGGAGAACATATTATGGTGGAGAATCAATGATTATCATCATGAAACTTCAACACTGTAGAATGGTAGTCAATCATGTAAGAAGAGTTGGGTCCAATGGAGGAAACTATTGCACTTCTATATGATGAGATGATACTTATACAATAGTTCTTGGCTCCTCTTTTTGTAATTCATAAGGATGCACAGGAAGTGGTGAAACTCTTGAAGATAGAAAACATAACAGTTGACCAAATGCAGGAGTGGGCTGCCAAATATCTGTATGCTCCGCAACATTTGGAAAACAAGGACAATATTTTCATAGAGATAAATAAAAGTTTAGTTGAGACTTCACTTACATAACTACTTGCATCTTGGAGCATAGTTAGTTAGTACTATGGCTACGTATAATTGACTGCATAATGGGTTTGAGTATCTAATATAGAAATATGGGATGCCCACCATCGACTGACTTGAAGAAATTAGAGGCAAAGAGGTAATCCTTCAGGAGATTAGGGAATATATTGAACAAATCAAATAGACAACAAAATAGGAAGACTTTGAGATTAACAAGGACATCATTCTACAGTCTGCCATCACACCAGTCAAAACTCATATGAAGCTCTCATTTTTGTGTAATAATGTACAATCAAACTCCAAGAACATACTAAGAGAGGCACTAGAGGTGAAGATGTGATACAAAGGGGACATTCCAGTTTAGGTCAAATCCATCACAAAGGAGTTGAGGGCATCACACTCTTACATTAGAAGTGAACTCCATGAGGAAGAAAATGATTTATCCATTTGTTAAGTCTTTATCCCATTATTAGTTTTGTCTTATTACATCACCATCTCATTTGTAAATTGCCTTATGTGATAAATGTTATGTAATGAAGTCTGAGGGACATATGTCGAATATGTATAGTCACACATGGAATGTAATAAGTCATGTCTATAATATGGATAGTCATATAAGTCTAAGAGTCATGAGGAAGCTCAAAGTTCATTGATATTTGTTATAAATAGCTCCTCATAATTCAAGAAAATTGCTTTTGGAAGGCTTAGATTCTAGAGGTCTTGACTTGGCTTACCTTGTAATACATAACAGATAAATCATTATTTTGAGAAACAAGTTATGGATTTGTGTTCTATTATTGGATACAATGTTTCATTTATGTATCAGTGTACTTGGGATATTTCACTTATAATAATAATATGAATAAGCCTACACTTCTTCATATATGTATGATAGATGTAGTTTAACTATTCTGGTTATGTTTATGGTATATGTGCTTCATCTACATACTAAGTAATTAATGAACTAATTCATTTCTTAGTTATGACTATAACTGAAAGAGTGCTATTATTCTTTAACGATTATTATTTATTATGTGGACAAATCTGCAGGTATTCAACAAGTCTTTCTCTTTATCCCCGGGCCCCCCTTTAGGATAGTATTATTAATTTTCTAACTGGTGACTCATTTTCCTCACTATCCGTCAAAGTCTCCCTCGTATACCTTACATTGGGTGTCTCACAAAGCTCACACTCTTGCTCCCCCAAAGTGGTGTTGTATTCTCTTGTGTTGGTTTGTAACCAAGGCATATATTTAAATCATTCCAATGGTGGTCAGATCGTATGACCAGATGAGACTCCTACAACAAATGGTGTGAGGTCTAATTGTGACTTCACATTGGGGATATCCCCTTACAATTTTGGTGACATCTACCACCATCAACAGCAGGAAAGAAAAACTACATAAAAAGCACTATGTGTAGGTTTTTAGTGGGAAATTTTTTTGCATATGAAACAAAGTATTCCAACGTGAACTGTGATCTCTCCTAATGAATTTGGTTGACCTATGTGTAGGTCAAAATGTTGTTGCAACCCATGTTGGTTAAGAAGATGAGGGATGAGGTTGTTACCATTATATTACTAGCTTGAACCAACGTCATTAAGGGCCTATGATGCAAAGTTAAATCATGTTTTCATCATGTTTCATTCTATGTTATACTTGAAACTATTTAATTAGCTCTAGAAAATCATTAGTATTAGGCCTACTGTCCTTATAATGGCCATACTAGGGTTGATGTGTATGTGGATAATTACATGCATCGCTTCCCCATTTTGTACAATTACAAAATCATAGAAGAGGATGGTTTTCATCATTCCTTGACACTACATTATCTTGATTTTAATCCTAATTCTAATTCTATTCACATTTTCCACCTTTTGTTAATGAATATAATCTTCTCAAATCCTTCAGTGAGGGTAGATAATGCATGGAATAATTACATATGGTGAGTGTTTACCCAACAAAATTCATAATGTACTACTAACATAGTTCTATTATACTTCTATAATAATTAGAAATGATGGGGTCATAACCAATATTGCTACATATCTTATAGAGTCCAACATCAACCCTTTTTTGTATTTTTTTCATAATGAATAAGCCACAATTATGGTATATCTTTGGGTAATTGAGAAGTCATTAGGTCAATGACCTCCTATCATACACAACATTAGCTGTACTACCCCTCTTGTCTCAACTTAGAGTTCACCAACTTCTAAATCTATTCATGTAGATCAATCAACAAATAATGGAATTATCCTAACGCTAAATCCAACACAAGGGCTAATTCTTATATCAAGCCATTTATAGAATTGTTTGGTCTATTTAATGTTCTTAAATTGCAATAATAAATTATCGACCAAAGTTGGTAAACTTATGAAGTGCAGGTGAATTATATATTCTAGAAGCCTATTCTTTCATTTAGTAAGATGATGGTTATGTTTGTTTTGAGATTTTTGTTGTTATCTAGCTTTTTATTAGAGTTAGATTTCTACAAATTAATACGTGGAAGTTAAGCTACTGCTATAATAAATGGGAGTTAAGATATTGTTAGATTAATCTACCAAATCATATCTAATTGAGTATCATTCTAAAATGTCTTAAGTTATTCATCCTAAAATTATGAATCTATATGAACACCTTGCTACTATGAAACATAGTGTTGGAATTCAAACAAAAGCTTGTCTACAAATTATATATATACAAATTTTAATCTTAAAGAGCATGAAATAAATCTCTAATTACAAACTGCAGAGTAGAATCATAGAAATTCTAATTCTAAAAAGCATGAAAAGACTAACTGTAATGAAGCGAAAAACGTTGAAGGGCTAAACTATTAAATGAATCTAAGCATAAACGAAATACGAAATGGTAAACGATATAACTGAGTTATACAAACTAATGAAAATAGCGA
The DNA here is from genome assembly GCA_031772625.1 of Pinus tabuliformis. NCBI lineage: Eukaryota > Viridiplantae > Streptophyta > Pinopsida > Pinales > Pinaceae > Pinus > Pinus tabuliformis. The sequence goes on along the minus strand of CM062804.1, from coordinate 890,476,541 downwards.
AGTAACTATAATAGAATGCAGTGATAACAGAAAGCAATTGAATAAAAACAATCATAAAGAAACGAAATGAAAATAAGCTAAAAACCTTGGCTATCTACAAGGGTCCTCTGGATCCAGTAGGTATGATTCACGCTCACATACACATCAATCATAGAAAGGTAACCTCAAATTAATACGAGAACAAAGGTCAGTTTCACAATTCTTCAACAATTAACTAGTACTTCCTCCTCGATATTGTTTACAGAGGATACATATTTATATAAAATGCGTGCTCAAAAGTTTGAGACTTCTATGTTGGAAGTATCATACAAGTGTTGTCTTTGATGGCATCTCTCTCAGATGACAATTCACAGTGCAGCAGGCTAACAGTACAGAATTACAGATCAGACTCCAAAGAATGAAGAAAGAGAGGTATACATGGGCTCACTTTGTCCAAGAAGCGTATACACGTGGGTTAACAAAACAAAAGGAGTGTATAACGTATACAAGCACTTTCACAGGAGGAAAACCGCATACATGTTGGAAAACCAGGTATTTGATCCAAGGTATTGGTCCGAGGTATTTGGTCCTAGGTATTGACCCTAGGTATTTGGTCCAAGGTATTGGTCCTAATTGGTTTTGGTCCAAAGTATTGAGAAAGGCCTAAGAGTATATAAGGAGGAGAATATCATTAGGCCAAATGTGCAAGAAATAAGATTATAAGGAATACTTCTATCTCAACTATATTTTATGTTGCAGGGTTATGTTTGGGACTAGATCTAAAACATTCATGTGCACCTTGAGTTCAATATTGGATCAGGAATCATGAGACTTGAAATGACTTATTCCTGAATGATCTGATATTTGGTGAGACTAGATCTGATGTTTTGTGCCTGCTCTATTCATTATCTATCATGATCCAGGTTTGTCTGAAGTCTGGAATTGCAGCAAAGTTTTGAGTCAATATTTGTAGATCTGTACATAGGTTCGCCTCAGCCAAAGAGAGTATACACACAGGTTCGGTTCTTTCAAGTAGTGTATACAAACGAAAAGCTTCTTTTCAAATCTAATTGATCTATTTGATAAAATTCTGTTATTTTATTATTGTATGTCAATGAAGTCTTCTTAGATTTGAATGTAAAACCGAATGCATAAGGAGGCTGGCATTTGATTGATTGATTGTATAAGTGAGAATAAGTGATCTCTATCCCCACCTATGTAAAGCTCTAAAATATTTAGAATATTGATAGTTGGTACAGACTTGATTCAAAAGTTTATGTTTGCAGTAGTTTTGAAGGTATGCGTAGGTTCAATTAACGAAAATATCGTATACATGCAGTTTGGATGCAGCCAAGTAGCATATACACTCTAATGCATGATTTTTGAGGTTACAGCTAGTTTTGAATGATAATGCAGGGTTATGGGTTCAGCACGGTGTTTTGGTGTCAGTGATCTGATTGTTCAAATTATCTGAATATTGGCTGATGCAGTTTAAGTTTAAAAAGTTATGATGGGTCCAGTGTGAAATTTGATGAAACGTGGCCTTTAGATTGTTGTGTTGTGATCCAGGAGTATCCAGTATGAAAATTCATGAAACGTGGTCCTTGGTGGAAGAGTGGAGTTTTTCTGTAGGCTAGCACCTACGTACTAGTAAACATATTAGCTAGTACAAGAGCTAGGGGGTTGTATCTCCCTTCCAGTAGAAGCTAGAGAATGAGAGAAGGTTGTAACCTTCTGCAGCTAGAAGCCTATGTACTGGTATGAGTCTACACCAGTACAAGATTGTAAACAGCTTTTCTTATTATTAAAAGAAGACAAAGACGACAACAACAGGTGGTTTTTACCCACATTGGGTTTCCACCTTACATCTTGGTGTTCATGTGTGTTGTTTATGTGAGATGCTTTATTTTTCTTTTACTACACTGTCTAATAAATCTCTGATATACAACTTTAAGATCAACATATGATAAATTTTCTAAATCACAAGTTCTCTGGATATACATTGGTTTCCTTAATCATAATCGCATGTACATGCTAGTTCACTTCAATGAAGTAGCGTATATATATCTATATATATATATATATATATATATATATATATATATATATATATGTATATGTATATGTATATGTATATGTATATGTATATGTATATGTATATGTATATGTATATGTATGTTTGGGAAATAAAATTATTGATCTAATAATACTGATTCACCCCCCTCTAAGTATTATTTCCAACAATTGGTATCAGATCAGGTCCTTCAGAAGAAGCTTGATCGCTTGAAGGGAGATCCATCAACATGAATAATCAAGAAAGCATGGGATCCATCAGACCATCAATCTTTGATGAGAGCAACTTTGTTTACTGGAAAATAAGAACCACATCCTATCTACAAGCGCTTGGAACAGATGTCTGGAAAATTCTGGAAGGAGGATATACATTTCCAACAAAAATTCCTACAGATGTGGCACGTAAAAAGCAATATGAAACCAATGCCAAAGTTTTCAATACTTTATTGGGAAGTCTGTCACAATCAAAGTTTGTCAAACTCATGAAACTCAAATCAACCAAAGAAATATGGGACAAAATTGTTCTAAGCTACGAAGGAGACACTTAGGTAAAATGTGCTAAGCTTCAAACTCTCAAAATTCATTATGAAACTCTTAAGGCGCATAGTGATGAAAGTATAGCTAGTTACTTCTTACGTATAGATGAGGTTGTTAATTGTATGAAGAATCTGGGTGAAGAAATAAAAGCAGTTACCTTAGTTGAGAAATTTTTGAGATCCTTATCTGCTAAATTTGAATCAAAAGTGTCTGCCATAGAAGAAAAACAGGATTTGCAGAATATCACTATGACACAGCTTCACGGAATTTTAACTGCCTTTGAGATGAGAAAAGGACCATCAGATATGAGAGAAGCCGCATTTAAAGCCTCAGCGAAAGGAAAGGAAGAACACAATGAATCATGACATATTTTAGAAGAAGAAGATGAGGTAAACTTTGTCAAGAAGCTTCAATGGGGTTTTGGAAGGTTTAGAGGTAAGGTACCCTTCAAATGATTTGCTTGTGGTAGATTCGATCATTATGCTACCAGATGTCCTCATAAAGATAAATATGAAAAAGGATAGGAATATGAAAAAGGGAATATAAAACAAGTTGTGAATAAAAGAAGTTACTATACTCATGAAGATAGTGATGGCTTATCTAATAGTGATGAAGATGAAACTGGACAAGATTATAGACTTCTCATGGCTTATGATAGCAATGATTTTGGGGATATTTTAGAAGAGCATAGTGATGGTTTATCTAATAGTGATGATTATAGACTTCTCATGGCTTATTACAATGATAATTTTTGGGATGCTTTAAAAGAGGAAGACCTTCATGAAGAAATCTCTAAACTCAAAGTCTGTTTAGAAGAAAAGAATATGATTGTAGATACCTTGACATACCAACTTGCTGAAAAGGAAAAACACAATGATAAACTAGAATGTGAAATTGTAGGTCTAAGAATGGATCTTGAGAAAACGGAATCTCTCAATATTAGATTTGCTAAAGGATCAGAAAATTTAAATGAAATTATCAAAGTTCAGTGTTCTCCTCTGATAAAGATAGGTCTTGGATATACTGAAGAAGCATCTCAATCATAGAAGCCATCAACCTCCACCAAAAGCTATCTTGATGCAACAAAGATCAGTGAACAGTATGACAATCATCTGCAAAGGCATAAAGCTGATCACCAGGTAAATCATGCTCAATTTAATATAAGAATGAATAGAAGCCACAACCAACCTCAGGAAAATCATACCCAATTTTCTCCAAAGATGAATATCAATCGAAACTACAATCACGAGGTTAATAGATTCGATAGTCGCAGGAACTTCTTTAATGGGAAATGTTTTTCATGTCATAATTTTGGGCACAAATCTACTCAATGCATTGCTTACAAAACCATCATGACTAGAGAAGCACGAAATCAAAGGAATGCAACAGGAATCAAGAGAAGTTCATATAATATCTTTTCTCCTCTTGAAACTGAAATAGAATGCTCAATCTGTAACAACTTTTGTCATGAAGAATCTGAATGCAAGAGCAAATTTTGGCAAACATCTCAAAGGGAGAAAACACCATTAAATCCCAAGATATGGAGAAGGAAAGAATCTCAAACAGAAAGATGTGGTATAGCCTTGTATGCATAAGGACAATAAAATCAGTGGTAGATCGATAGTGGATGCTCCAAACACATGACAGGTGGCAAAGAAAAACTTCACTCATATAATGCCTTAGAAAAAGAAAAGAATGTCTCATTTGAAAATGACACTCCTGTTGTCATAAAAGGTAAAGGTTTTGTTTTCTTGAAAGAAAAGGTTAAAGCTAGAAATGTTATGTATGTAGAGGGTTTAAAGCATAACTTGTTGAGTGTCAGTCAAATGTTCAATTAAGGAAATGAAGTGGTGTTTCTATCAAACAGATGTGTTGTTCATGAGCTTGATACAGGAGAAACCGTGATCAAAGGTACAAGAACTCCAAACAACTTATACATAATCAAGGGAGGACAACAACAGTGATATCTAAGGAAAATGATGAAAACTGGCTATGGCATAGAAGATTGGGACATCTAAGCTTTTCTCAAATAAGAAAAGCATGTAGACTCAAGGTTGTTCATGATCTTCCAGATATCAGCATCCAAAAAAATACAATATGCAAACCATGTCAAATCGGTAAGCAAACCAGAGTTCACTTCATGGAAAAAGAAGGGTCGGCTAGTAAGCCTCTTGAACTTGTCCATACTGATTTATGTGGACCATCAAGGAAAAGTCACCTCATGGAGAAGAATACTTTATTTTGTTTATTGATGATTTTTCCAGAATGTGTTGGATAGGTCTTCTAAAGCATAAAGATGAAGCATTTGAAAATTTCCAAGCCTTAAAAACCTTGGTTTAAAATGAATCAAATTGAAAAATGAAATACCTCAGATCTGATCGAGAAGGGGAATTTACATCGAATGAATTTTTTGACTTTTGTGAACAACATGGAATAAAAAGGAAATTCTCCACCGCAAGGACTCCTCAGCAAAATCATGTGGTATAAAGAATGAACAGAACATTTCAACAAATGTCTCAAGCTATGCTAGATGAATCTGGAACTCTTGCAACCTTCTGGGTGAATTTGCATTCGCTGCCGTGACTATTCTCAACAAAGTAAATGTTCAGGTAAATAGAACTCAAACTCCACATCAACCTTGGTATGGTAAGACTCCAACTATAAAATACTTTAAATTCTTCGGAAGAAAATGTTTTATCAAAAGGACTGATGAAAAACTTGGTAAGTTTGAACCCAGAGCAGATGAAGGTATTATTCTTGGTTATTCTTCTAGAATTAAAGGATATAAATGTTATAATAAAAGACTTGGGAAAATTGTTGAAAGCATTGATGTTGTAGTTGATGAAGCATGCAAAAATCCAAAACAGATAAAAACAGAAGATTATGACAATAAAGAAGATGGGTATTATTTTCCCACATCAAATCAAAATGATATTGAAGAAGAAACCAGTGAAGCACTAGAAGAAGATATAATTGTAGAAGAAAAGACTCAGTCCAGGTATGTTGAGAAAAATTATCCAGAAACTCAAATTTTAGGGGAAAAAGAGGCAGGTGTACAAACAAGAAGAACCATTACATGGACCTCAAGCTATCTAGCATTATTATCATCCATTTAACCTCAAAATGTAAATGAAGCATGCAAAGATGAATGGTGGGTCAAGGCCATGGATGAAGAACTTTAGCGAATTAAAAATAATGATACCTAGGAATTAGTTCCTAGACCTGATGATAAAAATGTTATAGGAACTAAATGGATATTCAAAAACAAGCTGAATGAAAATGGACAAGTCATTAGAAACAAGGCCAAACTTGTTTGTAAAGGGTATGATCAACAAGAAGGTATAGATTTTGAAGAAACTTTTTCACCTATTGCCAGACTTGAAGCCATAAGGATGTTTCTTGCTCTTTCTAGCTTTCAGAAATTCAAAGTATACCAAATGGATGTAAAATCAGCTTTCCTTAATGGAGATTTAGACAAAGAAGTTTATATTGAACAACCAGAAGGATTCATTCTTGGAAATGATGCAAAACTTGTATGCAGACTCAAAAAGGCTCTCTATGGTCTGAAACAAGCTCTAAGGGCCTGGTATTACTACCTTGACAAATATCTACACCAACAAGGTTTTACAAAAGGTTCAGCAGATAGAAATCTATATAAAAAGATTGAAACTGGTAAATTGCTAATTATTATTGTTTATGTTGATGATATCATTTTTGGTAGCAATGAAGAATCCATGAGTCAGAATTTTGCTTCAGTAATGTAGCAAGAATTTGAAATGTCCTTGCTTGGTGAACTTACCTATTTTCTTGTTCTTCAAGTTCAACAAAATAAAGATGGTATTTTTCTTTCACAAACCAAATATTTCAAATAGATCTTGAAAAGGTACGGAATGGAAGATTCTAAACCTGTATGTACCCCAATGGTAACAGGATGCAGTCTCAGCTCAAATGATGAATCATCAACATTACATCAACCAACTTACAAATCCATGATTAGCAGTGTACTTTATCTAACAGGTACTTGACCTAACATCATGCATGTAGTAGGAATAGTTGGAAGATTCCAAGCAAGTCCAAAGGAATCACACCTTTAAGCAGTGAAATAATTTTCAAATATCTTCAAGGAACTCAGGACTTTGGTTTATGGTATCCTAGAGATGCAAATCTCACTCTTCATGCATATACAGATGCAGATTGGGTAGCAAGTGTTGATGATAGAAAAAGCACTAGTGGTGTTGCATTCTATATGGGTTCCAGGTTAGTGTCTTGGTTCAGTAAGAAACAAAGTTCAATTGCTTTATCAACAGCTGAAGTAGAATATGTGGTTGTTGCATCTTGCTGCACACAACTACTTTGGATGATGCAAACTTTGCAAGACATTCAGATCACATGTACTCCACCCATCTCCATTCTATGTGATAATACAAGTGCCATCAATATTTCAAAGAGCCTAGTCATGCACTCCAAGACCAAGCATATACCCATCAAGTACCATTTTCTACGAGAACAAGTGCTTGAACAAAACAAATTGGAGTATGTTCCCTCCAAAGAATGAGTTGCTGATATATTCACTAAACCACTGCCCAGAGAAACATTTGAATATCTCAAACAAAAACTAGGAGTAGTTGTTGCATCATCCTACTGTTAAAATCCAATTTTTTTCTTCAGAAAAAGGTTATTATACACGGGTTTCATGAAATATAGTCGCGTATACACGTAGGTTTCTGTGGGTGAAGAAGCAGATATGTTTTTCAGTTATGAAAAATATTGGGGCAGACTCTGATATGGTTGCTATGTCTGTTGTCTATCGATATGCCTTGTTCATTAATTTTTATCTAACTGAAAAAGAGGCCTTGATCATTGACTTGTTAACTATGCACAGGTAGCACAGGTTTAGGGGCAGAATTAGCCTTCACACGCATTCTACATTGTTGGCATTATGGTTGCTGAGTCTAGCTATGGCTTCAGATATTTATACCATTTGTTGCTTAAGTCATGTAAAATTCTATGGTGTGATATGTCTTCTCATACATTTGAATGAGTCCTATTGGACAAATGATGTAATTTGTATCCCCACTTTGCATGGGATGGATGATGTAACATTTATTGTATTTATGTCATGTATAAACAATTGGTATATCCCCACTTGGTTGGGTGGATGAGTCAAATTTGATATATCCCCAATTGTTTGGGAGGTGGATGTATGTATGAGTATTTGGTGATAGGAAGGTCATACTCACATAGATGAGTTATAGAGTCATGTTATTCTTTTGGAAGATATTTTTGGAGATTTAGCATGTACTCAGGGGGAGCATGGACAGCATAATGTATGTCGAAGGGGGAGAATATCTTGGTCCGCCCTTTGCCATTGATGCCAAAGGGGGAGAGTATCATGGTTTTGTTGTTAGCATCAAGTCCAAAGGGGGAGATTGTTTTCATTATGATACAGGTGTTGTCCTTGATGGAAACTCTCTCAGATGACAGTTCACAGCGCAGTAGACTAACAACAAAGAATTACATATTAGAATCCAAAGAATGAAGAAAGAGAAGTATATGTCGGCTCACTTTGTCCAAGAAGCGTGTACACATGGGTTAACAGAACAAAAGGAGCGTATAACGTATACATGCACTTTCACAGGAGGAAAAGCATGTACATGTTGGAAAACCAAGTATTTGATCCAAGGTATTGGTCCAAGGTATTTGGTCCAAGGTATTTGGTCATAGGTATTGAACCTAGGTATTTGGTCCTAAGTGGTTTTGGTCCAAGGTATTGAGAAAGGCCTAAGAGTATATAAGGAGGAGAAGATCATTAGGCCAAGTGTGCAAGAAATAATGTTCTAAGGAATACCTCTATCTAAAGTATATTTTGTGTTGCAGGGTTACGTTTGGGAGTAGATATGAAACATTCATGTGCACCTTGAGTTCAATATTGGATCAGGAATCATGAGACTTGAAATGACTTATTCTTGAAAGATCTGATATTGGGTGAGACTAGATCTGATTTTTTGTGCCTGTTCTATTCATTATCTATCATGATCTGGGTTTGTCTGAATTCTGAAATTGCAACAAAGTTTTGAGTCAATATTTGTAGATCTGTACACAGGTTCGTCTCAGCCAAACAGTGTATACACACAAGTTCGGTTCTTTCAAGTGGCATATAGAAAAGAAAAGCTTCTTTTCAGATCTGATTGATCTATCTGATAAAATTCTTTTATTTTATTATTGTTTGTCAATGAAGTATTCTTAGATCTGAATGTAAAACTGAATGAATAAGGAGGCTGGCATTTGATTGATTTATTTTATAAGTGAGAAGAAGTGATCTCTGTCCCTGCCTATGTAAATCTCTAAAATATTCAGAATATAGGTAGTTGGTACAGACTTGATTCAAAAGTTTATGTTTGCAATAGTTTTGAAGGTATACGCAGGTTCAATTAATGGAAATAGCATATACATGCAATTTGGATGTGTCCAATTAGCGTATACACTCTAATGCATGATTTTTGAGGTTATAGCTGGTTCTAAATGATGATGCAAGGTGCTAGGTTCAACACAGTGTTCTGGTGTCAGTGATCTGATTGTTCAGATTATCTGAATATTGGTTGATGCAGTTTAAGTTTAAAAATCTATGATGGGTCCAATGTGAAAATTTGATGAAACATGGCCTTTAGATTGTGGTGTTGTGATCCAGGAGTATCCAGTCTGAAAAGTCATGAAACGTGGTCCCTAGTGGAAGAGTGAAGTTTTTCTATAGGCTGGCACCTACGTACTAGTAAACATATTGGCTACTACAAGAGCTAGGGGGTTGTAGCTCCCTTTCAATAGAAGCTGGAGAATGAGAGAAGGTTGTAACCTTTTGCAGCTAGAAGCCTGCGTACTGGTATGAGTTTGCACCAGTACAAGATTGTAAACAACTTTTCTTATTATTAAAAGAAGACAAAGACGACAGTAGCAAGTGGTTTTTACCCACATTGGGTTTCCACCTTACATCTTGGTGTTCATGTGTGTTGCTTGTGTGAGATGCTTTATTCTACTTTTACTGCACTGTCTAATAAATCTCTAATATACATCTTTAAGATCAACATATGATAAATTTTCTAAATCACAATTTCTCTAGATATATGCTCGTTCCTTAATCACAATCACGTGTACATGCTAGTTCACTTCATTGAAGTAGCTTATATATATATATATATATATATATATATATATATATTTGGGAAATAAAATTATTGATCTGATAATACTGATTCACCCCCTTCTCAGTATTATTTCCAGCATTCTATACATACAGGTTTGTTTTTTAATCCTAATTCAAACTTGAAACTAAACAGAAAAGCGTAATTTTGTCGATTTGCTATTTGTAAAGAAAATCAAAGAAATGTGATGCACTCAGCCTTTTGTTGCTACGTGTTGACCTGTGTCTTTGACTGCGCCACTGTGTGATTCCTTTGGTGAATTGGCTAGAGTGAATAGGAGGAGATCCATGGGGGGATCAATCCTCAACTACCCATGTGCTTAGCTACTTCCTTGGTGCACCAGAACCCTGCAAACCATGGAGTTATCGACAAATTTATAAAATAGTTGCATAATCATGTTAATTCCATAGCTAATGCAATCTTTAATATAGCAATAAGGAACATTAATGCATGACAAATAATACATGTAAGAGTTGTTACCTTATCAAAATCTATGATTTACTTCCTTTATTGAGTTGATAGTGATGATGAAAAAGGGGGAAATGGAGGAAAAAGGGTTTCAAAATGAAATAGTTATGTAACTCTACATGCCCCCACATTGAATAATTTGTATTTCCTCATACAAAATGTAAAATTTATATCTTGAGCTACTGCATTTTCTTGGACACTTCTACCAGTACATCTAGTTTCATCTTTTTCACTTTCTTTCTAGTAATTTCCATCCTTGGTTTCCTCGTGAGGACCTTGTATTTCAAGTTTATAACCTGTTTCTATAAAGCCTTGTTTTTCTTCTTCAGTTTCTTGTTCTTATTAAACCACAGACTTAGATGTAAGAGGAGGTTGTCACTCTTAGCTATTTGAATCTTGTTTTGTGCTTTCAAGGCTTGATTTTCATCTTTAATGTACCCGTTTAATGTCTCCGGTTCAAATATTTCACGTTTCAGTATATTGACTATTGGAGGTTTTTGTGTCTCATTAAACTAACTTTCTTCTTCCTCTTGAATTGGAATTGATGTACTTGTTACGTCCCTTTTCTCTGGGGATTCAATATAGTCATAGATCTCTTGCTACAGTGGATCAACCTATGGAATTATTTGTCTTGGACTCTGAGGAGGCGAGGTGACAGTTAGTGATGAAACCCTCAGTGGTGAAACTCTTGGTGATGAAACCCTCAGTGGTGAAAATCTTGGTGATGAAACCCTTGGAGGAGTTTCTGAATCTTCTTCTTCTGCCTCTAAGTTTTCTTCTATTTCTATACTGACAAGATCTACACTCTTTGAGGGTAGTCCTTTTGCTGAGTTGACTCTGGTACTCCTTCTTAAACCTATGACAAGTGTCTTCTGAGTTTTCTTCCTTTTCGTTTTAGGTTTCTTTTCTTGTTGTGAAACCTTTGTTTCTTTTCTAACTTTCTTTCTTCTAACATTTATTTTGTTTATTTTCTCTAAAATTTATACAAGAGGGATGTCATCTTCTGATAGTTCTTGTGGCGGTTGTGGTTCTTGTTCTTGTGTCTTATCAATTTTTCTTTTCCTTCCCCTCTTAGGTATACTTCTATTTAGTTGCACATGAGTTTCTTCCTTAAATTGATTTCTTACTAAAAATCTCTCCCAATTATCACCTATGTTTTGGAGATGAAATTCAACAAGTATTTTGACTAGACCATGGTGATACATTGCATTATATATAAACTGAATTCTCCTCTGAACATTTCTTGACATCTTTCTAAGACTATTCAATAAGAAATAGGAAGCTTTATCTCATTTTCTTCAAGAAAATTCATTAGCAGCTGAATATGATAGAAAACCATATATCCAAACCTTCCTTCACAGGTAACAAACTTTTGGATTATTATAAGTAGGTTCCTGCACTTACTTTTCAATGTCGTGCTTGGGATGCTCTTCTTGAAAATGGTGGTGTCCATGCTAGGTTTCTTCAGCAAAGCCTTCCAGTCTTCTATTTCAATACCTCTGTTCTTGAACGATTTCTCTCCAATCCATGACAGTCCAGTGGCTTCGGCTATAAATGACTTTGTCATTGTGAATTTGATGTCCCCTATCTCCAATTCGACTCCATCAGAGGCCCTAATGAAGGATTTGGTCACTTCTCTATGGAAGCCATCGATTTTCTCTACAAATTCTAGCCACTGTGCTTTCTACAATAATTCTTTTGTCTATGGATAACCCTCCAAAAATTTCTTCCCTGTTGTTTATGTTCTAACTATCACACCCATGGCCAAGAAGCTTTATTTTAAAACTATTTTTTTTGACAGGGTAGGATGTCTTGGTAGGGTTTTTAGAGTGGAGAGGTTGAGAGTGTGAGTGATGGAACAATGAGAACATAGGTAGTGAGGATATAGAGAAATGAGGAAGAATCTAACTGTTAAGATCATTCATGATTATGTTTTGGGTGGCCAATTCAATGGATCGGGATATGAGCTATGATGACTGAGAGTGAATGATGGATTATGCAAGATTTGACATGACACGACCAACTCTTTGCAATAATGATTTTGATTTTTCAGTAGTACTATGTCTTATAATTCATATATGTAATGTTTTGATCCCTATTATTAATTAAAGAAATGCATACCTTTAAATTATTTTCTTGCTAACCTTTGGTTTCCTTTTATGTTGTCTTCAGGTACTTTGTAGCGGAGAGATTCCATCATTCCTTCAATTGTATGATCAGATATGTCTATCAAATTGGTTGTAGAAAGTCATTAGATTTGCAGAAAATCAATAATTTTGTAGCTATTTATTCTTTTTGAAAAGAAAAGGATAAAATAAGATGGAATTATAGAAAATTGGATACTAAGAAAATTTAACATGCCAAGAATTCTTGGTTTTCATCTTGAATTTTCTGCATAAACATGCCAACAATTGTTGGTTTTCATGTTTATACATTTTTTTTTTCTTTTATATATATATATATATATATATATATATATATATATATATATATATATATATATATATGAAAAAGAAAATTTTAATGTGGAGAAGAAGAATAACTCTTCTTAACCAACTTCAAATTAGAGTTATCCTGGAAAATATTTACAAATTCCTCCTTTGTCATTGGCATCTGATAGATCATGATTCGATGTCCATTCACTAAGAGAGGACCTTGTTCTTCATTAATAGCCCTAATTCTGACTGCTCCATTATCAAAAACATTTTCAATCTCATAAGGCCCAAGCCGGTGAGTTTGAAATTTTCCTTCGAAATTTTTGAACTTTGAATGAAAGAGTGATGCCCAGTCTCCTGGCTGAAATTTTCTTTCTTTGATGTATTTATCATGTCATCTGGATCTCTGTTGCTAGACTAAACTAGTCTTCTAGATAGCATCTTGCATTATTTCATCAAGCTCATTTATTTGTCCCATTCTTTGCTTTTGTGCTTCTGATAAGTCAAGTCCCAATTTGAATGTTGTCTTGTAGGTCTGAATCTGTAACTGAATTGGTTATAGGACATGTTTCCCATAAGCAAGTTCATAGGGAGTATGTCCTATAGTGTTCATCCATGTGGTATGGTAGGACCATAAACCTTCTGGAAGCTTTTCTGCCTAGTCCCTTCTGTGCAAGTGAATTGTCTTGGTGAGGATTATTTCAATCACTTTATTGGTAGAATCTACTTTTCCATTTGCTTGTGGATGGTATAGAGTAGACTTTCGATTCTTGATTTTATATTCTTGCAATATATTTTGCACTACTCTAGATGTAAATTGTTTTCCTTCATCTGTTACAATTTCTCTTGGAACACGAAAATGAGTAAAAATATCCTCGAAAATAAATGAAACTATAACATTTTCAGTAGCAAAATAAAGTGCTTTAGCTTCTACCCATTTAGTAACATAATCAGTGCATACAATAATATATTTTTTTTTGTTTTGAAGATGGATTAATTGGTCCAACAAAATTAAAAGGCCATTTTTCAAAGGGTTTGATGAGTATCTAAATTTTCAAGTGCTTTTTCAAAAGAATTTCCATAAACTATAAAATCATCCAGATACACTTCCACACAATCATGAATAAGATCAGAGAAGATTCTTAGTACTGCTCTTTGGAATGTTGCTGGAGTATTGCATAATCCAAGAGGAAGTACTTGGTAAGAATAAGTCCTCCATGGACATGTGAATGTGGTTTTGTCTTGATCTTCAGGTGCTATCTGAATCTGATTATATCCAATAAAACCATCCAAAAATAAGAAATATTTTTTGCCCTGCTAATGTATCTAAAACTTGATCTATGAAAGGAAGTGGAAAGTGATCTTTCAAAGTTTCCTTATTCAATTCCCTGTAATCAATGCATACTCTCCATTTACCATTTTCCTTAGGAATGATTACTAGGGGTGAAACCCATTGACTGTCTAATATTGGATAGATGAAATTTACATTTAAGAATTTCTGCAATTTCTCTTTAACAATTTCTTTTAAGTTTGGATTCATTCTTCTTTGTGGTTGTCAAACTGGTCTAGAATTTTCTTCAATAAAGATGTGAGGTATGCAGGTTTTAGGATCAATTCCTTTCATATCAGTGTATTCCCATGCATATGCAGAAGAGTGTTTTTGCAATATTTCTACCAGTTTCTTTTTCAATAATTCTTCCAAGTTTTCATTGATGTTCAAGATTTTTCCTGTAAAAATTTCTATTGAAGAAGTTCCAAATTTTTCCATAGAATGTAAAGACATTTGTCTAGATGATATATATTCAATGTTACATTTTTCTTGAAAAGTCACAATATAAAGAGGGTTCATTATTTTCTATTGAATTTAAAATTTGATCCTCCTCATTTATTTGTGCAATAGTGAAAACTGGTTGTATATCATTATCTTCATCTATCCATTCTTCATTTTCTACTTCAATAATTATTTTTGCAGGTGGGTACGATGTAAATTTATTTTTCGAGCTTCCATCTGAGATAAACACGTTTCCTGATCTACAACAGATAAAAGCATTAGCCGTAGCTATCCATGGTCTTCCTAAGATTAATGGATTTCCTCCTAAATTATTCTTGGGTGTTAGAAGCATGAAATCAATAGGATATTTCCAAGAATCTAAGGATGCATATATCTTCTAACACTCCATCAAGTTTAATTACAGACCTATCTGTTGATTGTAACAATGTTGGTATGTATTGAAGATTATGAAGCTTTAATTTATTTATAGTTTTTTTGCTCATTATGTTTATGGCTGCTCCTAGATCAATCAGTGTGTTTGGTATTTTAATTCCATTGATGTGTGTCTTCACAATGGGGCTCCCTAGATCTAAATATTTTTGAATGATTGTTTTCCCCATCATGATATCTACAATTTTCCCAACTAGTTTAATTCTTTTTATTTCTTTTCTTTTTCTTCTTGATCCTTTAGTACTCAATTCCATAATTGTTTTTGCAAAAATCGGTATTTCTTTTATTGCTTGTAATAAATAATCTTTTATAAATATATTCTTCAATTCATCTAACATATCATAATCAGGCAATATGATTTGTTTTTCTTCTCCTTTATCAATTTTCAACCTTTCAGGAAAAGGAGGTCTTCAGATAGATACTGAAGGTTGTTATATAATATGAGTGTTATTAGAATGTCTGGGATTTTTTTTTTTCTGTTTCAATATTTTCTTTCTGAGGAAGGGAAATTTCTTCTTCAGATTTATTATTATCCTTTTTAGAATTCTTTTATGTTTCATGAATAACAACAGATGGTTTCTTCCTTTCTAATACTCTACTGGACCTTAATTGAACATTATTCAGATCTAATGGAGTTATCACATAAGTTTGAGGATTATGTCCTTCTAAGTTGTAAGCAAGTTGTGAAGTTTTATTGTTTGGATTTGGGAGTTGGTGAATGGGTAATTGATTTGGTCTTTGTGAAAATGGTAAAGGAAGTTGTGGATTTGCATTTTGAGCTTGATCTTGAGGTAACTAGTTGGTTTGAGGAAAGTATTGTGGTGGAAAATTTAGATAAGGTGGGAGATATTGTGGATATTGATAATATCTTCCATAAGGATTTTTCCATCCTTGATTCCAAGATTGTTGTGGTTGAGGCCAAGGCTGCCATGGCATAGGTGGATTCCAATTATTTTGTGAAGATTGTGAAAATTGTTGAGGATTAAAGCCTTGAGTTTGATTTGTTTAAGGATTTTTCCATGGTCTTTTAGCAATAAAGTAAAGGGGGTCTACCTGATTTGGCATTCCTTCTTCACTAAACATAGCCTTAAGACCTGGCATAGAGGGACATTCTTTTATGTCGTGATTCTGTGCACGTATAACATAAGTTTCCATTCTATTTAAATCTAAAGGAGAGTCTCTCAAAGCATGTTTCTCTCTACACCTAGGACAAAAGATGGATAATGCAGATTTTTTTAGGATTTCTGCTTGTTTTGTATTTTAAGGGTGTCAATTTTCTCACTGAGACTCCCTAAAATATATGTTTTAAAGCTATCAAGCAAACTACCTATTTCTATCGTACTTACTATCTCAGATGTAGATTTATTTACTCTTGATAAAAGAGGATCCCTTGAACTTTTTCCTATTATTGCTTTACCTCTTGAAATATGTACACATAGATCACAAATATCTTGCAAATGGTAACTAAGAAATATCTCCTTTTCCCATTATATTGATAATATCAATCCACTCATCTTTAATGGATTTGAGTAAGAGAGCTTTCAAAGTTTCCTCATCCAGATTATTCATTTTTTCCCTTTTGATATTATAAAAAAATCTTTCAACAAAGTGTTCAAGATTCTCATCTTCTTTTTGTACCATTTTGAAGACTACATCTTTAATTCTATGAGCCATACAATAATCCTTATATTTCTCTAAGAATGAATCTTTCATTTGTGCCCATGTCCTTATAGAATTCATTTCTAAATTCGTAAACCACTTTAATGTTGCATCCTTTAAGGTGGCAGGGAACAATTTTAGTTTTTGAGCATCATGCAGATAATCATATTATCTACATAATATTTCAAATTCAAAGAGAAATGTCTCTGGGTCTTCACTTCTTATTCCATGAAAATTGGGGAGAATAGAAGGTGAGATGTTCTTCATTGTTAATGTTGTATGTTCATCAAGGATAGGGAACACAAAAGGTTCCGGATATCCTCTTCCTCTACCTCTACCACCCCCTCTTCCACCTCCTCTATTTCCTCCTCCTCCTCCTCCAATCCTATGTTGTTCGCCATTGACATTGTGTACTTCTCCTTCTCCTTCTTCACCCATGGTGGATTCCTTAGAAGATATATCTGGTTCTACAACAAAATTATCTAGTTTTTCTTATGTTCTTCTATCAATGGTTTGAAGTAAGTTTCTTCCTCTTCTTCTTTAGAAGGAACTTCCAACTCTTGAGTTAGAAGTTGTTCCCAGTTGAAGATAGAAAAATTATTCGAGTTGTTGGAGATGTAGTATCTACTTCTATCACAGCCTCTGTTGATGAAGTCGGTGAACCTTTAGATTGGATTTTGAATCTTAAGACTTCAGGAAGTCTATATTTGCCTACTATGGATGGAATTCAAGTTTTTGTGGGTGGTGTGGCACTACGAGGTCGTGGTGGAGTGAGTGATGATGTAGGAATTGAACTTCTTCCTCAACTTATAAACCTACATCTAGAGTCTCTTTCCCTATGCATGTCATGTTTTATTTGATTTTTTATTTAAAGGCTTCTATTTACACTTCCCCAGAAATGACACCAAAATGTTTGGAAAATTTAATTTTATTAAATTGCAAGCATAAATTGTCAACCAGAGTTGGTAAACTTATGAAGTGCAGTTTCACTATATAGTCTATTCTTTCATTTAGTAAGATAATGGTTATGTTTGTTTTGATATTTTTTTCGTTATCTAGATTTTTATTAGAGTTATATTTCTACAAATTAATACATGGAAGTTAAGATATTGTTAGAATAAATGGGAGCCAAGATACTGTTAAATTAACATACCAAATCATATCTAATTGAGTATCATTCTAAAATGTATTAAGTTATTTATACTAAAATTATGAATTTATATGCACACCTTTCTGCAATGAAACAGAGTATTGGAATTAAAACAAAACCTTTTCTACGAATTATATATATACAAATTCTGATCTTAAATTTCATGAAAGAAATCTCTAATTACAAACTACAGAGTAGATATAAATTATAATTCTAAAAAGCATGAAAAGGCTAATTGCAATGAAGTAAAAAAAGTTGAAGGACTAAACTATTAAACAACTATAAGCATAAACAAAATACGAAATGGTAAACAAGATAACTAAGTTATGTGAAATAATGAAAATAGCGAAGTAACTAAACTAGAATCCAGTGATAACACAAAGTAATTGAATGAAAATGATCATAAAGCAATGAAACAAAAGTAAGCATCCAGTAGGTATGATTCATGCTCACATACGCATTGAATCACAAAAAGGTAACTTCAAATTAATATGAGAACAAAGGTCTCTTTCACAATTCTTCAACAATTAACTAATACTTCCTCCCTAATATCGTTTACAGAGGATACATATTTATATAAAATGCGTGCTCAACAGGTTGATACTTCTACCCCTATAGGTATGTTGTTTAATCCTAATTCAAATTTGAAACTAAACAGAAAAGTGTAATTTCATCGATTTGATATTTGGAAAGCAAATCAAGAACTGTGATGCACTAAGACTTTTTATGCTACATGTTGGCCTATGTCTTTTACCGCACCACTGTGTGATTCCTTCGGTGAATTGGATAGAGTGAGTAGGAGGAGATCCATGAGGGGGTCGATCTCAACTACCCATGTGCTTAGTTTCCTCCTTGACACACCATAACCCTGCGAACCATGGAGGTAGCTACAGATTTATAAAATAGCTGCAGAATCATGTTACTTTTGTAGCTAATGCAATCTTTAATATAACAATAAGGAACATTAATGCATATGAAAAATAAGACATGTAAGATTCGTTACCCTATCAAAATATATGATTTACTGCCTTTATTGAGTTGATAGTGATGATGGAAAAGGGGAAAATGGAGGAAAAAGGGTGTCAAAACAAAACAATTATGGAACTCTATAAGAATCTAGTTACATGGAGAACTCTAGGAATTCCAACTACATCATTATCCAAATTTTATAGCAATGATGAGCATAGATGAGATAAAATTCCATCTTTAAATCATTCACTATGTTGTATCTCCTAGGTATTGTCTCTTTGATAGCTCATAAAATCTTAAAACCAGTTTTCATAAATGTTCTTTCCCACAAATGTTTTAATCTCCTTTAGTTTTTGTATGCTCTACCATGTGAACTTTTTCTTCTAAAAATCCTTCAAAAACTCCACCCTCAAATGAACGAAATTAACACCATGTAATGTAGGAGAAATTTTTGTATACTTCATATGCCATTACAATAGTCTTCCTCAAAGAATCATTTTGAATTCCCCCAAGCACATAACGTATTAGGGCTTTCATTAATTTGAAATGGAATTTTAGACAAAATCAATGTTTGTAACAACCCCTTTTGGTACCCCCATGTAAGTGTCATTGTGTATATTTGTTTATGAGAAATTATGTAAACATGTAAAATATGGCTAAGCTAGAAGAATAGATACAAATTTAGAGGTCTAAGGAGGGGAGGTTTCTTTTTCTTTGTTTAAATCCTAAACCCAAACCACTTCATTTAACTCTTATGATATAACTCTCATATGAATCAATGGTCTTCTAGCATAATCATTAAAATTGTGCATGGGAGGTATGAAGTAAAGGAAAAGGCCTATTCTTTCCCTATCCTCATGTGACATGTTGGAAAATTCAACACACAAGGTGGAAGAGGGAACGAGGAAGGAAAGAAAGAGACATTACTACAATACATAGCATATGACAACAAAGAGTAGAGAGCATCATATGGGAGCGTGAACAGGAGTGAAAAGGAGGCACAAAAGAGAAGATAAGGGAAGAAAATCTAAGAGCTAATATTGATGTTGGGACATCATTCCCTTAACCTATCAGTATGGCTAGTGAAGGCTCATTGGATTCCTTTCCTCACTAGTTCCTACCTTGAAAATCCAATTGATGAACCACCCTTAGAGTGAGATCAATCTCTTGGAGTTGAACGAAGATTATCTAAGCCTTTGGTGACTTCTTCTAATCTATGTTGTGGTTATTCTAGGAGGCAGATCATAAAATACTTAGACCTTGCACTCTCTTTCTGCTATGGAAGACTTTATATCGATGCACAATTCCCTCATGTAATTACTCCTCAGACCCTAAATCCATCTCATGGATGGTTATTTTCAAGATAGATTATGATGCATCTAGCCTTTGGTTGGTTGGAAAGTTGAATTTCATCCCTCATTTTCCAGCCATTGAAGGTAGTCAGATAATTATTTCAACCATTATATATATATATATATATATATATATTTGTTCCATGGAGGACTAATGATGATTAATATATGATATCAGAGTGCATTGTTTCACATACTATTGGGAACGGAATCCCCCAAGGACAGTTTTGGGGCTAAAAGCCCATGTTTGGGTCGAATTTTGTAATAAGGTTGTAAATACTTCACATTTTGTGGTCGCAGAGTGCAGAGGTGTCATAAGTCATAAAGGGTTGTCTGCCCTTATTTTGTAAAGTAAAGTCAATTGTAAAAGATCTACCCATGGTCTACGGACCATGGGATTATATAAAAAGAGCTAAGTAGGTAAGCTCTAAGTAGTTCAGATGGGTCAAGGGAAGCAAGAAGAGTCTTGAGCGATAAGGAGAGAAGTCTAATTTTTAGGTCGTAGTGTAGGTAGAGGCTCTGCAGCTAAGTGTGCAGAGGCCTAGGGTAGAAGTCCGCAGTTGAGTGCGCGAACCCTTGTAGGTGTGTGCGCAGGGACGATAGAGTCTGTAATCATCTGAAGATATCAATAAAGAGAATAATTTTACAAATTCTGTGTCTTTGTTTCCGCTTAATGCATCTTATCATATTGTGTATGAATTTCATTTATAAATCTTATATGATGTGTGAATGTATGTAATTACATTGGATAATTGAACACAAGTAAGGATATATGTTTACATGGCGCTAACTGTGATTGTTTAATAAGATAAGTAAGATACTTAAGCTAGTTTAGGAATCTTCACGATATGCTACGTTAGCAGCATGAAAGTACCTGAACCGCAGGTTAGGGCTGCGCGAAGGCCGATCGTACCCCTTCGCAGAGGTATTGAAGGGTGGAATAAAGTGTTAAGTTATGGTATGTTCTATGCTTATAACAGTTTACTTCTTTTTCTTATTATATTCCACAGATTAGCAATCACATGTACATAAAGTAAAGTGCAGATAGAACATTAAATGATCGACAGAAAACAAGCCAAGACAAGAGACACAAGATGTGGTGGCTAGCCAGGGACAAACCACACAATGTGTGGGGAAACCCTTTGATCAGATTTTCTTTTATCTTCAATAATTTAGTAGAGATAAATAGTACAATAAATCTAATTCATATCAACAGTAGCAAACCCTAGATCAGCAGCATCAGCGTTAGCAGCGTCTTTATCAAACTAGGGCAGACGATATCTCACAAACCGACTGTCGGATTGACTTCATTCCACCACAAAAATTTGTGGCTTCCAAAGGAGGTTTAGATGAACCTATAACGCATTTCATATGAGAAGATATTCTAGGCCACGCAGGTCAATATTTACTTTTGCAGTTGCAGCTTCAGTTTCAGCAGTTTCCAACTTCAAACTAGGGCAGTCAATATCTTGCAAACCGTTCGTCGGATTGACTTCATTCCACCACCAAAAGTTGCGGCTTTCAGAGGAGGTTCAAATGAACCTACAACACAATTCAAATGAGGAGATCTTCTATGCCACGCAGGTCAATCTTTACTTCTGTAGTTGCAGCTTCAGTTTTAGTAGTTTCCGACTTCAAACTAGGGCAATCAATATCTTGCAAACCGTTCATCGGATTGACTTCATTCCACCACCAAAAGTTGCGGCTTCCGTAGGAGGTTCAGATGAACCTATAGTGCAGTTCAGATGAGGAGATCTTCTAGGCCACGCAGGTCAATCTTTGGATCTGCAGTTGCAGCTTTGGGTTCAACAACTTCTGGCTTCACATGTGTGAGAGAGAGACCCATTTCTGCGCAGTAGAGAAGAGACTCATTTCTACACAGTAGAGAGAGAGAGAGATGTGATGAGAAGAGTGAGTGAAAATGAGGAAAAGTCCTATTATATTTATACACAACATTGGTGTTTGAATAGATGCGACTGTTGGGCTTCTGAGCCTACATGAATTGTAGGTTGGCTTGATAATAATTCCATAATCAAAATAAATTCATATCTCCATGAATACTTATCGGAATCGGATGATCTTTATATCAATCCTACACCTCGCGACGAGAGGAATCTAATAAAAATATTATCAGCCATGAATAAGATGACGCACATGAATTTTTTCTCTGGTTGCACTGTCACAACAGAAGATAACAACTCAGGCAGAGGCCTTGGAGATTATAATGAGACTCCATGAAACACCGATTCAGGATCTGAATATGGGGGTTCAACAGATCCATGCGCAGTTGCAAAATCTTTGCATTGAAATGTAGAGCTTGAAGTAGGACAGGACAGTTCGACCGGAGGTGCACAAAGAGGTATGGTGCCTGAAATGCAAGGGTCAGGGGCATGACAAAGACCATTTCTTGGTCTTTACAAACTACATGGCCAAAGGGGTTTCAATTCATTTGAGGCTAGAAGCTCAGGCAACGCCAAGTGTGGGGCCTGTATTGTGGTGCACTATATGTTAGGTAGCAGGAAAACGTGAAACTAATAACTGTCAATTACTGCAAAAGTTTGTAAAAACACCACAACAATTGTTATGCAACTTCTGTAGCTCGGTAGGGCATGATGAGCGCAACTGTAGAATCTATGAATTGATGATGGATAGAACACCTGCCTATAGGGTTCAGGAAGAAACACGACCCCCTAACCAGAGTGCAGGGATGGCGCGAATAGGTTTTCAGGGGTGCGGACATGGCCGAGGTAGAGGAGGACCTCACAAAGGTCGAGGACAGCTAATCTGCTACAATTTCGGGGGACCAGGACACTATGCCCATGATTGTACTAACCCAATGCGTCCATCATGCAAATATTGCACTCTTTTTTATCATAATACAGAAGACTGTCCTACGCTGACAGCAAGGATACATGACAAAGGGGCGCTACCACCTCAGCCAACTCAAAACCTGCAGATGATGAGGTTTGAGCCTCGCTAAGAGGATCCAAATGTGAATATAGTAATCTGAAGTGGAATTGCAACAGGGGATGATAAGGGGAAACACCCCAAAGACAACGCATGGGTTCGCAAAGCTCTGACGGAGGAGGCTGAATTCAATTTGAAGCACACACATGAAACATTCATGGAAGCAAAGAAGAGCTTCGTTGAGGCCTCCACCTTAGGGAGCAAGGATAAGCCTAATCAAGAGATGGATCCTTCTATGCTTACAACCTTCCTAGAGACCTGCATGAAGTTGTTGTGTGATAGCAAGGTTGTAAAAGGATTACAAGAGCTTATAAATAGATGCACCGAAAACACTCCAGGTGAACCGCGTGTGGTACAAAAGATTGGTAAGCATAAAACAAGGACAAGATGAGAGATGAGGTCGGCCACGCAGATAGGAGAGTATGAGATGGATCAGGTTATTTTGGACCTGGGGTCAGATTCCAACATCCTATCGAAGCAGACTTGGGAACAGATGGGAAGACCTACACTACAGTGGTCTTCGATTCAGTTAAGGATGGAAAATTAGCAGAAGATTGTCCCCATGGGATGGCCGCAAGTGGCGATTGTAGATATTGAAGGCACGAGTGTGCTAGCTAAATTTGAAGTTATAGAAATTATGGATGATAGCAACCCCTACCCTACACTCCTTGGCATTAATTGGGTTACCAATATGAATGGGGTAATCAACTTAAAGAAGCGAAAGATGATCTTTCAGAAGAAATCGCTCCACATAATAGTACCCCTAGATCTTGCTGAAGGATCGTGCTATACTGAACCAGTCCGTGATTATGAGAGCGATGATGATCTAGATTGTATCTATAAGATAACAGTCAGAGACCAAGATTGGGTGAATCCAACAGCAGATGAATGAATTACATGGGATTGCGAGAGTTCCTGCACCTCGGACTCTGATGAAGAATTAGAGCGCTGGTAAAATCGGTTACATGAAGTAACCACGTAAGTTGTAACATGATGACCTAGTCGCTACACTGTGTGTCGTTAGAGGTAAGAAATCTGCCCACTTATGATGGCCTGAATGATGTAGATATATTTTTGGATGCATTTCAGAGAGAGGTACCAAAGAAGCGGCGCTTCCAAGCTTTAGACTGGGCGTTGCACACTACGCCTGCAAGATGGTGGGGTATGCACAAGGGTAGCTTTGATGATTGGCTCAAGTGTAGAAGGATGATGAGAACACACTTTGGGAAGCTGAAGGTACGAATGCTAGACGCACTTGGCCAAATGGGCTCAGACTTATGGAGAGAAGCCCCAACCTGAATGGCTGCACTTGTTTTTCTAGACCCTGGATGTCATCTCGATGAAGTGGTACTTAGAAATAGAGCTCTGCCATGGTACAGGTGAATGGGATATTCTACGCGAAGGATTCATAATGACATTCAATTTTGAATATGAGTTTGACTATATTGACGAAGTGCTACAAGAAGTAAAAGCAACAATCTTTAGGATACTGCATGATCCTTTGGACCTGATTCGACTGTTTAGCTGAGCCATGTGTTGGAATGCTATATTGTGACTGTTGAAGAAGAATATGAGGATTTGCAAAAGATTAACATCCCTGAAACAAAAGGTCACCGTGTTGTTGAAGGACTACAGATTGAGAATCCTAATATAACTGTGCCACTCAAAAATAAACAGGTAAATATTGGTACGGAGGCAGAACCCAAATTTGTGATGATTTGAGATTACTAGGATGACGCGACGGTGGATAAGGTCACTGAATTGCTCCGCGAATACGAGGATTTATTCCCTAGCAATTTTACAGATCTAAAATGGATAATTGGGGACCTAGGTGTTATGAAGATGACGTTGAAGCCCAACGCGAAGCCAGTTAAGAAAAGACCTTACCATCTCAACCCGAAGTATAAGGAGAAGGTCCACTTAGAGCTAGATAATATGCATGCAGCAGGCATCATTGAGCCCATAGAAGAATCTTATTGGGAAAGACCAATGGTGATATAGGAAAAGAAGCATAAGGATGAAATAAGGATATGCGTAGATCTCAAGAAGTTGAATAATGCTTGTGTACATGATCCTTTCCCAACTCCATTCACTGATGAAAAGTGTTGCACAATGTATGTGGCTAGGAAGCATATTCCTTCATTGATGGTTTCTTTGGGTACCATCAAATCAAAATCGCGTCAAAGGATAGGAGAAAGACAACCTTCGCAACTGAGTGGGGGTGTTTTTAGTACACCGTAATGCCTTTCAGATTGAAGAATGCGCCTGCTATTTTTTCACACAGGGTCATTGCTACGTTCAAGGAATTTATTTATAAATTCCTAGAAGTGTACTTTGATGACTGGATTGTGTTTGGGCTGGTGAAATGTTATGTCGCAAGTCTACGCCTGATACTAGATACCTGTCAAAGATACCAGATCGCGCTCAATCTAAAGAAATGCCTATTTTGTGTTCCTTTTGGGACCCTGCTGGGTCATGTTGTTTGTAGACACAGACTGATGGTAGATCCCATGAAGATCACAATGATACTTAACTTAGCAGCACCTAGGAGTGTGAAATAATTGCGTGCTACCCTAGGGCATACTAGATATTACAAAAATTTTATCAAGGGCTATGCCCAGATCACCGCACCTATGGAGAATTTGTTGAAAAAGGATGTCACATTCTACTGGAATGAGGACTGTAAGAAAAGCTTAGATGTATTGAAGGAAAATATGGTCACCACGGTGATTTTAGTCTTCCCAGTTTAGAAAGAGTTTCATGTACATGTTGACGCATCATGTATAGCGCTAGGAGCAGTAATAACACAGGCTGGCGGAGGAGACTTGGACCATCCTATAGCATTCACAAGTAGAAGGTTACCCAAGGTGGAGAAGAATTGTTCCACCACCGAGCACGAAAGGTTATCCATGCTATACATGCTCCAAAAGTTTAGACACTATTTGTTGGGTGGCCATTTTAAGATGTATACAGATCATTTTGCGTTGAAATACCTGGTCAATAAGCCTGTGTTGGGGGGAGAATCTGCAAGTGTTTGTTATTGTTTCAGGAGTATGATTTTGAATTTATTTTGAATCTTGGACAACTAAACACAAGACCAGACCACCTGTCGCACATCGAAACAGGGGAAGATCCAACTAACTTGGAGGAGGGATTACCTAACGTGTAACTATTTTAGTACGCGTCGCTGATGATAATTTTGAAGATATCATAAACTTCCTAACAATAGGAATTGCCCCTGAAGGATACACATTGCAGCAGAAGTATCCTTACTAACGCTCATGGGGGCACCACGAGAGGACATTATGTAGGGAGAGAGACTATGTAGAAGATTCTACGTGCAGGGTTGTGGTGGCCAACCCTCCATCAGGATTCAAAAGCTTACAACAAAACGTCTGATGTGTGTCAAAGGACTGGCAGGCCATTGCAGAGGGATGAGCTACCTCTAAATCCATAGATGATGTTACAACCCTTTGAGAAATGGGCGATAGATTTTGTGAGACCCATTCAGCCCCAAGGGAAGAAGACAGGATCGAGGTACATTATCACTGCAACGGAGTATTTCACTCGATGGGTGGAGGCACAGCCTGTGAAGGATTGCATAGGCATGACTGCTGCAAAGTTCCTCTTTGAGTATGTACTGATGTGATTTGGGTGTCCAAATATTTTGATGAGTGATCATGGTACGCACTTCCTAAATGAGACAATCAGTGCACTGATGGAGGAAATTTAGGTATAACACCAGAAGAGCACACCTTATCACCGGCAGGCTAACAAGACGGTGGAAGCATTCAATAAGGTGTTGGAGAACACACTAACCAAGGTTTGCAATGCTCAACAAAGTGATTGGGACCTGTGCATACCTGCAGTACTATGGGCCTATCGGACAACATGCAAGAAGTTGACTGGACAAACACCCTTTAGGCTGGTATATGGTGTTGAAGCAGTAATGCCCATGGCATACATCATGCCTAGTCTATGCATAACAGCACTCATGGGTATGATAGATCACAAATCCCTAGAAGAGAGGCTCGCGCAGTTGGCTGAGCTTGAGGAAGAAAGATTTCTAGCTGGATTTCACCAATAGGTCCAAAAGCAGTGCGAAAAAGCATGGCATGATTGGCATATTAAGTCATGCACCTTTAAGGTAAATGACGTAGTTTTGTTATACGACAACAAGTTTGATAAATTTCCAGGGAAATTCAAGATGCACTGGTTAGGGCCCTATGTCATCAAGGAGATTATCGACGGAGGAGTGGTTCAGTTGGTCAAATTGAATGGTGATCCCTTCCCAGGAAAGGTGAATGGCAGTCGCTTGATGCCATACACCAGTGGTCCAGCCATGTGACTATATGAAGTTAGCATAGTCTTAGCGCTCCAGGCAGCTGAAAGGAGGTGCGGGACTATAAACTACACTGCCCGGGATGGGGAGTTGCGTGATTGGGCAATTGTGCGAAGCAAGGAAGTGTCATAGGGTTTGCGGCAGCGTGAAGGGAGCTACGCTACCCAAGGAGAAATCATGCAAGTCGGCTGGAAAGCGACTGTTAAAGTCACTGTTCATGATTTGATGGTAGAACTGCAGCTAAATGGAGCTGGAAACCAACATCTAAGACAAAATTTACGGATCAGGTCCTTAAAAGTATGTCGCCAATTCGACATTAATGAACTGAATTTGGGGGGAATGTTCGGATTTGAATTAAAAATGCCCTATAAATTCTAGGTGGTAGGCTAGCAAAAAACACTTGGCATTTCGAGAATTGAGTTGTTGAGTTCTCAGTCACACATGAATCGTGAGCACTTCAATGTTCTGATAGCCAGTTCAGTATTTGAGACATTTCCAATGGAGACACAGTAGTTCTTGCATAATATCATGTCGGTGCCCATAGAACCTATAGATACCGAAGTAAAGTAGTTGGTGCCAGAAATTGATATGGATGCCAAAGAAGTTGCTCCCAAGTTTGCCAAAGTATTAGCAGAAGTCCCCAAATCACCAAGGATGCTGAGACCAAAGCCCACCCCAACCAAGGAGAGCATGAAGGATAAGAAGGGAAAGCAGCCTGCAATACCAGTGCGCGCATTTCTGAGAAGAAACCCACTGAAGCCCACCACACAGGGGAAGGGCGAAGCCATTAATCTAGAGCCAGAGCAGGAAGAAATCGAAGACATCCCGATGGATGATGAGGATGTGGGAGTAGATGTGGAGGAAGTTGAAGCCTAGGGTGATGACCCTATAACTCGGGTGCCTGAGTATGTCCCTTCATGCAAGGGCAAGGCCAAGGTACCAAAAGATATCGATGAGAGCAAGGTCCCCTTGCAAACCCCTATGCTATCGGATGAAATTATTTTTGAAGGACTGCGCTTGGGGTGGGTTCCTCTATTAAAACTTGAAGAATGGGACTTGGCTGACCATGAGAATTTCCCACACCTGGCGATCGAGCAGCTGATGCGCTGCATCATCGATACAACCAACAAAATGACCGCATTAGAGCCGTGGAAGTGGTTTAGAGGAGTAGAGAAGGCAAGGTTGCTCAACCTGCTTTGGGTGTCACACTACAACCGTACCCCAGTTACAGTATTGATCATCAAGCAGCTACTATGCTTGGTGCATGATCGGTGTCTATGGCTAGAGGATCCAATACCCATCACTGACAGCTTGATCCAAAGGATCATGTGGTTTCCTTACACAGGAGAAAATTCGGCAATGATATTTGGCAGAAAAGGTGGTGAGTAGACCCTGGTGGAGGCCATGAAAGAGAAGTTTAAGCTGGTAAAGAAACTATGAGGATCTGACATATCCAGCATCTGTGACCCTACTATAAAGGTGGTTGCACAGATTCTAGTAAGGAAGGTGATGAGGAATTTTCGCACCGATGAGGTGCCGGCGCCTGTCGTCGTGCTAGCAGCCCAGTGCGTCGAAGGAGTTCAGTTCAATTGGGGAGACTATCTCTGCGATGAGTTCCTTGTGAACTTTCGTGAAGCATAGAAGCTCAGTAAGATGTTCCACTACGCATGGCTCTTTTTTTCTATTGTGTTGGTAGCATGGGAGTTTCCATAGGAAAACCAATTCCCTTCAGTCATGCTAGACCTACCAAAGGAAGTGAAGTACACTTCGCTGTGGGTGTCCAAGGATGCACAATGAATCAACGATAGCAAGATCTTCTAGATCTTGATGGAGATGAACATCCGCATGGCCATCAATTGCAAACCGCAGTTGTCCCCTACGGTGTTTTCCAACCTGCAAGGTTACGCACAGTTCAAAGTAGATTTTCACCATGTGATCATCTGTTATGAACCAAGCTCACAAAAAGATAGAATAGATAGATCAACGCCTTAGAAATAAGCCTCCTCGAGGGGGCAACCTCCTTTACATTACAAAAATGAACAATTCTTTGATGATTCAAATGACAAAACCTCCTTTCTGTATATAGGAGTCTAAGGGTCACAATATAACAAAATGCGACCTACCAACAATAATATAAAGGAACAAAAATAACAATATTCGGATTCTATGGGGCACAATAATAACAATATGGGGACAATAGGGACACAACAATAACAATAAGGGATACAACAACAATAGTAATGGGGGAATCACTAGTATTATAGGGACTTAACATGCCCCTCTCCTTCAAAAATGTGTTGTCCTCAATGCTTGAGTAGTTCTGGATGCTTTTGTATAAAATTCTCATCGTCCCATGTGGAATCTTCAACAGGTAAGTTCTTCCACTTGATGAGATACTCTGAAATTGATCGATTTCATAACTGTCGAGTTCTTGCTTCTTTGACTACTTTAGGTTCCAATATGATTTTTCCTTCCTCATCAAGTTCTAGCAATATTGTTTGAACTGGAAGCTTGTCACCTATAACCTTCTTTAAGCATGAAACATGGAAAACTGGGTGCACTCAGGAAACTGTAGGAAGCTCCAATTTGTATGCCACAGTACATCTCTTTTGCAATACCTTGTATGGACCATAATACTTTGGTGATAATTTATTATCCTTCTTAGCTTGCTTGAGGGACATTTTTTTATATGATTGTAGCCATAGTAATACCCAATCACCTAATCAAAACTTCTTTCGCTGTGATGATGATCTTCCTGTTGTTTCATTCTATTATGCACCAAGGTGAAGTTATCCTTTAAGAGTTGGAGAACTTGTTGCCGATGCTCGATGTGATCTTCTACTGCTTGAACCTTAGAATTTTCTCTTAAATATGATGTGATGGATGGTGGATTATATCCATAAAGTACCATAAATGGGGTCCTTTTTGTTGCAGTATGGAAGGAAGTGTTATACCACCATTTAGCCAAAGGCAACCATTTGACCCATTGTGTTTGTTTATCAGATATAAAGCAACAAAGATATCCTTCCAAACATCTATTTACTATCTCAGTTTGCCCATCAAATTGAGGATGATAAGATGAGATATGAGCTAACTGAGTACCAAGACAGGAAAATAATTCTGTCGAAAATTTTCTAGTAAAAATGGGATCTCTATCACTTACAATAATCTTTCGGTTTCCATGTAGCTTGAGAATTGTTTCCATAAATGCAGTAGAAACTGTACTCACCTTAAATGGATGAGATAATGAACAAAAGTGTGCATACTTGGTAAGTTTTTCAACTACCACCATGATAACACTCTTTCGTTCAAACTTTTCTAAACATGTGATAAAATACATTGAAACCTCCTACCAGCGTTGGCTTGGAATGGATAAAGGTTGTAAGAGTCCTGGGGTCTTAATTGTTTCAACTTTATTTTGTTGGCAAACCAAACATTCCACCACAAACTTTTGAATATCCAATTTAAGTTCATCCCCAAAAAAATACTTCTTAACCCTGTGGTAGGTTTTTAGAAATCCTGATGCCCTCCTAAGGGAGAGGTGTGCAATTCCCTAAGAATCTTTTGTTTTATTTGGGAATTATTACATAGGTATAACCAATCCTTGTACCATAACAAATCATTTTTCCAACTAAATGTATCAGATGTACTAGGATCTTGTTGTATATTTTGAATTAGTGCTCACACTTCCTCGTCATTCTTCCATTCATCCCTTGCTTCGTTTATCCAATCTGGTTGGATAATAGAAATGGTGCAAAGAAATTCTTCCACGTCCTCATCCTTTCTTGAGAGTGCATCTACCACAACATTTTGCTTCCCTTTTTTGTAAATGATTTCAAAATCATAACCCAACATCTTTGTGACCCATTTTTTTTGTTCTTTTGAAGATAATATTTTTTCTAAAAAGTATTTAAGACTATCATGATCTATTTTTACCTTGAAGTGTCTTCCCATTAGGTAGGGTCCCCATTTCTTAAGTTCATGTATTATTTCCAACATTTTCTTCTCATAAATAGCTTTGTGTAAATACTTTCCTTTGATTGGATGACTTTCGAAAGTAATGGGTCTTTCTTCTTGCATTAAAACAGCACCAATTCCATTTCCTGAGGCATCACATTCCACAATAAAGGTTTTTGTGAAGTCAAATGTAGCTAAGACTAGTGCTTGGCACATTGCCTCTTTAATATGTTCAAAGGCCTTCATTGCTTCTCAAGTCCATGAAAATGCATCTTTCTTCAATAATGTTGTTAGAGGTGCTGTTATTCTCACATAATTCTTAACAAACTTCCGATAATACCCTATCAACCTGAGAAATCCTCGTAGATGCTTTATGGATGTGGGGATTTTCCATTCCTTAATGGTTTTAATTTTGATAGGGTCTACCTTAACACCTTCATGAGATACAATATGACCCAGATATTCCACCTATTGTACTCCAAAGAAACATTTGGAGATTTTTGCATATAATTGTTTCTCCTCCAATAGTTTGAGCACCATGTCAACATGTTGGACATGATCCCTCCAAGACTTGTTGTATATTAGTATATCATCAAAAAATACTAACACAAATTTTCTAAGGGTTTTAAAATGGAATTTATCAAACCTTCAAATGTAGAAGGTGCATTAGTAAGGCCAAAAGGCATGACCAAAAATTCATAATGACCCTCATGAGTTCTAAATGATGTTTTCGAAATGTCTTCAGCCTTCATTATAATTGATGATATCTTGAACGAAGATCCAACTTAGTGAAGTAAATTTATCCATGAAATTCATCCAATAATTCATCAATGACAGGAATGGGAAATTTATCTTTAATAGTGAGCTTTTTCATCTCCCTATAATATGGAAACATGCACCATGATCCATCCTTCTTGTGAACCAATACTACTAGAGAAAAGAAATAACTTTGACTAGGTTAAATTATACCATCCTCTAGCATTTCTGCAACCATATGTTCAATTTCACTCTTTTGGACATAGGGATATCTGTAAGGCCTGATGTTTGGAGGAACACTTCCTGAAATCAAATTAATAGCATGATCATGATCACGAATAGGTGGGAGGCATTTGGGAATCTCAAATAACTTGGAATGATTGTCCAAGACTTTTTGGAGATCTGGAGAAATGGATGATTTTGATGTGGGAACCTCTAGTGAACATAATTGTGCAATTATGCCTTGTTGTTCTTTCTTTAGAAGCTTTTTCATTCCGTTAGAGATGATTATATTTCCCAGTTTCCATGCAATACCCCTTAATTCAATTTCCTTTCCTTTTGAAGAGAATTTCATGAAAAGTTCTTGAAAATTAAAAGCTATTGTACCCAAGGATTGTAGCCATTGGACTCCTAATACAACATCAGCACCACCCATTGGAATGGAAAGCATTGGGTTATTCAATACATATTCTCCCATGGATAACTTGATATTATGGCACTTTCCTGAGCAATTTATGGTTCCTCCACTTGCAACCATCACTTGACACTCTGGTGTTGGATATAGGAAGCAATCCAATTCCTTGGCTATCTTACAATGAATAAAATTATGGGTACTTCCCAAATCAGTCAACACTATTACCTTTTTCTTCTTGATATACCCTTCTATCTTGAGAGTTTGAGTGGTAATTCAAGCCAATGCATTACAAGATATGGTCGGATTCATTTCTTCATTTCTAGGGTTTGCTTTTAGTGTATATCCTCTTCTTTTGACGTTTCTTGTTCCTTTTCTTCCTCCTCTTCACAATCTATATAAAATAATTTCCTCTCGGCGCACTTATGACCTTTAGTGTATTTTCTATGACAACTCTAACAAAGACCTTCTTCTCTTTTCTCTTCCAATTGTTGTGGTATCAACCTTGTAGGTTGTGGATGGCTAGGGGCAGCAACACTTCCATCTTTATGATTGTGAGTGGTAGGCTTCCTTGTTTCCATAATTTTGCTTTCCATTTTTCTTGCAAACCTGAATGCCTTCTCCAATGAATCTCGTTCCCAAATGCGAACCTCATGTTGGATGTTATCTTTCAAAGTACCTATGAATACATCAATCCTATGCTCCTCTAGAATATCTTTTACCCTTATATTCAATTTTTGGAAGTCCTCAATGTGCTCCATCATTGAATCCTTTTGTTTGATATGTATCAATTGGCTTAAAAAAGTGTTTCTTTTTATATCCTCATAATGTGCTATCATTTCATCTGTAAAAATAGCCCAAGTGACAAATTGTTTACAAGAGAAAAGCTATCGATGCCATACAAAATGATTTGGTTCCAAATATAAATTTGCAATGTGTACCTTTTGTGTGTTTTTCACATTATGGAGATCGAAAAATTGCTCCATCTATACAATCCATGTTCCGGGATCCTTGCCATCAAACTTCCTCATATCGATATTTGGAACATGGTGGTTCTTCAATCCAACATTAGAATCTATGAAATCATTATTAACATTTATTTTGCTCTCATCATGAGATTCCTTTACTACCCTTTCGACATTAGTAAGTATTTCTTGTAGAAACTTTGTCAAATTTGTCTTCAAATCTATCTTCAAATCTTCCATGCCTTTCTTTAAATCATCCATTTTATCTTCCATGCCATCCATATTAGCTTCCACTCCATCCATCTTAGCTTCCATGTCATTCATCTTAGCTTCTACGCCTTTCTTTAAACCATCCATCTTAGCTTCCACACCATACATATTAACTTCTACGCCTTTCTTTAAACCATCCATCTTAGCTTATGTTACTTTTTGTGCGAGTGAAATTTGTTGAACTTGGTCTTGTAATTTTGATATGTCATGTTGCATTTCTTCTTCTTCTTCATGAGTCATGCTACAGCTTTCAGGTTTCTTACTAGGTGTTTCTATTTCCTTTAACCGAGGCATCAATTACCGATAATAATGCTCCACTATGCCCTTTGAATTCCTTCAAACTAATTTTTCAAACCAATATTATGTAAAAATTTAAAAAAACCTACACACCTTTCTTCACTTTGTAGGAGCTCGATATTGAATCTGATGTATCTTTATAATTTTGGATCTCCAAGGTCTAAAATTTCTTCCTATAGTAACCCTCTAAGTAGTCTTTCTAACCCCGCAATTCTGATCAGTGTTGGATTCTCCAATGAAGAGTTATGCCAAATCTCCCACGATGACCTGAGTATAGACTAGTTCAATAGAGGGAACTTGTACGATGTTCCATGGGTCACTGTTTCAACCTTGGGTTCTGAAAATGATACCCAAAAAACTATAGTTTGTCCTCTTTCTATAATATCTTACGAAAATTCAATCTGATGCTCAAAGCGAAATTTATGACGCTTTTCCCAAGGGCACCTATTTGGAATGTAATTCGGGGGTCTACAAAAACCCTAACTTCCTCAGATTATATCGCCGAAAATATAGTGAGACAAGATCTGAAATTCAGGCCCGAGGTTCTGACCGATTCTGTCTCAAATGGGTTTTTTGTTTATCTTCTAAAACTTTGTAGCAAAAAGGTTATAGCAAAAATGCCACGATGGCCTGTTTGGAGGAGTGAAACCCTAGAATCCAAAGCTCTGATACCAAATGTTATGAAACCAGCTCACAAAAAGATAGAAAAGATAGATCAATGCCTTAGAAATAAGCCTCTTCGAGGGGGAAACCTCCTTTACATTACACAAATGAACAATTCTTTGATTATTCAAATGACAAAACCTCCTTTCTATATATAGGAGTCTAAGGGGTCACAATATAACCAAAGCTGACCTAACAATAATAATATAAAGGCACAAAAATAACAACAGTGGGATTCTATGGGGCACAATAATAACAATATGGGAATAATATGGGATCAAAAATAACAATAAGGGATACAATGACAAAGGTAACGGGGGAATCACTAGTATTATAGGGACCTAACACCATCAGGGCACAGAAGGACCCTGCACAGAAATGCTATGACTTACCTTACCTGGAAACGGATGGCGCCACTGATGCAGTACTTGATAGATGGCCGGTAGAGTGGCACACTATAGCAAACTTGGTGGTGGGAGGGAGAAAGTATGTCGTGCAAAGAAAGAAGGAGGAGGCCAAGCTCAAGATGACACAGCTGGCCGAAAAGAGAAAGAAGGAGGTCACTGACAAGGCCCAGGCAGAGCGTGATACCGCTCAGCAGATAGAGAAGAAAATAGGTGGAACAGAGAGAGGCTCTAACAAACGTGAAAGTTCACCTTCACTTGAGACAGAGGAGGAGATGGACGAGCAAACAGAACAGCACGGCGCGGACCCATAGGCAACGTCTGCCCACATCAAGCGTCCAAGGGAGTAAGAGAAAGGAGAGTCTAGGAAGAAATCCAAGGCTACTAAGACATCACTGGACCCAGTCACCCTCACGGAGGGTGATTTTGCATGACATCGGTGACACGGTGCAGGATGTCACGATGGAGGCCCTACAACAGTTTGAGCAGCAGTAGGAAATAATCTTGGGGGGTATTTGAGAAAGGTTTGCAGGAGCTGTAGATCCACGCGTCATAGGCTGGTACGGTGTCTACCAACCTTTCTATCGGCACTTCAGAAGCTATCAAGATGATGCAAGTGAAGGCCTCCAGTGCGATAATGTTCCCTGATGGAGCACTGACCACGGAGAATGAAGCTAACAGACCCACTCTCCGTGCCCTCAAGGGAGTAGGGTTGAATCTCACAATGCTCCCTGGTGAAGCACTCCACCTCTCATAGGATGGAGTGATTGCGAAGCTGAGGTCACATGAGCACCACGCCCTCCAGGTGATTAGTGAACAGAGGATTAAAAATGGGCAGATGGCATTACAGCGAGACTCTGCCACCGCCGCTGTGACCGAGGCAATGAACTAGAACAAGTGTATAATGCAGGTCGTCAAGGAGGCATGCCAAATGGTCCCAGATTTGGCCATTCCTAAGGAAGAGTCAGTCGAGGTATGCGTCTGCAATATTGCCACGCGAGTGTGCGACGCTCGTACAAAAATGGCGAGGGTTCAGTTGGAGTTGAACCTGCAGATCATAGAGTTATAGTTGAAGGCCCATCCTTCAACTCTGCTAGAAGTAAAGGAGCAGCGGGTGACCGCTGACACAGAAGTAGAAGCGGCAGTTAATAATGCAGTAGCAGACTGCACACAACTTTTTGAGTAGTCCTTCAAGGTCCTGACAATCTTGTAGGAGGACCCTAAGGTATAGTGACTGGAGACAAAAGCGAGTAAGCTACAACAGCACTATGATGAGGTCAAAGGCACAGCAAACCATCACGCTCACACATAGATTGGCAAAGCTGCAGGAGGCCAAGCAGCTGAAAGAATAGGTGGATGCAGCGCTGCATAAGGAAGCAGTGCTGAAGGCACGACTAAAGCCCTAGCTTGATGAGGCTTACATCATGAGAACCTCTATTGAAGGAAATTTGTGACTCTTCAAGCAACTCAGCAAAATTTTCAGGCCGACAGTTCAGGAGTAGTGACCGAGAAAATGGTGGAAGACACGAAGCAGGAAATCGTACAGTACACTGCCGAGGTTGCGGTTATAAGGGTCGAGCTGGGAGGTCTTCCTGCTAAGATCTCCACGCATATCGAGTGACTCGAGGATGAGTCACGATGTTTATGTTGGGGGCCTGTTGGGAACGGGATCCCCCAAGGACAGTTTTGGGGCTAAAAGCCCATGTTTGGGTCGAATTTTGTAATAAAGTTGTAAATACTCTGTATTTTGTGGTCACAAAGCGCAGAGGTGTCATGAGTCATAAAGGGTTGTCTACCCTTATTTTGTAAATTAAAGTCAGTTGTAAAAGATCTACCTATGGTCCACAGACTATGGGATTGTACAAAAAGAGCTAAATGTAATCTCTAAGTAGTTCAGATGGGTCAAGGGAAGTAAGAAGAGTCTTGAGCGATAAGGAGAGAAGTCTAAGTTTCAGGTTGTATAGTAGGTAGAGGCTCTGTAGCTGAGTGCACAGAGGCCTAGGGTAGAAGTCCACAGCTGAGTGCACAGACCCCTGCAGCTATATGCACAGGGTAGATAGAGTCTATAATCATCTTAAGATATCAATAAAGAGAAGAATTTTACAAATTCTATGTCTTTGTTTCCTATTAATGCATCTTGTCATATTGTGTATGAATTTAATTTATAATGCTTATATGACGCACAAATATATGTAATTACGTTGGATAATTGAATGCAAGTAAGGATATCTTTTTACACGGCGCTAACTGTGATTATTTAATAAGATAAGTAAGATACTTAAGCTAGTTTAGGAATCTGCATGATACACTTCACTAGCATCGTGAAATTACTTGAACCACAGGTTAGGGTTGCGTAATGGCCGACCATACCCCTTCACGGATGTACTAAAGGGTGGAATAAAGGGCTAGTCTGAGAGAGCCCTTGAAATCTATGACCTGCACGAAATCAGGAATAGAAGGAATAAACCAACATCACAACCATCTCAGGGTGTGGAAACTTGGTTCTAGCATCTCCCCGTACTGCTTCAGGTGAGACTTTGGTCTGCACTCTGCAGGTTGATGCCGAAAGGGCCAGTAGTGTAGGGATTTGTTTGGCTAACTAACGCTGAACCTGGGTCAGGCCCCACCAAGCCAACACATGTTCATGAAGGAATGTTGATATCTCCAAGTATATTTAATGAATACTTGCTTATATGCTCTCATGGTTATCATAAATGCATGTATCTATTTGTATACTATTGTTATAATATGCTATAGAAGCATATACATATGAATGTGTATAGTTTCTT
Organism: Pinus tabuliformis; assembly: GCA_031772625.1. Classification (NCBI taxonomy): domain Eukaryota; kingdom Viridiplantae; phylum Streptophyta; class Pinopsida; order Pinales; family Pinaceae; genus Pinus; species Pinus tabuliformis. The sequence goes on along the minus strand of CM062804.1, from coordinate 890,438,461 downwards.
TATGTGTTTTAGCGAACCATTTATAGCTTGTGATTCTACCATCTAATATGCTATGATTGTCATGGTTCACTAACTTGTTGAAAACTTTCAACAAGTTAGTGAAGACAATATCAAGAAGACAAGCTCCATTTCAGTTATTCTTTCTGCTGGAATATCTCTTGCTATCAACTTCATTTCAAGCTCTCTTTTTGCTAGAATATCTCTTACTGCCGGATTTATTCACAACTTCATTTCTTCTTGAATATAGCTTATTGTCTACTCTATTTGAAGCTCTCTTTCTGCTAAAATATAGATTGTTTTTTGCTCCATTTGCAAATCTCTTTTTTTCTGAAATATCTCGTGTTGTTCCTTCTACTTATTGCTCTGCTGAAAGTTATCTTCCATTTTTCTGCTGAAATATCTCTTTTGCAGATGAAATATCTCTTGTTGTCCCTTTCTATTTGCTTCTGAATTTTGAGCAGATCAAGATGTCTTCCTCCTAGTTTAAGAATTAAAAGAAGTTGGTTGATGCTTCAAACTCCTTCCCTTGAAATTCCAGATAGGACAATTCTTGAGGAACATGATGTTCTAGAGTATGTTGAAGGAGAGGTAGCAGAACCATCTAAAAACTCCAATGTTGTTATCAAGGCCAGATACAAGAAAGGAGAATTCAAGGCTGAAAATATTATCCTTGACTCTCTTGGAGACCACCTCATCATTTGTGTTTCCTATTTGAAGAAAGCCAAAGAAATGTATGACAAGTTGGTTGGAATGTATCAAGTGAAAAACTTGATTCAAATTCTTACTCTGAGGAATCACCTTAAGGATGTTAAGATGAACAAAGGAGAAACCATTCAAGCATACTTCATGAGGATGTCAAAAATTAAAGATCAATTGTCAACTTATGGTGAATTTTTTTTCTGATAAAGAAATGGTACTGATTATGCTTGGAGGTATTCCTTCTTCTATGGAAATGTTTATTCCTACCATCAATAATAATGAAAAGTTTCTTACATTTGATGAGCTCTTAGGAAAGTGCAGTCAAGAAGAAGCCAAAATGATTTTCAGAGGGAGAATTCCCAAGCATGAGGAGGGAGAACCTAATTCCTTCATCATACAAGGCAAGAAGAAGAAAGAAAGAAGAGGAATGCACTATTCAAGAAATTCTACTCCCAACAAATCCTCTCAATGGACCAGAGACTTATCAAAAGTCCAATGCTATAACTGTCACAAGCATGGCCACTAAGCTTGTGAATATTCGAAAAAAAAAGAGCATCAAAATCCAACTTCAACAATAGCCCCAACAAATTTGATTACAAAAGAAGAAGAGAAACTCCTTCTAATCAAAAGGGAAACTATCATTCCTCAAGGAACCAAATGTATGATAATAATGCAGTTGAGTCTTAATAAAGTACTTTCTTTTTTGTGTTCCTTCTAGTTTATCTCTTGTAGATTCTTGTGATAGATGGTTAGGTTGATAGTGGTGCTTCAAGGCACTTTAATTGTTACATAGGAGTACTTTCTAATCTAGTTGAGAGGGAGACATATTTGAAGATCATTCTTGGAGACAACTCTGCATATCCCATAAAGGGATTTAGTTCTTTTTCTTTCCATCTTGATCAAGATAAACTTTAACTCTTCAAGAATCTTGTGCCCACATCATCTTTAGAAGATAAAGGAATGGAAGTTTCTCTCATAAATGGTCTGTAGGTTTTAACCTCGTATAGAAATTACCTACATACAATTCTAGAACACAAAAAATAAACAATGCGAGAGCATAACACATATACACAGAGATTTTCACCTGGATGCCAAAATCGAGACTACCAACTTGATTTTTCATTATATTCCTTTCAATGTTACAATACATACTTATACATGTTGAAGCATCTAATACCATGGACCGAAAACCATTGCGTCTAAAACCATGGACCGAAAACCATCGCGTCCAAAACCATGTGTGAAAAATCATGCACAAAACCATAGGTAGGTCCACCCAACCTAATATATGGTCCAAAAAAAAAAATTCAGGGTGCTGCCCTGGACCCCATAGAGTGGGCTTACCTGCTGTTATAGACAATTTTGTGCCTTACAGCAACAAGCATGAATTGTCAATAATCCAAGGGATCCAAAGTTCCCTAAACATGATGTTCCTACCCCTAGAGGAACAAGGTCAGCAAACCAACAGCTCTCAGATCAGTTCTCCACCTGAAAACACTCAAAAACAAGCAATCCTGAAATCAAAGAAGGTGCTCCACTAGGTTTCTGCGCTGAAACTCAGTTGCTCCATGGTGTACCTGCGTTGCAAAGCAAGTGGAACAAAGGCCACCTGCGCTGAGCAAGATGGGACAAGTGGCACACTGAGTCATTGCTCTGGAATCTTCCAAAAATGACACTTGGATCAGGTATTTCGCCTTGTGATGAGTCAGAGGCTCTGTTTCTCCAAGTGGAAGCAAGGTTCTCCAAGTGGACTCAAGAACTGAAGATCAACTGAAGATTAACTGAAGAGAGAGAGGACACAAGGCAGCTACACATCAGTTGCAAGCTGACTCATCCTTTCTCAATTCATCTATATATTGAGCTCTCTCCTATGAGCTCAGGAGGCTGGAATTTTGTGCAAAGTAATGATATGCTGTTGGTTTCACTATTGAGCTATTGGGTGATTGTTTGAGAGAGGTGAAGAGGAGAAATTCTTTCTGCTGGGAGGTGTTGCTGGGTTGGAGCCTTCAATGGTTGTAATACTCTCAGAACCTTTACTTCTTCATTAATAAAAGCTATTGAGGTTCTTCTATGTGCTCTTGTTTCAATAATATATTGTGATGATTGCATGTTTGGTTTACACTAATCCATGAACCAGTTATGATTGCATGCCTCTTGTAGTTTCCTTCTTGGTTATTTTGCAGGATCTCATTGTAGCTGGGCAAGCAAAAGAACAAGGAGCTAAGAGCAAGCGGCCAAAGAGAAGAGTTTGGATTCGACATTAAGCGCAAGGCAACGGTTAGTGCATTTCTCCATTCTCTTTTGCTTTCATAAAGAAGTAAACCTTAAGTAGTTTGTTTTACAGTTGTTGCTAAGGTACTATCACCCTTAGAGTGGGATAGGGTCATCCGAGTCGGATACTTTTCCCTACAACAAACTGGCGACTCCACTGGGGACCGTATCCGTTTGATTGTGTTTGTAGTATTTTGCTATTCATTTCCTGAACAAAAGAGTACCAAATCGAAAAGCTTTTGACTATATCAAAAGCGAAGTAGAGGGCAGCTACTCTAGCTCATTTCTGAGCAAGTTCATGATTTGAAGAGCTGATCTACAAGGATCCTTGTAAGCTCTTAGTGATAGCTTTTCACCTTCCTAATCATCCCTTTGAGTGTGCTTGACTGATTGCTTCTGATTTGAGCAAAAACTGTGCATTTTTGAGAAAATTATGACCCGGAAACTGTGAAAACGCAACCTTCGTTTTCCAAAGCAGGTAGTACACAGGCTACCTGCTTTGCAACACAGGTCCCGAAGGGGCTACCTGCGCTGAGAGCCAGATTGGCTGTGCAGCACCTGCGTTGGCCCAAATTTGCCTAGTGCAGTTGGGGTTTCCTCCTTTTCTCTTGCCTATTTTCACTATTGATTTGGCTGCCAGTTACCAGTCTTGCACCTGTTCTGAAACCAATATTACTTGCCATCATTCTGCCTCTGTTATATAACGAAATTGTACTTGTTCTTTTGTATTTCTTACTCATTTACAATTTCCCATAACGAAGAGTAAACTAGTCTTGCTTTTGGCCTCTTAGATCTGAACCTGTGTTAGGCATTTTGCTGGTCTAAAGAGTTAGCTTGTTTGCTGTCCATAGCTGATTAGTCATTTTACTTTCGTCATTATGGTTTGATTTCATGCATTTCCAGTGATTAAGCAAGTGAATCTTAAGGTGTCTTTTGATTTTGGACAAGCTTGTGTGTTTTCGCTTTAAATCGAAATCAAAGTTATATAACAACTTTCTTTTTGTAACCCATCCACATTAAGAAAGGGAAAAGAAAATACATGCATTGTGCATTTTGCATTTGACTGTTTGCTTGACGATTTAGGAAAAATTTACATTTAGTGTGTGCTCTATGATCTGTGTGAAAAGATTTTCCTTTCTTTTCCCTCAGTAGTTAAGGTTTTCAAAGTTGAAAGATTGAAAAGTTTGCTTCTCATCTTAGACTGCATTCAGGAATTTGTCATATACATCTCGTGGTGATCCTTAAAGGCAAACTGCTAAGCAAGATCAACATTAAAATAAATCCAATTTACATAACAACGCTTTGTAACATAACGCAAACAAATAGAGGTCTAGGTAGAGACGTGTTCCGGCGTCGTTAAACATAGTGACTGTCGATCTCTACGAAGGTGGGTGATTCCTCCTGAGAGTCGGTGGCACTAATACGGACTTGTGCTCCCACGTACCGTCGCGTATATATTGGGAGACCCCTATAGGCATTTATCCTTTATCCTTAGGAAGCCGTGTCGGCCGCCCTACTGATCGCGATGCAGTGAACACAGCATTCACGAAGATCAACCACCCGTACCGTAAAACGTATTCTGTGGTTTCGCGAAAGGTTTGGCACACCCTCTGCCTAGATCTCCAGAGTAGTTTCTTTTGGCCCTTTTCAAACTCTATAACTGAAAAGGTCCAACCGAGCATTTGTCACTTCGGGCTCGTTAAAACATCGAAGGGGACTAGAGTCATCTTTAGCTTTTTCTCGACTCTTAAAACATGAAAAAGCAAAGTTGTGTCTAAAGCATCGTTAATAAAATTTATTTTAATCGGAACATAATCACCTGTTATTCCCACGTTGATCTTTCAGTTGAAAAGTATGGAGCCCACCAACCAAGGAAGTCACCTTGGCGGAAGTCCCAATCCCTTCTCCTCTTGGGGAGATGTTGGTGCGCCTCATATGGCCACATTGTCACTACCAGGATTGACAATTGGCCTACCTGTATGGCTCTTTTCAACTAATGTAGTTCAGATCACCACTAATCCTGAGCAGTCGAATCAACAGTCAGACCAGTCTAGAGCTGCCCACCAGCCTTCCACTTCTTACAATTCTTCCTCTGATCCTTCATCTTCGCAAGGTAGAGCCGGCAAAAGTCAGCCTCCCATGGAGAAGAAGGAAAAGAAGAAGAAAGAAAAGAAGCAGAAGGGGCCTATGGCGAAGGCGACTGGGGGCAAGCAAAAGACATCTGACAGAAATCCACACACTGCACCGACCGGGCCTAAATCGCCATGTGTCATTTGCAAAGGGGCCCACTTCCATCGTGATTGTCCTTGTATTCCCCGGATACTAAGGGACTGGTCCCCCAGGTTGCGCAATCCGGTAGCATCAACCTCTGGTAGTCATGTTGATTGCAGTCCGTCAACTAGCGAGAGTGAAGGACGAAAAGGGAGACCAAGATCACCCTGTATGTTGTGTGAAGGCGATCACGCCATCCACCGATGTCCATTCTTAGATGAGGCGAAGAGAGTTTTGGAAGATCGTCCGATATCACCGCTACGACTTCCTCCTGGATACCAAAAACTCGTGCCTAATCCCTCGATAGTTGAAAATCCAGCTGGCCCGCTCAAGTGGTCAGCTGAAGTGTCAGTCATTGAGAATGAACCTGCTGAATCCAGACCAGACGAAAGTCTAAAGGTCGAAACGGCAGTTGACCCGGTTCTCCCTTCAGAGGTTTCATCCTCAAATGACTCCGTCATTGAAGACCCATCTTCAAATGACACCTTCACTGAAGAAGATAAGGATGACACCGTCCATATCCTTTTCATCAACACAGACTCTGATGAGCATCAGGGCAATGTGCCCATTCCTTTATCGCAGGAAGGAACATCGTCAGGGTCGTATCCGGCCGTATATTCGGTCCCACCACCAAGCAACCTAGTTGTATCCTTTGATTGGAATCAACTAGGCAGACCCCGGTTACCAGCCAGTATCCCATTCAGAATCATCGTCCAAATCTACAGAATGGTGATGGCTGGAACTATCATTGATGAAGGGGCATCTGTGAGTATCCTTTCCTCTATTGCTTGGAAAGCACTGGGTTGCCCGGCGCTTTTACCTGAGATGAGAAATCTATCAGGTTTTGATAAAGGAACCAGTCACCCGTTAGGGATTCTCCCCAATGTTCCAGTTACATTGAAGGGGAAAACAGTTCATATGAACATCATGGTCGTCCAGGGACCCTTGGTTTATAACTTATTCCTTGGACGAGACTATATATATTGCATGGAGGCGATAGTATCCTCACTCTTTAGAGTTATGTGTTTTCCGCACGAAGGAAGAATGGTCAAGCTCGTAGACCAACTTTCATTTCCAGGATCACGCATTGCAAATAGTCAAATACCATCCCTTAACGGTTTATTCACTCAAGGAATGCCTCCACCCCCGGTTCTACTTCCCAATGAATGCGAGTGATTCGGAAGAAAGAACTGGGACCCAGGGGGCATGCACCCTGGCCTGCCTTGGGCAGAGGAAACCTTGGGTATAAAGTTAATTTCCGCAGAAGAATATGACTAGTCCGTACCCCGTCCGAAGGAAGGAAGAGAGGGTTGTTCTAGGATAAAATTCTTTTGTCAAAGTTATGTGAGCGAAATAATCGGCTCCCTTTGTCTAGAAATTAGGCTCTCCTGAGGAAGGAGATCCATTTGTGGCGGCAAGTAGCCACCATCTTTAGAGTTCAAGCCTCACCCATTAAAACATATGTTTTAAAGGATAAGTAGGGGCAGCCTCCAAAGAAAGAGATGAAGTTGCTGCAACAAGTAGTCACCATCCTTAGCAACCTAGTAATAGACATCGCCGGAAAAAGAGAGTTTAGTTTGCGGCAGCGAACAAAACCATTTTTCGGATAATAAGTAAGAGGACGAACCTAGAAATTATACTTTATACCTGGGGGCATGCGAACCTTTTGGAATGCAAGCACGGGACGACTATTTATTTTTTAAATTTTTAGGTCCTCCCTTTAAACCTGTAGGTCTAACCCGTTAAACTCGTAGGATTAGCCGTTTCCAGCTTGCATAAAGAAAGGATGTGGGGCAAAAGTCAAAACTTGCCAAATAGGAGCATAGCTTCGTGAGATAAAGCTCCTTAAAAAATAGCTATCTCACCTGAGGCATTTCTTGTATTATGACTGGTATAATCGAGCAGTTTTAGCACACAGTTCATGCTCGTTAAAAAATAAACGCAAGATCCGAGCAGTTTTAGCACATAGTTCATGCTCGTTAAAAAATAAACATAAGTTGTGAGCAATCTTTCCCTAGAGTTCAAGCTCACCCAGAAAAAATGAACCGGTAAATAACCTTGGTAAATGTAACCTTTGACAGCCATATTAAAGCCCTTGGTCGTGTTCTTGCAGTCTCACCTCCATCCGTTCATTTGGCCAATCGTTCATCTCCATATGTTTGTTTACCCATTTTGAGGAACAGCTGCGAAGAGTGATTTCACTTAGCCATCCTTGTGACACTGCCGTGATTGGAAAATTCCAACCTGTACCTGGAATCTGCTGCTATCCCTGTTTATCACTCGTTCCTCAAAAGACGAGTCTTCTTTGAGCTCTTTTCACTGACTCGTAAAATATGAAAAGTTTGCCGAGTTTTAGCCTTCCAGCTCGTTAAAAGGACCGGAAGAGCTATCCCTCCTCTAGATTTTAATCTTTTTGGACCTGAGGGATTATTGCACAAAAAGATCGAGCACTTGTTTTGTTCGGCTCGTTAAAAAAATCGAAAATTCATCCCTTTTGTATGGTTTTATACTTTTTCGGACTTAAGGGATTAGAAGACGAAAAAGGAATTTTGGAGTTGACTTTATGTACCTTTTCAGACTCTCTAAAAATGAAAAGGACCGAGTTATCCTTGTCGTTAGACTCGTTAAATTCATTAAATAGCGACAAACTTGTCTTTAGACGAGAACGAGTTTCCCTATCGCTAGGCTCGTTAAAACATAGCGATGGGCTTGCCCGAAGGGCAGGTTATAGAACAAGCATATGTTATCCTCCTCAAGCTTGACAAAAATAAAGAGGTACTGGTCAACAATGACTGGGGAAAAATTGGGAGAACCTCACAGCTTTAATGGTAGCAAGTCGCTCTTGAACATGACACTTTGTCCTCCGTATCACATCGGGTTGGGTTGTTTCATTCACCGGTCTCATCACCATGGTCCTCGCCACACCATCCACATTTGGGGTAATGCTACCGATCCATCACATCAGTGTCGTTATATGTTCAAGAGATGTTGTTCTGCAAAGAGTCAACCGTGTCCCATCCACTGCCATACATTGTCCTTCATCCATTTCATGACCGCCACCCTGAATCATACATCACAGTTTGTTTTCACCTCATCACAATCACTAGCTCCGTTCCGTGTTAATGATGTGGGATTCATTAAGGCCCTCCTTTGGCGGATCGCTCCTTGTCGACATCAGCTCATTATCCAAGGAGTTGATCTAGGAACAACCCCTTCAGTAATTTGAAGCTTGCATGCCTCAATGGCAAGTTTCTCACTTCCGGCGACAGGTATACATCAATGACCTTCGACCAGAAGATTTTGCATGGTGGTCGACGCCAAGTCCTTTATTCCCACCATGTGAATTGTACTGTTGTACCTTGAGGGTCATCATCCTTATCGGTGATTCCTCTCGCGCTTGTTAACGGTTTACATCATTGGCCGGTAATCAAGCGATGTGTTTCCATGTTCGACTTCAAGAAATTCTCACATGGATCGACTTGTACATCGAGTGAAGATCGGAAGAGATTGAAGACCCCGGATCTAGTTTCATCCATCCGGGCTGCGATATATATTCAGGATATAAAGACATTTGATATGTACATCATTGCAGCAGATGATCATCCTTCTCAAAGGATGATAATTTCAGCAGAGAATTATCAGTCTACAATCAGACGATCGTCTGTTCTATGTACCAAAATGTATTTATAAAGCTGAGCATGGGAATGCCCGCCTCAGCTAGATCATGAAAATGTATGAAAAATAATGTATCGTATTGTATCTTATTACAGGACACTTCTCAGCAGATTGAATGAACTTCGGATCCTCTCAATAAAGCATTTCACCCGATAAACGACCTCATACTTTAGGGGGCATCTGTTATAGACAATTTTGTGCCTTACAGCAACAAGCATGAATTGTCAATAATCCAAGGGATCCAAAGTTCCCTAAACATGATGTTCCTACCCCTAGAGGAACAAGGTCAGCAAACCAACAGCTCTCAGATCAGTTCTCCACCTGAAAACACTCAAAAACAAGCAATCCTGAAATCAAAGCAGGTGCTCCACTAGGTTTCTGCGCTGAAACTCAGTTGCTCCATGGTGTACCTGCGTTGCAAAGCAAGTGGAACAAAGGCCACCTGCGCTGAGCGAGATGGGACAAGTGGCACACTGAGTCATTGCTCTGGAATCTTCCAAAAATGACACTTGGATCAGGTATTTCGCCTTGTGATGAGTCAGAGGCTCTGTTTCTCCAAGTGGAAGCAAGGTTCTCCAAGTGGACTCAAGAACTGAAGATCAACTGAAGATTAACTGAAGAGAGAGAGGACACAAGGCAGCTACACATCAGTTGCAAGCTGACTCATCCTTTCTCAATTCATCTATATATTGAGCTCTCTCCTATGAGCTCAGGAGGCTGGAATTTTGTGCAAAGTAATGATATGCTGTTGGTTTCACTATTGAGCTATTGGGTGATTGTTTGAGAGAGGTGAAGAGGAGAAATTCTTTCTGCTGGGAGGTGTTGCTGGCTTGGAGCCTTCAATGGTTGTAATACTCTCAGAACCTTTACTTCTTCATTAATAAAAGCTATTGAGGTTCTTCTATGTGCTCTTGTTTCAATAATATATTGTGATGATTGCATGTTTGGTTTACACTAATCCATGAACCAGTTATGATTGCATGCCTCTTGTAGTTTCCTTCTTGGTTATTTTGCAGGATCTCATTGTAGCTGGGCAAGCAAAAGAACAAGGAGCTAAGAGCAAGCGGCCAAAGAGAAGAGTTTGGATTCGACATTAAGCGCAAGGCAACGGTTAGTGCATTTCTCCATTCTCTTTTGCTTTCATAAAGAAGTAAACCTTAAGTAGTTTTTTTACAGTTGTTGCTAAGGTACTATCACCCTTAGAGTGGGATAGGGTCATCCGAGTTGGATACTTTTCCCTACAACACCTGCAATCCTCAAACCCCATGTGATTCCCTCGCTATGCAATCGATGCAATGAAGGGGGGGCTCCACCCAACTTCTAACCCCGTCAATTAACTATGTGGGCTAGTTGTGGAAAGAATATAACACAACCCAACATTCTCCCACTTGTTTTTTCTTTCCATAGGGGACCACAAGAGAGCTTAGTCATTTATCCAGCACTGCAATGCCCATTGTTTCTCTACACCAAGAGAACTTCTCAAAGCTCACAGATTTTTTCAATGCATCTGTAGTATTCTTCAAAGTGTCCACTTTTACCAGCGACACCTTTTTGTCTTCTATCATATCCATCACAAAGTGATAATGAACATCAATGTGCTTTGCCTTTGAATGATATGCAGGGTTCTTTGCGAATAAAATTGCACTTTGGCTGTCACAGTCTATCCTTATAGCTCCCTGTACTAACCCCATACTTGAACACAATCTCTGCAACCAAACTGCTTTCTTGCTTGCATCAGTGGCTTCCATGTATTCTGCCTCTGTAGTTGATAGTGCCACTACAGATTGTTTCTTACACATCCAACTAACTGTACCTCCAAATAGGTTAAACACATACCCACTTGTAGATCTTCTCTGATCCAGATCTCCAGCCTAGTCTGCATTAACAAAGCCACGAATATCCAACACTTTGTCCAGTCCTAGTCTTCCTTGGTAGCACAAACCATAATCATTAGTGCCACACAAATACCCGAAAACTTGCTTCACTATTTTCCAGTGCTCCTTCCCTGGTTTTGGCATAAATGTCCTCAATACTCCCACTGCATGTGCAATGTCTAGTCTAGTATAGACCATCGCATACATCAGGCTACCGGCTGCACTTGCATATGGAACACGGGACATGTCCTCTTCCTCTTCTTGTGTCTTGGGACACAGCTCAACAGATAACATTACACCTACAGGAATATGAACCTTCATTGGTTTACTATCCTGCATATTAAACCTCTACAATATTGTCTCGTCATACTTCCTCTGGTTTAACCAGAGCTTCCTCTTTGTCCGATCTCTTTTAATTTCCATGCCCAAAATATAGTTTTCAACACCAAGATATTTCATGTTGAATTTGGAGGACAAATGGGTCTTCATATCCTGGATAGTTTCTTTGTCATTTCCAACCAGCAACATATCATCCACATACAAGACCAGGTAAATAACAAGGTCACCAATTAATTTACACACAATGATCTGCTTTGCTTCTGGTGAAGCCAAGTCCCTGTATAAATGTATCAAATTTCTAATACCACATCCTTAGTGACCATTTTAACCCATACAGAGACTTCTTTAACTTGCATACCAGTTCTTTCTTACCCTTAACTGCAAAGCCTTTAGGTTTCTTCATGTAGATCTCCTCTTCCAGATCCACGTGAAGAAATTTTATCTTCACATCCATCTGTTCTACCTAAAAATCAAAAGAAACAACAATAGATAAAAGTAATCTAATAGAAGTTACCTTGGCAACAGGAGAAAAAATATCAGCAAAATCAATTCCCAAGACCTTGGAATAACCTTTTGCTACTAAATGAGCTTTGTATTTCTCCACCTTTCCTTCTGCATTTGCCTTCTTCTTGAACACCCATTTGCTGCCAATGGGTTTCCTTCCAGCCGGCAACTCCACCAAATCCCAAGCCTCAATTTTGTTCAAAGATGACATTTCATCAACCATGGCCTCTTTCCAGAGTTTTCCATCCTCTGAATCTATTGCTTCCTTCACAGTTCTAGGATCATCATCAGTAATAGATAAAGAAAAATTTGAACAGAAAGCAGATGGACTATACCTCTCTGGCTGCCTTCTTTCTTGAACTGATCTTCTCACACCGGAGTTTGTGGCTATTCATCTTCTGATTCCTCCTCTATTGTAGAGTCAGATTCTTCCTCCTTTAGCTCAAACTCTATCTTCTCAGGTTCCTTTGGTTGGACTTCATGTTTAATAACATCTTTCACCTCTCTAAACACCACATCTCAGCTCTACACAACCTTCCTTGTTACTAGGTTCCAAAGCTTATAAACCTTTAAACCATCCTTATACCCAATAAAAATGCACTTTTCAGATTTACTATCCAACTTGGTTCATTTCTCCTTTGGAACATGTACATATGCATCACATCCAAATACCCTCAGATGTGAAAGAGAGGGTTTCTTACTATTCCATACCTCTTGTCGAATCTTATCCTCCAACGATGATGAAAGTGATCTATTGACTAGGTAACATGTTGTCTCCACCGCCTCTTGCCCAGAATTATTGTCCTAACTTGGCACCACTGAGCATGCTTCTTGCCCTTTCCATCAACATCTTGTTCATTCTTTCTGCAACTCCATTTTGTTGAGGTGTATATGGAGTAGTCTTCTGCCATGCTATACCACACTTCTTACCGAATTCTTCAAATTCCTTACTAAAAAACTCTCCACTATTATTTGTCCTCAGCACCTTTATCTTCTTCTCTGTCTGGTTTTCCATCAGAACCTTAAATTCTTTAAACCTGTCAAAGAATTCAAATTTCTTCTTAAGGAAATATATCCATGTATTCCTTGAGAAGTCATCTATAAATGATACATAGTACACAAACTTACCCAGTGATGGAACCTTCACAGGTCCAAACACATCACTGTGCACAAGCTCTAATATATGTTTCGCCCTTTTACCACCAAAGGGGAAACTCATCTGATTCTGCTTCCCATATACACAATTTTCACAGAAATCAAAATCCAGAGAGCTATTACTCATAACTTCTACCATACCTTTACCATGAAGTATTCAAAGGCCCTTATCTCCAATATGTCCAAGCCTTTGATGCCACAACATGGTCTTCTCTCCACAGACCACTAGATTTTCTGCTCCACCTTCAGGAACCACATAACTGTTGCACCCATCAACAATAATGCTACCTTGCAGCTTGTACATAGTTCCAACTCGAACTCCCTACATCAATACCAGTGCCCCCCAAACCATCTTGTAGGTATCATTCTCGAACACTATTTTTACACCTGCATCATCCAGCTTGCTTACAGAAATCAGATTTCTGGCCAATGCAGGAATATGTAGAACACCCCGAAGTGTTCTATCCCTTCCACCTTGCAACTTAAACTTTACTTTTCTATGACCAATGATTCTAGCCTTCCTATCATCCCCTAAGAATACATCACCACCATCGTATTTCTCATACTCGCAGAACCACTCTCTATGCGCAATGAAGTGAAAGGATGCACCTAAGTCAATCAACCATGCCTCATGATCTACGTGTGTACTTGAAGAAGCCAAGTACACATCCCCACCTTCATCTAGGGTAGTTTTCGCCTTTGCAGAAGGAGCATCATCAGATCCCTTTCCTTTATTAGGAGCTTTAGATTTACAGTCCCTTTTGTAGTGCCCTTCCTTTCCACATTTCCAGCACACCACCTTTACAGGTTTTCTTGGAGATTTAGATCTCCCTCTAGATTTAAATCTCCCACTCGATGACTTATTTTTGTTTCTATTCTAGGACCATCCTCATACAGACAAGGCATCACCATTCTAGCTCTCCATATTTTTCCGTCTCATCTCCTCCGTCGGCAAGGATGAGACTATTTCATCAAACTGCAAGGTAGTTGTATTGCTACCTATTGCAATAACCAGACTATCCCACGAATCTAGTAGAGAACACAGCAAACTGATGCACTTATCTTCATCTGGAATTTTAATATCAACAGATGATAACTAACTTACCACAGCATTAAGTGCATTCAAATGCTCTGTCACTGAGTCTCCATATTTCATCTTCAGGTTATACAGATTTTTCTGTAGGAACAGTTTAATCACTAGAGACTTAGATTGGTACAAAGTCCCTAACTTGTCCCACAAAGCCTTTGCCATAGCTTGCCCTAATATTTTTAGCAATAGTGAATCTGAAACACATAATCATATTGTGCTCTTTTCCTTCTGATCCAACTTCTTCCATTCTTCATCTGACACTCTCGTTGGTTTAGTACATGGATCTACTGTGATCCACTGATCTTTATCCACCAACAGATCCTCCATCTTTAGTTTCCACAACTCGAAACTCTAACCATTAAATTTCTTGATCTTTATCTTTCCACTGCTCGCCATCTTCTTTCACCACCAGAATCAATCTCACATATCTCCCACTAAACAGGGTCTGCCACAGGGTCGAGCGAAACCCCTTAGCAACAAAGGCATCCCCTGTAAGCCAAAACAGCTTTGATACCAAATGTAGGTTTTAACCCCGTATATAAATTACCTGCATATGATTCTAGAACACAAAAAATAAACAATGTGAGAGCATAACACATAAAACACATATACACAGAGATTTTCCCCTTAATCCCAAAACCAAGACTATCAGCTTAATTTTTCATTATATTCTTTTCAATGTTACAATACAAATTTATACATGCCGAAGCATCTAATACCATGGACCAAAAGCCATCGCATCCAAAACCATGGACCGAAAACCATCACGTCCAAAACCATGTGCAAAAAATCATGCACAAAACCATAGGTAGGTCTGCCCAACCTAATATAGGGTCCAAAAACAAAATTTTATGGGGCACTACCCCAGACCCCATAGAGTGCGGTTACTTGCACCCCTCAAACCCCCTATGACTCCCCTCGCTACGCAATCAACACAATGAAGGGGGGGCTCCTTCCCCCTTATAACCCCCCAGGATAACTATTTGGGCTAGTCATGCAAAGAATATATCACAACCCAACATGGTAAGGTTCTCTCTTTTACATCAAGATCCAACATAAGAGATTCCCTCACTCTGGTATCTAGATGTGAAGGTCTATACAAAATCAATGAAATACCTATTCATTGACTAATCCATGACATCAATCGTCAAAGTGAACTTTGGCACTGACAGTTCACTCACTTACACTACAAAGAATTACCTCAAGTGAGAAATATGGTTCTTGGAATGTTGGAAATCATATATGATCATGATGGTGTTTTCCAACAATGCGCAAGTGGAAAGCAAGTGAAACAACCAATTCCTTCAAGAAAAAGTAGAACCAGTAAGGTATTGCATCTTGTACATTATGATTTATGTGGACCTATGCCTATAACTTCTCTTGGTGGTTACTTGTATTATAGTATCTCTGTGGATGATATTTATTGCAAAACATGGATTTATTTTCTAAAAAATAGAAGTCAAACTTTTAACATGTTTAAAAATTACAAAGCTTTAGTAGAGAAACAAACTAGAAATCATATCAAAAATTTTAGATCTCACAACTGAAGAGAGTTCACTTCCAGTTATTTCACTAACTTCTGCAAAGAAGATGGAATTAGAAAAGAAGCCATTATACCATATAACCCAGAACAAAATGGTGTGGCTGAGAGAAAGAATAGAACTATCATGGAAGTGGTCAAAGCTATGTTGCATGATCAATAATTGCCAAATTTTCTATTGGGAGAAGTTGCAAACAAAGTTGTTTGTGTCTAAAATACATCTCCTCACCATGCCCTAAACAACAAGATTCCTAAAGAAGTCTTCACTAGCGAGAAGCCCGAAGTTGGGCACTTGAGGAACTTTGGTTGTCCTATCTACTTCCATGTCTCAAAATAGAAACGGAACAAGTTGGAAGCTTCAGGTAAGAAAGGTACATTTGTTGGTTATTTTGAGAATTCTAAATCTTACAGAATATATATACCTAGTCAAATAAATATAGAATATAGCATGGATGTTACATTTGATGAAGATGCAACTCTTAGAAAAGCAAGATACATTCCTCCTCCTCCTACTAATTTTGATAGTGAGGATGATGTATTTGAAGTACACGAAGATCTTGAAGCTAAAACATATCTTGTTAATGAACCCATGGAACCCATGGATCCTTTGTATCCTCCTCATGTGATCCTCCTTCTAAAAGCAAACATTTATGGCTTCGTGACACTCTTTAAGATGCTGATAAACATGCTTCCCCCAGAGGAACTTTCAGAGAAAGCAAGAAACCTTGTTAGTTCCAATGATATGTTGTAGCCATGAGAAACATTATTCTATATGAACCATGCACTTTTGAAGAAGTTGTAAAGGCCCAAGTGTGGGAATATGCAGTGGATGATGAATATGAATCCATCATTCATAATGATGTATCAGAAATGGTTTGAAGGCCCTAAAGTAAATATATTGTATCTTCTAAATGGTTGTATAAAATTAAACATGGTGCTGATGGAAGTATTCAAAAATATAAAGCTAGATTTGTGGCTAGAGGTTTCTCTTAGAAAGAGGGATATGACGAATTTTCTTCACATGTTTCTCGTTACACCACCCTCCAATCTACTGCAGCTCTAGCTGCTAGCCAAGGATAGTCTCTTCACAAAATGGATGTGGAGACTTCTTTTCTATATGGCTTCCACAAATAAGAAGTATTTATGGAGAAACCACAAGGCTTTGAAGTACATGATCCAAAAATTCATGTGTGTAGGCTGAAGAAACTCCTCTATGGTTTGAACCAAGCTCCAAGAGATTTGTATGATATCATAGATAGACTCTTGATAAAGCTTGATTTTACCAGAAGCAATGCAGATCCAAATATTTACTTTAAGTCAGTCCAGGGTATGCCTTTGGTTTTGGTATTGTATGTTGATGATTTATTTATGACCGGTAGTGAACTTCTTATTCTCCAGTGTAAGAGGGAGTTAGCTTCTGAATTTGAAATGAAATATATTGGTTTAATGCACTACTTTCTAGGCCTAAAGGTATGGCATAAATATGGTGAAATTTTCCTTTCTGAAGGAAAATACATTTTCAAAGTACTAGAAAGGTTTGGCATGACTGAGTGTAAGTGCATGAATACTCCAATGGAAATGAATTTCAAGAAGCTTTGTGGTAAAGCTACAAGACCTGATTTGGCTAATCCTTCTGAGTACCATCAACTGATTGGGGAATTGATGTTCTTAGTGTACACTAGACCAGATATATTCTTTGCAGTTAATACTCCAAGTCAATACATGATTAAGCCTACTCATGCACCCGAGGTTTTTGCAAAGCATGTGTTGAGGTACCTACATGGGACCATCAATCTTGGATTGAGATATACTGCTGAAGATGTAAGGCTACATGGATACTCTGATGTTGTTTGGGATGGTAACTCTAATAATAGAAAGAGCACATCAGGGTGCTACTTCAGCTTAGGATCTACCATGATATCTTGGATGAGAAGAAAGAAAAATTATGTTTCCCTCAGCACAACTAAAGCAGAATACATTATTGCTAGCATGGCTAGCTGTAAAGAAGTATGGCTAAGGAAGCTATTTGGAAAGAGTTTTGAGCAAGTATTGGATACTACAGTAATTTACTGCGAAAGTAAGAGTGGGATTTGCTTGCTGAAAATCCTATGCTCCATGACAAGTCCAAACACATTGAGATCAAATATCACTATATATGGGATATGATGCAAAGACGAGCAGTGAGACTTCATCATATAACATTGACGACCAAATCACTATCATTCTTGTCGGTCCTTCTCCGAAAGGAAAGTTCTTAGTTTTCAGAGAGCATCTTGGACTGACAGATGTGACCCTTCTTAAAGAGGGTGGTCATGGATTATAATCCTTGAATGTGCAAGATCCTTCTAATATGTGGAAAGTGGATCCCCCCAAGTAGTGATGAGCCTTGGATGAGCAAAATCCTTGTCATGTGTTGACAAGTGGAGCCCCATAAGTAGTGATGAGCCTTGGATATGCGAGATCCTTGTCATGTGTTGAGAAGTGGATCCCCCCAAGCAGTGATGAGCCTTGGATGCGCAAGATCCTTGTCATGTGTTGACAAGTGGATCCCCCCAAGTGTGTATAGGGTGATGGATGTATCTACCCTATGATGATTCTTCATCATTATATTATAGCATCATTGTTCCAAAGTAGAGATAGTAGAGATCCTTGTATCAGAAAGAAATTCCTCCCTATCTATGAGGAAGTGTTGAAAATCGATAGCTATGGGATGAATTTCCCTGGATAAAATTTCATTTATGACCTTCCTAAAGTGAATTTATAAAACTAGAAATTCATGTCTATCTTTGCAACCATGACTTTCCAAAAATAGTAAATCTCTTTCCATCAATTCGCAATCATATATATATGATGGAAAATCATTTAACTTGTCCTTAATCAATCTCAATTGTTTAATTTTTAACTTAATCATTAATATTATTATTATTATTACTATTATCCTCTATGATATTATTATATTTTTATTAAAAATAAATTGAAGTCTCTCAATCATGTCTTATGTAACTCCTCCTCAAGGAATATGAGTTACTCCCTCATGAATTTGACCTCCTTTCTCTTCCTATATATTTGTGTCTCTCATCTTCACTTGACACAGTTACTTGTTCTTGTGAAAGGGTAATTTGAACTTGAGAAAGGGAGAGTTTGAGATTATAGAGGAAGATTGAGAGAGAGAGAGAGAGAGAGAGAGAGAGATTGGAGATCCAAGGTGATTCAGTGTTTTCATCAGCTACTGCTATCAAAAGTCTTCTTTAGATTTAGGTAAAATTCTTCATTCTCTCATTGTATTTTGTATCTCTGCTAAAAAAATTGATTTCTAATAGAAGAATAATATTGTTGGGTTTTCCCCTTGTGGTTTTTTCCCTGGTGATTGTCCTAACTTCTCTGCGTCTCATTGAGTTCTTGACTGACTTCCAATGTGCATATGGTGTATATGGTTTATGTTGTATCTAGAATTACTTAACATATTTTGCAACATAAAGAAGTTATGTATTTAAGTGATTGTAACAACATAGAACATCATAATTTCAACAATTTATCAGATTTGTAAAGGAATAAACAACATGACCTTGGTGCTAGCTATCTTGGAAACACAAATCCAAGAAAATTCCATCAAAAGTATGGAAACATGGATTGGAGAATAATAGGGCATAAGGAATTAAGTCAAGGAAAAGACATAAGTAGATGAGTGAAAACATAGGGAGGGAAGAAACCCCACTTAGTACCCTGGAAAGAATGTATAGAAGTGTTGACGGTGTTGGAGTTGCCAACATGCCAGGGGATCTCCCTGTTAAGAAGTCCTAACTAGACCTCAAGCTCTAGGAGTCCCAGTAGTGGGGTAGTACGGTATCGCCTTGACTGCGGTTTCCCATAGAGGTGAGTAAGATGTCCTTGTTGGTAGCAAGGGTGTGACATGTGCAACAATTCAACGAGGTGAATGAATGTCTCTAACACATGGAATTAGGGGATGAGTGCGCCCCTTGATACTTGTGGTATCAAGCAGCTTGCAAGGGAACACATGGACAACAAAACATCACAAGATGGAAAGTAGGTTAGCCAATGATCCAAAGTGATGGTTATACCAACAACACAATTCGATAAGATTCATACAAACATATACAGAAATTTTCCATACATACATGCATAAACAACAACTACATATATCATTAGAGTAATCAAGAAAGGTGAACTACGATAACAACATATCCATGAAACGTGTTGGCTCTATTATATTAATAAATTGAAAGATCCAATTATACATACAATTATGACCAACCACTAGTCCTAACAATGGAATTTTACAGTCACTACTACCTACTTCTCCAAAGAGATATACTAGCTCTGCATTGTAGAGAAGCCAAGGTTCATTACTATACACTCCAATATTTCTCTAAGATACACCTATAGGAATCTTGGCTCCCAAAAAGCTTGTATAATGAGTTATGAGGTTCTATAAATAGAAAAGGGTGGGGTGACCCTTGAAATTCCCCTTTGTGACTTTTCACCTACCCTCATGACTCTTCAACTACTACATGACTGTTAAATTCTACTATCGACACTTGGTCTTTCACTTTTACAAGATGTTATATTATAATCTACACATGTACCCATGTGAGACAAAATATGTTTGAGAAAGCCATGCAAGATATCACTAAGACTCAGACAGTTGTGGGAAGACCAATTCTTCAAATTGCTCGTGATGATCGATGGTGGCGAACTGATGCCAAGTGTGGTAGTCTATTATCGTGTCCATGTAATAAATGGTGACATCCTCTTGAAGGAAAACTCTTTCCTCCATTGCATCTGGGTACACTAATTTGGCACCTTTGTCCAACTCGTCTAATAACATGCGCATCATTATATTGAGTGCAGTCGGACCAACAACATAATGATGCATAGTCTTTACACTGATCTTCAAGCCTGCACTAGTGGATACACACATCAACTCATCAAAGGACATGTCCAGCTCTAGTCAAACTTAGTTCTTTGACTTCACCTCAGTGAGTGTGCCAATGTATTGGATCACATGCATGTGCACAATAACATCCATGCTTTCAAAAACCTATGCATGTGAAGCCTACAAACTGGTGACGAGCTGCTGGAGTTTGTCATATTTTCAGATATGACACCAGATGCATGCCTTCAACTCTACCACCTTTGGCATCATCATCTTTGGAAAGTGCAATGAGTCTCCCTTGTACCTCATTGTCCATGTTTTCATGTGATCGACAGTAGATTGTAGATTTGACAAGATGTGTGCTCTCCTAGCACAGTGCTGCTGCCAACCATTGAGATGGACAATTGATTTATGCATGGTGAGGAATATGGAGTACAACATCTACATAACTACTTTGAGAGATGTTACTTCATCCAGTATCACTCTCCTCAATTCTTCTCTTGCAGATGTTGTAACTTGTTATCCTCCCTTCTTGGCCGCTTGTAACTCCTTAGCCATGCACTCGCTCTCTGCTATCAAGAATCAAACACTCGAGCTGGTGGCTTCAACATATGCTTGGGTAGCATCGGTGAATGTTGTTGGATGCTTGCACACATCAAATACGATCACTTGTTCTTCAAATTATGCAGGAGATATGCGAACATCTGGAGTAGGCACATTGCGCGACTGCACAACTCTGTGTTGTGACTCGTTGAAAGATATGTTCTGCATCTCTGCCTCCGGATTGTCTTCAAGGATTTTTATGTCTCCTTGATCTCCTGGGACTTGTTCTTCTTCTAGATCTAGTGAAGCCGGTGGGGTGAACTCCTAGTTCCGAGCCATTAGGTCAATATCTTGATCTAACTCTAGGTTGACCATGTCCATGCCCATTTTCTCTAGCATCTTTTCAACCTCTTGAGCTATGTCTTGCTCCTGCAACTTCTCACCCCATATGCTCTATGTTAGCTACTCAAATGATTCTATAACATGTATGGGCATAGTTTCATCAATCTGTGCATGTTGCGCCTCCTTCTGTACCTTTTCTTTTTGCGCTTGATTGTCTCTTCTACATAGCTCATGTTCTTTCCTGAGTTCCCGCTTCAACTCCTACAACCATTTTCTATTTCCTCCATCCTTTTGTTTCTCTCTTTGCCTTTGCATGATCGTCTTGACACGTTGTGACCTCTTAGCATCAATTTCAAAATCTACTTTCAACACAAGTGGATCTGCTTTGAACTTTCATCTTTTCTCTGCCTCTTCACTATCAACAACCTTCCTCTTGCCTTTGTCATACGCAGGTTTGCTACCCTCTACTACTACTGATGATGCTGCTCTCTAAGATGTTTCTTCCCTTTGCTTTGCCAACCACTCTACAACTATGCCAACCAGTTCATTGAGCCTAGAGAAGTGATAAAAATATCTCCATGGGTATTCCTGAGGCTAATGAGATGCCTTGTGGATCCAAGTAAATTTCACTCTCGCACAGTGGTCCTTTACCAAGCAATGTCGGTCATATGGATTGAAACTTCTACTACCGAAGGTGAATCGCTTGAACTCCTCCATCTCAGCCTCAACATGCTTGAAATTCTGAATCTCATACAAACCGATCCACAAAGTAAGAGTGAGCCAAGGTTCCTTCTCTTTCCTTTGCATTCTCACTGACAACCCTATCGAGATGTGATATGAAACTGTAGAATTTTTCTACAATTCGGCTAGCTCTAATACCATGTAGAAATTCCCACTGTAGATCAATAGATTATGCAATATAATAAAACACAATACAAGATCTACTTCTACAACACTTTGTGGAAGCTTAATCAATTTGAGCACGATCAATAAGAAAAAATATAACTAAGAATGAGAAGCAATCACACATAACACAGAAGAAATATGACGGGGAAAGCCTCAGCCTAAAACCCCAACTTTGTATTATAATACAAGTGGAAATATAGTTCGAATTACAAAAAGAATCATCTCACAAGCTATCATGTTCTCTCTGCAATCCCTCTGCTACTCATAGACAGTCAAAGGCCTCTCTCAAACCTTCTCCTCCACCCTCCAAGCCTCCTATTTCTTTGTGCAATTTTCCTTGAGGTCCAGTGCAGTCACTTGTGTGAATTGGCCTCTTCACACACTCACCAACCTCTGATCCAACTGTGCAATCCTGAAGGAGATAAATCCTTCTCCATGGATGAGTTTCCTTTATAGGAAAAAATTCATCCAACTGATAATGCATTGTACCTCCTCTGATCTCAACTGGGTCTCTATCTAAACTGACATGCATGAGTTATTCATGAGAGAATATTCAGTTATCTGAAGTGTAGCGGTTATATGCAAGCATGCATTAACTAACTAAACTTACATTAATTTAAACAAATTGTTTAAATCAATTATAATTGGACTTGACTCAGTTAACTGAGCGAACTAATTACTACTCAAATTAGAACTCATCCTTATCTCTTTAACTGATGGATAGATTCCTCAATTAATAGAGAAATTGTTGCATGTCCTCACATATACTTCATGTTTGATTTTTCACAACTAATTAACTCATGTTGAATTAATTAATTTATTTTCAAATAGTTATTAAGTTCAAATTCAAATTTTTCTTCCTATTTTTAGTCCAGGGACTGACTAAAATAGGAATCCATCCTGAACTGCTAAAAATAGAATTCTATTTTTAGCACTTCCATTTTTCATTCCCTGTTGCTCAATCCCGCACTGGTACCCAAACTGCTATTTTTAGCACTTCTATTTTTAGCATTTCTTGTTGCCATTTTCAACACTCCCTCTCAACAAGAAAGGCATTCAACTTGAACCCAATCTTGTACCTTTGGATTGTTCTGCATGCAACAATTCTACCAAGTATGGTTGCTCCAGCAACTCTAGAAACAAAAAAACTCCCCACTAACCTCCCTGTTGGGCTAGAAACATATTCTGATGCTAAAGTTCTACCTGCTGCTGACAAATGCTCCCTCTCTAACCTCTGAGCTGCTGCAACACTCCATGCATGTCGCACCATTGCACACCTCTCTATGCCATCCTGCACTAGTGAAACACTCATGTGCCTCTCGCATTGTTGCAGCCCGCTAGCTCTACACAGTCCTGGGACTCCTGCACTGTAGCTCTCTCTACCACTCCATCCACATCTGTCTCTACCCACTCAGCCAGTCCTTCTACTCCTCGTCGGGGCCTGTAGAAAATTCAAATCAAAGAGGTTGCGTACCTCAAGGATCCTGCCCCTCCTCCTTGGGATGATCACTCCACATCACCCCACCTCCTACCTGGAGGTATGGCTGCATCTGATCCCTTTTCCCACCTGGATCAAATTTTCCCTCTACTAGAGGTCTCTGCATGAGTGGATGTCTCTACTATGTCTCCTCTTGGCTTCCCTAGTTGTTGCTTCTCCACAACCTCCTCAAGATGCTTCACCAATTGTGGCTTCTCCACAATCGTCTGAGACTTCTTCTGGTGCTGCATGTTGAGAGGTAATGTACTCTCCCTCTCAAACACCAAGTCTCCATCAGTTTCCTTGCTCCTCAAGGCTTTGCATGCATCTTGAACCTCAAGAGCATACAGATTCTTGACCCGTGAACCAATCTGCTTCACCTATTTAGTGATGATGTGTCTAATGAAAACCTTTCCCTTAGTAAAGACTACATCATAGCCTCTGTCTTCCAGCATCGTGATCGACACCAAGTTTCTCTTCCGTCCTGGTACATATTTGACATCGGTCAAGGTAAGTCAGGCTCCATGCTCCCTCTGAAAAATAACCATGCCTACACCTGAGACACTATACTTTTCATCATTACCCATCGTTATGAATATCTAGAGATCTTTCTCCTCCAAAGTACTGAACGAACTCTTGTCACTGGTCATGTGGAAAGAAGCACCACTGTCAAGAAACCAACCACTTCCCACAATGGATAAAACCATGCATGTGAATAGTTTGAAATCCAACTCGAACTGTGAGGCTAGTGCATTACCTTCTAATCCTTCCACATACCCCTTCTTGGATTTCCTTAGTGGAAAATTTGTAGCAAAATGGCATACCTCATGACAACAAAAGAATCACACTTTCGATTTTTCATACTTCTTCCCACCATGGGAATAACTGGATTCAGAATGAGAAACCTTCTCCTTCGCCTTCTTCTCCTTACTCGCTAAGGCACAGTTTTCTTAATCCTACATGGATGAAGAACCATCTCTGGTGCTTCTTCTTATCTCCTCCTACATCAAATCCGACCAAAGTCGTTCCCAAACTGGTAGTTTCTCTCTTCCATTAACCGAGCCTTGGTAGCTATGCCAGCTCTTAGGAAGACCGAGGAGTGCAAGACTCACCATGTCATCATCATCTGTCATGATCCCTACACTTCCAAGCTCATCCCTGCATGTGGTGAGCTTGTTCAGATACGTAGAGATCGTGTCGCCCTTTTCACACTTGATCTTCTGAAGCTTGTCTTTTAGTGCTAGCTTCCTTTAATCACTGTTATTCTGATATAGATCTTTCAATGTTTTCCACATTGAAAATGATGTCTCCTTCCCATGGAGACTTGAGACTATGTGATCTCGAACTCCCTCCAGAACGATTATCCTTGCTCTAGCCACACATTTCTTCCATTCAGCCAATTCAGTAGCACCAGTTAGCTTGAGGACTTCTTGATCAATAAATTCCTTTAGACCATTATCCTCTATTACTGCTTCCATGTGATCCTTCCAGGCTATATAATTTGAACTACCATCAAGGGCATATTCGAATCTTAAACCACTGAACACCATAGGTGAAATAGAGATGTGATAAGAACTCGATTTCTATATTCAGGAACCAAACTTCGAACTTCGAACTTCTTGTATACCGTTCTTCGCCTTGATCACCTTTGCTCTAATACCATGTAGAATTTTTCTACGAATCAACTAGCTCTGATACCATGTAGAAATTCCCACTATATATCAACAGATTATGCAATATACTAAAACACAATACAAGATCTACTTCTACAACACTTTGCAGAAGCTTAATCAATTTGATCACGATCAATGAGAACACATATAACTGAGAATGAGAAGCAATCACACATAACACAGAAGAAATATCACGGGGACAGCCTCAGCCTAAAACCCCAACTCTGTATTATCATACAAGTGGAAATATAGTCTAGATTACAAAAAGAATCAACTCACAAGCTATCATGTTATCTCTGTAATCATTTTGCTGCTCATAGACATTCAAATACCTCTCTCAAACCTTCTCCTCTTCCCTCCAAGCCTCCTATTTCTTTGTGCAATTTTCCTTGGGATCCAGTGCAGCCACTTGTGTGAATTGGCCTCTTCACACACTCACCAACCTCTGATCCAACTGCGCAATCCTGAAGGAGATAAATCCGTCTCCATGGATGAGTTTCCTTTATAGGAAAAAGTTCATCCAACTGATAGTACATTGTCCCTCCTCTGATCTCAACTGCGTCTCTGTCTAAACTAACATGCATGACTTATTCATGAGAGAATATTCAGTTATTTGAAGTGCAACAGTTATATGAAAGCATGAATTAACTAACTGAACTTACATTAATTTAAACAAACCATTTAAATCAATTATAATTGGACTTGATTCAATTAACTGAGCCAACTAATTACTACTCAAATTATAACTCATCCTTATCTCTTTAACTGATGGACAAATTCCTCAATTAATAGAGAAATTGTTGTGTGTCCTCACATAGACTTCATGTTTGATTTTTCACAACTATTTAACTCATGGTGGGTTAATTAATTTATTTTCAAATAGATATTAAGTTCAAATTCGAATTTTACTTCCTATTTTTAGTCCAGGGACTAACTAAAATAGGAATCCATCCTGAACTGCTAAAAATAAAATGCTATTTTTAGCACTTCCATTTTTCATTCCCTGTTGCTCAATCCAACACTGGTACCTAAACTACTATTTATAGCAGTGCTATTTTTAGCACTTCTACTTTTAGCATTTCTTGTTGCCATTTTCAACAAACACCTCTTACATGATGAGCTTGTCCATTAAAAATTTTGGTAAAACATGTGAAGCATTCTCCCCACTATACATCCATACGAAGGTGCCAAGTGGTGAGGCATACCAATCTGTTATGTCGATCAATGCCTCCATCGCTGCCTGTGACATGCAAGTTGGATCCTGTTCAAATATCATTTTGTACACCACGGTGACAAAGTGGTCTGGCAACTGTATGATAAATCCACGGAAGTTTCATTTGGAGAAAAATCTGCAATAAGTGTGCACAGAGGTTTCTGAAGGTGTCCATCCCCAACCCAAGCCTAGGAACTGCTGACGAGCATAGACTAGATCTAGTATGCAAGTGGACATGTATATCTCTACTTGATGACCCCTGGGTAGATGTTGGGCTTCTGACACCTATTCCTTCAACCTGAGAGCCAACATGTCAGACTAGTTGCAAGGTCTTCATTCGTTGGCTAGTTGGTCCAATGCAATTACCCAACTCTGCAGAAAGGTCTCTATGCTCTTTTGGTTGTATAAGCGGCATGCAAAGATGACCAAGTACCGATATGCTTTCTACAGTATCCTCATCTTGTAAACATGGCTAGGTGTTATCCTAAACTTGGATGGCTCTTTCGCCCAGCTCTTCAAGATAGCTCTTGAGTTTGCACTATTCTTGGGTCTGTTGAAGTGTTTCTACATTGTGATCACTGGCTGTGGCAAGTGGTACATCTGCTAAAATTCCTTCACCCTAAAGGTAGTAAGTTATGTTCCACTACCACTACTCAGCTCCATTGTCTAGGGATCGGTATGTGAGACAATCTAGTTGACCATGTCTGCGCATGGAAACATGAGATACCTGCATGCAATCCGATACAAGCCAGACTTTTGGATGTTGACATAGACCCTGTTGTCTTCCATACTTTCCTCCAATGTTCCTGAGAATGTATCATTGATTTCCCGCCATTTCATCTTGATATATTTGACTACGAACATCTTGGTGTCTTCGTATATAGGCAAGCTCATAGACACTTGTTTGACTGCATCTCCAGTTGCACTCTCGACAGTGTCCTTTGACCCTACACTCTTGGAGGCCATTATGCTTGTAGTGTTGAGAAGTGAATGAACACTTGTGATACCTGGATTCATAGCAACACTCGTGGCAAGAAATCTGTCACTTGAAAACCAAAACAACTCTGAGGATTGACATACAACATACCCGGGTGACTAACTGGGAAGATTGCACAATTTTCACTAGGAATATGGGAGATTTATTACCAAAAATTTGCAAGGCATAGTCCCAACTATCAAGAGGCTTACTGACTACTGGAACTGTGCAATGCATAGTCCATCCCGGCCCGTTGAGGAATGAAACTGCACAATACACAGTTTCAGTTAGCAATGACATGCAAACCCAGCAAACTGCATTGTGCAATTTCTGGCACTACCTCCTAGAATTGCGCAAAGCAAGCCTAGAGGTCAATGTTGGGCCAGATTTATGAATTTTCTAGAGGGGAAACAGAGCCTTAACTCTCAGAATTATGCATTACTAGCTAGGAAAGTCAAGGTCCGGGCCAAGGTAGCCTAGACATGTCGACAAGCGACTGAAAACATGAAAAGTTATGAATGCATGGTGAAGCTAAGTGTAAACAATAGTGAATGATCATGCATGCAAACAATGAGTGCACGATTCAAAAAATGGGAAAACAAGCATGTGTGTGAAGCGAGTCGCCGCAACAGCGACCGTTAGTGTAGAAACAATGTCATACATGCGACAACAATGAGACACAAGGAAAAACTTGAAAAAATGCTTCTACAAGCTAACATACATTAAAACGACAACATGCATTCAACAAAACCAAGAAAACAACATTCACACAAAGAGCAATACAAAAAGAGATAGAAAAGTAGAAAAAGACATGAAAAGCAAACTTACCTGGGAAAAACTAAGCTGAACATGCTGAATGCTCCTAGATACATTATGGGATGTCAGAGCTCCAAGATCAATGTGAGGAATGAGCTCTGCAACATCAAATAAATAAGTTTGATAACGATGAGTCTTATGATGTGCATGCCACAAATCTAGGAAAAAGCGACGCTTGGTGGTAAGTTTCTAAAATGGTATTTGCATGTAACATCTAGCTGCTAAAAATAGATCCCTAAAATCTAGGGATGCTTTTTTACTTTTTACTTTTTTTCTTTTTTGGGAAAAGCAGCCCATGCATGCAAACCAGGATTGCTCGGTCCTGGGGGGAACTGGTCAACTTGGGAGCACATGCAACAGTCTTCAGGCCTGGGAAAGACAATTGTGCAATTTCTAGGTTGAGAAAGACTGTATGTCCCTCTTGCATTGCGCAATTTCTAGACTCAAGCCCTGGCTTCCAGCCAGAATTTCAGATTTTCTAAGATGAAGCCCAATGTTGGGTAGAATTGCACATTTTTCAGAGGGAAGGTTGCTTGGTTTGATTGCGCATTTCTGGAGCCTAATAGGCAGCCTAGCTGGATTGCGCAATTTCTAGACTCAAGCCCTGGCTGCCAGCCATAATTGCGCATTTTCTGAGATGAAGCCCAATGTTGGGTTTAATTACGCATTTTCCAGAGGTAATGTTGCTTGGTTAGATTACACATTTATGGAGCCTAACAGGCAACCTAGCTGGATTGCGCAATTTCTAGACTCAAGCCCTGGCTGCCAATCAAAATTACGCATTTTTTGAGATGAAGCCCAATGTTGGGTTGAATTGAGAATTTTCCAGAGGTAAGGTCGCTTGGTTGGATTGCACAGTTTTGGAGCCTAACAAGCAGCCTAGCTAGATTACGGAATTTCTGGAGGGAAGGTTGGTTCCCCTATGAATTGTGCAATTTTCTAGGTGAGCACCTTAGTTAGAAAATGGTTAAGTCTAGAATGTTAGCCTGTGGGTGGGAGGCAAACAAGTTTACCAACACAGGATGGTAAGCCACTGAGACTCAGCTAAAGCCTATGTACTTGGACACTGAAAGACATATTGCTATGGATGTTCGATATGGAGGCTCCAAAACGAAGCTAAGGAGAAATTTTGTAGGGTGGTTGTAGCTGTTACAACAAGAAGTCTTGACCAATAAACAAGTGTTGCAACTAAAAGACACCATAGGTAGATAAGGAGTGAGAAAAACTTCATTCCAAAGGAGTTCAAGAAGGAAAATCCCCCCACCTTTGATGAAGAAAATAAGAAGGCTGAAGAGGAAAAAGCTTGGCTATTGGGAATGAATAAATACCTCAAAGTGCACAACCACTCTAAAAACATGAAGGTTAGGGTATCCATTTTCATATTGAAGGGAAATGTTGATATTTGGGGGGATATTTGAGAAAGAGAAGGAATTTTCATGGAGAAAGTCTAAGCAATACTTTCATGAAAACTACCAATCTAAGAGGTGTTATGACAACAAAGTTAAAGAATTCCATGAGCAGAAGCTAGAACAACTTACTGCAAATGAATACAACAATAAATTCTTAAAACGTTTGTGGTATTTTCCATACAGTAGAGATGAGAAAGTGAATATTCATAGGTACCTCAATGGGTCACCATAACTTACTGACCCAATATTGAATTTGATGAGCCAAGAACATTAGAGGAAATAATCCATAAGGATAAGTACTATTGTGATTATTCGATGCATAAAGTTGAGTTCTGAATATATTGGAAGAGGAAGTTCATGACCCATTTAAAGGAAATGGATCAAAACCCTCTCAACAGAGGAAAATGGGGAAAAACTATAAATTCACCACTCCTACCAGAGGTGAATTCCAATGCACTTTCCTTCGTACCAATAGAGGGATTCAAGAAAGTACCATTTCAGTTTTAGACATGTGGAGGAAGAAACTTGCAAAGGGATAATCTTCACCAATAAGATTAGAATGATAAAATATTGTACAACGTGCAAGAGGAAAAAACTATGAATAATGTAGCTCATAATGTACCTTGAATTTATGTAGCATTGGATAGCTGGAAAGTAGATTGATAAGACTCTATTATTGAAATGGAAGGTGTTATCTCAAAATCAGACCCTGATAGGCTACTGGTCAGGTTGATTCTAAGTAACTATTTCAAACCTACTTTAGGCTGAGGCTTAGCCTCCTCAACCTGAGAGGGCTCTCTCTAGATGGGTTAATGATTTTGATTAAGATAAGATGGCTAACTCTTGTAGAACAACTATGACAAATATGAATGCTGGAAACATATTAAACAACTATCCATTGGGCCTATGGAGTCAACAACACCTCAACATAACAGTGAACTCAACCTTACATAGAAGTCAGGGCACTCAACATTTAGATATTCAGAACATAATTCATGTAGGACCACAGTTTATAAATGCATACAGGAAATCAGAGCACATTCAGTGAGTTCTGAGTGATTATACATCTATACCACTGTAAACAAAACTAAGGAAAGGACATATCACACATTCTGAATATAAGAAATCCTTCATGAATCCTGAGAAGTAAAATCAAAGTTATATTACTGAAATGAGTCTATACATAAGCCAAATACAAGTTGTGTTATAAAATTTTCCAACCCTGGTTACATTGTTGTTTCAGCTATATATAGAATTCTTATTCTATCTGATCGAAATTCCTCCTCCAGCATGAGGAAAATTCGATAACTACCTCTAATGACACCTATCAACTATTTAACTAACTAATAAATACAATAAAGTGCTGACTGGAGCTTTTTTAGAGTTCTAAATCTACTATGACTCTAACTCCATATTATATGCATGATGGCTTCTCCTCGTTCTTTGACACCTGGTGCTCTTTCAGTTTGGTTGAGATGGCTGAGATGGGTATTTAATGCCCCATGTTGACCTTGGATGTTGAAACTTTTTAACTGCTCAGAAATACTAGGAGGTTACCCTTGCTTCTCGGCTTCAGTTTTTTCCAAAATCTTCGAATGCATAGAAGCATGTTCTTTAGCCTTTAATTACTCAAGATGTGGAAGACTGCCACGTCCTTGATGCGTTGTAAGCTTTTTTTGATGAACATGTGTACAGGCAAAAATTTCTTGCAGGCAAATCGTTTGATATATTTTGAACTGTGATAAAGGGGCTTTATGACAAAAATTCAAAATTGGATTTGAATATTCAACCCTTTTTAAACATCCATCTGTCTTGACCTGATTGACTGTTGTTCGCTCCAGTTGATGTCTTGCATACCCTTTAGACGTTTCCCTTTCAAACTTCCCGCTTATAATTCAAACTACTTGATTTGCGTTAAAAACAACATCTTCAGCAATTTCGTAGCGCGCTACGAAACTGCTGAGTTATTTGAAACAGTTTGCCTTTGACCCAAGATCTTTATCAACTGAGTATTTGATTGCCAAAAAAAACTCCCTTCGACTTTCCACATTTTGAACACGGATTATATTTCTTCAGAAAAATAAGATTAAGCAAATTTGTCAAAAATTTGAAACAAAACCTTTCTTGAAAAGAAAACTCATTTTGCAGGTAGCTGGCTTAGTTGTGTCTTCAAATCTTCAATTTGTTTCCTCATAGCTCTATTCCCAGCTCTCAGTTGCATATTAATCCTTCTGATATACTTAGCCTCTTTGATTGCTGGTACTGTCCAGGTGTGAAATTGTGCATGGCCATCAACCACTGAATTCAACTGAGCTTTTACAGCTTCATTTCCTTCCCATAAGGTTTTATAATATTTTGCATGTATGGTTGCATGCTTTCTAGCGGCCTTCTTCAATTTAGCAATCTCATACTTGGCTGACTCTAATTGTCTCTGTATGGCTGCTATATTATCTTCTTGAGATGCAATGACTGTTTTTCCCGTGTCGTTTTGTGTCTCTTCCCCTATTTCCTCTGTTCTCGGCAGTGCTTCCTGTACTTGCTGGAATCTCCTTGTCATAGGTATTCTAGGTTTAAAAATGAATTCTTCAGCTGGCTTATCAAATTTAAGCCTTTTTGAAGCCTTGGATTTCTTGGTACCTTCTTGCTCTGACTGCATCAATTCAATTTGGACTGGTAGAGATTGCTCGAATTCAATGGCCTGTAATAAATCATTCAAATTTGCCTTGGACACTGGGCTCTCTTCAACTGCTACAGCTTTACCTTTTTCCTTATTTATTTGACTTCTTGTTCTTAACCTTGAGACTGCTTCAGATGTGCTTGTTTCAGGTATAGTCTTCTTACCATGAACTTTTTCTTGAGTTGATTGCTGAGGTTGATCTTGAATGACTAGTGGCTTCACTAGTTTTCTTAGTTGTGACTTTGGAACCCTTTTAGCTCTTGCTTATTTTTGGAGCTCAGCTATTGTAAAATCTCTGGCCGGTTGTGGAGTGAGGCCAGTCTTGCTTTGGAATCCAGCCATAAAAATAAAAGAATTCCAGTCTCTGTCTATCTTTTGGAGGCCATCTAAAACCAGCAGCTTGATCAAACCATGATGAAACAAAGAGGTTTCAGAATCCTCTTTTCTCAGGTGAACTTTATCACACATCTTACTGAAACTACGGAAGAGATAAAATGGTAAGTCTATGGAAACCTTCCCGGTGAAATGAAAAAGTAGTTTGAAATGGTAAGAATAAACCTTGTTATACCTTCCTTCACAAGTCAAATATTTTTGTATGCAGGTGAGTAAGAGAGCATAATGTTCTTTGACATAATTCCTGGGCACTCCCCTACTCAAATCTTCATTTACATATGCATCCTTTAAAAACTCCTTACAAGGATGCATGTCAAATTTGAAATTTTTAAACCATTCCTCTTGTCCTCTTGG
Source organism: Pinus tabuliformis (assembly GCA_031772625.1). NCBI lineage: Eukaryota > Viridiplantae > Streptophyta > Pinopsida > Pinales > Pinaceae > Pinus > Pinus tabuliformis. The sequence goes on along the minus strand of CM062804.1, from coordinate 890,405,370 downwards.
GATCTCTGTCACAGCAGATATTGCTTCTGGAGAAACCTGCACTTCTAACATGGCTACCTTTGAATTTAAACCAGTGAAGTTTAGTGCAAATTCTTTAGTTACCTGCGCATGCCCTCCTTGTAACTTTTTGCAAAAGTTCCAGCACCCGGCATTTTTAAATGCTTTCTTCACCCCCTCATCTTTCAGTGTTATATCCAGGCCCTCGGGTTCAGTCCTTAGAGGTTTACCGAATCTGTGCTCTTTTTTCTCCATGGATTCTTCCAAATCTCCGCACACAAAGACTACCAGCTCCGGTTGGAATTGTGATTCAGCTTCTTTTTTAATTCAGCCTCGCTTGATTATCAGCCTCGCTTGAATTTTGAATCTTTCCACTTAAAACCTTTCAAGACATAATCTTGCATATTTGTCATTCATGTAAGACTTACGGCCATCATTAAGGCTTATGCACGGTGAAATTTCTTGAGAATGATAATACATGCGTATCAACAGATCTAGTGGTGGTGATAGTGGCAATGAGCGTTAAAACGTGATAGGAGAGATATATGAACTGACATGAGAAGACATGGCTGATGACTCACCTAACGGACTTGATATTTTGGGAAAGATTCGCTGCGGAAGTACGAATCCATGATTTCGCAGTGCTGTTAGTTTTAAATTTTAATGATGCGCTGCGAAACTGCCTAATCATGATGCGCTGCGAAACTGCTTAATCATGATTGCGCTGCAAAACTGGTGAATTGGAATTGTGCTGCGAAATTACTAAAAGACACGGTGGCTTACATAAGACACAGAGGTGGCTACAAAACAATGATGGGTAGAGGAGAACCAATGGGAGTTGAGAATGACTTGAGTTAAAAACTTTTTAAAACTCCAAATCCTAAGGGAAGAAAATTAAAACTCAATTAAACTAACACAGACCTTTGTCATCGGGCTAGGATAGAAAATTATATGCATCAAATTTTTAGTTCTAAGTGATAACAGAAGGCATGGTCATTAACTAACTAGTCTCAATTTTAATTGATCAATGTTCTACTTTCAGTAATATTAGTCCAAAAATTTTAGAAACTTATGCCTTGCAAAATAAGTCACATGCCAAGTTTTAGTTGGTCCATCTAGCCATGGGAGTCGAGAAGAGAGTGACAATATTAGTGGATTCATGTCACTTAGATTTGGATAACCTACATACAACAATGAATATCAACATACTTTCATTGGGTTCATACAACAATTTAGTTGGCATGGACTGCCTAGTAGCCCACAAAACCAAAGTGGAATATTATAATAAATCACTTGAGTTCCTTGGTGGTGAAGGAAAAGGAAAGATACTGCAAGGAAAGAGAAAACCTATTTCAGTAAGGAATATTTCGGCATTTGAAGTGAATAAATGTAGTGAGAATGGGTGTTCCCTATTGATGATCCAAGTGACCAGTGTGATAGAGGGTAGCGAACGTAGACTCAAGTATCATCCTATCATAAAACAATACAATGATGTATTTCCCAAAGAAATATTAGGGTTACCTCTTTGGAGAGAAAAATACTTTTCCATTGAACTAATTCCTAGTTAATTACTAGTTTCTAAGACCACATATCACATGAGAATGCTAGAGCTAGCAGAATTAAAGTTATGGTTGAGGAAGATGCTAGAAAAAAGGTATATTGGACCAAGTGTGTTGGCTTGGGGAGTCCTAGAATTATTTGTGAAGAAGAAGGATGGGAGACCAATGTTGTGTATTTATTAATGGAAATTGAACAATATACAATGAAGAAAAAATACCCAATACCAAGGATTTATAACTTATTTTATGAACTAAGAGGAGCTAAAATATTTTCCAAACTAGATTTTAAGGTCTCAATACATTCAGGTCATAATTAAAGACAAAGATATTCATAAGATAGAATTCGGGACACCTTACGAGCACTATGAGTTTGTGGTGGTACCATTCAAGCTTATAAATTCCCCAACCACATTTATGTGATTGATGAATAATGTCCTTAGTTAGTACTTGGACAAATTTGTGCTGGTGTTTATGGTTGAAATCCTAGTTTACTCCAAAATAAGAGAAGAACATAAAGTGCAATTGAAAGCAGTATTGTAGTTGCTGAGATAAAACAAATTGTATGTCAAACTCAACAAATGTGAATTTTTCAAGTCACAAGTTCAATAAATGGGGTATGTAATCTCAAAGGAAGGTGTTTTGTGGATCAGAAAAGGATCAAGGAAATAGTGGAGTGACATAGTTCTTGCAAATTTAGGTAAGTTATATCCTTCTTGGGATTGGTCAAATATTATTAGAATTTTTTCCAATATGTCTCAAAATTTGGACATCCAATCACATGTTTGTAGAGGAAAGGAGTTAAATTCCAATGTACATTAGAGTGAACAACTAGTATTGAACAACTCAAACAATTTTCCACACATCCAACTATCTTACAAATAGCTTATCTAGAGAAGGATTTATTAGTTTGAGTCATAAAGCAAGATTTCCATGTTATCTATTATTAATCAAGAAAATAAAATGAACATGAAAATAAGTATGTCACCGACAACCTAAAACTTGCAACAATTTTTCATGCACTAAAGATGTGAAGGCACTACCTGCTTGGAAAAGAGTTTGTGTTGATTTCAAATCATGGAGGGCGGATATACTAGTTTGAATTTCCCAAGTTAAACGTAAGACAATACAAATGATTAACCCTAATTAGTGATTTTGACTTTGAGATCAAGCATATAAAGGGTAAGGAGAACATAGTAGTAGATGCACTTAGTAGGAGTCTACAAGTAGCTTACCTGGTATCTGTGAGTACTAGTGAATTTGACATCAAGGAAAGAATTAAATAAGCATTACTACACAATGAACATTTTCAGCATATGAAAGAATGTTTATAGAGAAAACCAAAAGGAACACTCATAAAGGAATACAAGCTCACTGATGATACTATGCTTCTTTTTAAGGATAGATGGTATGTACTTGTATATACAACTTGACGAAGGTCATAAAAAATGAGTTCCATAAGATACCTTACTTTAGTCATCCTGGTTATCAGAAAATGATAATAACCATCGAGATGTATAACTGAGTTCAGGCTTCTGTGATCCATATCAATTAAGAGAGAGATTTTTCGGCGAAAATCACATGGAAAATCATTTGACGACGCGTTTCGAACCAACAAGTGTGGTTCACGCCCCTACACCTACGGTGATCTTCCAACCGCTTGTAGCAAGGTGCGGCACCACCGAACGCTTTCTTTTTAACAATACTAACGTTTTTGGGCTACGCCTATTCCAACATGAACATACTTAACTTGTGTTCTTACAACCGAATAAAGTGTTATCCTTTATACTTTAACAAAGAACATTCTCAATCATTAACCATGTACAATAAACCGAGAACAATACACAAGTATAAAGGGAGGGGCAACTCCCGGTAAAGTCTGCCCAACAATATATTATAACAGCTTCTTCAATTTTACAATACAAGTGTGCTTGACAAACTTCAAGCCAACACTTAGAATAATTTTACCACTAAGGCATAGAACAGCCTTTTACAACATTTTATGCACCTTTGCATAAGAAGGAGTGCTCACCCGAGCCACTCGACCTTCCCACCAAATCCTGCATAAAACTGCACACTAGAACCTCCTCAAACCGTGACACACTTGCCACCCCTTCACATAAGATAACTTACAAAGTCCTTAAGTCTTATGCACATGAGATATGCGCATATCCTTACAAGACTATGCACCTTTTACCCTTCCCTTATGCGAGAGTATATGAGCGAAGATTCTTGGTTCGAATGAGGAGCACCCTCCTCATATATATATGCTCCACATCATTCGTACTCTCTTTAAGGCCGACCTATGTCATGAAGCCCTTTTCACATAATATTATTTTATTGCCCATCGTATGTCCTTATAATATACATACATGTGATGTTACATGGGGTGTTTAACCCATGGCCGACCACCCCATAATCTTTGTCGTATGCTCCATTATATTATTATGTTATATTTTATGTTTTATTATTCCACGCATATATAAACCTCCATAAAATATGCGTAAAAGTGAGGAAATGACACTTAGCCATTTTTTTTGTGTATTTTTAACGTCGCTTTCCCGTGTGCGCTCACCCGCCCGTGTGCACTCACCCGCCCGTCATGCAGACCCGCCCGCCGTGCGCCCGCGCCCGCCCGTGCGCCCGCGCCCACCTGTGCACCCGTGCACGGTGGCTTCGCCTGGCGCCCGAACGCGCCCGCAACCGGAGGTCCTTACATTCTCCTCCACTTGAAATCGTTGTCGTCCTCGACAACATACCATCATTCATGATGCCTATAACCCATGCTCAGGTCCATGGAAACTCCATCCATCTCATCTGCAACATGTTGTCCATGTGTGTGTCCCCTCCAAGTGAAGAGATCATCTCATCAAACCGACTCTCGATGTGCCCCATTCAGGTCCATGAAGCTCTCTCCATCATCCGCAATGTGACATCCTCAAGTCTTCATTCAACCCTCGATGTGCCCCATTCAGGGCCATGAAGTCCTCTTCATCATCTGCAATGTGCCATCCTCAAGCCTCCATAGCAAGTCCTCCTACATAACATTCCTGCGCTAGCACCTTGTTAGGATGTCCCTTGACATCTCTACAAGTGCTTCCACACAATGTCCTTGCATAGGTCTCTGCCATGCTCCATGTCTTCAAGTCTCCAACCCGATGTCCATGACTAAGCTGCCCATGTAGTCCACAACCAAGTAGACGCATCACAACATCTGGCCATCTAAACTTCGATTTAGTGACCTCGGTCACCCAACCATCTCATCATCATGTCATGAGTCCCTTCATCATAGATCCTCCACCAAAGTGTCCATCAAGACTTGCTCTTGGTCTTGGCCATGACAAGTCCACCCAAAACATCACAAGTGCGTGCCCTCCTCAATCTGTCCATGAGTCATGTCGGGCACTTAGCCAATTCTCCATGTGGCTAAAGCATGACCCAATCATCCACAACAATCATCAAGTTCCACCCTTGTCCCGGGTCCTTGCACCTTTCATCACAAGGTCACAAGTAGCCCTAACAAGCCCTGCAACGGTTGACAATCCTTGCTCTTCCATACAAGGTTCCATCATAGTCATCCATGGTAAGATGTCCTCTTGCCTTGGCAAACTGACTTTGCCCTTCACTGCACACGGTCCATCTACCAAATGCCCAAATGAAACACAAGTACCAATACTTACTTCATCATCATGAGGTTCCTCTATGTGAGTGACCTCATCCATCCATGTTGACAGATTGCACGATCCTGGTTCAGCCTCAAGTTCATCCTCCATCATGTCTTCATCATCATGAAGTTCCATGTGAGTGTCCTCATCACTCCATGCTGACAAACTGCACGATTCTGGTTCAACTTGATCATCTTCAAGTTCATCCTCTATCGTATTCATGTCTGCAACATCTTCCTTTATCACGGCTTCCTCTTACTTGATGGCACAATCGGCAACTTCACCTTGCTCCATTGTCCAACTGGGTTGAAGAAGATCATTTTCAACACCTTCTTCCAAGGCTTCAGGCACTTCACGGATTCGGGGCCTCTCTTCCTTGCCCAAGAAAATAAAGAGTCTCCTTTCACGTTCATCCAAACTTTCCATGTCTTATTGTCCACTGTTATGAGCAACCTTGCTCACCAGCTCCAACCGAGCTCTGATACCAATTGTCACGCCCCTACACCTACGGTGATCTTCCAACTGCTTGTAGCGAGGTGCGACACCACCGAACACTTTCTTTTTAACAATACTAACGTTTATGGGCTACGCCTATTCCAACATGAACATACTTAACTTGTGTTCTTACAACCGAATAAAGTGTTATCCTTTATACTTTAACAAAGAACATTCTCAATCATTAACCATGTATAATAAACCAATAACAATACACAAGTATAAAGGGAGGGGCAACTCCCGGTAAAGTCTGACCAACAATATATTATAACAGCTTCTTCAATTTTACAATACAAGTGTGCTTGACAAACTTCAAGCCAACACTTAGAATAATTTTACCACCAAGGCATAGAACAGCCTTTTACAACATTTTATGCACCTTTGCATAAGAAGGAGTGCTCACCCGAGCCACTCGACCTTCCCACCAAATCCTGCATAAAACCGCACACTAGAACCTCCTCAAACCGTGACACACTTGCCACCCCTTCACATAAGATAACTTACAAAGTCCTTAAGTCTTATGCGCATGAGATATGCGCATATCCTTACAAGACTATGCACCTTTTACCCTTCCCTTATGCGAGAGTATATGAGCGAAGATTCTTGGTTCGAATGAGGAGCACCCTCCTCATATATATATGCTCCACATCATTCGTACTCTCTTTAAGGCCGACTTATGTCATGAAGCCCTTTTCACATAATATTATTTTATTGCCCATCATATGTCCTTATAATATACATACATGTGATGTTACATGGGGTGTTTAACCCATGGCCGACCACCCCATAATCTTTGTCGTATGCTCCATTATATTATTATGTTTTATTATTCCACGCATATATAAACCTCCATAACATATGCGTACAAGTGACGAAATGACACTTAGCCATTTTTTGTGTATTTTTAATGTCGCTTTCCCGTGTGCGCTCACCCGCCCGTGTTGGCTCACCCACCTGTCGTGCAGACCCGCCCGCCGTGCAGCCTCGCCCACCCGCCGTGCAGCCTCGCCCGCCCGCCGTGCAGCCTTGCCCGCCCGTCGTGCAGACCCGCCCGCCGTGCGCCCGCGCCCGCGCCCGCCCGTGCACCCGTGCACGGTGGCTTCACCCGGCGCCCGAATGCGCCCGCAACCGGAGGTCCTTACATTTGTCACACCCCCAAGCCTACGGTAGTCTTTCAACCATGCCGGCAAGGTGCGGCACCACCGAACGCTTTCTTTTTAATAATACTAACGTTTATGGGCTACGCCTATTCCAACATAAACTTACTTAACTTGTGTTCTTATAACCGAATATAATGTTATCCTTTATACTTCAACAAAGAACATTCTCATTCATTAACCATCAACAATAAACGAGAACAATACAAGTATAAAGGGAGGGGCAACTCCCCGAACAGTCTGCCCAACAATAATATTATGTCAAGAATATCAGATTTTACAACAAGTGTGTCTTGGCTGAACCAAGTCTCACACTTAACCAATTTTTACAAAAGACAGGCCACCTGCCTTTTACAACATTTCATGCACCCTTGCATAAGAGGGAGTGCTCACCCGAGCCACTCAACCTCCCTACCAAATCCTGCATAAAACCGTGTACAAGAATCCACTCACAATGGCACTCTTTGCCAACCTTCACCCAAGATAAACTGCGCACTTCCTAAGTCCAATGTGCATGAGGTATGCGCATTCACTTTACCTCTATGCGTACTTCCTCTTCTTGTACGAAGGCTTTTAGAGCGAATGTCCTTGGTTCGAATGAGGAGCATCCTCCTCATATATATACACCCCATACGTACTCTCTTTAAGGCCGACTTATGTTATAAGCTCTCCACATAATATTATATTTTATGTTTCATGTTTCAACATGTATAACCCTTCGTATCATATGGTTTTAATGTATGCGCTCCATTATATTTTATTATTCATGGTTCTTCATATGTCTTATTATGTCGATCTTCATATTTTATTGTTTTATAATTCCATGCGTATATATATAACCTCCATATTATATATAATATGTCCACATAATACTTAGTCGTATTATGATTCATTATTGTCGCATTGTGTCGTTTATCGTCGCATATGACTCGTAGAAACGTCGCACCGTCGTGTGCGCTCACCCGCCGTTCGCCCGTGCCCGCCCATGTGCCCGTGCACGATCGCCCACCGTCGCCCTGCTGAACGAAGGCCTTACATTCTCCTCCACCTGAAATCGTTGTCGTCCTCGACAACATACCATCTCGGTAGTTCTCCACCAAGATCATCATCATTCAGGATGTAGACCTTTCTACACAAGGCAAACATCCTTGCAACATATGTAGAGACTCTTTCTCCACTATGTCTCGGCCTAGTGACCACTGCCACCAAGCTCACCACCCATAATCCATGCTCAGGTTCATGGAAACTTCATCCACCTCATCTGCAACATGTTGTCCATATCAAACCGACTCTCGATGTGCCCCATTTAGGTTCATGAAGCCTCTTCATCATCTGCAATGTGCCATCCCTCAAGTCTCCATAGAAACAAGTATGCACTTGTCTCACCAAAGCATCATCATCATCATCGTTGTAACTCCATCACCCCAAAGTGCCTCATACCGATCTTCTACATCAAGTCACTCTTCCAAGCCATGCCCATACATGCACCTTGAAAGTATGCATCCCGCATCAAAGTCTCCTGACCTCAGCTCCTCAATGCATTAGATCCTCCAAGTCCACCATATGAAGTCCCTAAAAGTCACAACAATCTCGTGTCATCATGAGCTCCATAAACCATCCCCAACCAACACCTCAGCAAGCATACAAAATGCCTCAGCTCCTAATGTAGTAGGAATACTTCATAGCTGCTCACAAGTCCATCCAAGTCTTTCAATCTTCAGTTTATTGAACTCGGTCACCCAACCATCTCATCATCATCATGTCATGAGTCCCTTCACCATAGCTCCTCCACCAAAGTGTCCACCAAGACTACCTCTTTGGTCTCGGCCATGAGAAGTCCGCCCAAAACATCACAAGTGTGTGCCCTCCTCAATTTGTCCATGAGTCATGCCGGGCACTTAGCCAAAGTGGCTAAAGCATGACCCAATCCTCCACAACGATCATCAAGTTCCACCTTTGTCAAGGGCCTTTGCTCCTTCAACCATAAGGTCACAAGTAGCCCCAACAAGCTCTGCAATAGTTGACAATCCTTGCTTCTCCATACAAGGTTCCATCATAGTCATCCATGGTAAGATGTCTCCTTTCCTTGGAAAACTGACTTTGCCCTTCATTGCACATGGTCCATCTACCAAATGCCCAAATGAAACACAAGTACCACTACTTACTTCATCATCATGAGGCTCCTCCATGTGAGTGACCTCATCCACACATGTTGACAAACTGCATGATCCTAGTTCAACTTGATCATCTTCAAGTTCATCCTCTATCGTAGTCATGTCTGCAACATCTTCCTCTATCACGACTTCCTCTTCCTTGTTGGCACAATCTGCAACTTCACCTTGCTCCATTGTCCAACCGGGTTGAAGAAGTTCATTTTCAACACCATCTTCCAAGGCTTCAAGCTCTTCATGGATTCGGGTCCTCTCTTCCTTTAGCTTCTTTTCCTTGCCCAAGAAAATAAAGAGTCTCCTTTCACGTTCATCCAAACTTGCCATGCCTTGTTGTCAACTGTCACGAGCAACCTTTGCTCACCCGCTCCAACCGATGCAACTTGTCCTGACAATGAACCACACTTGTTGGTTCGAAATGCGTCGTCAAATGATTTTCCATGTGATTTTCGCCGAAAAATCTCTCTCTTAAGATGTATAACTGTCTAAGAGTGAAAAAGCAATTTACTGAATACATTTCCAGGTGTCTGGAATGCTAATAAGTTATAGTGGGATGCAGAAACCTAGTGGTATTGTTGCAACCAATTCCAATCTGTGAGTGGAAGTGGGAAGTCATATCCATGGAATTCCTTCTATGATCGATCAAGAAACCCAAGAAAAATTATGCCATCATGGTGGTAGTGGAAAACTTGTGCAAGGAAACTCACTTCATACCTGTCAAATCCACTCATAAGGCTATATACATAGGTCAAATATTCATGAAGGAAATATTTAGATTGCACGACATACCCAAGAATATCATCTCAGAATCGGATTCCAAATTCAAGTCAAATTTTTAGAAAGCATTGTTTGTTGGATTTGGGAATCAACTAGAATTTAACATAGCTTATCATCCTTAGACAAATGGACAAAATGAAATGGTAAACAAAATTTTATAGGACATGTCAAGAATGTATGTTATACATTAGAAAAGGAGGTGGAAAGAGTTCCATCCACTAGTTTAATTTGCATACAACAATAGTTATTAAGTCAATAAATATCATCCCTTTTGAAGATTTCTATGTAGAAAATGTAGCACACCTATTAGCTAGGATGACCCAGTTAACAGAGTGGTCCTTGGACTAGATATGTTGAAGGAAATGGAGTAGGAGGTAATTAGTGTCAAGAAGAAACTGAAAGTATCCCAAGAAATATATAAGAGCTATGCATATTAACATAGAATGCACAAATAATTCCAAGTTGGAGATCATGTATATCTTTGCATCATTGGAAGGAAGATTTCACCAAATGTGGGGCTTGTGCTAAGCTAGCACCCATATTTTGTGGACCATTTCAAATTTTGGAAAGAGTGTGATTATTGGCTTATAGACTAGCCTTACCACCCACTATGAATGCACATGATTCGTTTCACAAATCCTTGATTAAAATTTATATATGTGACACTAATCATGTGATTGATTGGTCTCTAATACAGGTGGAATCTGAGGGATAATTCCAACTAGAACCACTATGCATCCTAGACAAGACACAAACCACACTCCAAAATTGATTAATAGAGTGTGTCAAGGTGAAATGGGAGCACTTTGGGCCAAATCAAGTGATATAGGAATATACAAATCAAATGACAGAATTGTACCCTTTTTTTAATATGTAAGTAGATGCAAATATTTGTAGCTACAAAACTTAGTTTTTGTTGTTGTTCTCTATTGATAGAAAACCAATGACAGTATTCTTTTAAGGGAATGGGGTTCATAATATCTCATATTTTTACCCCCACTTTTCTTGTTGTAATTTTGAATGTAGTTGCAACACCATCATGGGGAAACTACAGCTAGTTGGAACTTTGTTTAACATTGGTTATTATTAATTAAAAATTAATTGAACTAGTTGAGGGGAAGGAAAAACTATAGATCTAAGTCTAAGGGGTGTTTTTTGTTTTTCACACATGCTTTGAAGGCACAAACCCAGTCAAATTGAATATTTAACTCACCAACAACTAAGGATATCCATTATCTTACAAGATTTTAATGTGATACGATTGTTATAGACATTTTTGTGCCTTACAGCATTGAGCATGAAATGTCCATAATCTAAGGGATCCAAAGTCCCTAAAACATGTTGTTCCTACCCCTAGAGGAACAAGGATAACAAACCACAGCAATTCACAGAAGTTCTCCACCTGAAACTGCTCAAAAGCAAGTCAATTCGGGATCATTTCAGTGGCTACACTAGCTGTTTGCGCTAAATGTCAAAGCCAACACTGGCTACTTGCGTTGAATGTCAACTGGAACAAAGGCTACCTGCGCTGAACGAGAGTGGACAAGTGGCAGGCTCATTTCTCAAGGTGTCAAGACCCAGGAAGCTTCCAAAATGACACTTGCCTCAGGGAATTCGACTGGTGATGAGTAAGAGGTTCCAAATCTCCAAGTGGAAGCAAGAACCTCCAAGTGGACTCAAGAACTGACAGAGGGAGAGGACACTAGTCAGATCTCAAGTTGACTCATCCTCTCTCCAAACATCTATATATGGATCTCTCCTCCATGAGATCTAGAGGCTGGAATTTTGTTATTGCAAAGAATTGCTGTTGGTTTGAGACTGGAATCATTGGGTGCTTAATGCTTTGAAAGGGGCTGAAGATAGGAATTCCATTTGCTGGGAAGGAGATGCTGGATTGGAGCCCTCTGGGTTGTATCTCTTCCTGAACCTTGTTATTCATCAATAAAGCTATCTTGGTTTCTCCTATATGCTGATGTATTTTGATGTATGAATGTATTAGTGTATTTGGTTTATTTCTAATCCTAAACTAGTTATGAATGTGAACATCTGTCTTTGTGTAGTGTTCTTCTCTTGTCGCAAGTAGCTGTTCTCTTGTGACCTTGCAGGAAGTTGTAGCTGGATAAGCAAGAAGGCAAGTAGCTGTGAACACCCAAAGAGAAGGGAGATTGGATCGAGGGACAAACGGAAGACACCGGTAAGTCTATTGATCTCTCTTCTTTCACATTTCATAAAGGAAGAAACCAGTATAGATGTACTCGTTTGTTGCTAAGGCACTGTCACACCTTAGGTGGATAGGATTGTCCTGCATAGGCATTTTTCCCCACAACAAATTGGTGACTCCGCTGGGGATACAGCAATTGAGGATACAGTACTATCTTTGAAAAGGGCAAAGCTAGTCATGGTAAAAATCAAAGATTTGACCATATAACATCGAGCAGTTTTAGCATAAAGTTCATGCTCGTTAAAAAATAAACGCAAAATCTGAGCAGTTTTAGCGCATAGTTCATGCTCGTTAAAAAATAAACATAAGATCGAGAAAGTGTTTCAATCCGCATTTAAGCTCGTTAAAAAAATGAACTATCCCGGTAAATAACCACTGTGAATGTAATATAATCAGCCGGTAAAGCCTTGGTCGTGTTTGCACCGTCACCTCCACTTTTCATTTGGCCGATCGTTCACCTCCATATGATTGTTTACCCATTTTGAGGAATAGCTGCGAAGAGTGATTACACCTAGCCATCCTTGTGACACTGCCGTGATTGGAAAATTCCAACCTGTACCTGGAATCAGCTGCTATCCCTGTTTATCACTCGTTCCTCAAAAGACGAGTCTTCTTTAAGCTCTTTTCAACTGACTCGTAAAATATGAAAAGATTGCCGAGTTTTGGCCTTCCAGCTCGTTAAAGCGACCAGAATAGCTATCCCTCCTCTAGATTTTAATCTTTTTGGACCTAAGGGATTATTGCACAAAAAGATCGAGCGCTTGTTTTGTTTGGCTCGTTAAAACTATCGAAAACTCATCCCTTCTGTATTGTTTTATACTTTTTCGGACTTAAGGGATTAGATGACGAAAAAGGACTTTTGGAGTTAAATTTATGTACCTTTTCAGACTCTCTAAAAATGAAAAGGACCGAGTTATCCTTGTCATTAGACTCGTTAAAATCATTAAATAGCGACAAACTTGTCTTTAGACGAGAACGAGTTTCAATATCGCTAGGCTCGTTAAAACATAGCGATGGGCTTGCCTGAAGGGCAGGTTATAGAACAAGCATATGTTATCCTCCTCAAGCTTGACAAAAATAAAGAGGTACTGGTCAGCAATGACTGGGGAAAAATTGGGAGAAACTAAAGAAAACTTTGATGGTAGCAAGTCGCTCTTGAACATGACACTTTTCCTCCGTACCACAATCGGGTTGGGTTGTTTCATTCACCGGTCACATCCATGGTCTCGCCATACCATCCATATTTGGGGTAATGCTACCGATCCATCGTATCAGTGTCGCCATATGTTCAAGAGAAGTCGTTCAGAAAGAGTCAACCGTGTCCCATCCACTGCCATACATTATCCTTCATCATTTCATGACTGCCACCCTGAATCATATGTCACAGATCATTTTCACCTCCATTAAAATCATTAGCTCTGTTCCGTGTCACTGATGTGGGATTCATCAAGGCCCTCCTGTGACGGATTGCTTCTTGTCGACATCAGCTCATTATCCAGGAAGTTGATCTAGGAACAACCCCTTCAGTACTTTGAAGCTTGCATGCCACAATGGCAAGTTTCTCACTTCCGGCGACAAGTATACATCAATGACCTTCGACCGAAAGATTTTGCGTGGTGTTCGATGCCAAGTCCTTTATTCACACCACGTGAATTGTACTGCAGTACCTTGAGGGTCATTATCATTATCGGTGATTCCTCTCGCGCTTGTTAACGGTTTACATCATTGACCGGTAATCAAGCGATGTCTTTCCATGTTCGACTTCAGAACAATTCTCACATGGATCGACTTGTACTTAGAGTGAAGATCGAACGAGTTTGAAGACCCCGGATCTAGTTTCATCCATCCGGGCTGCGATATATATTCAGGAAAGATAAAGACATTGACATGTACATCATTGCAGCAGATAATCATCCTACTCAAAGGATGATAATTTCATCAAAATTATTAGTCTACCATCAGACGATTGTCTGTTCTATGTACATAAAAATGTATTTATAAAGCTGAGCATGGGAATGCCCACCTCAGCTAGATCATGAAAGCAGTATGAAAAATAATGTATTGTATTGTATTGTATTACAGGTCTCCTCCCAGCATTGGATGAACTTCGGATCCCCCTGATAAAGCATTTCGCCCGATAAACAGCCTCATACTTTAGGGGGCAACTGTTATAGACATTTTTTTGCCTTACAGCATTGAGCATGAAATGTCCATAATCTAAGGGATCCAAAGTCCCTAAAACATGTTGTTCCTACCCCTAGAGGAACAAGGCTAACAAACCACAGCAATTCACAGAAGTTCTCCACCTGAAACTGCTCAAAAACAAGTCAATTCGGGATCATTTCAGTGGCTACACTAGCTGTTTGCGCTGAATGTCAAAGCCAACACTGGCTACCTACGTTGAATGTCAACTGCAACAAAGGCTACCTGCGCTGAACGAGAGTGGACAAGTGGTAGGCTCATTTCTCAAGGTGTCAAGACCCAGGAAGCTTCCAAAATGACACTTGCCTCAGGGAATTCGACTGGTGATGAGTAAGAGGTTCCAAATCTCCAAGTGGAAGCAAGAACCTCCAAGTGGACTCAAGAACTGACAGAGGGAGAGGACACTAGTCAGATCTCAAGCTGACTCATCCTCTCTCCAAACATCTATATATGGATCTCTCCTCCATGAGATCTAGAGGCTGGAATTTTGTTATTGCAAAGAATTGCTGTTGGTTTGAGACTAGAATCATTGGGTGCTTAATGCTTTGAAAGGGGCTGAAGATAGGAATTCCATTTGCTGGGAAGGAGATGCTGGATTGGAGCCCTCTGGGTTGTATCTCTTCCTGAACCTTTTTATTCATCAATAAAGCTATCTTGGTTTCTCCTATATGCTGATGTATTTTGATGTATGAATGTATTAGTGTATTTGGTTTATTTCTAATCCTAAACTAGTCATGAATGTGAACATCTGTCTTTGTGTAGTGTTCTTCTCTTGTCGCAAGTAGTTGTTCTCTTGTGATCTTGCAGGAAGTTGTAGCTGGATAAGCAAGAAGGCAAGTAGCTGTGAACACCCAAAGAGAAGGGAGATTGGATCGAGGGACAAACGGAAGACACCGGTAAGTCTATTGATCTCTCTTCTTTCACATTTCATAAAGGAAGAAACCAGTATAGCTGTACTCGTTTGTTGCTAAGGCACTGTCACACCTTAGGTGGATAGGATCGTCCTGCATAGGCATTTTTCCCCACAACAACGATTAGGGGTGAACAAGGTTGTTGTTAATTATTTATGAGACTATATTGGAAGTGGTGGAAGGGGGACGGAGTATTTCATTCAACTACTTCCCTCACAGATTGAAAATGCAGCTGAAAAATGAAATTTTAGATAAACGCACCAAAGACGAAAGGTCATGCCTTCTCATATGTATCAGAGGATGTGGGAGGAATTCTACATGTACGCATAAAGAAGAGAATTTGGGGTTGGGTTATTCAAATGGAACTCAATTTCTAAACATTTCATTATTTAAAAATCCTAGTGGTTAGTTCTCGAATAGAGGTATTTCTCTTAGTTGTCTGTATTCACAATTGGAGTGAAGACTTCAATGCTAGTTTGGGATAGTCTAGAGTTATGAAGTGTGACCTAGATGACCTTACATTATTGGAGCTTAGATTGAATTGTTGTTCTATGACCTTGATCCTATACTTTGTGATCTAGGCTTTTGTCCTTGTGGTTATGTTTGAGGCCACTAATATCTTGGTGTAATTATATGTTTCCCGTGTGATTTTCTAGTGATAGAGTTTAGTTACTAAGTTCTTTCCTTTGGTTGATGAACCACTTAATACTTCAAATTTGGTTGATGAACCACTTATTTATTTCCAATTGGCCGATGAATCACTTAGTTCTTTCTAGTTAAATAATAAACCACTAAGTTCTTTCAAAATGATTAATTAAACCATTGGATGCTTGTTGTTAACTAATAAACTAGTTAGTGATTTCCTCTGGTTGATGAACCACTAAGTGTCTGCAAATTTATTGTAAATCACCTACATACTGAATTCAATCCTTGGAAGTTGACTAACACTTCCTTCTAGAATTTGGATTGAAATGGGATAAGATCATGAACCTATTGGGGGGATAATGGGATTGAACAAGGGGGAAGGGGATTTTAGGAAATGTAGCAAGAACCATGGAAAGGATTGGAACTATCAAAATTATGGAAATGATCAAAATGGTTAACCTAACTCTAGGAAAACTTCCATGGAGTGCTAGGAAACCCAAGGTTTCCAAGAGTTAGGGAGTTTATAGGTTGTTCCTAGTTGGATGGGAGGTTAGAAAAGTAGTTTGGACAACCACATATACAAACGATTTGCACTATTGGACTAACTTAGTAAGAATAAAATGTATTCTTCTTTATCATTCCATAAATATTCCTTTCAAATATTGAATAAATTGTTCTAAATAAACTAAAAGTAAATACTTGATCTTTATTTTCTATTTAGAGGTAAAATTTTGTAGAGATTTAAATGTTTAATTTTATGCTCATCTTGTAATGTTTAAATTATTATGCTTAAAATGCATTTTCACAATAGAAAAACCCTCGAAAAAATATGTACATTAGATTAGTTTTGTGGAAAATGGCACTTCATTCCAATTTTAGAAAGTTACATTGTATATCAAAATATAATAGACTATACAGGTAACTTATTGTGATGCAAGAAAGTGTTCCCTCTGCGAACAGAGGCAACCCCTCTAGCCCTAGAGTGGGTCTAGTCACAGAAAGGACAAAACAACAATTAATTCCCTTAAATAGTCATCGTTGGAGGCCACCTCAAACCGGTGGTCAATGAAGTTTTGATGCGTTGCTCCAGCTTCCGTTTCCTTCTCCTTAACAATCGATCAACCTGAAACACCACAAAGAAACAGCAGAGCATGTAACCGAGAAACAACAATGATCTATTTACTCATAAAGTCAAGAAGTCATGAGCTATCAAGTAAAATACATACAAGACATAGGAAATCATCATTGATTGTATTAATAGTAAATCAAGAGCAAAGCTTACAACCAAGTCTTGACGTCGCAAGCCTTTTCAGAGGGTCCAACCAGTGTGTTTCTTCAACCATGCACTCTCAAAGATGGGTCTCCCAAATAGAAATATATCTCTCTCTCTCATTCACAAGCTTTAACATAAGGTTAAGGGCACTCCACACCTTCTTTCAAACTATAAAGCAATCCCACACTTGTCACACTCACACCAAAACTATCTACCAAACTCAAAAGCAGCAGCAGCACTGTACAACCAAAATAACTAGCAGATGGTAACAATGGTGAGTGATTGTATAGGAGAAGGAGTCTCCA
The DNA here is from genome assembly GCA_031772625.1 of Pinus tabuliformis. Classification (NCBI taxonomy): domain Eukaryota; kingdom Viridiplantae; phylum Streptophyta; class Pinopsida; order Pinales; family Pinaceae; genus Pinus; species Pinus tabuliformis. The sequence goes on along the minus strand of CM062804.1, from coordinate 890,387,998 downwards.
TGAAGTGAGGTAGAGGGAGCTTATCCTTGGGGCAAGAAACACAAAAGACGGAAATACCACGCCAGAGGGGGAAGGGTGACCCAAACTGACCCAACAGCTAGGTCCAGAGACATCCAGAAGGCTGACTATTGGAATGAATTCGCCCAATCTGGATCGTCTTTGGTGGATAACTAAGATTTAGCACCGACATCGCTAGGAAGCAATGTATTTAGGCAAACCGTCGCTGAAGATAGCAAATAGCCTCATGCGGGGGCATGAAATCCAATCATTGCAGGAAAAAGATGTACTCCTACGACGGGGGCACGACAAGACTGTTTATGACAGGAGTCCGTCACATGTATTAAGTGTATTCTTGCGACGAGGTAGAAAACTTACGAAAAGAGGGTCAATTAGCAACATAAGAGAGCATTTTTTCAATATGAGCATGTTTCATTGGATACATGACACACTAGAAGGATTGGGGTGAAGGCAGTGACAAATTGCTCTGTAACAGATGCCCCCTAAAGTATGAAGCCCGAGAGAGTGGGAGGGGTGAAATGATTTATTAAACTGTCTGAACTGGAACACCACCTGGAAGAACCTGCAGGCACAAGTACAACTGATATCTATGATAGTGAAATACATGTAGTCAAGGCATGGGCGCAACCATCCAAAAGACATACGAACTAGGTCTGTGGTATGGACGCAGCCATCCAGACCATGAAAATAATAAAGGTATGGTCTCAGCCATCCATGAAGACTCAAGTATGATCATAGCCATCCATCAAAGAGTCATGTATATTATCACGAACCAATCCACGCAGCCCGAACGTGTGTAATCTTAGTCCAAGGTCTTGAAACCCAACCGTTCATAATAAAAATTCTACCATGCAAATAGATGTGCTGAGGTCGAGCATGATACATAGTTGCTTGCTTACTAGTCTATGATGAAAACCATTAACAAGCACGAGAGAAATCACCAATAATGCCAATGGCTCTCAAGGTACTGTCTAGTACAATCCACGAAGTGTGAAGAATGAGCTTAAGTCGAACACTCATGGAATCACCCAATCAATGACCAATGATAAAAGTCGACCGTCAGGCGTGAAGAACTTGCCATTGAGGCATGCAAGCTCCAAGGAACCAAAGGGGATCTCTAGATCAATCTCCTGGATAATGAGCTGATGTCGACAGGAGACGATCCGTCCCAGGAGGGCCATAATGTTTCCCTCATAATGACACAAGATAAGCAACAAGTGGTAGATGGTGAAACAGATTATCAGAGGAGGAGGTAAGGATGTGAACTGCAGAAGGATTATACTCTTGAACATGTCAGCGACATGACTCCGGAGGGTGGCAGCATTTAGGTACCAAGGGATCAGAGGCTTTGATGAAGACAACATGGATCAGATGGAATGAGGCTAAATGGCAACCCAAAACCCTGGAAGGCCAAATGACGATGTATGGATATCCCAACCCGACAAGAAGCAAAAGTGTCGATGTTCAAGAGTGACTAGCTACCGCAGGTAACCAATGATGACTTCCAAATTTCCCCCCACCATTGCTGGCGAGTACCCCAATTATTTTTGAAAACAAGCTTGAAGGGGATAGCATATGCTTGTAATATAAGTTCGTCCTTCGGACGAATCCAACCTAGTAATAGTTTAACGAGCCCTAGGGAGGAGAAGCTCGAGTCTCGTCATGGTGACGAGTTTGATGTCATCAAATTTTAACGAGTTCGACATAGGTAAAACTCGAAGTCTTTTTCATGTTTAGAGAGTTTGAAAAAGACACGGAAAAGAAATCTCTAGGGGGGGTCCTTTTGCGTAGATTTGCATCTCTCGAGCCCAAAAAAGTATAAAACAATACTTGAGAGAACAGCTTGACTGTTACGATCAAGGAGTACTTTTCGTCATTAGTGACCTCGATCTGAAATAGTAGAAAATCGATCAAAGAAACGTTGTTTTGTAACCAATAACAAACCCAAAATGACAAAAGCCTAGCAATCTTTTCGTGTTTATACAGTCAGAAAAGAGCTCAAAGTGGACCGCCTCTTATTTCGTTTAACGAGTCAAAAAGAATAACTCGGCAATCTTTTCATCTTTTAAGTTGGAAAAGAGCATTAAAGAAGACTTGTCCTGGAGGAACAAGTGGTATAAAGGGTAGCAGCTGGTTCCGGCAATGGTGGAACTGCTCAAAACATGTAACAGTCAAGAGGCTGGCTAATAAAACCACTCATCATTACAGTTCCTCAGGAAAGGAAAAACAACCAAGTGAAAGCATATGATCGGCCAAAGAGATGGTGGCGATGGAATGAAACAACCAAGGCTCATCTAGTAGAAATTAGCGGATAAAAACAACAATCACAAGGTGTAAATCGGGTATGGGTTCATGTTTACACAAGCTTGAACCATGGAGAAAGTTTCTTGGATTTGGTTTCATGTTTACACAAGCTTAAAACGAAAAACTATGCTTGTTATAAGTTCTCATGCCCCCAACATTATAACACAAATCTAGGTACATGCCCCCCAAGCTTCATTGCTTCCAACGGAGGTGGATGGAATGAAGCTTTACTTTTGAGATCTTGGAAAGACTCGACTTGGATTTTATGAGATCTTAATCAAATACTCGATTTGGAAAGGGAGTTGTTTCATTTTTTTAATGAGGTTGACACGGTAAAAGAACTATACTCATAACCCTTGTTTCATTTTTCAACGAGGTTGACATAAGATCAAGAAATTTCCTCAAGACTCCTTGTTTCATTTTTTAACGAGCTTGACACAAGACAAGGAACTGTGCTCTATGATCTTTGTTTCATTTTTTAACAAGGTTGACACAAGATCAAACAATCCTCGGGACACCCAGTTTCATGTTTTAACGAGGTTGACACAGGAACAAACTATCCTCGGGCCCCGTTCATGGGCCAGTTGAGAACATGGCTCCCAAGATGTCTTCACTAGATGGAAGAAATGCACTCTGGGAGGAACACATGTCATGAGGCACTAATGACATATTGGGTTCTAATGCCCCCAGTACATGATGTATGAGACCATCTGCATAATCGTCAGCAGAGGCAGAGACGGAATGGGTGGCCACATAATTGACCTGTGGCAAGGAAGGTACTACATGCGAGCAAGAACCGATAGGGGACGATGGCTACACAGGAGGCACCGAGGAACTGAAGAATGATAATTGATCTATGGTCACCATTCTTCCATCGTGTGGAAAATAGACCACATGGAAAAGTGAAGAAACGAGAGCTCCCATGGCATAAACATAGTCACGGCCAAGGAGAAGACTAAAATCTAAAGCACCTTGGACAACCATGATGTCTATATAGACAGTTTTGCCCCCCAAAGTAATAGGAAACTTTGGGAGGATCTGTAAAGGTTGACATGTTCCTCCGTCAAACGCCAACAGATTCTGTGTGACTGGCACAAGCTGTGGGTAGCCCAAAGCTTGCCAAGTAGTGGAATGCATAAAACTGACAGATGCACCCTCATCCAAAACAGTGCCAAGTACTGCCTTATCATAGGCATGTACCGTAATCTGGAGAGGCATGTAGGATGGAAGGTGGAATGCAGTCAAATGACTCTAGTCAAAGGAAACGACTAAACTACTTGTTGGGGGTATCATATGATTGCCCCTATGCTCTACAGGAACCGAAGAAGGACTCTCTTGATCAGCAGGGATAGGAGGGTCATTCTCAGACTTAGGATAATCTGATGAGACGAGAAGAAAATGAGCATGATGCTCTTTCGAAACAGAGTGATCAACAGGTGGTGAATCCAAGTCGACACTCTTTCCGGCCAATGGTTAGTCAAGAATAGGCGAAGAACAACTAGGCTCGGAAGGAGGAGGATGAACAAGAGAAGAATCTAATTCAATCTCTTTGTCGACAGGGAGAGGGTCTGAAGAGAGCCTTTGATAACCAACAGGAAGTTAGGGTGAAGAAGTTGTAAGACTTTCGAAAATGGTGGAAGCTTTATCAAAGAGTGAATAGAGGTGAAGGGGATGGTTGCCTTCACATAGCCTACAAGGGAATCAAATCTTCCCTTTCTTCTTACCCTTTCCAGTTGATAGGGTAGCATCACCATGAGCTTCAAAGGATGATGAGGGACAAGCCAGATCGTCAGACCATACTTCTAAGTTCCTAGGAATGCCAGGACAATCACAAAGAAAATGGTCACCCTTGCACAATTTACAAGGAAAATTAACCTTCTGCGGAGGAGTAAGAGGTGTTCCGACCTGAGATGTACTCGGAGCAATAGCTGCACAGGTGGCCTCCCATTTATCAGAGTTCTTCTTCTTCTTCGTCTTCTTCTTCTTAGTCTCCTGGTTACTATATGTGCAACTTTCACCAGGAGAAGGAGGAGATGAAGGTGAAGAAACAGGGGAAGAAGGCATAGGCTCAACCTTGGAATCAACTTGTCGTGATTCAAACGAAGGAGATGGTGGAACAAGATTCATGACACTCAGGACCACCGAGGTTGAAAACAACCAAACGGGAAAATCGATGGTTAACACAGGCAAGGATAGTGTTGCCATATACAGAGCACCGATATTTCGAAAAGGAGGAAACGGACCAGGATTTCCATCTGGGGGAAAACCTTGACTAGTAGACTCAGGGACTATTTCCATTGGGAACGAGCCTGAGAAACGCTCTTATCACAACTAAGAACTTGAAGTGTTACCAGGAATGAAACTTGACCTTTTCATGTTTCAAGAGTCGAGAAAAGGATGAAAAGGTGACTCTATCACTTTCGAGGTTTAATGAGCCTGAAAGGACAAGTGCTTAGATGGACCTTTTCTTTTAACGAGTCCGAAAAGGAACGAAAGTGACTACTCAGGAGAAACTAGGCAAAATGTTTACCAAACATCCCATAAAACTACATATACACCTTGGCAATCATATGAAAACCAAGGACTTTCTATACGGCAGTCAATCTTCCTAGTTGTTGTGTTCGATGCATTACGGTTTGCAAGGCGATAGACACAGCTTCCTACGGATATAGTATGATAATATAGTGGGGTCTCCCAACATATACTCGATGGTACTGGGAGCACAATTCCGTACTAGACCGCTATTGAGTCACAGAAGGAGGAATCACCCAACCTTGAGTGAAAACAATAGTGACTAGATTTAATGACACCGGAGCACGTCTCTAGCCTAGACCTCTAAATAGTGTGTGTTATGTTCCAATGCGTTGTTAAGTTCACTAAGTTCATTTTAGAGTTGATCTTGAATTATGTTTCAGTTTTCAAGCCTTACCATATGTATACCACAAAACCTACGATGCAGCTAGAATGAGTAAAATATCTTTCACTTCAATGAACACCTACCTATGGGAGGGTAGAGAGATCATTCCAAACCAATAAAACCAAGGTAAGCGAAGAGACACAATGCATAAATGCATCAACCCTACAGTGCACGAATACTACTAATGATAGTTTTTTATCATTTGTTTTCCAGTATGCAAACTTGAAATGCAAATACACTTTCACTTTCGTATACTAAATGAATGCAGCCTGTTGATTTTTATCGTTTTGAATTTGAAAGAAACAACCAAGCAAGTGTGAAAACCATTCGATCCAAAAAATTGTGATCTATGTTCGGTAGTGAAAAGAAATTGAATCAATACCAAAGATTGGTTCAATAATCATCACTAAAATCAACCCGAAAAAAACAAGCAATAAAGAAGGCTCAAACAATTGACAAGAAGGCTACAAATGAACCTTGGGCAAACAAGCAACCAAGCCAAGTAATTCAAGAACATGAAAGAACAAACTAGGTCATAAAGCCAAAAATGCAAGATTCACTCACTAAAACCAAGAGAGAGCACCTTAACCATAAGCAATAAAAAACAAGCTACTGGACAAGAGAAAGAAAGTGAGGGATCAATACGACTGGTGGATTCAGGAGGTAGAATTGAGAAAACAACTCTACAAGAATTGTCACGGGCATAACACTAGCAACTAGGGACAATCAGCCACCAACTATAGCAATAGAGCGACGTCGTCGCGAGAGTACACGTCTCTTCCACAACGGGCCGATTTCAGGAGTCGTCGCGACTGTACAACAGGATTCAGTGACACATATAACTTTTCAACAGAGACAAAGTGACGTCGATGCAACTATTAACCTATTTTCAGTGATGATCTTAAAAACAATGACAAATGAACAAAAAACTCCCAAACAAAAACCAGTCAATCCTACAGACAATAGAGGGATTTCCCAGATTGACCCAGGTAACCCAAAAGACTGATAGTTTATCCCCAAAATTCAAAAGACACCAAATCAAAACCAAAACAAGAGCAAATAAGAGAAGAAACATGCAAAGGAGTCCCCAGTATGGTCGCCAACCTGTGATGCAGGAAAGTGTTCCCTCTGCAGACAGAGGCAACCCCTCTAGCCCTAGAGTGGGTCTAGTCACAACAAGGACAAAACAACAATTAATTCCCTTAAATAGTCATCGTTGGAGGCCTACCTCAAACCGGTGGTCGATGAAGTTCTGTTGTGCTGCTCCAGCTTTCGTTTCCTTCTCCTTAACAAGTGATCAACCTGAAACACCACAAAGAAACAATAAAGCACATAACCCAGAAACTACAATGATCTATTTACTCATAAAGTCAATAAGTCATGAGCTATCAAGTAAATTACATACAAGACATAGGAAATCATCATTGATTGTATTAATAGTAAATCAAGAGCAAAGCTTACAACCAAGTCTTGACATCGCAAGCCTTTTGAGAGGGTCCAACCAGTGTGTTTCTTCAAGCATTCACTTTCAAAGATGGGTCTCCCAAATAGCAATATATATCTCTCTCTCATTCACAAGCTTTAACAAAAGGTTAAGGGCACTCCACACCTTCTTGCAAACTATAAATCAATCCCACACTTGTCACACTCACACCAAAACTATCTACCAAACTCAAAAGCAGCAGCAGCACTGTACAACCAAAAGAACTAGCAAATGATAGCAATGGTGAGTTATTTTATAAGAGAAGGAGTCTCCATGAAATGAGGGAGAGGGAGCTTATCCTTAGGGCAAGCAGCACAAAAGACTGAACTACCATGCTAGAGGGGGAAGGGCAACCCAACCTGACCCAACAACCAGGTCCAGAGACATCCAGAAGGCTGACTGCTGGAACGAATTCGGCCAATCTGGATCTTCACTGGTGGATAACTAAGCTTTAGCACTGACATCGCTAGGAAGCAATGTATTCAGTCAAACCGTTGCTAAAGATAGAAAATAGCCTCACGTCGGGGCATGAAATCTGACCGTCGCAGGAAACAGATGTACTCCTGTGACAGGGGCACGACAGGACGGTTTATGACAGGAGTCTGTCACATGTATTAAGTGTATTCTTGCGACGAGGCAGAAAACTTACGAAAAGAGGGTCAATTGGCAACATAAGAGAGCATTTTTTCAATATGAGCATGTTTCACTAGACACATGACACAGTAGAAAGACTGGGGTGAAGGTAGTGACAAATTATTGTGTAACACTTATAACACTCATTAAAAGGTTAAGACTAAGGAGGGTGTTACAATAGTGGTGGTCATTTCTTGTCTCCGTGGGATGACCTTATGTATTTTTCACAACAAGTATGAACAAGTCTTTTGGAAATCATGGTTGGCAGAATTCAAAAGGGGGAGTTATGTTGTCCTCATTTATAGTTATGTAGTTCTAAATGTTCCTCCTCTATTGAGGTTACTTGAAAAATCCTCATCTAAAGGGATACTTTCAAGTTTATGAGTATATTATGATACTATTAATGCCATCGTTGGTGTAGACGTAAATAATTTTCCTTAATTATTTATGATTATTGTAGAAACACTTTCTAACAATCTCCCCCTTTAGCATTTATGGTGACAATAAACATTGCTATCAATAATAGTACATGGAAACACTATCAAAAACACTTTTTTGATTTGTTCACTTTAGTTATTTGTTCATTCTCCCCCTTTGTTCTTGATAAACACCTCAATCTCTATAATTTTTTCCTTATACTCCCCCTGTTAAGAACCACATGGAATATTATACCATTTATGCAATTCTAGTGCAATTCTAGCTCATTTGTCCATTGATTCTAATGTTTTCTTATTTACTCTCCCTTTTACATCAATGCCAAAGGGTTTTTTTTAATAAATCCCCCCTTGGTAAATATAAAAGGATGCTGGTGATTTCTCAAAAAAAACTTGATGTTGTTGATTGGCTTCAATAAAAATATTTTCTCTCCCAAAGCATGAATTAATTGGTATCTCTCTTGCTTGTTCATCATTCTACAAATTTTTGTTTGTTTTTTGTTGTTAATGTAACTCTAGAAACTCTGATTCACCATGTGAATTTTTATTATTGTTCATTTGCTGTTGTTATTCATTTGAATTTTATACATTACTCCCCCTATGATTATCCTTGGATTTTTCAATGCCCCCCTGTGATTGTACCTAACTATCTTTAGATTATGTTTTGAAGTTAAATTAATGAAGAGAAGTATAAGGTACTACTCCCAATTTTTGTCTTAGATATTGAAAGGGTTCCCTTTCCAAAGGCTTGGTGAATATATCAATGATTCGCTCTTTGGTTGATATATATTCCAGCTTCACAATATGGTCAGCCACATTTTCTCTAAGGAAGTGATACTTGATGGTCTGAATATGTTTCATTTTAGAATGAAGGACAATATTTTTTGATATTCTTATTGAACTTGTATTATCATATTTAATAAGTATGGCTCATCATATGTTACGTTCATGTATTGAATAGTTTTCTTCATCCATAGTTCATGTGTGTAATAAGATGTTGTTGCTATGTATCCAACTTCAGTAGTAGATAATGAGACTGAAATTTGCTTCTTGCTCACCCAAGCCACCAATGGTTCTCCTAGAAAAAATGCACCATTTTTTGTACTTTTTCTATCATTTATGCAACTAGTCCAATCTTCATTTGTGTATAATTTTAGTAAGAAGCTCTTTCATTTTGGTTACGACAATCCACAGTCCATTGTACTTTTTAGGTATCTAGAACTTCTTTCCTTCCTAAGAGATGTCTTTGCTTTGGTGATGATTGATTTCTTGCTACTCATCAAACTGCTAGCATTATGTCCATCCTTTAATTTTTTAGGTACAATAGGATGCCAATAATATAATTATACAACTTTTGATCAATTTTTGATGATCCATCATCCTTGCTTAGCTTACATCCAAAAACCATGGGAGTGGTGATAGGGGCACATTCCTCCGTTCTGAAATTTTTCAACATTTATTTTGAGTTATTTCCTTGAGATATGAACATGCCATTTGAGTTTTGTATGATTTATATATGTATGAAAAAATAGAGTTCTCCAATCATAGACATTTCGAATTCATATTTCATTTCATCAATAAACCATTTTAATAGAGAATCTTTATTTCTTCGCAAAATTATATCATCAACATACATAATCACAATAAAGAGATTTTCATCATCAGATATTATGGAATAATTTTTTTATCAATTTTCCCTCTCTTGAAACTTTTCTTTTATAGATATTTGTCCAATCGAGAGTAACATACATGTGGTTATTGTTTTAAGACCACAAGGGTCCTTTTTTTATTCTGCATGAGTCATCAAGATTGTCTGATAATTGGAAGCATTCAATTTATTCTATATATACCTCTTCTTCAAGTTCTCCATTATGGAAGGAAAATTTCACATCCAATTGATATACTTTGAAATATTTATGACATGCAAATTCAAGAAACATACTAATGTCTTTTATTCATGTGACTAGAGAAAAAGGCTCTTCAAAGTCTGATCCCTCTACCTGTGCATAATCTTTACATACTAATATTGCTTTATTTTTTATAATTTGTCCTTGTGCATTTAATTTTTTCTTGAAAACCCATTGTGTACCTATTATATTTTTATTTGATGGTATTTGATTCAATTCGCAGGTCTCATTCTTTTCTATTTGGTCCAATTCCTCATTCATGGCACCTATCCAATGTTCATCTTTGCTTGCTTTAGAAAAGTAATTAGGTTAAATAATGGATAACATGACAATATGTGCTTGATTTGAAGTGTCAATACATTTTCTTCTTTTTTCGACCCCTACATTCTTGTTACCAATAATTTGACTTTCACGATGGTTCTTTTGTAAATACCATGAAGGTGGCTTTGAATGAGTGTTTGTTGTCTCCAAATATTCTCCATTTCTAGAGTTTTGAAGCTGTTCTTCCTATTTTTTGTTGATTTTCTAATCAGATGGATTAATAAATTTTAGTATGCTTGCTCTTGAAACATAGTTCTTTGTCAAATTTAACAACAATGAAATCGACTATTCTATGCAACATTTTATTGTAGCATCTATACCATTTTATTTTTGTTGAATACCTTGAGAAAATTATTTCATCTTCCCTAGGATCAAGCTTGCCCAATTTTTCATCATTGTTTTGAATGTAACATTTGTTGCCAAATGCTTTGAAGTGTTTTATTGATTCTAGTTTTCCATGCCATAATTCATAAGGTGTTTTTTCACAATTAGGCTTGATGTGTGATTTTTTTAGAATGTGGATTTTTGTGTGTATGGATTCTATCCAATAGTTCTATGGTATATTTCTTTCATACATCATGGCCCTAGACATTTTTTGCATTGATATTTTCTTCCTTTCAACTAATCCTTTCTTTTGTGGGGGAGTCTACAATGCTATACTTTCTCTTTATTCCATTTTCATCACAGAAGTCCTCAAATTCATTTGATGTAAATTCTCCACCTCGATATAAGCGAATGCAGTTTATCCTACATTTATTTGATTCTCTATAAGCACTTTGAAAATTTTGAATTTTCTCAAATGCATTTGATTTCCCTCTTAGGAAGGCTACCCACGTCAATTTAAAGAAAAATCATCAATAATTAGAATAAAATAATTCTCACCAATAGGTGCCTCTATTTTATAAGGTTTGCATAGATCCATATGTACCAGTTGAAGTGGCTTGCTCATGGATAAATGGTATTTAGTCTTGAAAGGAACTCGAGCTTGTTTGACCATTTTACATGAGTTGTAGATAAAGTTATGTGAAGTTGTGATTTTGGGAAGATCTCTTACGAGTCCCTTTTTGCCGAGTTTAACAATAGGATAAAAGTTTAGATGCCTTGGCCTTACATTAAACAAATAATATTCATCTTTGTTTCCTAAATGACATTCCTTATTTTCTTCCTTAAGAACATATATAATGTGTTAGATTCGGACGCTGTTAACCATTACCTTTCGTGTTGTAGATGATTTTATTTCACGTTGTTGAGCCATAAAAATGAAATTGTACCCTTCGTCACACATTTGTTTCACGTTCAACAAGTTATGTTTCATTCCATATACAAATAGAACGCCATGTGCTTTGCCTCTACCGTTGTTCAATCTCACTGTGCATTTAGACATTATCGTCCCTAGTGCATCCTTGACAAAGGTGAAATTTGCAGATTTTTTTTAATTTAGAGAAAAGAACATACTCTTATCACCGATCATATGTCTGGAGTAATCACTATCTACATACAAATGGTTGATTCAGTTCTCTGTGTATAGGATAAGGTTGCAATTGTCCTTCTTTTCCATGATTTGAGTTCCATTATCCTTTGGTTGGCTTGATCCAATGATCTAAAATTTCTAAGTTTACATTCATAGGCTTTACGTCGATAGTTATGTCAATAGAAGCATTCAATGACATCAAAAACAAAGAAAAATGTGTTTTTGTTCCTATTTGTGTTTCTACTTACATTTACAATTTACAAGTATCGTATTGGTACAATTTCTTCTTTGGTTTCTTCTAACATATGCTTGGAAGTTCACACCCTTGTGACCAAAGCTTTTACACAAATAACATTATCCATAGAAGAAATTCCCATACTTGGGGATAGTTGGATCTTGTGAGTATGATCTATTGGGCATCTGATAATTTTGCCTTTTGAAAAAATAAGACTTCTAAAAATTTATTACATTATTTTCAAACTTTCTTGTATATTGTTGAGTTTTTTTGCCATGTTGTTGTTGAGGTGTATTTTTACCTTATTTTTGCTTAGTGATATTGTCACTTTGTTTCTCCTTTAACTATTGATTGTTTTCATTACATTGATCTATGTTCTCATTACATTTTGTAAGTGCTTTTATGAAATTGATGGAATTTTTATCTTTATATTTTGTCTTACATATCCTAAGAAAACTTTCATGTTAGGATATCTGTAAGCATTCATAATTTCATCCAACTTCTCAGAACCTTTAATGTGATTTAAATTTATATTTAAGTTAGTCTAATTCTTTTATAACTTCCTTCTAAGAAAAACTACCTCTTCCTCCAATTTTTCACATTCTTTGTTTTTCTCTTTAGATATTGTAATACGATATCTTCAACCTTTTTAGCCTCTTCCAATTCAACCTTTAATATGAGAAGTTATTTCTATTTAGGTTCTTCTTTTTCTCTTGTTCTTTTGCATAAGCCTGTCAATTTCTTTTAGATCTCTAATTACTTCTCCTTCTAGACCAAATTCACCCTCCTCTTCTTCACTTAGTTCACACTCAATTTTTCTTCATTTTTAGATTCTATTGCCATAAGAATAAATTCATTGATTCCTATTTCATAAGAAGATTCAATTTTGTCTTTAGAGGAGTTGTTATCTTCTTGGGTATAAACGTTTTTCTTTTAATTTTTTCTCTCACTTTTTATTCTACTATATTTATTGTTTTCATACCTTTTGACATTTTATATTCCTTTTTAAATGGAAATTTTGAAGCATAACAACCTACTCTTCCACAATTAAATCATTTAAAAGGAAGTTTTCCTTTGTACTTACCATTTCCTTACATCAGTCTTCTTCCAAATTTAGCTTCTTCATCTGAGCCTAAACTTGAATATTATTGGTCTTTTGTGGCCTTCCTGTCTACCTTAAATGTTACTTCTCTTAATGTAGGCTTTCGCTTGTGATTCTCATTTCATATGTTGTTAGTGAGCCAAGAATTGATCCATTGTTAAAGTTTCAATATTAAGCATTTCTTCAATAGTTGATACTTTAGAAGAATTAGGATTCGTAGGATGATACCTCAATACTTCTGGGGCAATGGTCGATTCCTTAATCATTTCATCAAGATCCTTCATAAAATTTATTATTTCATTAACTCAAAGAAATAATTTTACTATGTCTTCATCATCACTCATTCTCAAAGACTTAAACTGCAATGTGTAAACATGTAACTTAACCAATTTCACTTTACCATCACTTTAATGAATGTTTCTTAACTTATCCCATATTTCCTTTGTAGTCTTACAATGAATTTCTTTGAATAATTATCATTCATCTAACAAACTAACAATAGAATTCATAACTTTAGCATTGAAATAAAATTCAAGTTTATAATCTTTTTCAACAATGACATGTTTTTTCATAACCATCCTCTATTGCACCCTAAACGTCTACTCTAAGGGACATTAAATATGTCCTCATTCTAGCTTTATAGAAGGCATATTAGTTCATTTCATTAAAAAAAGGAGATGTGTTTGTAGAAGACCCTTCCTAACTAGCCATATCTATGGATTAGACCTTCCTTCCACTTATTAGGTTGATGTAGAAGGAAATGAATATGATAGCAATTGTTTGAAAATAGCCAAATAATAAGGGGGATGAATCAGTTTTTGTGTCTTCTAGTAATGAACACTTTTAATAAATTTAGCAATTTTCTAATTTCTTATTTAACAATGAACGAAGCTATATAGGTGTTCAACAATTAACCATGAAATCAAAAACAAGCATGAAAAAAGAACATGTATACACCAAATATAAGTGGAAACACATAAAGGGAGAAAGCCACAATTTTTTTATATATATAAATGCAAGCATCCACTCAGCTTTACATCAATGTTCATAGGAAACAACCTACAAGAGGCTCCAAACTCTCTTTTTTTGCAAGCTACAACTTGCTGGAAGAACCAAGTCCCTCCTCACATAGGCTCCAAGTTGTTGTTCTTTTTCAAGCCTCTACCCGAAGGAGACACCAATTCCCCGATAGACTGAGAAAACAAATATTTGTTTCATTGTTTTTCCTATTTTTCAAATGTTGTACCTTTTCTTGTGTTTGAAACTACTCCTCTTTAATCTCACTACTCATTTTTACTCTTTAGTTGTTTATATTTTTCGCTCCTCTTTCTTAATCAACTTTGTTTAGGATTTTTACAGTTGGAATATTTTCTTTAATAGTTCAACAATTCTTCCTCTTTCTTTTTTGTGTATCTCTCATTATGAAAATTTGAATGATCAGGCTAGGTTTCTTTGAAATCAATTCAAGAGGGGTTTTAGAAAATCAACTAACACAACTTTCATACTTCATTTTATACAATTTTTTGTTATTCTATTTGTATTCCCAAATAGTAGGATTGAATCAGTCTAGTTTATCTTTCATGCTTCTCATAGTCCACCCATTCATTTATAATTATCTCCAAGCCCAAATAATTGTATCCAATTGAATGAATGTTTCCAATCAGAATCAAGATCAACCACATTTTATCATGTTGCCAAAATCAATATTGTAGAGCGACATGCCCAAATGCTCAGTCATGTGTCACTGAGGGATTTGTATCATGGTTGAATACAATTATAATAAATATTGTAAATCAGTCCTTAGCGCTCACACCCATGTCCTTTAGCATATGCTATCAACATTATTAATCCTGAAGCATTGTCTAAATGGTCCAAAGGTCCAACCTTAAACCCTTTATCAATGATAGATAAAAAAGTTACCAAACATGACCCTGACACTCTTCCCGATTCATTGACAAATTCTTAGTTGATGGGAATATCTTTGTTTCTCCCTCTTTTCAACCTCGGTCTCAATCTACCACAAACCTTGGCTCTTTACATATATTCCTTCATAAAATTCACTTCTGCTAATGGAGAATATTTTGTCTTGGCCTTCATCTCTTGATCTTGACCCTTTTATCATTTTCCACTACCAAGAATTCAAAAGTGAGATGATTTCATCCATGTGTCACTCGACTGCCACATTTTTCTTGGTGAGTGGTCCACATGTCATCTGTATTTGGCCCACTTGGAAACCTGTAAATGTTGAATTTGCATGTCACATGCCACTATCGTGGACTGTCGTGTGTCATGCTCACTTCATCATGTCATGTCATTTTCTACCTATGTTCCATGTCATTTATGTTATCCAATGAGCTTCAACCATGTCTTGTCCACTTATACCTTTTCTTTGTCACTAGTACGGAAGAAAGGGGTCCCAGGACCTATGTTTTTCTAATGTTCCCTTTGTTAAGTTGAAAATGGCCAAGGTGAGATAGTATACATTAAATTCATTTAACATGAAAAACTTTGTCTCTCATGTTTTTTTTCTCGGTCTCAAGACCTTAATACCCTTGGCATAATCCACTAATGAGAAGAGGCCAGGGAAAGATACGTGTCTTGTGGTGGGACTACCACCTGTACCTCTTAAAGCTAATGCATTTTTAGCTGGGTTAGATGATCCCAATTGTTGATGATTTGTTTAAAGGATGAATGGATGGTCTTGATTAAAATGTGGATTCCCTTGTGTGCTCGAAGGTTAACGTGGGGGGGTGGGGGGGGGGCATTCACTATTTGTTGTGTAGTAAACTTTAAACCTCTTGTGTCTTCCTCGAACCACGCCAAATGTTGTCCTTGATGTGTTATTCATTAATTGAATGGCTAGATGAGATAAAAAAATTACACCCCCCCCCAGGTGCTCTAAGGTTAACAAAATAGGGGGTCCACTATTTGGTTGTATACGGAACCAAAAACCCTTCGAACCCTACACTATTGGGCCCGTAGCTTGTGAAACTTTGACTAGCTATAATTCCTTCATCCCTTGGATTTTTTCAAGATTCCATATACCATTAGAAAGGTCTTCCTGAGGTTTATGTGACTGTGAACTTTGCAAGGGTATCCAAGTTAATATTCTATATATAAATTTGCTCCAAATATTATGCTCCTTAGACTCCCTTTATCATCAATGACAAAATTTCTAACAATCTCCTTGAAACCACCTTCAACATCAATAATCTTTGAAATCAATGGCAACACCTTTAACATCAATGAAAACACTTTCTAACAGTTCGTAATTCCTTGTCAATTTGGAGAATTGGTGCACACAAAACTAATGATAGTTACATATTGCTATCTCACACTCCTGTTATTTATTGTTTTGTCCATCACAATAACTAGCATACTTGGAACCTGTTGTAGCATTTTTTGGTTTTGATAAGTTAGAATAAATTAGTCCAAAAAATGAAAATATTTTTCAAAAAATGTTAAGCTAGGATATGGAAAAAAGAATACTGAATAAGAATGTTAGGAAATATTTTGATAAAGATGTCCATATCAAAGAAAATTTTAGAATAGATGCCCTAAAAAATGAAGGCAAAAATAAAATGTTAGATTTGAGAGAAAAGCAAAAAGCAAAAAACAGATCATGAAAGTGTGCAAGTCCACGTGCCACTACTTTTCACTTTATTATGCAAAATAATGGTTGTGTGCAGCTTGCAATAAATGCCACAACCCATGATAGTCAAATAGTTTAATCTTAACTAGTTCATGCTTCAAATTTCATGTTTATAGTTAGAGAATAAAGATCTATCCAAACTGTTTAATCTTGGTAGATCAGTAGTTAGGTAGAGAATAATAAGGAGCTCATCAGTTTAATCTGAGCCCTTGGATGTTATAAGGTTAGAATTACATAGTTTTCTTTTCAAAATAAAAAGGAAATAAAAGGGTCTGATAGCCTAAATAAACCCAATTAAGTGAAGAAAAATGTTAGGATAAGTAAAGGGTAGGTAGAAGAAAGGTTGCAGAAGTACAAAGTTGATTTAAGCATAAGCACATTTATCATGCTTAATTCAATGTTTCAGTGTGCAGGAGCAATGATGAAAGTGAAAATATGTTCACAAGTTGATTTCGTTAACTTCCTTTCATTTCATTTCATCCCCCACTACATACTTACTAATTTCCCTAAAAACCAATAAAACCCCTTTATCCTAAAGTTTTATTAAACCCCGCATTACTTAACAATCCTCCACAAATCACCTTTTTCCTGATATAAGAACTCTTTTAACCCACCACCCTTGGTAGGGTTAAATAAACCCCAACGCGGTTAACTCCAGTCCCACTCCATAACCTTGGTTATGTTTAATCCCCGCTTATATCATAAAATAATTACAAATCACTTTTAATTGTCCTTGGGGCCCCGCTATTCTCCGCGCATGTGCCCTCCACGGAAATTCACCGCGCGATAGCTGTTAGATCTTTCACTCCTAGATCTAACGGCGCGCATCCATACTGCACACTCTCGATCTCTGACCTTTACCCCCCCAAGAGCACACGAGATTCATGGTTTTTCTCGGGCCCCTCGTGGTTACGTTGTAGTCCCACATTAACTCGCGTACCTTCGAAGAAAAACAACCCCACATCCAAAAGCGATGCGATGAGCAATGAAACCACCTCCCCGCATAGGCCGAAACCACTCACTGTTAACAATTATGAATTTCCGTGCCAAAGTTAACCATTAACTGTTTAAACACTAAAACCCTCATTTTCACTCTTTTTACTCGTTTTTTAGTGAAACCTGTTTAACCCTTCCTGCGCCACCCTAAGCCTCTACAACCAAATTGGGCCTCCGATTACCTTCCAAACATTGCTAGGACTCCGTCCATACACTATCCTATTCCCTGAAGCCATTGCGGCCCTCCCCGTCAGCCTGTGTTTTTTTTAACAATTGTTTTATTTTGCAAGTGATTAACAGAAGGCCAAAAGTTTGGATAAACAGTTTGATATTGATTTTAAAACCTATTTATCCCAGATTCTTGAGAAATGAATGCAAGCGATTTTCCAGTACAAACAGAAATCAGGTTTAAACCAATGACAAAGCAGAAGGAAACATTTATACAGTAAATATTAAAATAGAGGAGGCAGATAAAGACAAACAAATGAAAGGTCATAAGTAAAAATGACATCCAACGTGAAGATCAAACAGCCAAGAAGCTTAAAGGGCAAAATATCAAAGTCTAAAGGACAGCAAAACCTAAATAACAGGAACAGGCAGCCAATTTCAACAATTTTTAATTTTTTTTCACTCATAATCACCAATAGCACAACATCAAAATAGTGTCAAATCAAGTAGCACTCTTTATTTTGATTTCACAATAATCTATTTTTGTAAAATCAGTTTAGGATATTTTCTACTATTGTATAAATAACTCCCTTCACAAGTTATTACGGGTTCACCATTGAACCAGGTTGGCCATTGAAGATAGGTTGCACTCTTGAAGAAGGTTGCACCCTTGATGAAGCATTTCAAAACACTTGATGTACTTGAATTTTCTGGACCCTTAATACAAAGCAAAGGATTCTGAATTCAATTTTACACAGTTTGTGTTTCTTGTAACTATTTCCAGTGTTACACATTATGTTTTTCTTCATATTCTTATGTCTTACAGAGATACCTAGGTAGGAATAATTGTGTCTCAATTTATTCCTATAATATTTTGAAGTGATAACCTCTAAAGAGAATGGATTAATGGATAGTTTATTTAATTAATTCCCTCTGAATCAATAAATCATCAGCATCTTGTTGTAAGCATAAGCATATTCTCTTGAACCTTATGAACATCGGTCAGAGGTTTTCACACTTATGATTACACAATTTTTTGTCTGAAAATTGTGATAATCATATTATTTTTTGTTTCTGCTCACCACTATTCAAGCTTTATCATTGTGTGAGATTTTATAGCAGCCCCCTACTTTGGGATTAATATTATTCAAAAGGTTAGGCATTACAATGTTATATCTATTTCATTCATTGGTCCTCCAAGTTAAAACAAAAACCCCCAAAACAATTATCTTAGATGCTATGGCATGATAGCTGACCATTATCAACTCATAGGTACATCATCAGTCTAGCGCCGTTGCAGGGGATTCGAAATCCATTAAGTTTTCCTAGGGCAACAATATTCATTCTATTCATTTAAGTTGATTAAAGGTCTAGAAAGGTTAAAATCCTTCACCTAGCACCTCCACTAGCCCAAACTGGCACCTTTTAAGCACACTAGATCTCATTCAAAATCTGACTTAGTTAATCCTCTGTCAGTTCCTGAAAAAGCTTCTAAGAAAATCCAGTTCTAAAAGGAGACATCAACCATTTTATTCTTCTTTTTCAGCCTTGTAGTCTGAAGAGTTAGTATCATTTTATCCTTTTAGTAATATTCCATCTGATCCTGATTTGACACAAATACCTTCTAGGGTTTCTGAACTATTAGATAGGGGGGTTAACTTAGATTCATCTTTCCTCATTCATTCTTTTGAAACACATCAAGAACCCCCTCTACCAATAGGATCACCCAAAACTGAGTCTGACTTGGGTGTTCATTTACCTGAATACAAACCCCATATTTCATATCCCCTACCACTTATTCATTTCCTTCCACTTCTGAACGACCTGAAGCTTCTACTTCTGAACAACCTGAAGATACCATCTCTGTATATTCAAAGCCACTCTTTGAAACAAAAGAGGGAATTCATTCACCGGTCCCAAAGTTATTTCTTAAGTTATTCAAGAGATCCCCTCCTTCTTCACCTCCACATTGTCACACACTCCCTCAATCACCTTCTTCTACCTCTTCTTCCTCTTCTTCTTCTTCATCCACACAAACACCTCACACACCACCTTCTTGTTACACTAAAATTTGTCACCATGACAATTTGCAGTTAGTATGGCTCCATCAACTGTCATACTATCCTCCTTGGCAAGTCTTATACCTCTGCTCCTCATGTCAAACTCCAAGAAAGAGAGAAAGTCCTTAAAAAGTCAATTAACTCTAGTTATGCAGTTTCTCTTAACCTTACCTGCGCGTACGCACCTCAAGTTCACAATACTGCGTACTTGTACGCTCTGTCTGTAAAGGGGTGGGTGCGTACTCCTGTAAAGGTCAAAAGCCGCGAGTTTTACTTCAAAAAAGTTACTTGTGGTCGATTCTAGAGCATTCTAGAAGATGGTTTGATGTGTATTGAGTGCCTCCAGATGGTTCATGTATTCCTATGAAAGAGGAACTTATCCCATCAAGAGGGGAGCTATCCCATTGAAAGAGGGGCTTATCCCATTGATGGTGGACCTGATTAACTTCCTCCAAAACATTATAAATACAGGCATTGGGCCAGAGGGAGGGGAGGTTGAAAGCTGAACATTCCTAAGGGTAGATGCTGCTGAAATTAGGACTCCCTTATAGAGCTTGAGAGGAGAGATCACATTCCTTTCTTAGCTTCATTTGGAAGTGGGTGAGCTGATCAAAGTAGAGGAGAACTCTTGCTGGACCCTGGGAGGGACCTGCACAACACCAAGGCATTGGTTGTAAGGTTTCTTTTGTTTCAGATTAATACAATTAAGTTCATTTTTCTCAACAAGTTGTTATATATAATTTGTTTCATAAACTCCTTGGTCTTTATGATGAATATGTTTTATTATATGAGTTATTCAGGTGCTATGTAATCATTTTCTTGTTTGTGTATGCAGGCTTCAAGGAGAGGAGCTCATCTGGATCGGAGAGGCTTGGCTGCTACAAACAGCGTTGGACTAAAGGTAAGCCTTAAACACCTGGTTGCTTTTATTTTAAATGCATATTTAGGGAAAGATAGTGCTTGATTGTTTTGTTTGTCACTAGAAACACCTTAGTTTCTAGGGAGGTCGGTTTTTTCCGCAAAATTGACTCTTTCTGCATGACAAAATGGCGACCATA
The DNA here is from genome assembly GCA_031772625.1 of Pinus tabuliformis. Taxonomy (NCBI): domain Eukaryota; kingdom Viridiplantae; phylum Streptophyta; class Pinopsida; order Pinales; family Pinaceae; genus Pinus; species Pinus tabuliformis. The sequence goes on along the minus strand of CM062804.1, from coordinate 890,367,239 downwards.
CTGGGGACTCCATGGATTTGATTGACTTCTCTTTTGATTGATACTTTGATTTGAGAAAAGTCGATTTCTTTCTGGTTTTTGACTGATTGACTGTGCATTTGGGTGGAATAGCTTAGGGTTAAGTTAGTTTTTATTTTTCTTGGTTTTGAGAGTAGTACGCACCCTCTGCGTTAAGCACAGTGCGTACATGTACGCACTGCAGCTTTGTACACAGAGCGTGGCCGCACCTGTTCAAATAGGCTGCCTACGTACCCTGTCAAAAGTTGAGAAAATTCCATTTTTTCCTTTTTTACCCATTAGATTTTGTTTATAATTTGTTTTTTGCTGCCCAGATCCACTGGTTACCTGTCAAAAGTTTTCATCTAAGCTTGTTTCGTTAGCATCAAGGGTTTTAGTGAAGTTCATAGAAATTCTAGCCCTAGGGTTGAATTGGTCTTATAGTGACTCTGGCTTTAGAAGTTGTAAAAAACCTTGGATCTCCCTGGTCTTTTCAGTCTTCTTAGGAGTCGGACCATTCGTAAAATCCACCTTTGTGAGAAACCTACCGTTGTGTTGTCTCTTTGCGGAATTTCGAGAAGGCTTGTTTGTTAAAGCTGTGAATTTCATTCTTAAGAAAAAGAACAAAAGATTTTTATTTTTGTTTTTGACTGGTTTATGATTCTGCATGAATTAGTCCTTGGTTGAATTATAACTGAGTAAAACATCCTGGAATTATACTTTGTAAGCTTTTACCTCATTAGATTTGGTTTTTAGGTAAATTTCTCTTAGATTTTCATAGATCTTAAAATTGATTTTTTGTTAAGTAGTTTTTTATGCTTTGTTAAAATAAATAAAAAACTATTTTGGAATTGGTTTGCATTACGTTTTCTTGATGAAATTAGTGCATTAGAGAATTTGTTATATTTTCTCTTAGTGATCAATTTTTTGCATTGTTGGAAGTCAATGGAAACTCTCTCCTTACTTTAGTTAGGATTCATCGAATTGAAAGGATTACATTATCATATTCGATTGCATTCAGTTTTGAGTCGGGTCATAACACCATTGGTTTCGTATCCATTTACCCCTTTGAGTAATAACAGCCTAAATAACACAGCGCTTAATTAAAATTCATCTAGTAATTTTTACATTTCTAGGGCTCTGATACACCAACATAGCTTAGGCTAGTGTCTTGGAATAGGTTTTAGTTAACTCTCCAAGACAGTAAAACAAACAAGTAGCTGTATCTTGTGGTAGGAATAAATCCAATTGTTGCATTTATGCTCTGGGAAAGCTCCTCTTAAAGGAGAAGCACGAGATCGTGTCTGAACCAGTGTGGGAATCAATCCTTCCTCATTGGGAACGACGCCAGATATTCACGTATTAAAAACGGTAAACCTCGGATTAACCATTGTCGAGGAGCCTGGGGTCACTTGTTGGTAAACCTTGGATTATGTCAAGGAGCCTTCAAGGGGATTGAGCTTGCTACTCTGCCCTTGCGTGCGTATTGGATCGTAGACTGTTCACCTAGGTATATTTGTTTCAGTTGGTAACCTTAGTGGCCATATTCTTTAGGATTCTTCCTAAGGTGACAGTGGTGGGAAGATCCCACTGTACCTGGAGCAGACGTCGGCTAGACTCACTTGGATTTTCTGGGGGGTTCACTTCACTCGAGACGGTTAAGTGGAGGAACTTGTGCCAGTCTATTCATTAAGCAGGTTGCTGGGGTAACTGTTCCAACCACCATTTCTGTATTGAACTCTGCGACGTTGGATTTCATCACCAACTAGTGTTTTCGGTACGGAAATTTACTGTTTGTGTGTGGTTTGACTCCTAGATTTGATAGCGCGTGTTAATTTGTTTATTTTTACTTTTAGGGACCATAGGTGTGAATTGTGAATTTTAATTGTTAGGTGTGAATTGTGAATTGTTAATTTTAGTTTTAAATTGTTAATAAAATTCACTGAAGTTGGATATAATGGCAAATGTTCCGGAATTTACCAACCAAGGAACCCCTCTTAATGAGGATCCTAGTACTTTTCCTTTCTTTGGAAATGTTGGTCCTCCTTATATGGCTACTTTGTCATTACCTGGATTTACAATAGGTTTACCGATATGGTTATTTTCAACTTCGTTGGCCCCAAATACTCCAATTGTTCCATCTCAACCGAATGCTTCACCTCAACAGAGTTCACCATCTCAACATCACCAACCTTCTATTGACCCTTTACCTTCTTCGCCTAATTTTTCTTCCTCCATTTCTTCCTCTTCGCTTGGTAAAAGCCTTGATGCTAGTAACCAGGTGTCTAAGAAAAAGAAGAAGCAAGATAAGAAAGAATTCAACCAATCAACCACGACTGTAAGTGTTAGTTGTGTTGAGGAAAACTCCGACATGCATCGTAAAGCCAAATACCCTTGCAGGCTTTGTAAGGGTGACCACTTCCTTGTCAATTGTCCTGGTATTCCAAAGGTCTTGGAAGTATGGTCAGAAAAATCTCATCAACTTTCCATTGATCCATCAACCAGTGATAGTCAGGTTCCTGGGAAAAAGGGTAAAGTTAGGTTTCCTTGTAAGTTATGCAAAGGGAGTCATCAAACTCACATTTTCCCTCACATGGATGAAGCCTCAACATTGTTGGAAAACCTTACTGTTCCACAGCAAGAATTTCCAACTGGTTACCGTAAACTTTCTCCCAACCTACCATCAACTGATGGAGTGATTGATCTAATTTCAAGTACAGTCAATCACACTCTTCCATTGGAGAGTGAAACTCATGTCACTCAAGTTGATGATCCATTAGTTGATCAAGTGGTCGATTCAATTTCACATTCGGTTGATCCCACTTTCCCTTTAGAGAGTGAACTTCATACCGCTCAGGTTCTTCTTGTTACATCAGATTCTTCTACGCCAGGGGGCATTTCATCTGTTTCTACAGAACCCCCTCCAAGTACTGAGGTCTTTTCCTTTGATTGGAATAGACTGATAGAACCTCGTCTTCCTTCCTCCATCCCTTTCCAAATCATTGTCAAGGCTGGTGGTAGGGACATACATCGTACTCAGGTAGATGAAGGTGCTTCTGTTAGTATTTTATCCTCAACTGTTTGGAATTCTTTGGGTTCCCCTCAGCTTGCGCCTATTACGCAGAATCTGAAAGCTTTTAACAGAACCATTAGTGAACCTTTAGGGATCCTTCCCAAGTTTTCTATTACCTTGGAAGGTAAAACTGTCTGTATTGATCTTATAGTAGTTCGAGGTCCCTTGGATTTCAATTTACTCCTTGGGAGAGACTATGTTTATGCAATGAAAGCTGTCGTATCGACACTCTTTCGCATGATGTCTTTCCCTCATAGTGGAAATATTATGACTGTAGACCAGCTTTCGTTCCCTAGTCTTGTTTCAACTACCAATAATATGACACCCCTAAATGTTCCTGATTCTAAAGTGGTATCTACCCTGCCACGGGTTAATTATGTGGCAACTGGTCCCATGTTTTCAGTTACCGATGTAAGTGAGCCTCTCACTGTTTGCTCATCTTCCTTTGATTTAGATCCAGTAATTGACATGGAAAACTCTATGGGATTACTTGAACATGATGTTCTTATCCCTTTTGAGTCCCTTGACATGTGTTCCTTCCAAAGAACTATTCTTCCTTCTGATGAAGACCTCTTGGAAGCCATGATCAAGGTGTGTCCATTGACATGTTTTTCTTCCAGTTGGAAGCCATGATCAGTGAGAATGAGGATAGTTTGTTCCTCTCTCAACCTCGTTAAAAAATGAAATTGTATGTTACGAGGAAAGTTCCTTTTACTCTGTCGACCTCGTTAAAAAATGAATCAGTGAGTACGAGGAAAGTTCCTTTTATTGTGTCGACCTCGTTAAAAAATGAATCAGTGAGTACGAGGAAAGTTCCTTTTATTGTGTCGACCTCGTTAAAAAATGAATCAGTGAGTGTGAGGAAAGTTCCTTTTACTATGTCAACCTCGTAAAAAAATGAATCAGTGAATATGAGGACAGTTCTTTTCTTGTGTCAACCTCGTTAAAAAATGAATCAGCTGGTCAGAGGACAGTTCCTGTTACTGAGTCGACCTCGTTAAAAAATGAATCAGGTATGAGGACAGTTCTTTTTCTGTGTCAACCTCATTAAAAAAGAATGAATCAGTGAGTATGAGGATAGTTCTTTTCTTGTGTCAACCTCCTTAAAAAATGAAACAACTCCCTTTTCGAGTAAAGTCTTGAAAGTAAACCTTCATTCCATCCACCTGGTTGGATGCAATGAAGCTTGCTGGGCATGTACCTCGCTTTGCATCGTTATGCTGGGGGCATGCGAACTTCTGGAGCATAGTTCCTTGTCTTGTGTCAAGCTCATTAAAAAACAAGGAGTCTTGAGCATAGTTCCTTGTCTTGTGTCAAGCTCTTTAAAAAATGAAACAAGGGTAGGTTAAGTAGGTAGATTGTAGAGAGTAGTCATGAGCATAGTTCCTTGTCTTGTGTCAAGCTCATTAAAAAATGAATCAAGGATTTTAGAGCACAGTTCCTTGTCTTGTGTCAAGCTCGTTAAAAAATGAATCAAGGTTTTTTTAGAGTATAGTTCCTTGTTAGGTAGATTGTAGAGAGTAGTTATGAGCATAGTTCCTTATCTTGTGTCAAGCTCGTTTAAAAAATGAAACAAGGGTTTTGAGGATACTTTCTTGTGTCAACCTCACTAAAAAATGAAACAACTCCCACAAGTATTTCCAAGATCTTGAAAGTAAAGCTTCATTCCATCCACCTCATTGAATGCAATGAAGCTTGGGGGGCATGTACCTCGATTTGCGTCATTATGCTGGGGGCATGTGAACTTATAACAAGCATAGTTTTTCGTTTCATGCTTGCGTAAACATGAGACTGAATCCGAGCATAGTTCTTTTCCTGTGTCAAGCTCGTTAAAAAATGAAACAAATCCTCCTCTAATTGAGTCGAGAGTTTGACTAGATCTCATAAATGTCAAGTTGTATATTTAGGTTAGTTATTTCAGTTTTTTGCATAATTTTCTTACAGTTGTAGGTCGAGTCTTTCAAATGATCTCGTAACTGAACCTTCATTCCATCCAGCTATTAATTAATGTACTTAGTTGAATGAAATGAAGCTGAGGGGGCACGCGCTCTAGCAGTTATGCTTAGGGGGCATCAAGCACAGTTTTCTCTCTGTTTCAAGCTTGTGTAAAAATGAAACTACTTTGAAGCATATTTTTTCTCTGTTTCAAGCTTTTGTAAAAATGAAACCTATCTCGAGAGAGTCAATTTCAGTTATTTTCAAGACTCGTTAAACTCATGAAAATCCCGAGATTATTTTGCTATCTTTCATTCTCGTAAAACAAATGAAAATGCCGAGTTCTTTCCGTCTTTTCCTGCTCGTAAATTAAATTGAAAGTCGGCCATGAGTACATTTTTATCCCTTTTTCGAACTCATTAAAGCTTACGAAAAAGTGAAAACCATGAGTACATTTTTATCATTTTTTCGAACTCGTTAAAACTTACGAAAAAGTGAAACCTTAGAGTCACCTTTAAGCTCTTTTCTGACTCCTAAAACATGAAAAGATTGCCGAGTTTTTCTTTTAAACTCGTTAAAACGGAACTAAAAAGACGGTCCACTTACAGCTCTTTTCCGACCGTAAAAACATGAAAAGATTGTCAGATTTTTTTCGTTTCGAATTCGATATTGGTTATAAAACGACGTGTCGTTGATCGCTTTTTTACTTTTTCGGATCAATGACACTAATAACGAAAAGTACTCCTTGGTCGTAAAAGATCAAGAGGTTCTCTCAAGTATTATTTTATACTTTTTCGGGCTTGGGAGACACAAATTTACGAAAAAGGTCAACCCTGGAGTCTTCTTAAGTTTTTCAGACTCTCTAAAATTGAAAAACGCCGAGTTTCTCCTATACTGGACTCATTAAAATTTCACAGTAAAGGACCTGTTCGATTACAAACCGGAACGGACCACTCCTTCTTAGGGTTCGAATCTAAACTAAGTTGGACTCATCCGAAGGATGAGCTTATAATCAAGCAAATGTTATCCTCCTCAAGCTTGTAAAAAATAAAGAGGTACTTGCCAAAAATAGTGGGGGAAAAGAGAGAAAAATGAGCCTATTTGTTTTACTTTGTCTCGAAAATCCTTATCACCACTCTTGAACACGACACTTTTCATTCACCTGGGTTGGGAAATCCTTTGCCTAATAGTTGATCAAACCACATTGAAAGTCTTCAGCCGGTTTCTGGGTATTAACTTTGGGTCAATTGTCACCAAGCCATCTGTTGTGTCGTTATGTGTTCAAGAGGTCACTGCAAATAAACCATTCATCTGCAAAATATCTGTCATCCATCTTGACCATCCCTGAGTCAGTCCTTACAGCTACATTTCTTCAACTTGATCTATGATTTCGTGTTGTGGGCTTGCCTGCAACGGGTCGCTTTCTATCGACATCAGCACATTATCTAGAAAGATGATCTAGGAATCATCAGTACCTTGAAATTTGCATGCCTCAATGGCAGGTTTCTCGCTTTTTATGACAGTTTACATCATTGACTTTCGATCGAAGGATTCTGTGATATGTTCGACATCAACACATTCATTCACATCTCATGGATTGTACTGGGTACTTTGAGAACCATTGACATCACTGGTGGTCTCTCTCACACTTGTTAACAGTTTACATCATTGACTGGTAATCAAGTGGTTTCTACCATGTTCGACATCAACTCATTTATTCGCATGGATAGAATCGTACTATTTCGGGAAGCAGAAATGAAGACCCTGGATCTAGTTTCCACCATCCAGGCTGTGAGGAGTTTTGTATTCATTATATAGTAGACTAATCATAAACAGATGGCTGCGTCCATACTGTGTCTACAAGAGTCTATGATTATGATGTACTGCGAAATCATTCCTATATCAGAGCAGTAGTTAGTTTGTTAGTTAAAGTTTTCAATCTGAGTATGGGAATGCCTACCTCAGCGATGATATGATCTTATATATGTATTTTGTGTTGAATATTTGCAGGTTCTGACTCGGCTCTCCACAAGATAATCCTTGAAATGATAAAGTACTTCACCCTTCCTAGATGATATGAAACCCTAATCTACTACAGGCTTCGCACTTTAGGGGGCAATCTGTTACACTAAAATTTGTCACCATGACTATTTGCAGTTAGTATGGCTCCATCAACTGTCATACTATCCTCCTTGGCAAGTCTTATACCTCTGCTCCTCATGTCAAACTCCAAGAAAGAGAGAAAGTCCTTAAAAAGTCAATTAACTCTGGTTACGCAGTTTCTCTTAACCTTACCTGTGTGTACGCACCTCAAGTTCACAATACCTGCGTACTTGTACACTCTGTCTGTAAAGGGGTGGGTGCGTACTCCTGTAAAGGTAAAAAGGCGCGAGTTTTACTTCAAAAAAGTTACTTGTGGTCGATTCTAGAGCATTCTAGAAGATGGTTTGACGTGTATTGAGCGCCTCCAGATGGTTCATGTATTCCTATGAAAGAGGAACTTATCCCATCAAGAGGGGAGCTATCCCATTGAAAGAGGGGCTTATCCCATTGATGGTGGACCTGATTAACTTCCTCCAAAGCATTACAAATACAGGCATTGGGCCAGAGGGAGGGGAGGTTGAAAGCTGAACATTCCTAAGGGTAGATGCTGCTGAAATTAGGACTCCCTTATAGAGCTTGAGAGGAGAGATCACATTCCTTTCTTAGCTTCATTTGGAAGTGGGTGAGCTGATCAAAGTAGAGGAGAACTCTTGCTGGACCCTGGGAGGGACCTGCACAACACCAAGGCATTGGTTGTAAGGTTTCTTTTGTTTCCAATTTATACAATTAAGTTCATTTTTCTCAACAAGTTGTTATATATAATTTGTTTCATAAACTCCTTGGTCTTTATGATGAATATGTTTTATTATATGAGTTATTCAGGTGCTATGTAATCGTTTGCTTGTTTGTGTATGCAGGCTTCAAGGAGAGGAGCTCATCTGGATCGGAGAGGCTTGGCTGCTACAAACAACGTTGGACTAAAGGTAAGCCTTAAACACCTGGTTGCTTTTATTTTAAATGCATATTTAGGGAAAGATAGTGCTTGATTGTTTTGTTTGTCACTAGAAACGACTTAGTTTCTAGGGAGGTCGGTTTTGTCCGCAAAATTGACTCTTTCCGCATGACAAAATGGCGACCATACTGGGGACTCCATGGATTTGATTGATTTTTCTTTTGATTGATACTTTGATTTGAGAAAAGTCAATTTCTTTCTGGTTTTTGACTGATTGACTGTGCATTTGGGTGGAATAGCTTAGGGTTAAGTTAGTTTTTATTTTTCTTGGTTTTGAGAGCAGTACGCACCCTCTGCGTTAAGCACAGTGCATACCTGTACGCACTGCAGCTTTGTACACAGAGCGTGGCCGCACTTGTGCAAACAGGCTGCCTGCGTACCCTGTCAAAAGTTGAGAAAATTCCATTTTTTCCTTTTTTACCCATTAGATTTTGTTTATAATTTGTTTTTTGTTGCCCAGATCCACTGGTTACCTGTCAAAAGTTTTCATCTAAGCTTGTTTCGTTAGCATCAAGGGTTTTAGTGAAGTTCATAGAAATTCTAGCCCTAGGGTTGAATTGGTCTTGTAGTGACTCTGGCTTTATAAGTTGTAAAAAACCTTGGATCTCCCTGGTCTTTTCAGTCTTCTTAGGAGTCGGACCATTCGTAAAATCCACCTTTGTGAGAAACCTACCATTGTGTTGTCTCTTTGCGGAATTTCGAGAAGGCTCGTTTGTTAAAGCTGTGAATTTCATTCTTAAGAAAAAGAACAAAAGATTTTTATTTTTGTTTTTGACTGGTTTATGATTCTGCATGAATTAGTCCTTGGTTGAATTATAACCGAGTAAAACATCCTGGAATTATACTTTGTAAGCTTTTACCTCATTAGATTTGGTTTTTAGGTAAATTTCTCTTAGATTTTCATAGATCTTAAAATTGATTTTTTGTTAAGTAGTTTTTTATGCTTTGTTAAAATAAAAAAAATATTTTGGAATTGGTTTGCATTACTTTTTCTTGATGAAATTAGTGCATTAGAGAATTTGTTATATTTTCTCTTAGCGATCAATTTTTTGCATTGTTGGAAGTCAATGGAAACTCTCTCCTTACTTTAGTTAGGATTCATCGAATTGAAAGGATTACATTATCATATTCGATTGCATTCAGTTTTGAGTCGGGTCATAACACCATTGGTTTCGTATCCATTTACCCCTTTGAGTAATAACAGCCTAAATAACACAGCGCTTAATTAAAATTCATCTAGTAATTTTTACATTTCTAGGGCTCTGATACACCAACATAGCTTAGGCTAGTGTCTTGGAATAGGTTTTAGTTAACTCTCCAAGACAGTAAAACAAACAAGTAGCTGTATCTTGTGGTAGGAAGAAATCCAATTGTTGCATTTATGCTCTGGGAAAGCTCCTCTTAAAGGAGAAGCACGAGATCGTGTCCGAACCAGTGTCGGAATCAATCCTTCCTCATTGGGAACGACGTTAGATATTCACGTATTAAAAACGGTAAACCTCGGATTAACCATTGTCGAGGAGCCTGGGGTCACTTGTTGGTAAACCTTGGATTATGTCAAGGAGCCTTCAAGGGGATTGAGCTTGCTACTCTGCCCTTGCGTGCGTATCGGATCGTAGACTATTCCCCCAGGTATATTTGTTTCAGTTGGTAACCTTAGTGGCCATATTCTTTAGGATTCTTCCTAAGGTGACAGCGATGGGAAGATCCCATTGTACCTGGAGCAGACGTCGGCTAGACTCACTTGGATTTTCTGGGGGGTTCACTTCACTCGAGACGGTTAAGTGGACGAACTTGTGCCAGTCTATTCATTAAGCAGGTTGCCGGGGTAACTGTTCCAACCACCATTTCTGTATTGAACTCTGTGACGTTGGATTTCATCACCAACTAGTGTTTTCGGTACGGAAAGTTACTGTTTGTGTGTGGTTTGACTCCTAGATTTGATAGCGCGTGTTAATTTGTTTGTTTTTACTTTTAGGGACCATAGGTGTGAATTGTGAATTTTAATTGTTAGGTGTGAATTGTGAATTGTTAATTTTAGTTTTAAATTGTTAATAAAATTCACTGAAGTTGGATATAATGGCAAATGTTCCGAAATTTACCGACCAAGGAACCCCTCTTAACGAGGATCCTAGTACTTTTCCTTTCTTTGGAAATGTTGGTCCTCCTTATATGGCTACTTTGTCATTACCTGGATTTACAATAGGTTTACCGATATGGTTATTTTCAACTTCGTTGGCCCCAAATACTCCAATTGTTCCATCTCAACCGAATGCTTCACCTCAACAGAGTTCACCATCTCAACATCACCAACCTTCTATTGACCCTTTACCTTCTTCGCCTAATTTTTCTTCCTCCATTTCTTCCACTTCGCTTGGTAAAAGCCTTGATGCTAGTAACCAGGTGTCTAAGAAGAAGAAGAAAAAGAAGAAGAAGAAGCAAGATAAGAAAGAAGTCAACCAATCAACCACGACTGTAAGTGTTAGTTGTGTTGAGGAAAACTCCGACATGCATCATAAACCCAAATACCCGTGCAGGCTTTGTAAGGGTGACCACTTCCTTGTCAATTGTCCTGGTATTCCAAAGGTCTTGGAAGTATGGTCTGAAAAATCTCATCAACTTTCCATTGATCCATCAACCAGTGATAGTCAGGTTCCTGGGAAAAAGGGTAAAGTTAGGTTTCCTTGTAAGTTATGCAAAGGGAGTCATCAAACTCACATTTTCCCTCACATGGATGAAGCCTCAACATTGTTGGAAAACCTTACTGTTCCACAGCAAGAATTTCCAACTGGTTACCGTAAACTTTCTCCCAACCTACCATCAACTGATGGAGTGATTGATCTAATTTCAAGTACAGTCAATCACACTCTTCCATTGGAGAGTGAAACTCATGTCACTCAGGTTGATGATCCATTAGTTGATCAAGTGGTCGATTCAATTTCACATTCGGTCGATCCCACTTTCCCTTTAGAGAGTGAACTTCATACCGCTCAGGTTCTTCTTGTTACATCAGATTCTTCTACGCCGGGGGCATTTCATCTGTTTCTACAGAACCCCCTCCAAGTACTGAGGTCTTTTCCTTTCATTGGAATAGACTGACAGAACCTCGTCTTCCTTCCTCCATCCCTTTCCAAATCATTGTCAAGGCTGGTGGTAGGGACATACATCGTACTCAGGTAGATGAAGGTGCTTCTGTTAGTATTTTATCCTCAACTGTTTGGAATTCTTTGGGTTCCCCTCAGCTTGCACCTATTACGCAGAATCTGAAAGCTTTTAACAGAACCATTAGTGAACCTTTAGGGATCCTTCCTAAGTTTTCTATTACCTTGGAAGGTAAAACTGTCTGTATTGATCTTATGGTAGTTCGAGGTCCCTTGGATTTCAATTTACTCCTTGGGCGAGACTATGTATATGCAATGAAAGCTGTCATATCGACACTCTTTCGCATGATGTCTTTCCCTCACAATGGAAATATTATGACTGTAGACCAGCTTTCGTTCCCTAGTCTTGTTTCAACTACCAATAATATGACACCCCTAAATGTTCCTGATTCTAAAGTGGTATCTACCCTGCCACGGGTTAATTATGTGGCAACTGGTCCCATGTTTTCAGTTACCGATGTAAGTGAGCCTCTCACTGTTTGCTCATCTTCCTTTGATTTAGATCCAGTAATTGACGTGGAAAACTCTCTGGGATTACTTGAACATGATGTTCTTATCCCTTTTGAGTCCCTTGACATGTGTTCCTTCCAAAGAACTATTCTTCCTTCTGATGAAGACCTCTTGGAAGCCATGATCAAGGTGTGTCCATTGACATGTCTTTCTTCCAGTTGGAAGCCATGATCAGTGAGAACGAGGATAGTTTGTTCCTCTCTCAACCTCGTTAAAAAATGAAATTGGATGTTACGAGGAAAGTTCCTTTTACTGTGTCGACCTCGTTAAAAAATGAATCAGTGAGTACAAGGAAAGTTCATTTTACTGTGTCGACCTCGTTAAAAAATGAATCAGTGAGTACGAGGAAAGTTCCTTTTACTGTGTCGACCTCGTTAAAAAATGAATCAGTGAGTGTGAGGAAAGTTCCTTTTACTGTGTCAACCTCGTTAAAAAATGAATCAGTGAATATGAGGACAGTTCTTTTCCTGTGTCAACCTCGTTAAAAATGAATCAGTTGGTCAGAGGACAGTTCCTGTTACTGAGTCGACCTCGTTAAAAAATGAATCAGGTATGAGGACAGTTCTTTTTCTGTGTCAACCTCATTAAAAAAGAATGAATCAGTGAGTATGAGGATAGTTCTTTTCTTGTGTCAACCTCCTTAAAAAATGAAACAACTTCCTTTTCGAGTAAAGTCTTGAAAGTAAACCTTCATTCCATCCACCTGGTTGGATGCAATGAAGCTTGGGGGGCATGTACCTCACTTTGCATCGTTATGCTGGGGGCATGCGAACTTCTGGAGCATAGTTCCTTGTCTTGTGTCAAGCTCGTTAAAAAATGAAACAAGGAGTCTTGAGCATAGTTCCTTGTCTTGTGTAAAGCTCTTTAAAAAATGAAACAAGGGTAGGTTAAGTAGGTAGATTGTAGAGAGTAGTCATGAGCATAGTTCCTTGTCTTGTGTCAAGCTCATTAAAAAATGAATCAAGGATTTTAGAGCACAGTTCCTTGTCTTGTGTCAAGCTCGTTAAAAAATGAATCAAGGTTTTTTTAGAGTATAGTTCCTTGTTAGGTAGATTGTAGAGAGTAGTTATGAGCATAGTTCCTTATCTTGTGTCAAGCTCGTTTAAAAAATGAAACAAGGGTTTTGAGGATACTTTCTTGTGTCAACCTCACTAAAAAATGAAACAACTCCCACAAGTCTTTCCAAGATCTTGAAAGTAAAGCTTCATTCCATCCACCTCATTGAATGCAATGAAGCTTGGGGGGCATGTACCTCGATTTGCGTCATTATGCTGGGGGCATGTGAACTGATAACAAGCATAGTTTTTCATTTCAAGCTTGCGTAAACATGAGACTGAATCCGAGCATAGTTCTTTTCTTGTGTCAAGCTCGTTAAAAAATGAAACAAATCCTCCTCTCATTGAGTCGAGAGTTTGACTAGATCTCATAAATGTCAAGTTGTATATTTAGGTTAGTTATTTCAGTTTTTTGCATAATTTTCTTACAGTTGTAGGTCGAGTCTTTCAAATGATCTCGTAACTGAACCTTCATTCCATCCAGCTATTAATTAATGTACTTAGTTGAATGAAATGAAGTTGGGGGGGCACGCGCTCTAGCAGTTATGCTTAGGGGGCATCAAGCACAGTTTTCTCTCTGTTTCAAGCTTGTGTAAAAATAAAACTACTTTGAAGCATATTTTTTCTCTGTTTCAAGCTTTTGTAAAAATGAAACCTATCTCGAGAGAGTCAATTTCAGTTATTTTCAAGACTCGTTAAACTCATGAAAATCCCGAGATTATTTTGCTATCTTTCATTCTCGTAAAACAAATGAAAATGCCGAGTTCTTTCCGTCTTTTCCTGCTCGTAAATTAAATTGAAAGTCGGCCATGAGTACATTTTTATCCCTTTTTCGAACTCATTAAAGCTTACGAAAAAGTGAAAACCGTGAGTACATTTTTATCATTTTTTCGAACTCGTTAAAACTTATGAAAAAGTGAAACCTTAGAGTCACCTTTAAGCTCTTTTCTGACTCCTAAAACATGAAAAGATTGCCGAGTTTTTCTTTTAAACTCGTTAAAATGGAACTAAAAAGACGGTCCACTTACAGCTCTTTTCCGACCGTAAAAGCATGAAAAGATTGCCGGATTTTTGTCGTTTCGAATTCGATATTGGTTATAAAACGACGTGTCGTTGATCGCTTTTTTACTTTTTCGGATCAATGACACTAATAACGAAAAGTACTCCTTGGTCGTAAAAGATCAAGCGGTTCTCTCAAGTATTATTTTATACTTTTTCGGGCTTGGGAGACACAAATTTACGAAAAAGGTCAACCCGGGAGTCTTCTTAACTTTTTCAGACTCTCTAAAATTGAAAAACGTCGAGTTTCTCCTATACTGGACTCGTTAAAATTTCACAGTAAAGGACCTGTTTGATTACAAACAGGAACAGACCACTCCTTCTTAGGGTTCGAATCTAAACTAAGTTGGACTCATCCGAAGGATGAGCTTATAATCAAGCAAATGTTATCCTCCTCAAGCTTGTAAAAAATAAAGAGGTACTTGCCAGAAATGGTGGGGGAAAAGAGAGAAAAATGAGCCTATTTGTTATACTTTGTCTCAAAAAACCTTATCACCACTCTTGAACACGACACTTTTCATTCACTTGGGTTGGGAAATCCTTTGCCTAACAGTTGATCAAACCACATTGAAAGTCTTCAGCCGGTTTCTGGGTATTAACTTTGGGTCAATTGTCACCAAGCCATCTGTTGTGTCATTATGTGTTCAAGAGGTCACTGCAAATAAACCATTCATCTGCAAAATATCTGTCATCCATCTTGACCATCCCTGAGTCAGTCCTTACAGCTACATTTCTTCAACTTGATCTATGATTTCGTGTTGTGGGCTTGCCTGCAACGGGTCGCTTTCTATCGACATTAGCACATTATCTAGAAAGATGATATAGGAATCATCAGTACCTTGAAATCTGCATGCCTCAATGGCAGGTTTCTCGCCTTTGATGACAATTTACATCATTGACTTTTGATCGAAGGATTCCGTGATATGTTCGACATCAACACATTCATTCACATCTCATGGATTGTACTGGGTACTTTGAGAACCATTGACATCACTGGTGGTCTCTCTCACACTTGTTAAAAGTTTACATCATTGACTGGTAATCAAGTGGTTTCTACCATGTTCGACATCAACTCATTTATTCGCATGGATAGAATCATACTATTTCGGGAAGCAGAAATGAAGACCCTGGATCTAGTTTCCACCATCCAGGCTGCGAGGAGTTTTGTATTCATTATATAGTAGACTAATCATAAACAGATGGCTGCGTCCATACTGTGTCTACAAGAGTCTATGATTATGATGTACTGCGAAATCATTCCTATATCAGAGCAGTAGTTATTTTGTTAGTTAAAGTTTTCAATCTGAGTATGGGAATGCCTACCTCAGCAATGATATGATCTTATATATGTATTTTGTGTTGAATATTTGCAGGTTCCGACTGGGCTCTCCACAAGATAATCCTTGAAATGATAAAGTACTTCACCCTTCCTAGATGATATGAAACCCTAATCTAATACAGGCTTCGCACTTTAGGGGGCAATCTGTTACACTAAAATTTGTCACCATGACTATTTGCAATTAGTATGGCTCCATCAACTGTCATACTATCCTCCTTGGCAAGTCTTATACCTCTGCTCCTCATGTCAAACTCCAAGAAAGAGAGAAAGTCCTTAAAAATTCAATTAACTCTGGTTACGCAGTTTCTCTTAACCTTACCTGCGTGTACGCACCTCAAGTTCACAATACCTGCATACTTGTACGCTCTATCTGTAAAGGGGTGGGTGTGTACTCCTGTAAAGGTCAAAAGGCGCGAGTTTTACTTCAAAAAAGTTACTTGTGGTCGATTCTAGAGCATTCTAGAAGATGGTTTGACGTGTATTGAGCGCCTCCAGATGGTTCATGTATTCCTATGAAAGAGGAACTTATCCCATCAAGAGGGGAGCTATCCCATTGAAAGAGGGGCTTATCCCATTGATGGTGGACCTGATTAACTTCCTCCAAAGCATTATAAATACATGCATTGGGCCAGAGGGAGGGGAGGTTGAAAGCTGAACATTCCTAAGGGTAGATGCTGCTGAAATTAGGACTCCCTTATAGAGCTTGAGAGGAGAGATCACATTCCTTTCTTAGCTTCATTTGGAAGTGGGTGAGCTGATCAAAGTAGAGGAGAACTCTTGCTGGACCCTGGGAGGGACCTGCATAACACCAAGGCATTGGTTGTAAGGTTTCTTTTGTTTCCAATTAATACAATTAAGTTCATTTTTCTCAACAAGTTGTTATATATAATTTGTTTCATAAACTCCTTGGTCTTTATGATGAATATGTTTTATTATATGAGTTATTCAGGTGCTATGTAATCGTTTGCTTGTTTGTGTATGCAGGCTTCAAGGAGAGGAGCTCATCTAGATCGGAGAGGCTTGGCTGCTACAAACAGCGTTGGACTAAAGGTAAGCCTTAAACACCTGGTTGCTTTTATTTTAAATGCATATTTAGGGAAAGATAGTGCTTGATTGTTTTGTTTGTCACTAGAAACGCCTTAGTTTCTAGGGAGGTCGGTTTTGTCCACAAAATTGACTCTTTCCGCATGACACTTCTATTATGGCATTCCAACCTATTGTATAGGCTAGATATGCAACTTTAGTCTTACTTGCTAACCTCGATGCATTCCCATATAGGAACTTGAAATACCTTCCCAGGTATAATGGCGAAACTAGTCCCTCAGCTGAAGACCATCTTCAAGATTTTCTAGACTTTACAGACAACATGAATATTGAAAAGAAAATGTTTACATGAGCTTTTTTGTACAGTCACTTGAAGGAAATGTAAGAATCTAGTTTAGGCAGATCCCTGTAAATTCCATTAGAAATTGGGAAGAGATTACAAACATATTTAAAAATGAATGGGGTGTAAAGAAATATCCTCTTTACTTTTTGACTAAGTTTGAAGAACTTAAAAGAAACTTTGGTGAACCTATATCATATTTTATCAAAAGGTTCAATAAAATTTATCATAAGATGCCCCCTTATTGTAAACCCCTTGTAGCAGCAACTAAGTCTAGGTTTTCTAAAACCTCTTACGATGATTTTGTTGTAATGCTAAGAGAGAGAACTTCAAGAACTCTTGAAGATATGCAAACAAATGCTATAGAGGTGGAAGAAAATAGGGTTGCTTCAACTTCCTTGAAAGCTAAATAGGAAAAGGCCCAAAGAAAACTTAAATCAATTCGAGAGGCCTCTAGTCCCTCTAGTTCTTCTAAGACTAAAACTGAAGATTCTAAAATAGATGAAATAACTTCTCTTCTTAGAAATCTATCTAATATAATTTCCAAGATTGAGACTCAACCTAGGACATTTCAACAAACAATTACTAGACCCCAAAATCAAAATCAAGGTTGGTATAGAAGGAATCAACAATTACAAATCCTTTAGAGGCCTAGTAATGATCAGCAGGTTCCTACTCCTTTACTAATAGATGACCAGCAACCTGATGAAAATACTATGACTATTACTGAAGATATCAATAACATGGATACTTCTTCTAATCAAACAGTTATGATTCCTCTCTGACAATGAAATCAGGTTCAAGAAGATCAAGAATCCTCACAGGTTTCTAAATACCATGCCTTCTCCGAGTTTTTAATTGCAGAGTTGAACAAGAGATATGATCTTAGGCCTAGACCTGGCCCTGGAAGACTTCCTAAGGAGATTGTAATAATTGAACCTCATATGAAAGCTGCTGAAACTCAAATAACTGTTATTCGACTATTAAATCAGTCGACTGATACTGCTCAAAATGATAAAAGGCTTTGACTACATTTAATATTGAAAAAGAGTTAAAATCTCAATTCCACTTTTAGAACTTTCCAACAACCCTGGGTATAAAAATCAAGTCTCTAAATGGATACAAAACACCTCGGTTGATGTTGAAAGTGATATCATTAGTCTGCAAGATGAAAAACCAGCAGTTGTCTTTGGTCCTAGCTCAGATATGATAGGTGAAATAGTGCCTCCTTTCTATGTAACTATTAATACAAATGATTCCATGTTATATAATTGTATGCTTGATTCTAGAGCATCACATAACCTCTTACCAAAAACTATAATGGACCATTCGAAACTTGACATAACTAAATCCTATCATGACTTGTACACCTCTGATTCTAAAAGGGTGCCTTGCTTAGGATTGATTAAGGATTTAGTAGTCACCCTTGCCCAAATTCCAGTGAAAAGTGTAGTGCATGATATAGTTGTCACAGATATTCTTCCCAAAATTGGAATGCTCCTTTCTAGGTGTTGTTGTGCCAAATTAGGAGGAACTCTTCATATGGATATGTCTTATGCCACTATCCCAGTTTATGGAGGAGAACAACTAAGGTTATATAGAGAGGTAATATTTATGCACACTGTTTGCAAAACATACCAGCCAAGGAACCATCCAATTTATGCAATTGATCAAGATTTTGGTTGCTTTCAACTCTCTTCAAACCAAATTCATGAAACTCAAGTTAAAATAGAAGATGTAATTGAAAGTCGTGTACCAAATCAAACTGATGTATGGAAACTATTTTTTGATGGTTCTTGTACAAAAGATGGAGCAAGAGCTGGCGTAGTTTTAATTTCACCAAAAAACAAAATATCACCCAATCATGCAAACTCGACTTCGAAGTTACAAATAATGTGGTTGAAATGAAGATTTCCTTTTAGGATTGCAAATAGCCAAAAGCTTAAAGGTTCAAAACTTAATTGTTTTTACTGATTCAAAACTTATTGTCAAACAAGTGAGAAATATTTTCCTGACTAAGCATCCTAGAATTAGGTCTTATCGAAATGAAGTTTGGGATTCAGTTGAAAACTTATTTAATGCTTTTAATTTGACTTATACTCCAAGAAATCAAAATATTCATGCAAATGCCTTAGCTATTTCTACTAGTTCATTTGAAATCCCTAATCAGACCAATGTACTCTATCAAATACAAGTCAAGTACAGACCATCCATTTGAGACAATCTAAAACATTGGTAGATATTTGAAGATGATGAACATTTGAAATCTTTTCTGCAGGTTATAAATGATTTTTCAATTCTACAAATTGATGAAGATAGAACAGAAATAAATGAAAATACAAATGGAAATGATACTTCAAATTTCAATTCAAAAATAGTTGATCATGATATTATTCAATTGTCTAACAATTTTATTCCCAAAGGCCTAACTCCTTTAGAAAAATTGTTTGATCAAAATGATATCATCTGAAACCCTTAGTCCATTTCTTCACAAGATGACATAGAAGAAATTAATATTGGAACAAATGATGATATTAAAAACATTAAAATCTATGCATCTCTAGATCCTAAGATCAAAGCTCAATATCTTAAGTTACTTCAAAATTATAAGGATGTTTTTGCATGGACCTATGGTAATCTAAAAACCTATGATAATTGATTAATACAACATAAGGTTCCTTTCAAGCTAGAAGCAGTTCCTTATCAACAGAAACCTAGTAGGATCAATCCAACTCTTCTACCTACTATAGAAAAGGAAATTAAGAAAATGCTAGACGCTCGGATCATTATCCCTCTTAGATATTCTAATTGGGTTGCAAATTTAGTTCCTATTAGAAAGAAGAATGGAGAAATTAGACTTTATGTGGACTTTAGAAATTTGAACAAAGCATCATTAGAGGATAACTATCCTTTGCCCAAAATGGATCAGTTACTTCAAATGGTTTCAGGAGCAAAAATACTTTCTATGCTTGATGGTTTTTTAGGCTATAATTAGGTAAATTTTTTGTCAGCAAATAGAGAGAAGACAACCTTTACTACATCCTGGGGTACATTCATGTATGCTAGAATGCCATTTGGCTTAGCCAATGCTGGAGCAACATTTGAGAGAGTTATGGATGTAGCTTTTATGGGTCAGGTAAATAAATTTGTGGTCATTTATCTTGATGACATAAATATTTTTCTAAATCTGATTAGAAACATCTAAAGCACTTGATGAAGGTTTTTGACAGGTGTAGAAAATTTGGAATATCATTAAATCCTAAAAAGTCTTTGTTTGCTATCAAAGAAGGAAAATGGTTGGGCCATATGATTTCAAAAGGAGGAGTGGTGATTGATCCCAAGTGTGTGTCTTCCATTGAAACATTGACCTTACCTAGAAATAAGAAGGAGATTCAAGATTTTCTAGGCAAGATTAATTTTTTAAGGAGATTCATCCCAAATTATGCTAATATTGTAAGAGATATAACTGACATGATTCGAAAAGATCATGAAGTTAAATGGACTATCTCTTCCAAGCATGCCTTTGATCAGATCAAGAAATCTATCTCTGAATCTCCCACTTGGCCAACCCTGATTATACTAAACCATTTAGTATCTTTTCCTTTGCCTCAGAAACAACCCTTATTGTTATTCTATTACAAAAGAAAAAATATTCCCATGATCAACCCATAGCCTTTTTCAATAAAGTTATGAGAGACATCAAGCTTAAGTATGACATAATTGAGAAGCAAGCCTATGCCCTTATTCAAGACCTGAAATCATTCAGGATGTATGTCCTACATTCTTCTATTACTGCTTATGTTCCTAACAATGCAGTGAAAATTGTTTTAACCCAACCAGACACTAATGGAAAGAGAGGTACATGGATCACTCAAATATTGGAGCTTGATCTAACTATCAAAACGACAAATCTAGTAAAAGGCCAAGGATTAGCTAAGCTTCTAGCTGAAGCCAACTTTAAAGTGCTCGGAATCAATTTTGTTTTAGAGATACAAGGGAAGAATCTACAAGAACCTTCTCAAACTTTAGATAAGAAGAATCCACAAGAACCTTCCCTTCATCCTAAAGAAAATAATCCACAAGAACCCTTACCTTCATATCAGATTTCCCCTTTATACATTGATGACAAATTTATGTTGTCAGATTGGTACCAAGACATTGTAAATTTCTTGATCCATTTTGAATGTCCAACATAATTCTCCAAAAGCTAGTGTAAAACTCTCAAACTAAAAGCAGTCAAGTACTGTATCATAAATGAAAATTTGTACTAGAAAGACCCACTAAATATTTTGTTATTATGTTTAACAGAATCAGAAACTGAAGGAATCATTGACTAGTTTCATACAGGATTTTGGAGGACATTATGCTTGGAGAGCAACAACATATAAGATATTAAGGGTAGGATTTTAATGGACAACATTGTTCTTACAAGTAGGAGCAAAGGTCAGAGGTTGTGTTCCTTGTCAAATGTTTGCTGGTAAGAAAAAATTAGTAGCTCTTCCATTGGTTTCATCAATAGTCTCACAACCTTTTGTCCATTAGGGATTAGATTTTGTTGGAGAGATTCATCCCACTTCAAGTAATCAGCATAGATGGATCCTCACTGCAACAGACTAATTCACTAAATGGGTGGAAGAAATTCCATTGAGAAATGATACTAATTCACTAATAATCAAATTTATTGAAAAGAACATCTTATCTAGATTAGGTTGCCCAACTCAAATTGTCACTGATAATGCAGAAACTTTTTCTAGTGTTAAAATGATTGTGCCAGAAATATCAGATTATGTTACATCATTCAACTCCATATTACCCATAAGGTAATGGCCTTGAAGAATCCTCCAATAAAAGTCTGGTAAAGGTAATAAAAAACAATCTAGCAGACCATAAAAAGAGCTAGGACTCTCAATTAATTTATGCAGTATGGGCAAACAAAATTACTCCAAAGAGATCTACTTGAAAATCTCCTTTCCAGTTAGTTTATGGGAAAGATGTAATCTTCCCTACCAATTTTTCCTTTTATGTTTTAAAATTCCTGCAAGATTCAACAGATGAACGTGATGATTTTTCAAGGAGAATAAATCAGATTATTGAACTCAATGAAAACATAGATGAAGTTCATTACAAATTGAAAAGTATCAGAAGAAGATGAAGAGCCTATTTGACAGAAGAGCTAGGGAAAGAGACTTCAAGGAGGGTGATCTAATTCTAAGATGGGATTCCAAGAGTGAAGAAAAGGGAAAACATGGCAAGTTTGACAACTTGTGGTTTGGACCTTTAGTAATTGCTGAAGTGAAGGGAAACAACACTTTTGTGCTACAAAATATTGAGGGGCTATATTCCACTTATATTGTAAATGGAAGGTTTCTCAAACATTACATTCAGTGCTAAGAAGTTGAAGTAGATTTCATTACTACCATTGTAAAAACTCCAGTTTCTTTTACTTTTCAAGCTGTCAGTGTGATTTTGTATAGCAAAAGACTACATAGCCCGAGGAGAAGGCACATAGATCTGTAGGTTCTCTGCATTCTACATGAGAAAGTAGTGCCCAGATGGAGCCAATGTTGTAGCATTTTTTGGTTTTGATAAGTTAGAATAAATTAGCACAAAAAATGAAAATATTTTTCAAAAAATGTTAAGCTGGGATATGGAAAAAAAGACATCTGAATAAAAATGTTAGGAAATAATTTGATAAATATGTCCATATCAAAGAAAATGTTAGAATAGATGCCCTAAAAATGAAGGCAAAAATAAAATGTTAGGTTAGAGAGAAAGGAAAAAGCAAAAAACAGATCATGAAAGTGTCCAAGTCCAAGCGCCACTACTTTTTACTTTATTATGCAAAATAATGGTTGTGTGCAGCTTGTCATAAATGCCACAACCTGTGATAGTGAAATAGTTTAAGCTTGACTAGTTCATGCTTTAAATTTCATGTTTATAGTTAGAGAATAAAGACCTAGCCAAATAGTTTAATCTTGGTAGATTAGTAGTTAGGTAAAGAATAATAAGGAGCTTATTAGTTTAATCTAAGCCCTTGGATGTTATAAGGTTAGAATTAGATAGTTTCCTATTCAAAAGAAAAAGGAAAGAAAAGGGTCTACTAGCCTAAATGTACCCAATTAAGTGAAGAAAAATGTTAGGATAAGTAAAGGGTAGGTAGAAGAAGGTTGCAGAAGTACAAAGTTGATTGAAGCATAAGCACATTTATCATGCTTAATTCAATTTTTCAGTGTGCAAGAGCAGTTATGAAAGTGAAAATATGTTCACAAGTTGATTTCGTTAACTTTCCCTCATTTCATTTCATCCCCCACTACATACTTACTAATTTCCCTAAAAACCCATAAAATCCCTTTATCCTAAAGTTTTATTAAACCCCACATTACTTGACAAACCTCCGCAAATCACCTTTTCCCTGAT
This sequence comes from Pinus tabuliformis, assembly GCA_031772625.1. Taxonomy (NCBI): domain Eukaryota; kingdom Viridiplantae; phylum Streptophyta; class Pinopsida; order Pinales; family Pinaceae; genus Pinus; species Pinus tabuliformis. The sequence goes on along the minus strand of CM062804.1, from coordinate 890,344,254 downwards.
ATAAGAACTCTTTTAACCCACCACCCTTGGTAGGGTTAAATAAATCCCACCGCGATTAACTCTGGTCCCACTCCATAAACTTGGTTATTTTTAATCCCCGATTATATCATAAAATAATTACAAATCACTTGTGATTGTCCCCCAGGCCCAGCTATTCTCTACGCATGTGCCCTCCGTGGAACTTCATCGTATGATAACCGTTAGATTTTCCACTCCCAGATCTAACGAAGCACATCCATATCTCATGCTCCTGATCTCCAACCTTTACCCACTCGAGAGCACACGAGATTCATGGTTTTTCTTGGGCCCCTTGTGGTTACATTGCAGTCCCACATTAACTCGTGTGCCCTTGGAGAAAAACTACCCCATGGCCAAAAGCAGTGCGATGAGCAATGAAACCACCTCCCCACGTAGGCCGAAACCACTCACTGTTAACAATTATGAATTTTCACACCAAAGTTAACCGTTAACCGTTTAAATGCAAAAACCATCGTTTTCACTCTTTTCGCTCGTTTTTTCAGTGGAACCTGCTTAACCCTGCCTATGCCACCCTGAGCCTTTGCAACCAATTTGGGCCTCCGATTACCTTCCAAACATTTCCAGGACTCTGTCCATACACTATCATGTTCCCTGAAGCCATTGCAGCCCTCCCTGTCAGCTTGTGTTTTTCTTAACAATTGTTGTATTTTGTAGGTGATTAGTAGAAGGCCAAAAGTTCAGATAAATAGTTTGATACTGATTTAAAAACCTGTTTATTCTAGATTCTCGACAAATGAATTCAAATGATTTTCCTGTACAAGCATAAATCAGGTTTAAACCAAAGACAGAGCATAAGGAAACATTTACACAGTAAATGTTAAAACAAACAATTTTCACATTAAATGTTAAAACATAGGAGGCAGATAAAGACAAACAGATGAAGGGTCATAAATAAAAATGACATCCAGCGTGAAGATCAAACATCCAAGTAGATTAAAGGGCAAAAGATCAAAGTCTGAAGGACAGCAGAACCTAAATAACAAGAACAATCAGCCAGTTTCAACAATTATCAGTTTTTTTCAGTGATAGTCACCAATAGCACAACATCAAAATAGTGCCAGATCAACTAGCACTCTTTATTTTGGTTTCAAAATAATCTATTTTTGTAAAAGCAGTTTAGGATATTTTCTACTGTTGTATAAATAACTCTCTTCATGAGTTATTATGGGTTCACCATTGAACCAAGTTGACCATTGAAGATAGGTTTCACTCTTGAAGAAGGTTGCACCCTTGATGAAGCATTTCAAAACACTTGATGTACTTGACTTTTTTGGACCCTTAATACAAAGCAAAGAATTCTGAATTCAGTTTTACACAGTTTTTGTTTCCTATAAGTTTTTCCAGTGTTACACATTATGTTTTTCTTCATATTCTTATGTCTTACAGAGATACCTAGGTAGGAATAATTGTGTCTGAATTTATTCCTATAAGCTTCTGAAGTGATAATCTATAAAGAGAATGGATTAATGGACTATATGTTTAATTAATTCCCATTGAATCAATAAATCATCATCATCTTGTTATGAGCATAAGCATATTCTCCTGAACCTTTTGAACATCGGTCAAAGGTTTTCACACTTATGATTACACAATTTTCTGTCTAAAAATTGTGATAATCATATTATTTTTTGTTTTTGCTCACCACTATTCAAGATTTATCACTATGTGAAATTTTATAGCAGCCCTCTACTTTGGGATTAATATTATTCAAAAGGTTAGGCATTACAGTGTTATATCTATTTCATTCATTGGTCCTCCAAATTAAAACAAAAACCCCCAAAACAATTATCTTAGATGCTCTGGCTTGATAGTTGACCATTATCAACTCAAAGGTACAACAGAACCTATCTGCAAATTATTTCATATATATGAAGAAACAATATTCAGAGTTCACAATGTTGATCTATTAGAGACGCTGGTAACACACTTTACTCTTTCTCCTCCATGATATTGTAACGTCTTTTGACAACTAAAGCTCATGCTCAGTAACCTGCAGCTATGTTTCCATTACTTGTGGTTGTACATCACTATTAGAAGGGAAATATTGTAACAAATATCTCCAAATACTTTGTCAACGACATCCATATCACCATAAAAATTATCACACTAGAAAATTAAACATTCAAAGAGTTTATTCCATGGTGGAAAAACCAATCAAACGTACACAACAAGAGCATAACACAAGCAGGTTGTAAGATCTGCCGTTGCATGTAAACGCATATATCTCTGCGGCTCTCTGCGGATCTCGCTCAGGGATCTATTTTCGTTAGCAAGGGATCTGTTTCCGTTGACATTTTAGCAGTTGCGGCTCTCCACACATCCAGCGGCTCTCTGCGGCTCTCCATTGAGTGTTCTCTGCGGCTCTCCATTGAGGGTTCTCTACACATCCAGCGGCTCTCTGCGGCTCTCCATTGAGGGTTCTCGCATATATATCCAGCACTCGCATTCTGAACTCGCATATATTTAAACGCATGTATTTAAACGCATGTAAACGCATATATTCTATATTATGTGAGATAATAGAATGGAGAATATAGTATTCTCGCAGGTCTAGTATTCTCGCAGATCTCTTCTGGTTCAGATCTCGCAGGTCTTTACTCGATAAGACAGAACTTCAGGGCTTTGCGTCGATCTCGCAGGTCTAGTATTCTCGCAGATCTCGCAGATCTCTCTTCTGGTTCAGATCTCGCAGATCCTCTTTAGATCTCTGGTTTGGCTTTCGATCTGGTGCAGATCTGCGTAAAATATGGCTCCTAGCTTCGCAAAAATAACTGGTGGTTCATCCGCCTCTGGAGGGCAATCTCCTGCCCATATCGTGAGTGAAGCCCCAGCTCCCACTATCCAAGTGGTCCAGGACTCACTCGATGAAGCTTTGAAGTTCTCCGAAAGTGCCCTAATTTGCCGGTTCAATGGTTTTTGGCCGTGGCTGATAGCACTCCACAATTGGATCTCGGAGGTATGGAAGCCTATCATTTCTGATGAAATAAATATCTACCCCTGTGCTAGAGGTTTCTTTATAGTAGATTTTGAAAATCCTGAAAGCAGACAATGTATTCTAGATTCCGGCCCTTGGTTTTGGGAAAAATCAGGCCTATTCATGAAGCCATGGAACCCATCATTCGATCCCTCTACAGCAGTGATAACCTCAGCACCAGTTTGGGTGAGATTGCCAAGCCTACCCTTGCATCTCTGGAATCTCTCCTCGCTAAAAGCCATCGGAAATGCAATTGGGAAATTTTACTGCAGGTGCCCAGAAACAGAGGAATATGCCAGAACCACCTATGCACGCATCTGTGTGGAAATGGATTTCAGCGCCGAATTCCCAGCTGAAATAAACCTAACAAGTAAAGACTATGTGTGGAACCAGAAGCTTGATTATGAAAGTGTCCTCTTCAGATGTCGATCGTGCTTTGAGACGGGGCATCTAGCCAAAAATTGCCCAAAAGCCTCTGAGAAAAATTTTGCTAGAAAAAACCACCATAGATCTACATGGTGGGAAGGAGCACAAAAAGAACACTACACTGTCATCAAAGAAGAATATTCTAGAGAAAACTCTGAGTCACAAGAAATCAAGGAAGAAGGAAACAACTCTCAAAGCAAGCAAGGAGAAAGCCCGCCCCAACAAATCAACAGTTATGAGGATTTGAATACCGCAGAAAATAAATCTTCATTTAACAGCGAAGCAGATCTCCTAAACCAAACTTCTCTGACTATAGATCGTGAAGCTAAGACACCAATGTCCCAAGAACCAGAAGAGATGAAGGAGATGCAAGACAAAGGAAGTTGGAAGACCGTAGAGAAAAGAAAGAAAGCTACAACACCAATCTCGCCAAGAAAGACGAGGAGCCAGACAAGTAAAAATTAAGAAAATTGTAGGTCTGATAGACCAATTTGGTCTCAGTGGACGTTAACCATCATCATCATCAAGAATACCCACATTGGGTGCAATCATAGATTTTATGACCATTGTGGTGTTGGATTCTATATATATCATGCCCATTAACACAACATTTTGTTTTTTATGGGTTCAAGAAATGACTTTGGGTGGAACTCAAACTGGCACGAATCAAACCCTTTACATTATACATTTGCTTCTGATTCATGCATAACTATACACAGTCCACACAATTTTCCATCCACACATAAGTCTGCAAGTAGCTCAATTCTTCACAACTTCAATTTCAGTGTAATAAAATCCAGGTCAACCCTGATAAACATGGATACACCATGAAATTATGAGTTTGTTGGAGTAACTAATTCAATTGAGCCTTGTCTCTGGCAAGGTGAAATGAATCGCTGCTTAGAAGATCTAATTGCCCAGCAACTAACCAAAATCAAAATAAAACAAGGTTGGAATATCCAAAGACTCAAAGTAGACTCAATGATGGGGATCCCAAAGACATGAAGGGAAAAAAGGCATTGAAAAGTAACATCATCACTACAAATATCAACAATTTCTTTGTCCAGGTTGACAAATATGCTTGTAGCTATGACCCCCTCACTAATGTTAGAAGTGACTTCCTCTTCCGCTTGGGCAAATCCAAATAGTATTCAATTAAGACAAAGATCGATGTTTCTCATCTATCTCACAAAAAATAAATCTCTACATGGTTGGTCACACATTCACAATTTATTTTCACACAACAACAATTATTTACAAACAAATAATCTACTTTCGCACAAATTGCACCTCCCTTAAGGGAACTACCCAAAGCCTAGGCTTTGATACCAAATTAGAAAATTAACTGCACGCCAAAAAGCCATATGGAATTATATTAAATACATCAAGTGTTGACTTAAGAGATAAATGCCATCTTAATTACATAATCAATTAGTTAAGAAGATATCTCAACGAACCACTAAACTAGGATCAATTTTATTTGGACTAAATCTCTCAAATCCAACTTATGAACAATCAAATAGCTCATGTAACAATACATTTACGATGACGAATATCACTCAATATGCACAAGACAGGTAGGAATTAAATCTCCAACAACAAAAAAAGGTTATGGACTATACATCCTTGTAGTTCTTTTCTAATGGTTATTGTGAGAATTTGTTAATATGCAAAAGCTATGACATTATCTTTAGTTTTCACCGTAAGTTGGATTCTAAATAGGTCATTGTTAATTACCCTTAATTTATGAACGAATCGGTCCATTTATGAAGCTATGGGTGTTGGGTTTCAAACCCCAACTTTGAAATAATCAACAAAGGTTGTAACTTATGTAGGATTACTCAAAATTTCTCTTAAATGCTAGAACTTTATGTTTCTTAATTAACCTAGGTCCACAAACTACACATGATCTTGGATTGGATTGAATTTAAATTTCAACAAATCCTTTACAGACATCTTTTGAGATGCTTGATTTTTAATTTTTTAGTTTATTGTAAAAATCAAAATACAAAATACCAAGTCTCAAAAAAGACAATTAATTATAAAATATTTTTCATAATAATATTAATAAAATTATAGAAAATACCATTAGCAGGACAAGATGGAAAAGCAATGGTTGGTTCGACCCTCGGATACAACATTTGAAACCCTGGAGGCAATTTTGGCCCAAGACCTCAGACAGAGCCAAGAAAGTCGAAGTTAGGCAATTCAAGTTCCTAATCAGGATGCGGGTCGATGTCAAAGAGGCCATACTAGGATTTGATATGGGTAGTACGAAGGCCATAACGACCGTCACCCCCCACATGCTCAAGGCAGGGGGCATGGTGTCCTTCGGAATGAATGCATGGATGGTGAGTGGGCAAGGTGGTGAAGAAGGATAAGGCATTCGACGTGTAGGATAGGAGAGAGAAGATGTGGATATAGGAGGTGATTAAGAGCTGGGAAAGGGTGAAGGCAAGAAAGGAACCTTGCCTGCGGAAAAAGGACGGATTCCAAGTATGTAATTTGGTCCTACTCCTGTGTTGATTCCATGATCTGCCTGGGGTTCTGCTGGGGGGAAGGGAGGGGAAAGCGCCTGGCTCAATGGGGATTAGTATTGTATGGGAAGCATAGGGCGCAAAAAGGGCATGCCATGGCCTAGTTCTACATTTTGATTTTCTCCCAATTGACCCAGAACCATGGTTGCGGAGTGGGAAAATGCAGGCTACAAAGATATTTGGGTCTATCTTTAGTTTCTCAAGCCAGGAGGATAAGGGATAGTGGTATTGCAATTCCTAGGGGGCTAGGTGATGAAGAGAGAGGAAAGAAAGAGCCGAGAGCAGGGGGATGGGAATACAACCATGGGAGTAGGATTCAGAGTGACCTTTGGGAAAATGGAAACCTGCATGGCACTCAGGGCAAAGCAAGGGACCCTGGGCGACAATCTGGGCAGAGGGGCAAGCGAAGCCATGACTCACATTTGCTGGCTGAGGGTGCAAGAAGCAAGTATAATTGCAGGCATCCCGCTAGGCTATGGAAGGGCATGTATTCTTGGCTCCAGACACAGTGGGATGATCGGCATATGATCCATAGCAAGGGGGAGGGGTACTATGAGGAGTCCTGGGAGAAGAGTCTAAAACCCACTTCCCTTGGCCAAGTGCGGGCTCTGGGCTACCCTTACACTCGAACAGAGAAGTATGTAAGAGAGGCAATGCATGAATGGAAGGTGGAGTATTGAGCAAGGTTTGATGAATCTAGCTTCATTTGTATGTCAACAAGGCTCTACTACATAGGTTAGGGCTCGAACAGTGAGAGGACGTGAGCACGGTAGGAGAGGCCTGGCCCCCCGGACAAACAAAGGGTCGAGCACGTCGAAAGCTCGTAGGGGTCAGAAGCCTGTAGAGCACCTCATAGTAGAGGCAGCAACGACATACTGAGACGGGATAGATGTGGGAATTCGGAAGTTGATGGAAGACTGGGAAGCGAATATTAAGCAGGAAAGTGAATCAAAGGATGAGCTTGACAATTGGAGGTCGTTGGTCCCAAATCCAGGGAATACCCATGGGAGAATTACTGAGTTTAAACACACCCTCTATCTGTATTTCTTAATGAAGAGCCTTCTTGGAAAAGCGATGGAACAAATCTCTGTGGGGATGGCAATTACAGTGCAGGGCCTGCCAAACTATAAAAAAGATATGGAGAAAATCCTCTTCCAGTTGCATAAACAGGACATCAGGATGGATAGAATTGGCCGCCACATCCCTTGCATTCTAGAGTTGTATGGAATGGCAGGGGTGACTGTTGAAGATCATGCTCCTATTGCATCTACCTTTGATGAGCAGAAAGATTAGATTCCCCATGCATAGTTTTTATTTATGCAATTATCTTTTAATTTTATTGTTGCATATGCTAGCTTTTACAGTTATGTAGTATCTGGACATGAGATTGAGACTTACTTAGCTTGGCTAGAAAGACTGAAACAACTCTGTTTTTTGATGGCTTATAATGCTGACCAGTGGCCAACAGACTTGGTCTCCGCTCGGGACAAGTTGAGGCCACCCGGTCAACCTGTGTGGTGTAAATTTGCCTAATATATAATAGAAAGTAGATGAATCTGCCAAACTTAACAAACAAAAAAATCATCATAAAAAGATGTTTTGCTTCATACAACACATACCTGGAAATGTTGATCACAACTAAACAAATAAAATCAGGATAAATAACAATAGAATTCAAATAAACAAATGTATACATTTATCACCATCAAATTGTTACATAGATAGATTTCTTGTCTTAAAAACAAAAAAACTCCGTACACTGATTTAATGTTTGGATTATTTATAAGTAAAAGAAATTTTTATTTTTTACTATTTTAAAAAAATTATGAAGTGCTAAACACTACTCCATCACCTATTATAACCAATAAGGAGTTGTCTATAATGCGACTTTTTGAGATTCCGGTGACGGAATCCAGCGGAAGAAATTGAGATGAAATCATGATTTGTTGCAGTTAAAATGGTTTTTTAACTGCATATTCGGATTCAGCACCCTGAAAAACCCCTGGGACGCTTTCATTGTGCAGAAACTAGTTATCAAACTTCGATTTCAATAAATTACTGCTGGATTTTCACCGGAAAAAATCGCCGGAAAAGCTTTCAAAAAGTCGCATTAAAGACTACGGCTAACCGATAATAGGGTATAAATAAAACAGTTAATTCCGATTTTTCGGTTCATGGTAAATCTTCTATCATTGTACCTGAAAAAGCGACTTGGGGTCCGAAATATTTATTTAAACCGTTAAACTAACGTTAGCTCTTAAGTCACTGTGCAAGATAATGATTTCTCATTCATATCACAAAATGTGACTTACAACTCATCAACTGTTGTTTTTAACACCTGGTATACTAAGGCTTCTCAGGGTGGGCCGAATTTGTCCAGTTGCGTTGACATGTTTGGGCTGATTTTGTCAGGCTGTCTTCATATGTTGTCGTGGCAGCTAAATTGTCCATTCCAAATAATCGCCACCCTTGAAAGGTTGTTAGTGCTCACAATAACGGTGAGTGAGACATAATGCATTAATGCACTCGTCCGGAGTTGTTTATAATGTGATTTTTTGGAGATTTTGGTGACGGAATCCGGCGGAAGAAATTGAGGTTAAATCTTGATTTGTTGCAGTTAAAATGGTTTTTTAACTGCATATTTGGATTCAGCACCCTCGAAAACCCCTGGGACGCTTTCATTGTGCAGAAACTAGCTATCAAACTTGCAATTCCAATAAATTCCTACCGGATTTCGACCGGAAAAACCGGCCGAAAAAACTTTCAAAAAATAGCGTTATAGACAACTGCATTTTCAAATGGTAAACAAATTAAAACGAGTCAACGTAACGTTATGATTAATAAACCCATTTCATACTATACAGATGGCAGGATTAGTTTTAGATTTCAGAGTTTCATTGTTTTTCCTTTAAACATTAGGTGGGATTTGTTTTACAGTTTCAATGTTTTTTCTTCCTTTAAACATGGAGGCCCCACGTAGTGATTGACGCAGAGCCAGAAGGGCCAGCACAGAGGCAGAGTTGTCTTCCAGTCGAAGTTCGAAATTTGACGGGGTTACTGGATCACCCGAGAGGGTTGACGTAAGAGCTTCACGAGGCAAGGAGACCCAGCACAGAGGTGATGCAGAGCCTCGGAGCGCTCTATGCAGGCCTACGCAGTTACTCTTTGGGGCAGCGCAGTTGTAGCCGACTCAATTCAGCTGCCGGCTCAGCCGGGATTTGCCAGGTAAAATGAAGTAATCTCACTAAGTTTTTTGACAGTGCCTTCGTCTTTGTAACTAGATTTACTGCTTTTTTAAAATGTCACAATAGATTAAAAACCTTTATTTTAATATATAATGTATATTTCTTAAAGATTGAAAGAGTTTGAAAAATTACAGATATTCACCCCGATTAAATCACCACTATGTCATAAAACATACTATTACCTGTAACTATGTCCATTAATATATGGACGGCCAAATCTTACACTGAGCGCGAGAAGGGGATTTTTGGAAAAGCTAAAAATTATACACTCTTTTCAAAGAAAATTAGCAAAATTTGGAAGAGATAAAATTAAGAATATAAATTATATAATTTAAAAAATTTAATTTAAAAATAAAAATAAAAAAGACTGTAATTTAGTTATAAGATAATTATTAATAATTATTATTTCACAATATTTGGTTTAATATTTTTATTTATGTAAAATTATATTATTTTGATTACATTTGGTTGTATATAAGAAAGGAATTTTTAATTTCTTGCTAAATGTCTCTAGGTCTTGGATTAGTAATCTATTTCTTTTTCTTTTTTGTCTTTTTTTTCTTTTTTTCACGTGTGGTTCAGGGATACCCATGGTCACTAGGTAGCCGTTACGTCCACGATACAACACTAGGGTGGATCCCACCTAAAGGAGATCTCACAGATATCCATGATCACTGGCTAGTGGATCCCACCCTAAAGGGATCTCACAGATATCCATGGTCACTGGATAACCCCTACATCCACGATACAACACTAGAGTGGATCCCACCTGAAGAGATCACCCGTCGACTTATGTGAAAAAGTGACCCGGGGTAAAAACATTTATTTGAACCATTAAAGTCACGTTAGCTCTTAAATCACTACGCATAATGATGACTTCTCATTCATATCACAAAATGTGAGTGACAACTCATACGCTGTTGCTGTTAACACTTGTACTGATGACTTCTCATTCATATCACAAAATGTGAGTGACAACTCATAAGCTGTTGCTGTTAACACTTGGTACTATAAGGCTTCTCAACGTGGGACGTTTTTGTAGAGTTGCTTTGTGATGTTTGGGCTGATTTTGCCATGCGTTGTGGCAGCTAATTTGTCCATTCCAAATAACCGCCACCCTTACAAGGTTGTTATCGCTTACAATAACGTGAGATGAGACATTATGCATCAATGCAGTGATCAAAATATTTTTCAAATGGTACAGAAATTGAAATGAGTCAAACATACCTTCCTAATTAAAAAGTGAAAATCGTAATGATCCCGTTTCTATTCTTTCCAAACCATTTCATACTATACAGAGCAATCTTATAAGAAAAATTAGCAAAGTTTTGAAGAAATAAAATTATACGATTTTAATTAATTTCAAATTAAAGAAAAATAAAGTGATAAAGTAGGTTATAATTTAGTTTTCAGATAATTATAATTCACTATTATAATAAAATAAGATAATTATTATTGATTATTATTATAAAATGTTTTATATGTTTATTTAAGTAAAATTATGTACTTTGATTATATTTTGGTTTATAAAGTAGAAAGTTTCTATTTCTTGTTAAATGGTTTTAGGCTTTGGGTTTCTAATCTATTTCCTTACCTTCAAGGAAACTGTATCTTTAAATAATAAACATTAATTGTAAATTTTATTTTAAAATCAAAAAATAGTTTCAATCGAAATAATATTCACAAGAAAACCAATATCTTTTTTAGGTTATTATTAATACTACATGCAATAGAGTTATGTACTTCTTAATAACATTTAATCTTTAATCCTATATATAAACCAAATACTATTCTAAATTGTACTTTAATCTCTTACTTAATAGGAATAATATACCCAACCCACTACTTCAACATTTTGAATAGAATTTCCAAAACTATGTTTTTTCTTAAATTATTTTTTATTTAAAATATGATCATGAGTAAACTTTAACATTTTGAACATAATTTCCAAAAGTAAGATAATTTTTTTCTAAACATGGAAATTAACAATTCATTACACTTAATAGAATTATGTAATTTTCAATGAAATTTAATCTTAAGTCTATAAATAAAAGCAAAAATGACTATAAATTGCACTTTAACCTCTTAATTAATGGGAGCAAGGCATCCAACCTATTACCTCAACATTTTTGAAAAAAAAAATAAATAATAGTGGTTTCTTTTTAACCATGGAAATTAACCTTTTATAGTGATATTAGATGTCTCAAGGTACATTAATCCCTCTAACTAGGTGTCCCAAAGGATATTGAAACATCTACCATTCTAGCCTTATCATAAGAGACTATAGAGGTGTCCCAATGCACATTAAAACATATACCTTAAGAGACTATAGAGGTGTCCCAATGCACATTAAAACATATACCTTTTTAGCTGTATCACAAGATATCAACCTATAGCCCCTAAAAACCAATGCACATTAAGACATATACCCTTCCAGTCATATCACAAGATATCAACCTATCAACCCCAAAAAAATTAAATTTAATTTAAAATAAGAAAAAAATAAACCATCCACCCAACCACCTAAAACTATAAAACCTAAACAAAAATAAAATAAATCAACTATAAAACCTAAACAAAAATAGAGTAAATTTTACCACATTCAACATCTATTCAGCATAAAAACATAAAAATTACTACCTATTATCAAACCTGTCACTCAAGCTTAAGAGAAACTTCGCGTCAAAGTAGATAGGTTTTAGCCCATGGAAATAACGTAATGACCACTCTATTAAAATGGGTAATAGGATTACCACCGACTCCTTCGATGGCGCTGATGTTCACAAATCTAAACTCGAAGCATTCCGACAAGGGATTACTGTGGACGCCGTGATTTCTTCTTCTGCCATTGCCTCCGGCGAGGCTGAGGGAGGATAAATCCCCATCTCTTTACTAGTTATTACGCATCAAAAGGATTACAACCTCCACATGGTTGGAACTAGGCGCTAGTGACAGCTGTCCACATGAAAGGTGTGTGATGCTGATGGGAGCTTGGAGGCTACCGGACGCACATGGAAGGTCAGACATTGCGGACCTAAATAATTAATAAGCCCCAACAACTCTCCGTATCAGCTCGCCCGGGCCCAACCCCTTCCCTACCGCATATGCTCGTCCCCTCCATTACAAATCTGGTTCTCTGGGAAACCTTTTCTATCGCTTCCGCTGTATTACAGATTCATTCGCGGCCCTGCAAAGGAATTCGCTCCGCATAATCTCACTGTATGAGAAATCAATCGGCATTAATCATTAATGGGTAACTGTGTGCCATCTCGCGATCGATCCGGAGAGCTCTCTGAAAAATTCACGGGCCCCAATGAATTTTTGGTTAACTGTGTGCGGGATGAGAGCGGTATTATTAGGGTTAAGATGGTCATCTCGAAACGAGAACTGCAAACTTTTCTTTCGGATGGTTGTATAGGGGAGAAATCACGGTTGCTTCAGCTTCAACCTAAGGTGGCTACAGAAGATTATGGTGTCACAAGAAGATGCAGAAGCCGTGGATGGAGACCATCGTTAGAGGGCATTCCAGAGCTTAATTAAGCTTATAAGCCTGTCTATCTAACTCTTTTTCTATATAGATAAGATTATGGTGTCACAAAAAGATGCAGACCATGTTAGAGGGCATTCCAGGGCTTAATTAAGCTTATAAGCCATCTATCCAACTCTTTTTCTATATAGATAAGATTATGCTGTCACAAGAAGATGCAGACCATGTTAGAAAGCATTCCAGAGCTTAATTAAGCATATAAGCCTATCTATCTAACTCTTTTTCTATATAGATAAGATTATGGTGTCACAAGAAGATGCAGCAACCGTGGATGGAGACCATCGTTAGAGGGCATTCCAGAGCTTAATTAAGATTATAAGCCTATCTATATAACTCTTTTTGTATATAGATAGGATTGTGATGGTTGTAAAGGTTTAAATCAACAGATTTGATTCCTCTAACTAAACTAATTTTGGTTGTGGTTCGTTATCACCATTTTAGATGGTAAGATCTGGACATATATTGATCTGATTGAATTCAGTTAGAGTAAGGCTAGTTTCTTTGTATACAAGTGTGTAGGAAAATAATATTGGTGGGCGTGATAATGCTTTGATGCTATTTGCCTTCTACGGTGTAATGCTTTTTGTTTTGTGTAATGCCTTTTGTTTTGTCAAATCATTAGCGGGCCATGTGAGTCTTCTATCTGAGAAAAAACCGAAATTTGATGATTATTTTGTCCAATTTGGCCCTGTTTTACTGTGGGAAAATAGTGAGCAGTTTTTAAAATATTAAGCATCGGCAAATTTCACTGATCAACACAGCACTGACAATATCACTCAATGATATGCACCAGTCAATTTCAGCGATCAACTTATAAAGTAACCGGTCTGCGGATTTTTAGAGGACTTATAACGATAAAAAAACAACTTCGAACACAGGCATATGGGCATTTCAAATGTATCAAAGGAATGCATTTCAGTATTCTCGTACTCATCATTATCATTCATATATTAGTTTGGTTTACTATAATGTGAAATTGATTAATATGTGATTAACATGAAATTATATGAATTACATTTTAGTCCAGGAAAAAATTCAATTAGGTTTCATCTGAGTGATTATATTTCTAATTATGTGATGATGTAATGACACTTTTTCTAATTATGTGATGATGTAATGACATTTTTCTCTCATAAATTTTAATAAATAAAATAATAAACTTAATTTTTTTTTAAGTAAATTAAGTGTTTCCTTTGGATGGTTAGAGGAATGAGGAATGGTTGTTATTTTCTCCAAACATATCTAAATTAGATGAAAAATATGTATATTCTTATTCTTTATATGCAATATACATATTTATCTTTATTTTTTTAATATAAATTCAATTTATTTTGAATATAATTTTTTTACATCAAGATGACTATTTGATATAATTTTTAAGTAAATAATAATAATGATAATAATAATAATAATAATAAGTCTCTTTAATGTAGGTGAAATGTAATGTCAAAAGAAATTATGATAATAAATTGTTTAAAAATTAAAAATGTTTGTTAGATAGTTAATGGAAAATCCATTGAATATAATTTATGAATATTATATTAAAATGATATTTTATATGGTTAAGTATCAATGGGAATCTTTTCTTGGATATCATCTTCTCATGTAACTAAAATATTTATAAAGTAAGGAAAAGGTAACATCAAAATGAATTTTGAATGATAAATTACTTAAAGATAAAAGGAATTTGTTAGATGGTTTATGGATAGCTAATAGAAAATCTATTGCATATAATTTATAAATAGTGTATAAAATTGATACTTTGTATGGTTAATTAATAATAGAATGTCCTTTTTCGGTATCATCCATGATGCGTAATTGCTCATATAACTAGCATACTTAGGGGGAAAGGTAACACCAAAATGAATTATGAATTATGGTTATAAATTATTTAAAGATAAAGAAATTTGTTAAATGGTTCATGGATATTTAATAGAATACTTATTGAATATAGCTTACAAATAGTATATTAAAATGATATTTTGTATGGTTAAACACTAATGGAAATTCTCCTCTATGATATTATTCACGGTGAGTAATTCCTCATATAACTAGCTTATCTTTAATGCAAGATAAAGTAATGCCAAGATGAATAACGATCATAAATTGATTAAAGATAAAAGAAGTTAGTTAGATGGTTCATGGATAGCTAATAAAATATCTATTTAATATCATTCATAAATAGTATATTAGAATGACATTTTATATGGTTGAGCATTACTTGAAATTTTTCTCTTTTGGTATCATCCATGATGAGTAACTACTGGGATATAAGGGAATGAGGCAATTGTGTAGTTCATACACAAAAAACCACAATTCTCAAATAGATGTATATGAAAAAAAAATGAACTTGCTAAGTGAAGAGGGATTTCAAAAAGAACAAGCTTGGTTTAAGGAAGAAAAATTTAAAAAAATGTGGATATCACCATATCATCATAGTAAATATTTTAATAAAATTAAGAAGAAATGAATCAAAGTATTTGATTTTAGGAGAAATGAATCAAAGGATTTGATTTTAGGTATTGATTTAATGTCAAATAATGCTAAAGTAAACCAGTGTTGGAGTGGGGAAACATGGATAAGAAAAACAAGGAGAGAGTTTGGGTTCAATTTTAGTTTGGAATTATAAGCTGAAAATGGGTTTAGGGTTATTAATATTTTTTCTAAATCCAAGTATGATATATGAAGGATTAATGACAAGGATTGGAAAAATAGGGAGTTTGAGTTCAACTTTGATTCAAATTCATAACTTGAAAATGGTTCTAGGGTTAGTAAGAGTTTTATGTATCCAAGTATGATATATCAAGGAGTAGTGATCTTGTTCTTAGAAATAAGGAAAACAATTTGCACAATTAGAGTGTGTATTATGTGGGGTTTGAACAAAATGGAAAATTTCTACTCAGCTTGATAAGAGGTCCAAGTTCCTTTCACTTTAATGAGAATATTCATTTTTTCTCTTTGAATTCCATGCCTTCCCCTAATTTTTGTTTATAAGTGTGATAGCTTAGCCCATGGATTCAATGTCTTCAAAAAGACTTTGCCACAATTTTTCATCTCCTCTCTGTCCAACCCAATTAGAAAATTTATGTATTAGATCCTAATTTAAATCTCCATCAAATTATCTATATGGAAATTGAAAGATGACACATGTAGAATTGAGATCTCATTTCATCACAGTCAATAAGATAATTTTCTATCTCATTTCTAGACTAAATATACATTAAACTAAATAAATTTTATAGACTAACCAAACCTCATTGTCACAATATGCTTTGAAGCAAATAGTCTTAAAATCTTTTATTTTTTAAAGAAAACTCAATAACCATGAAACTAAAAACAAAGAAAATAAATTGGAGGGAAGCTATTGACATTCACTTCAAACTGGTAGCAATTAAGTTAATCCATTTATCATAAAATGATAAAAAAAAAAACAAAATGAAAATTATGCACAAAGGCAAAGTATTTTAGTCCAAACAAGGTAGTTAAATAAACATTAACTTATTCATATTTTCATAAATAAAACATGTGCAACCATTTTGTTGAGGACAAATTGTGGCCACTCATTTCAACTTTTATATTTCATCCTTGGTTAAGGGTTGAGCATAAAATATTTGCTATTTTTATGTTTTATGGTTGTGAAAATAAGGAATATAGTTTCTTGTAGAAAATGAAAAGTTTAGGTGCATCAAATGCTTATTTAAAGTTGTTGAATAGAGGACAAGAAAACTAAAACTTGGAAAACAAATAAGAAAATAATGTAGAGTGGAAACCAACAAATAAAATCATAAATTTAATCTACTAGTAAAAATAAAACAAAATCTAATTAAATTTTTGTATTTTTATTTTGTATTTCAAAGCTTTGTATTAGTGCAAGAAACAAAAACACGTGGATAAATTAGTGCAGGCCAAGGGAATTCCAACATGATAACTCCACTTCTTTGGCACAGACTCAACATAAATACTAAAATTTACATAATCATCTGCGAAATGAGGTAACAAGCTTCCCACAAAATAAACACAAAAAATCCAACCAAAAAAAAAAATCTCAAATAAAACATAAACTAGTGCAGGCCAAGGCCAAGGGAATTCCAACAATATAAAAGCTCTGCCTCTTTGGCACAAAGCCAACAGAAAATACTAATCTTCACATAATCATTGCCCAACTAAACTTACAAGCTTCCCATCAAATAAACACAAAAAAAAAATCAAAAAAACATTAAATTCTCAAAGCGGACCTCTGAGCTGCCAGAGCCTATTCTCAAAGCCCACTAAGCAAGAGAGAAACTGCATTTTGGAGCCATAAAAAAAAAACCAATAATATTACGAAACCAAAACTAGCAACCATACCAAACACTAACGAGTGACACCATAAGTCGCTATAATCCCTATGAGGAAATGCCCATATTGGGCCAAACTGGAACACGAAAATTGTGATTTCGGATGTCTACCAACCCAATTAGCTGCAACCCTTTATCACTCCTCATTAGATAAGGAAACTGTAGCGACCATGGTCATCAAACACCGAACAGTGACACCGTAAGTCGCTATAATCCCTCCGGAGAAATGCCCATATTGGGAAAAACTGGAACATGAAAGCTGTGATTTGGGAAGTCTACCAACCCAACTAGCTGCAACCCTTTAGCACTCCTCATTAGATAAGGAAATTGTAGCCACCATGATCATCGCCTTCAAACTCGTAAAGTATATGGCTTTTGTTGGACACCTAATCCTCAATGGGTTAGTGTGGAAGCCGAATGGACAAAAGGAGTCCAAGAGACCTTGGGATGTGAAACCCAACGGTCACAATATGTACTATAAATGTATATCAGTTGTTAATAAAAATTGTACTCTCATGTTTTATCTTTCATATTTCTCTTGCTGCCCATGTGTGTTTAACATGGTATCAGAGCAAGCGATCGCTGGTCCTGCTCCATTTTGAGCCATTTATTTTGTGGCCTCTATGTGCATATCAGTTATGACATTTCCGTTCACTGTCCATAACACTCCATTAATTCACTGACAGTCAGAAATTTGTTGCTTTTACCCTGTTGATTCCTTGGATTATATCTATGTTGTGCCTAATCGAAATTCATGCACATCTGCTATAATGTATTATGCTTCCACTCCCTTTAGCCATTTCATCTAATTATGTCTTTGCCATTCTGAATCTGCTCAGTCGTAATAATCTGCTCTCTAAGTGATAATATGGGTACCGCTTGGTATTCCCATCGAATAGCTGCTCCTACAGTGTTGTCAACATTCCATTCCCAGCATCCCATTTCTGCCCACTAAATCCACTACCTCTCCTCTGTTTCACAGTATCACAACCTCTGCACTTTCACCACTCGTCCTTCCCAATATCGTAACTAAACAATATCATGTGCCTCTGCAGAACACTACGACCATAACTAAATTTAGCCTCTGCCACCAAACACACAATCCATATCACATCTTCCTCACTGTAGGCAACCATTCTATACCTTGTAATCATCTTCAGGCAAAGCGGATCCCATCCCAAGGCCGGGTGCGATACCATATTATTCCTTCTGTATATCTCGAAATTTTTAATATGAATATCAATGCTTTCGAGTGACAACAAGCAGATATCGTTGGTGGAAACAATGGTAATTTCACCTTTAGATGGGCCATCATTCCATAAAACCCTAGCATTAACAGTATTTGTATCAGTGCTACTTGTAGATGTGTTTTCCATGTTGGTCAAGTGAGCTTCTCGGACGACCTCTTTGATTGTTGCATCAAAATAGTGAATATCGTCGTTGTCGTTTGAGCGTTATGCAACAAATATGGTTGGTTCGCCTTGCAACCGCCAGTCCTGCGAATTGAGTGGACTCGAATCGAAATCTCGCTATAATCTCGAAAGCTCGCCGAATCCGCTCACATACCCAAGTGCCATTTCAATGTCTGGCTCAGTATTGCGATAAGCGGTTGTCAAAATTTGCTGTTGAAAGTGCTATCAATTTCCTGGGTCGAATCTCTGCATTAAAGGGATGGATATATCTCTGTTGGAAGGCCAGAGACACTACATGTGCGTATGTATCAAATTAATTACGTTTGGGTGCATGCTGGAGTCATCATAGACTGCGTGGGAGCTGAAGACTTAACCGTGCGTTGAAGGATTTCGATTTCAATGGGAAGAAATTCGTGTAGTTTTTCATGGAATATCTGTGGAATTAAGTGAATTTTATCTTCTGAAGGATTTCATCGGTTGAGCTTGTCTAACTCCTCTGAATGCGTTGTTTTATTTTCAATTTTGGAGCATTTTGCATCTTATTTGGTGGATTCTATCTGTCGAGCTTCTAAAGACGAGTTCTGAAGGTGAAATAGAGGTCAAGTTCCCTTTGTATAGTAGGGACGAGTCGCTTGTTGGTCGGCCCTACTTTCTCTCTTCTGAAGGGTCGATTTTATCAAGAGCCTTACTGTCTGGATTTCTTGGAGTGTCTATAGCTGGGTACAAAGGCACGAGTTTCATTGCAAAGGGAGAGTCTGAATTCTTTATTTGCTAGCTGCGGGGGTTTCCTTTTTGGAGTTCGAAAGTGGCGCTAAGAAAGTCATGTTCTTTTGCTGAACTAAGCCACTACCTTTATTATGTTTGTTGGGTGCTCTTTGTGGAAGATTAGACCACTGTTTGCACAGAACAGAGCCACTCTTCTTCTCTGCTGACTGTGTGTGCCTTTCGAGTAGCAGAAACATGAGTTCCTAGAGGGATGCAGTCATTTGATTGACGCATAAAGTGGAAGAATGGAACATCTATTCTCTGAAAGTTGCACTGCTGATATATAAGTGCATATACAGCAAGGGCTGGGCATTTCAACGTGACCAAATCAGGTGCTAGTTTGGTTGGGCACTGGATCTGAATGACTTCCATTTTGGTAACCCTCTGATTTCCTTATTTGCTTACTCTAGACCTGGTCTCTTCATCTTCTATGAGAAAATTACAAATAAATGACATACATATTGATGCAAAATGGGTCGTTGATAAGTTTTCTGTGTCTCACGGAGATCTTGTATTGGACTTGCTCGCTTTGTTTATGCTGGAATTACAAATCTCTACCTTGCAAAGCCGATGTTATCTTTGTTTGCTGAAACATTACAGAAATCCAAGCATCTATTCATCGTTATTACTGGTGGAGTCAACGTTATGTAGAAAAGACATCTGTTGATAAAGGCAAATGAATCGGTTATGTCTACCATCTGAGTTTTCAATTTTCAATAGAGACTCTGGTTGTAGTTAGATACAACAATGGATCGGTATTTGATCCTAAAGTTCTTGATCTCACAGAGGACGATCTAATAGAGAAATTTACTGCTGATATTTCTACTGTTTGAAGGATCCAAGCAAGTTTGCAGTTGCTGCTACCCCAGTGTGGCATTGTATTTAAAACTCATTATAGTTTTTTGTCTACATATATATGCATTGATTTCTTGATTCGACTACTGCATAAAAGTTTGGTGGGTTGTATAAAGGCAATGATTGTTTTATAAAAGTAGTCTTTTTTGGAGAAAAGCTTAGTCGGTTGTATTGTAAGAACATAGTGCTGGTCAATTTTGTAATTGGTGCTCGTTGGTTGCACACTAATCATTGCTGCACATTTATAAAGGATATTGCTGTGTACTGTGAGTGGGTATTACTTTTCTGCATTGAGTAGTAGTTGTGTTCAGTTTTTCTGACAGTAAAGAAAAAAAAATGGCTAGAATCAGTGAAGTATTAGAGTTCCTCAAAACTCTAATATTGTCTACTACTCATGATACATTAAAATTCAGCAAAGTTTCTCTCACAGACATTCAGGTTTGTCTACAAAATGCACAAGAGAAAATTGATTTTTTGCATCTTGAATCTCAACTACAGCAAGAAGAATTAAAATAGAGGAGTCATTCTGAACTTGTTTCTGTTTAGAAGATTGAAACAAACTCCCATAAAGCAGCAGTTGTACATGCAGAAGCTCAGTCTACGATTCCCAAGCCCATCATCAGACCTTGGGAACAACTTGTCCACAACAAGCACAGAACCAGTCTTGGATATGACAAGGACTTGTCCTTTTATATTCCAGACTACTCAAAACCCATTCAGTTTCAGAGTGCTGGATTCATTCATGACAGCTCACATCTAGCTGTTCCAGAGTCTGCTCCTCTTCCACAACAACAACAAAAACAACAACAGATTATAAAATGCCAACACTGTGACCGAGTTGGCCATCTGAAAGATCAATGTTTTGATCTTCATCCATGTAAGCACTGTCATAAAATCAGTCATTCTTCACACAGATGCTTCAGAAACAAACGTCCTGCAAGAACAAAGATTCATCTTGGATGGATCGCTTCTTGGCAATGGGCATCAACAACCAAGAAGATATTCCAAACACATGTTAGAACTTGTTCCAGAGTATTAAACAATCTTGCAGTTGAGTTTTCTCCATCATCTCACCTTGTATCTGATACGGAGGGAAATGATGGTCATCTACAAGCTTCAAAGTCACATCAAGCGAGCTTGAGCCACAACCTGCCATACCAGATTCAGAGTTGTAGCCAGAAACAAAGATGCCTGTGAACATGCCTTCAGTTGGTAATCTGGGACACTTCCTCTAGCAGAAGACTTCAGCGTCTTGCCAGCTTCGGAAGGATTCTAGAAACAAAATTGAGAACACTTCCTCTAGAAAAAGACTCCAACTTCTTGCCAGTTTTGGAAGAGTTCCAGGAATTGCATTAAGCATTCCAGAGTTGGTGGTAATCCCTAAACCATCACAGGTTGAGACTTCCCTTTTCCAGTTGAAGTTCTCCCATTTATGCGGGGTGAGACCTCCCTTTATTGGTTGAAGGTTTCCCTCTTCAAATCAATAGGAGCACTTCCTCTAGCAGAAGACTTCAGCTTCTTGCCAGTTTTGGAAGAGTTCCGGGAACTGCACTAAGTGTCCCAGTGTTGGTGGTCATCCTTAAACCACCGCCCTATATACCAAAATTTCAGAGAGCACATTCAGCCTAGTGCTGCCATGCATTTTTGCACATTTTGTATTACAGCTCTCTTCTTGGACTCATACATAACCCTTCGGATTAAGGGGGGAAATGTTGGACACCTAATCCTCAATGGGTTAGTATGGAAGTCGAATGGACAAAAGGAGTCCAAGAGACCATGGGATGTGAAACCCAACAGTCACAATATGTACTATAAATGTATATCAGTTGTTAATAAAAATTGTACTCTCATATTTTATCTTTCATAT
Source organism: Pinus tabuliformis (assembly GCA_031772625.1). Classification (NCBI taxonomy): domain Eukaryota; kingdom Viridiplantae; phylum Streptophyta; class Pinopsida; order Pinales; family Pinaceae; genus Pinus; species Pinus tabuliformis. The sequence continues at coordinate 890,322,250 of CM062804.1, read as the reverse complement.
TCCTCTTGCTACCCACATGTGTTTAACAACTTTCAACATGTCTCAGGGACATCAATTCCATCACGCTGAAACTCAAATCCCTTAACATTCTCTTGATGTCTTCTGAGATGCAAATAAGTTCCTTAACAATACCTAACTAGATTTAAAAAACATATGAAGAATGCAAATTTAAGACTGAGAGTGTATGCCATCATTTCACCATTGAAGATAATCTGTGTGTTTCACGAGAAAAGATGGTCTACTTCAGAAATGATGGAAAAACAACTCTATTATTGATCTCTTGATTATTACAAATAAGATATTGTTTTGTCCACCCTTCTTATATACTACTGAATGCTTAAAATAAAAATTTAAATCTCCAAATTTTAAAGTAACTCTGTGTAATATCCTTCCCGTACAATTTCTCTCTTCTTGAATCAGGACGGTAAAGGAAGACGACAACGTAAAGAACGAAACATGAAGTATGAATCATAAAATTTATTCGTACTTCTTTCACAACGTTCATCCTCAAGTAAATGTACGGTATCCTGCCACCTGGCAGTATAGTTAACCAGAGATCAACGAGGAGAAAAATAAAAAGATGCCTCCATGAAAAAGGTTCATGGAATGCACGTCTTTCTAAAAGGTTCATGGAATGCACGTCTTTCTTGGAAATAACGAAAAGGGTGAACCATAAAATAGTGATCCATGTATGTAAAATGTCCGCTGATGCGAGCTTACAGTAAATGTTTATAATGGCATCTCCAACGCCTATGAAAATGAAATAACAGAGAAAGAAAAGTGTCAATTTGCATTTATATTACTTGAAGGTACAACTTTAAAATGACATGGGCGATCTTTTGGTGATCGACGGCCGAAGATACGAAGAGAAGAAGAAGATGCCTTGCAACTCTGCCTTGGATTATTGGGCATAAATGCTGATACGCCCTGCACTTCAACCTGTTAAGTGCAGAGAGGCAACCGTGCAGTTCTCGTTCACATCTCATATCATGTGTATAATATCGGTTTGGCGCGTTCAATATAGGCCGATAGGATCAGTCTGCATTGGTTAGTGCGTTACCCTCGACAAGAAGATAGAGGGGCTTAATAAATTCCACATATCATGTCTATAATATAGGTTAGGCGGGTTCAATGTGGGTAGATAGGGTTGGTGTATTGGTTGGTGGGTTACCATCGTCCGGAAGATACAGTGACTGAATAAATAGGAGTAGTTTTAAGCGTGATTTTCTTTTTATGTTTTTGGTTGATTGGTTAGAATTTTGAAAAAAAATGTGGTTAAATGTCCTGTTTAAATTAGATTTTTGAATGTATATATAGATTTAGCATTATTAAAAAAGATTGAGGCACTTAAATTATGAAAAGTTTACTCGTCAAATTTATAATTTCAAAAAATCTCTACCAAATTTTAAACAAATCAAATCCAAAAATAAACTTAAAAATTCTCAAAAATCACACTTAAAACCAATTCCAATCACCGGTGCAGGTATTTTCTGATATTTTGTGTACTTAGTAATTACTTAGTAAATTATTTAATACTTATTTAGCAAATTAACTGTTAAGTTTTCTCCATCTCTATTGGATACTAATATTTGCAATCAATATTAAGCATAACCATACACGTGCAATCTGCAATATAAAATTGTGCAATCTATTGATGCTTAGCTTGGTAAGTTGATCCAGACATTTAAAGAAGTAGAGCTCTTAATCTGAACGGGAGGGTAGATTACATATTTGTGATGGCGGAACCTTTGGGGTATAGTAATGAGTGGGTTGTTCAAATTAAAGCGATGCTCCATAACGATGATGAGAATTCTTAAACAAATGGTAAAGAGATTGGCCGAGCAAAGGAGGATGCAATCTTGCGAGTGGTGACGCCTCTGCTGAAGATGAAACCAGAGGCTTACATTCCGCAGTTTTTGTGCATTGGGCCTTACGACCATTCCTGTCACGCCCCTACACCTGCGGTAGTCTTTCAACCGTTTATAGTGAGGTGCGGCACCACCGAACGCTTTTTTTCACCAATACTAACATTCATGGACTACGCCTAATTCACTTGTTCTTACTTAGTTTGTGTTTCGCAACCAAGTAAAATTACATTTATCCTTTATACCAATGAACACCCATACTCATTCATTATCCACAACAATTATAAAAAACAATAACAATTGCACAGTATAAAGGGGAGGGGCAACTCCCGAACAAGTTTGCCCGACAATATATATTAATCAATCTTTCTTCATAATAATACAATCATCACAAGTAATGCTTGGCAAGCTCCAAGCCAATACTTAGCTTCTTTTACAATATAGGCAGATCAGCCTTTTATAATAACCATGTGCACGCCTTGCACGAAGAATGGGTGCTCACCCGAGTCACCAAGACATCCTTGTCAATCCCGGCACAATTCTGCACACAAGACAACCTTGGGCACACCTTGCCCAACCCACAACCGGCTCCAAGTATCTCCAAGATTGCGTCCTTGAGCAATGCGCATGAGCTATGCGCCCTTCCCTTCAATTTGCGCACTTTCTTGTTCACCCTTGAGCTTGTGCGAGTTGTCTTTGACTTCTTGCCCAAATGAACCTCAACGCATGCTAATATATATGCGTTTTATGTGTGGGTGGTGGCACTCCAGCCGACCCCCAAATACATGGTTACATACCCCTGTATGCTTACTTTTACATGTCGGCCTACCCGCACATCTCTTCCACGCACATCGGGTATAAATCAACCATCGTTCCATCGCATTGCCTAAGTGTCGTAAAACTGTCCACGGTTTCGTCGCATAAGGTTTGCTCGAATGTCGCATCTCCGTGCAGCACGCGCTCGTCGTGTAGCCCGCGCCCGCCCGTGCGCCCGCGCGCCCGTCGTCCGCCCGCGCGCCCATCGTGCACGCCGACTCGCCCAGCGCCCATCCGCGTTCGTGCCCGGAGGCCTTACATTCTCCTCCACCTAAAATCGTTGTCGTCCTCGACAACATGCCATCCCGGTAGCCATCCACCAAGATCATCACTATCCATGATATCAACTCCTCCACATAAGGCAAACATCCCTGCAACATATGTAGGACTCCATTTCCATCATGTCTCACCTTAGTGATCAACTACCACCAAGATAACCATACCAAGGCATACACCTCTACGGTATGTCCTCCATCAAATATCATCTCGATCCAAGATCATCGACCCCTCTGCCACAATCTCCACTACAACATCTCGCGTCGACCTCATCATGTGTCATCATGTGAACCTCTGTCATGATACTCCAACAAAATGATAACACATCTCTGCACACTTCGCGACCCCATGTATGAACTAGTTGGGTAGCTAATCCAACTGTCACGCTCAAATCATGAGAGTGAACATCCTCATGCCATCATCAGTTGTTCCTCAAACATCCTGTCACATCCTTAACTCATCAAGAATCTATCTCCATAATCCATGCTCAGGTCCATGGGAACTCCATCCATCTACAACATGTCTATCTCCATAATCCATGCTCAGGTCCATGGGAACTCCATCCATCTGCAACATGTCATGATGCTTGATGCCAAGCCATCCCTGCACCATCAGTCATACCTGCTCCATATGTCTAAGGGACTCACTGCCATGAGCAACTAACAATGAGCCCCATCTTCTCATCCATCTAAGAAGATGTGGAGGGAGTAGAGCCTGAAGGCTCTCCCTCACTAATCAACTCAATCCATCTGTCAGGATCCTCAATCTCCATCCTTTGTAGATAAGCAACCCGGTCTTCCTCCTGGACATCCGGTCTCACATATGCCTCCTCATCATCATCATCATCCTCAACCAACTCTAGCCTTCTTGACAAATCCAAGATGCTATCTGAAAGTGACCTGATGACTAATGACTGCTCGGTAAGCTTTGCCTTAACAGTAGACAATCGCTTACTCATGTCTCCCATTTTCTTCTCATCCTCCATTTGCATCACTCCCAATTTACAATCAGGCCTTGTCACACCAATGGTTGGCACACCAATGGGTACATCTTCCCTTCCATCATAAATGTAGAGCTTCTTCAAATGTGGAACAATCATAGCATCAAATTGTTTCATGAATTCCATTCCCAATACAGCTTCATAGTCATCAATCCGCACTATAGTGAAGTCAACCTTCGTTGTCCATTCACCAAGTGTAGTGTCCACCCTCTCAGATATACCAAGAATCTCAATAGGAGGAGAATTCACTGTCTTCATTTGTGCCTTTACCGGTACAAATTTCAGCCCAATTCTTCTCGCAGTATCTTCACCCATGAAGTTGTGAGAAGCCCCACTATCCACCATAGTGAGTACATCAGCACCTCCAACCTTCATTCGAACATACTCCAATCTGTTCCTCTCAGGATCCCTCCTAGAGACCACCTCTGTAGTAGCAGAAGCACCAAGTATCTGCATCATCCCCATAGAAGCACCTTCATTCTTCGCATCAGATTATGCAATAGCATCCACCTTTGGTTTAGAAGGACAATTCTTCACCGTGTGTGGTCCAGCACATATCCAACACTTCAAGGCTTTCTTCGTCTTCGAACTATCATCCGATTTCGAAGCATCATCCTTCTTCTTATCTTTCGGTTTATCGGACTTCTTCTACCTAACATCAGAAGTCTCATCATAATGTTCCACCAACCTATCAACAACAGCAAAAGCTTCCTCAAGTGTCCTAATCTTTTGCCTCTTCACTTCATTGCATGCCCAAGGTTTCAACCCAATGATGAAGTTGAACACCTTGTCCCTCTCCGCCATGTCAGGAAGTTCCAGAGCTGCACTTGCAAACTCTCGCTGATATGCTTGTAGGCTCCCGGTCTGCTTTATGTACTTAATCTTTGTCCTTGCTTCCCATGTCTCATCCTGAGGACTGAAATGGGTCTGCAAAGCTTTCTTCATGTCATCCCACGAAGTGATGTCATCAGCACCGCCATTGGCAATCTGATCCAGCCTCCTTCGCCACCACATCTTAGCATCCTTTGTTAAGAACTGAGCAGCTACCTTGACCTTTGTCTCATCATCAGATAGACCCAACTGTTCCAAGTATTGCTCCATATCCCATAGAAAGTTGCCAAGATTCTTTGCATTCCTTGTACCATCATAAGATTCTGGTTCCTTGACCTTCACATGAGGCACTCCTCCACCTGAGTTATGCCTCACGACCTTCTTCAACACCGCTATCTCATCCTTGGCTTCGTCAAGAGTTTTCTTCAAGTTCACGATCTCTGCAAGACCTTGATCCCTTGCTTCTTCAACCTCTTTGACCCTTATTTCAAGTTGTGTACACATAAGATCAGTGTACTCATATTGTGTTCGGAGTTCATCATGTTGTGTTCGGAGTTCATCGAGTTCTTCCTGCCTTTTCGAATTGGCCTCTTGTTCTTTAGCGAGCAAGTCCATCTTCTTTTCCCAAGAAGTCTCCATAACCTCCATTCTCACCAACACTTTCTCCATAAGTGTGATGGTAGCATCCTGCACACCCTGATGACTAGACCCAGCATGAGATTCAGCCGCCATCTCTAACAGTCTATTCCTTCTTTGCAATCTAGTTTCGACCATCCAACAACTTCACCAAGTCACCTGCAATCCAAGTCCTTGATGCAACACTTATCAGGAAGTGTTTCACCAACCTCTTGCACCTGCAAGTACCCGTTCCACTGTCACGAGCAACCCTGCTCACCGGCTTCAAACCGAAGTCTTGTCCTCACCTGTCAAGTGTGTACCAGCTTCAATGCTTCAACACCTGAACCTATTCACAAGCTTCAAACCTGTCACGAGCAACCCTGCTCTGATACCACATGTCACGCCCCTACACCTGCGGTAGTCTTTCAACCGCTTATAGCGAGGTATGGCACCACCGAACACTTTCTTTTCACCAATACTAACATTCATGGACTACGCCTAATTCACTTGTCCTTACTTAGTTTGTGTTTCGCAACCAAGTAAAATTACATTTATCCTTTATACCAATGAACACCCATACTCATTCATTATCCACAGCAATTATAAAAGACAATAACAATTGCACACTATAAAGGGAAGGGGCAACTCCCGAACAAGTCTGCCCGACAATATATATTAATCAATCTTTCTTCATAATAATACAATCATCACAAGTAATGCTTGGCAAGCTCCAAGCCAATACTTACCTTCTTTTACAATATAGGCAGATCAGCCTTTTACAATAACCATGTGCACGCCTTGCACGAAGGATGGGTGCTCATCCGAGTCACCAAGACATCCTTGTCAATCCTGGCACAATTCTGCACACAAGACAACCTTGGGCACACCTTTCCCAACCCACAACCGGCTCCAAGTATCTCCAAGATTGCGTCCTTGAGCAATGCGCATGAGCTATGCGCACTTCCCTTCAATCTGCGCACTTTCTTGTTCACCCTTGAGCTTGTGCGAGTTGTCTTTGACTTCTTGTCCAAATGAACCTCAACGCATGCTAATATATATGCGTTTTATGTGTGGGTGGTGGCACTCCAGCCGACCCCCAAATACATGGTTACATACCCCTGTATGCTTACTTTTACATGTCGGCCTGCCCGCACATCTCTTCCACGCACATCGGGTATAAATCAACCATCGTTCCATCGCATTCCCTAAGTGTCGTAAAACTGTCCACGGTTTCGTCGCATAAGGTTCGCCCGAACGTCGCATCTCCGTGCAGCACGCGCCCGTCGTGCAGCCCGCGCCCGCCCGTGCGCCCGCGCACCTGTCGTCCGCCCGCGCGCCCATCGTGCACGCCGACTCGCCCGACGCCCATCCGCGTTCACGCCCGGAGGCCTTACAATTCCAGTCTGGAGAAAGATATTGAATCTGCATGTGCTGAACGTAAGATTTCAAATGCCGAAGATGTACAAGGCCATGCCCGCAGCCAGGCTATCGCTGGAACTGCGCCAAGGTGGTAAGAGTTTCGAGTGCGGCTTCAGCTCCTGCTCATGCTTAGTTTGCAAATGCCACAAATGCCACACCTTTCGTCCATTAGAGACTTGCCCCTCTATTTGTGGTTCTAGATTGACTACTCTCTCTACCTTTTATATTTTCCAAGCCCTGTCTCTCTTCTGTTGTGTAATCCACCATATTTCATGTATTAGTGCACGAGCTATTTTTTTCTTTTTTAAATCTTTATCTTTGTTGTAACACCCGTATAACTATTTCCATTAATAGGTAGAACGTCTGAATTTGCTCGAGATTACTATTATTCTTTGATATTATCCCTTCATTAATGTAGATAACCCATTCAAACCTATATTAATTTGATTTTCACTTAAAAAAAATAATTGAAATTGATTTTTTTTAAACCATAATTTAATTTATTTTGGAATTTTATTTTGTAATAATAGGAAGGATAATGTGTCCATTTTTTTATGGTACGATAATTCTATATTTTACGATAGTGGTGGTAGTTATATAATTAGTTTAATTTTATGTTAATTTTATGAAATATGTTATAATAATACTAATATTGATTTGGAAAAAAAAAAACCAAAATGAAATATTAAGTAATAAGTATTTGATTTTTTTTTTTTTTGTGGTTCACAGGTACTGAGTGGCCGCTACATCCACAGTAGAGAAGCGGGCAGTTCCACCCGAAGGGATCTGCCCGTCGGCCTTTACAGACCTAACCCCGAGGGCGTCGAGGAGATTTGACCCCGTGACCTCCCAACTGGGAAAGTACTTAGCAACGGGAACTCGACCATTTGAGCTATCCCTTGGGGCTGTTGTTTTTTCTAGTTATATATGTTAACATTAAATAAAAATAAGTTTCCATACTATTGATGAGAAAATTGACTTCATAATCATAAAAAGAGACCACCGAGTCAAGGCTATCCTAACCTGATCCTAATAAATTAATTTATCCTAAACTTACTATGTCATGTCAAGTTAATACTATATTTATAATATTAATGCTTTCTTAAATACTAATGTCCTCTATATATTAATGTTATATATATATATATATATATATATATATATATATATGTTCTAATATTAATGCTTTCTTAAATACTAATGTTATATATATATATATATATATATATATATATGTTATACTAAATAAGATTCTAAAGCTAATTTTACTTTAAATATTAATGTACATTAATATACATTTTCCATATTAGTATATTTTATTTACTATTACTTAATATATAAATAATTATATATTAATACTCTAAATATTTAATATAATTTTAACTAATTAAATTATATATGTTTAACTAGCCATACTTCTATTAATATAATCATATTATATTGTCCATTTAGTACCTATCTTTAAAAAATAAAAAATTCTAATAATATTATTATATTAATATTTTCTAAATTTAAAAATTTATTTTAAAAAATGTTATTATTAAAATATATATTACTAATTTATTAATATTAACTCTAATATTTATTGATCTAATTTAACGGAGAACAATAAAAAAATTAAAAATTACTCTAATAATATTCTAACTAGAATATATGAAAATACAACTAATCTTTTTAATTTAGTACTTATTTACTATGTTATATATTACATAATATTATATTTTAATGTACTAATATGTACATAGCTGATAATATCTTATATTGTTAAATTATATATAAATCAATGTTATTAATATTAATTATATAGTTAAATTTCATTTAAAAAAAATCTAAAAAATTGAAATTATAGTTTATATATATATATATATTGTTTTTTTTTTTTTTTTGGTAATAATTCGAATAAAAGATTGAGTTCAAGCAAGAAGGTTCATCGAGCTATTGGCTCTTTCGTACCCATTAAAGTGCTTAGTCTCTGGACTTTTTGAATAAGTGCTTAGTCTCTGGACTTTTTATTCAAAATGCAAGTAAAGGTGTAAATGTTATATTTATTTATTTTTTGTTATATTTTTGAATAGGGAAAAATAATTATATTTGTTAAAATGCGAAAAAATGATATAGAAGAAATAGCAACATACAAATATATACATATCATTAAATGTCATCTATACGATTGAGAAATTAATAACATATTAGTATGACCAAACATATAAAGCACCATGACCAAAAACTGTGTGAGTATAGCAAAACTAATTTTATCAGCAACCTAAACTTATACAGAGAATATATGTACACCAAAGAAAAAACAAAAAAAGAATATATGAAAACCATGACGAACATAATAATATATATATATATGACTAAACTCTGAGATATGCCACAGCATAATCATATGACAATTTCTAGCAAATGTAAAAGTTATCCAGAAAAAATATCACCTCAGCATCCAAAATATGATCCTCCATATTAATCTCAATGTGCATCTTGATCTTCCATCTTGATACAATTAGGTGATTAAATGAGATGATCTAAAGAGGGTGGTTGAGAGAGCTTTGACAAAAAGAAATAGTTCCTTTTCGTCAAAATTATAAATTATAAGGATTTCAGAACCATGAATTTTTTTATGAATTTTATAAAAATCTTACGGTCTCCGGAATTTGTCCTTTCCGACGAGAGAGATAATGCAACTTACATAAGCAAAGGACTATAAGCTAGGGAATTGATAAAATGAGAAAGGAAGAAGGAATCAGTTCGTTCGTTCCTTTATCATAGAATCAATAATGGGTAAGCAGGTTCCATTCACATGTCAGATAGCTGACTATCAAACAAAATTTGCATCTAACTACAAGAGTGCAAGTCGACACAAATTCAAGAATGAAAACCTTACACAAATTTATAGTCAAACTCATAAAAGTATAAAGTTTGAAAGAAAACTATTAAAGACAAATTTCTGCGTACAAATCCCTGAAAAAAAAAAGGTGACTGCTGAGCCATGAAACTGCAAAAGAACAATTAACGATAGCGCAAAATCATTCATCAAAAATATTAATTATAGAATAGTATCAATACCTAAATTTTCCCTGGTTTATTATGTTATTATAGAGAGAAACCTCTCTCTCGAACTAAAACTACGGAAACTACATAAGAAGAACCAAAAGAAAACCAAAAGTGCCTCTTCGGCCCTTCTATTTTGCAGCAATCTTCCCTCCTTTCTACATTCCAATCCCCTTTTCCTTTACAAACTGCTGAAACTACACAAGAAGAACCCAAAAATAAAAAATGTGCCTTTTCGGCCCTTGTATTTTGCAGCAATCTTCCATCCTCCTTTCTAGATTCCAATCTCCCTTTTCCTTTACAAACTGCTGGGCTTTTATAGCGTTCTTCAAATTTCTGACTCATCCCTTCTCCTTTTCGAAGATCCATTTGCTTTCTTGTGATTTGATGGTTCTTAAATTCCCGCTGTGGTCCCCTTTTTTTTTCTCCCCACATCAATATCCTATTCAAGAAGTACTAGCTTGTGTTTCTCTCTGGCCTTGACTCTCTGTTCGTTGCGTAGATCTCCCATTGCGCCACGAAATCTTATTCTGTTTGGGAGCAATTTGAATTGTGATTTGCCAAGTTTTAATGAGTTGAGTCCTTTAAGGAGCTTCGAAGACAGAATTCGATCCTTCTGTTTGAATTTTGATTTTCTCTGGAGATATGTGATCTCTGCCTCTAGATCAATGGCGCCTTCGTTTTGATTTGAAACATGCCATGTTGGAAGAGTTCGATGAGGCTCTCCAACAACCAAGGCTAGAATCTGTGAAAAACTAGGTAGAAAAAATCTTAAAGTGACGTGGCATAATTTCTGATTGGATGTCAGAATTTTTATTTTTATTTTACTCTTGTTCTCATTCCCATTATGTATGCAGTTTCAAGTTAAAATGTATCTATGCAGATTTTAAACTTTGGTAGAGTGTGAATCGCAGTTCCAAAACAGGATAGGGGTGCACTTTGGCATTTGGTAGATAGAAACAACTTTTAGGTCATAATTTCAAGACATTCGAAGTATCAAATTTGGCGGGATGAAGGCGGGATGAAGTTAGTGTAGGCTTGCTTGAATCGTGGCTGCATTTTCATGGAACGATGGCATAGTCCCATATGAATAAACCATGATGCCAATTGATGGTCGCGAAACCGTAGACTATATCCCCTGAGAATTGGTTGTTGAAGATCATGTTAAGTTGAATCAGGTAGTACGCTTTGTATGGTGACTCTGACAATCGTGTCAAACTAATCAAGTTTTTGTTTTGGCACCTGTGAGAATTTCCCCACATTCATAGACTAACACAGATTATTGTCGATCATATAATTCTTAAGTCTCGCGGTAATTCGAATTATAAGGTGGCAAGTGTCTAGTAGTATGGTTTTGAGTTCTGTGTTTCGTTGGCGCTAGGGCTTGATTTCTGTCTGTGATTAGTGTTCTGAACTAGAGGTTAAATCAAGTAGTTGATTTGTGTTCTGACTTAGAGGTTAAAGCAAGTAGTTGACAAGGTGGAGTTTTTACACGATATGTATACATAATTTATATTTATTTTTATTTTTTAATTTTGGAGCAATATGTAAAATCTATTCAATTTACTGTAAATATAATAAAATGTTTTAGTTAATAATAATTTATTATTTGTTTTAAATTAAATATAACATATAATACAATATATAAAATAATATTTACAATATAATTTCCATGTTTTGTTTTAATTATATTTTATGTTTTAACATATATACAATATATGTGTATTATAATATTTCTTTTATATTTATTAATCTAATATTATTTAGAATTAATTTTTTTACCATACATTTTTTAATATATAGTTACACTATAGGCATATTATATACTATGTTAAAGTTAAAGTTTATTATTAATTCTTGCCCTTTCGGGTTGTAGAGACTATAGTAATTGTTTTTAGTCTTGTTATTAGTTGGGCATATAAATGAAAGAAATTTTTTAGTCTTTAATCAAAATATTTTTTCAATATTCAAATAATTATTCGTTATCATCTCATGAACAATCTTTAATATTGGTTATGATCAAATCAACATGTTTTTCATCTTATTTCACTCCATATCGAGACCTACTTTAAATAAACATCATACATACTTTAGATAAACCTAGGATGGTTTTTTTCAGATAAAGTAATGCTAGCATTACTTAACAACAAATGCTAAGTTTATTTAATTATTTTGTTTCCATTATCTATGACATCTAGGTCCATCTGACATCTGCTTCTTTGTGACAGGAGAAATTTGCTTCTTTGTGACATCTGCCACATTTGCCAACACATAGGTCATCTTCTCAGTGTTGTGTTGTTACTTCTATTGAAGTAAACAATTCGTTTTGCAACTTAATCTAGAATGGGATCGTTGGAACAATTGCTGGTAGTTTTGCAACTTAATCTGTAATGGGATCGCTGAAACAATTGATGGTAGATATGCTAGTAGCTATGCTTCAGGTTTCACTACCCCACCAATTTGCAATGGCATCAGTTGTTGGTGATGGAAACTATGGTTCTCACTTGACCACACCTTAATGGGATCACTGGAACATTTATTCGTTGATATGTTGGTAGCTATGCTTCAGGTTTCACCACCGCACCAATGTGCAATGCAATCCGTTGTTGGTGCTAGAAAATATGGTTCTAGCTTAACCACACCTTAACCTTAGGGTTTAAATTTCAATTTCATTACTTTCATGTTGGAAATACATTTTCCTAAGAATATGTCCGCTTTTTGCTTTCAAGAATGTTTCTATTTCTGCTTACAAAGTATTTTCAATGTTTCTATTTCTGCTTACAAGGTATTTTCACTTTTTGCTTTCAAACTTGAAAAAATGATTCTATTTCTTCTTGCAATCTTGAAGAGACTATTTCTATTTCTATTTGCAAGGGTATTTATGCTTTTTGCTTCCTATGACAAATTAGTGATTAACTTACACCTATAAGTTTTATTTTGTTTTATTTTATTAAATGATTCTATTTCTTCTTGCAATCTTGAAGAGATTGCATTTCTATTTCTATTTGCAAAGGTATTTATGCTTTCTACTTCCTATGACAAATTAGTAGTTAACTTTCAACGACAAGCTTCATTTCATTTTATTTCGTTGCAAGGATCATCGCTCTGTTTTTAGTTGTCATTTGAGAATTATAATTTCTTCTTGTCGGCAGGAATTCACACATATCCATTAACCCTTCACACATTTCCATTAATCCTGATGTCAGCAGCTAAAACAAAGAAATCGACGGAACCCAACAAAGAAATCGAGGACGGCCAGCTAAAACAAAGAAATCAACGAAACCCAACAAACAAATCGAGGAAACCCAATTGAAACACCATGTAGCCCACGGCCAGCATTGTCCACTTGCTTTTAGAGAAACATGATCACAGGAAAAAGTGTTCAGGCTTGTTTCTGTTCAACCCAAGCGACTCCACTCCTTTTTATTACCAGATATGGCTCCTCCTGGGAGGAGCGGGAAAGGTGACTAATACCTTTCGGATTTTTCAGGTATTCCAGGTGCTCCACATGAATGCCGATATGATTTGCTAAAGGAACGACCTTCATTATTCTACGGTACGAATGCTATTGATTTTATTTTTGAATTCATAGATTTCATTGAATGGCATAATGTGATTCAGGCAGATGACCTCGAGGGGAATTTGTGGAAGCTGATGGCCGGCTACTGAAGCATTTTCACTCAGAATTCTTGAGAGAATATGAAAACCTGTGAAGACTGACCTCGCATAATTCAGTATTTGTGACCTAGAAGAGACTTCAATGCATAAGTATAATGCACATGTTGGTAGGTTAATGCACATAATATGCCATTGCATATAACCATAAAATAGCTTCATCTCAAAGCATATCTTGGCCCGTTTATTGACTATTCACTATGTAATATATATATCGACCTGAAATAATGGAACACAACCTTTTCAAAAATTTAAAAAAAAAATTATTCATCGACCACCAAAAAGCTTCACCGCATCAGTCAACAAAACGCATACCAGGAGTCCAATGAAGCAAACACACAGTATTCACACCAATCTCCAACAATCTTCAACGAGGCAAAAACAACGACGGTCACGACCAAGTTCTTTGTGCACACCAATCTTCAACCACGCAAATGCAACCATGGTCATTTCCAGGTTGTTTGTTCACACCCAACGGCCAACCAACACATTAACTGATGTTTCCAAGGCGGTGAGCTTAAGTCCTGCAAATTCCCGGAATATTCGGAAATCTGATTCACATGGGCGCTGTCAAAAAATTGACCTCGCCCATGTCCCTCGGATTCCTGAATATTTCAGGAATCTGCAAGGATGGTCTTCACAAAGAACTCCAGGCACAGCGTCAACGCAGACGATCATCCACAGCATTTGGTACTCACCATTAAAACATACCCCAACTCAATGTTGAACGCACAAACTAGCTTTTGAGGATTTCCTGCTTGGGAAAAGAGGGGTTGTAATGCAACTGTCGTTTAAGAAATAGGAAAACAGCACAATCACAAAGGCTATATTAAATTTCAAACGCTTTTCCTTAACCCAAGTGACCGAGCCCTACTCGATCACCTCGCCTGGAATCGCTTGGACTTGAATTCAAAGATTTTGATCGCTTACCTATTCTGTAACCCAATTCATCGTCAGACAACCTGGGTTCATTCAAGCTGGGAAGTAAATGTAAGGTTGCTACAGTAAGGTTGTACGAGTAAACCAGGTAGATCATCCAAAATGTGGTAACTAATGGAGCACCCAAGGGACACTGTGAGGTGCATGCTAGCTCTCAGTACATGCAAGCTCCCCGTGACAAGTCAAGTCTTTTTCTTTTATAGATGATCATTATTTTATTATTTCCAAAGTGCCACATCATATGCCTGTTTGAAGAAAGAATTCAAAAGAACATTGTAGAAAAGTGTACCAACATCACCGTATAATGATTATGCAGCGAAGGGTTGTGCTGGTGAATTCAAAATTCAAAAGTGACTTTGAAGGCCCTTGTTTTACTTTTACTGAAATTATTTTAAAGTCACCCAGCGGATAAATACATGATTAAAAGTTTAAAAATAAACGTACAAGTAATAAATTTTTAAGATTGTTGCTTTTTTCAAGTTGGGTAAACTGTTCTCACACGTTATTATTTCAATTGGATTTGACCTAATGTGGTAGCGAGGATGAACTAAGATCCACTCGGCTTATGCATATTCTACTTTATGATGTTGATTCAGCGTCTGCCTACAAAATATTTTGTTGGAAAACGTACTTTTTAAAGAAAGAAAGAAAGTATTTAAATTGGGCAGAAACTTCATTCATACTTCTGAAACAAAAACTTTATGAACGGATCTTTCGGTGATTGTATACACTGTAATGTTTATGTGTTAAGAGGGACTTTTTTTTTGAGGTATTGATTTTTTAAGTGTGAAAAGAGATTTGATTTTTTTGGCATTTGGTAGATGTAGAGTTAAAATGAATTTAGATTAGTTTAAATATTAACCTTTAAATAACTCACATTAGAGAAAAATACCATGGGAAAAAACCATAGATTAAAAATATAATAAGGAAAAACCATGGGTTGGAAAATTTTATATTTTATATTTTAATTTTAATTTGACTAAGTCAAAATGTTAAACATTGTAACATCTCTCTAAAATAACTAAATTCAATTTAAGTCCATGCTAGCTCCCATCATTTTCCTGCTCAAAAGATAGGCGTTCTCAACACCTTAGCTACTTCGGCGGGCGTTGCAAGTTTATGACGAAAATCACCTTGAAGATGAGAAAACTGACCTCCTGGAAGTTTTTAATAAGAATGGTTATAGTAGGTCTCAAGGTCTTAAGGCTTTTCAAAATGCTGAAAAGGGTCCTAAGAGTAAGATTGACCCCAAGGATTGGTCTTCCAGTGTTCATCTTCCCTTTATTCTAGGGACCACGGATAAAATCGCTAGGATCTTGAGGAAGCATAAGATTCATTCTTCTTTTAGACCTCTTAACACTATATGAAGTTCTCTTCATTTTGTTAAGGACCCGATTAACCCCAAGGATTAGAAGGGTGTTTATATCATTCCCTATTCTTGTCGAGCTCCTTATATTGGTGAGACCGGTCGATCCATTAACCAAAGGATTTGTGAACATGCTGCGACATCAGGCATGGAAGTTCTCGCTCCTCCACTTTGGTAGAGCATGCAGAAAAAACCAATCATCACATCTCCATTGAAGAGGCTAAGGTCATTGCGAGGATTGACCATTTTCATTATCGTAAATTTAGAGAGGCCTTAGAAATTGAAAAAAATACTTGTTAATTTAAATAGAGATGATGGCTGGAGTATCAACAGATGCTAGATTCCTGCACTTTCTTCCTAAAAAATTATTTTTATTTATTTATAGATTAATTAATTATTATTTTTTGTTAATCCCCATATTGCTTAGTTTATGACTCTCTTAAATTATTCTTGGTAATATGAATAGGATTAAACCTTAATATTAATATAATATTATATATAATAATATTCATTAATAAGATTATATAGGGTTATGGATCCTTTCTCACCTAAGGGGGGATGTGAAAAAGAGAGCGAGGAGGGTTCCGTCGGCAGGAGGACTCGAACTAGGGCAGCCTAGGCCATCGACCTAGGGTGCTGCAGACTAGACCTCATTTTGGATGACGAAGACTAGAAGGTACGGGGTGGGTCAATAAGTTTTCTGTGGAGATGGTCCATACAATGGCCATGTAGGCTGTGGGTTGGATCCAGGGTGCTCAATCTGCAAGGATCCCAAGGAATATGTTTACTGGGACAAATTTCATCCAACTGAGAGGGTACAGTGGATGATTGCAGAGGAGGTTTTGGGCAGGGATTCTTCCTTCGTTTCTCCCATGAATCTCAGAGGCTTGATCCAGTACACAAACCCCACCCCTTCCCCCTTTGATCCTTTGTTTACGTAATATATTATACCCTAAATTATTCATTAATCGAGCATGTCCAAAGGTATGAATCAACAATCCAACTGTATATATTTGTGATGCTTACTGGTGCAAATTTTCATTTTTCCAAAAATGCATAATAGCGAATAGATTTACCTTAAATTATTCAACGTCCAAAGATATCAATCAACAATCTAGCTGTATAGGTATATGTGTGACGTTTACTGGTGCAAATTTTAATTTTTCACAAAAGCAGAATCGTTGTCAGGGTTTACCGAGAAGAGTTGTGGCAGTGTAGGCGACTAGGCTGATTGAACCAATATCTCTTCTAAAAAAATTCAACAATTCCAATTTAATAATCCTATCGGCCTCTCTTTGTACCTTTTGGGACGATTGCTAGTAATATGTTACTATATATTATTTGTTTTTATTGTACGTGCGTTTTGAACGATGCGAAGGAAACAAAACAAACAAAATAGAAAATATAGGGTGATGTGGCAACTGAAAGTGACACGAAACTTTTTCAAATGCCAAGGAAGAAAAGAGCTTTTCCACATGTAAAATGGAGGTCTCTATGATTTTGTCCAAAAACCTATGGGTGATGTGTCAGGGTTGTGGCCACAACACAAACCTACAACAAATATTTATATCAATTATATAAATGGCTTGTTTTCTCTTTATAATTAAATTTAAGTCTTAATATTATTATATAAAATAAATATAAGTATTTACACAATTTTTTTTGTATAACCCACATTATATATTCTCATTATTACTTTCTATATTCTATCATTTCAATATAACCAAATTCTGATATGAATAATGTACAAATAAACCTCTACGTTATTATTACATAATAACATATGTGGGAAAATAAAGATGAATAATAACTTATTTATAAAAACAATAAATTTAAATAATATATATGTAAAGTTATATTTTATATGATAATATATTTATTAATAAAATCTAAGTTTAACTGATTCATTTTCAAACCATATGCATACAAATTAAACTCTCTTCCCTTTGTTCATACCTATAAAAAATTGACATGAAAATAAATATAAATTTTAAAAATTACTTCACATGCTTATTTATATGCCCTATTACATATTTATCTTTTCTCTAATGCTTGGATATTCTTCTTTTCAACATCTAGATTCCTTTCACATGAAAAAAAGGTTTAGTCTAAAAATTAAAGATACATATAAATTTGTTTTCTATTTGCTATTAGATGTTAAAGTTGCATACTGTAGTTGTCTTTGAGACATTATCAAATCAAACTTGCACTACAAGATTTTATATTACATTAAATGTATTACCTATATTTAAACTAAGCACTAGACTAGCTACTATATAGCACTTGTTATATGTTCAGTTTTAAACTTTTCCATGACTAGTGTCTCATATTATGGTGTGCGTAGGTTAAGTTCTTAGTCTCCTTCTCTTGTCCTTAATTTTATTGTAACAATGACGATAAATAAAATTTATTTATGTTATTATTTTCCAATTCCAAGGAAGTGGATTCGCTACCTTCAAACTATTATGCAAATGTGTGTACAGTTCTCTAGTTGGAATCTCTTAGATTTTTAAAATTTAGTAAAATAGGCATAGGGTGAATGCATGTAGATGGGTTACGCTTTTGGGCCAAATGTGGTGATGAAAATCAAAATTTTACTCTTTTATCCAATTGAAGCCTTCAAAATATAGATAGGCATTGTGAATTTCCATTCACAATAAAAAGGCAATTTGTGGAATATTATGTTTTTGTCATAGTAATATTTCTTGCAAAAAACAATTAGTGTTGTATAATCTATCAAATTTCCATTAAATGAAATGCTTGTCTAGCGAAATAATGTGTAATCGCATACCTTAGTAAAAAAATATGTAATTAATCTCATATATATATATATATAAGATCTAAATGGAGAGAACTAAGTTCTTCATATTTAAAAAATATTTTTTTTATGCAACATCATATATTTTATTAGTTTTGGAAGTTGGCCAAGTAATATTTCAATTGCATTTTGTAGACACAAGTGTTCACGTAAGATTTTTTTCAGCTATTTAAATAAATTGAAAAACCAAGAGTACCCTTTTGAAGAGTACTCGTAAACGAAGATAATGGTTTTTTTTTGAATTTTTTTTTGCTATATATATTTTATGTTATTGACTTTTTATTCAACCCCTTTGAACTGTCAAGAAAATTTCAAGCATTATGTTTCAAAAGTGCCAAACTCATATACCCTTGGATAGAGGATTTTTTTAGGAATCCAACATGATCAACTCCACCACTTAAGGACAAATTCTTCCCTAAATCCGTTAGGTTACAAAATGGTCTTTTAGAAAAATATGCAAAAGGGGTACTTAAATTGTGATTTTTAGGACCTCAACAACTCGATCTAGCACCTAAAATGCTTGATTGATCACTTGAGTTACAAATTCAAATAGCACGATCAAGGGTTAAAGAAACCCTTGATCGATCCATTAACATGGTTAACTAGAGGCGTGATCGAGCTTATAGCTCAATCCAACCATTGATAAATTAAGCATGCACCAAATTTTACTTATGGAATTGATGTTAAATGCTATGGACTAGGAGCTTGATCGAGCTTCTGTTGTCACCCAATAAAAAAGGAAAACAATAAAAATTTGAATGCATGAAAAAACAACAACAAACTTTCATACATAGAAAAATATCAGAAAGTGAAAATTACATAAGAAGTCACAACAAACATGGGAAATTAGAGATTTCAATCTCGAAAAAGAGATATGCGAAAGGAAGTGCAAGAAAAATATAAGGAAATGATGATAAAAAGATGACAGATATTGAGAGAACAACAAGATAATGCAATTCAACAAATTCATGCAAATACAAGTAATTCAAGTTGTCTCACTTCTCATATTACCTCCTCCATATTGTATGCATTAGGAAATATGATTGAAAACAAGGAAAAGAATGGATAATTAATTGACAAAATAAGCATTGGAAGTAATACCATGCAGTGAAAATTTGAGATGTAATAACAAATAAAGAAAAATCACTTGGTGTGATTAAGAGTTTATTGGAATTTTCTGAAACCACTTGAATTCATGCAAATTATGAACCACCTTCAAATTATAATGGTTTAGGATAACCCCTAAAAGCTAAGTATGTTATTTAACCAAATAAAACAATTACATTTCCATATTTTATTTGCATGAATTACAATTCGTGGAAATTTATTTACAAGAGCGATTAGCAAAAATGGTTGTTACATAGGTGCTCCAAAATCTATAAACATTAGTTTGATTGATTCTTGATATCCTTGTAGGATTTACAAAAGAGAAAATTTGTCAAGATCTAGAAGGAGCAAGAGTATATCCGATGCAAGAGCGTCAACAATTTTTAATGTTATCAGACATTAATTTTTTTTTTGACGTAATTGGATTCCTCATGCAATGATTTTAATTTCATAATAATTGGTTAGAGTATAGAAACATTATCATCAAATATTATGGATTAGGCTAAAAAAAATAAGAAAAGTAGCCTTAGTTTTGATTTTCCCAAATTAGTTACTAAAATAATGGGTCTTATCCACTTATTATGGATCTTGATCCTATTTTAGATTTAGACTAATTTTTATAAATTAGTATGTGGAGAACTAGAGAAGGATTCGAAGTATGAGTGTAAGAGGAGGAGAAAGATAATTCTTTTCATTATGAATTCTCTCTTGATTCATTGAAGGAAAAACTATCTTGATGTAAAATATTTTGTCAAGATATGATATTATTTTGGTTTTGGTGGAGTATAGTAAATGAATTTACACAACACATTTACTCTTTGAATTGATGCATATTCCAATAAACCATTTGTTTATCTTTCATTACTGTGTAAAAATTATGTATCAGTGATAATATTGTTGTAGCCAAGATGCATGCATAGAAGAAAATCAATAATTTCTAGTGTGGTTAATATATTATTGTTAATTCGATATACATCATGGAAAATTAAACATTGGAAGGTAGTATGGAAAATGATTCCAATTGGTTGTTAAGTCTTTGAAATCATATTGTTAAAACCAGAGTTTAGCTATCTATTGTTGAGAAAATCGAGGGGATATGAATGTTTTTTTTTTTTTTTTTTTCAAATCAGACATAAACTTTGGTATTTCACAAAAAGTGTTTTCAGAAGAATAATTTGGAAGAACCTTGGTATCAATATCGCTCATTCCAATGTGCATGTTGAGAAGACATTCTTTGTTAAAAATATAACAACATTAAATTTTCATGATATACATCATCATATATAACATTTAATGGTTCCTTGAATCCTAAATGATGATCCCTACCTTTGAAAACCTCACAAGTTTCTTATTTCAATCCGCACATGTAAGTTATGAGAATTTTTTAAAGAGAGCATGTTTTTTAAACACATACAAAGTGTACTGTAGATTCATGATTGCAAAAAAAGGAGTGTATTATTGTATATCACTATAATTCTCTAGATAAGGCTCATGCGATTAATCAATATTAAGTTCATAAATAATAAAAGCAAAAGGAATAAATTAACATGCACATATTGATGATATGCTAGAAATGTTTACAATGTCAAACTTCTTAGACTGTGGGAATCTAATGTCGATTAAATTCATCTAGTTGTTTCTCAACATGTAATCATGAAATATATTGCAATATATGGTTCAAAAATAAAAAAGGAGAACCTTATTTTAAACTTTGTCCAGATTTGATGAAATAATGAAAACATAAGACATTATATATCCTTCTTTGCATGTGCATAAAAATATTCATTATAGAAAAATATAGATTTTGAAATCCTCTTACCTCTCCTTGTGACCTATGTGATTGTTGTGCTAAAATTTCCATGTACATTATCCCAAAAAAACACTCAAATCACTTGTGCTCCTCTTCACCAAAAATGATAATAATGTGCATCCATTGTTGATAAGACCTTGAGGCATCTTCCTTGTTCTCTAAATCCACTAAAACCTCTATCTCTTGATTTCTTCTTGTTTCTTATCATCAATTCCATTGGTCTTCTCATACTTCTCATCCCACATATCTTCCACTTTTTGTTTGTAATTGTGAAATTCTTTGTAGTTATGATAAGTTCTTCCTTTAAGAAAATTATTCTTACTATTGTTTAATGGTAATTTTAGTTACACATTTTAAAATGCTAAATGATATAGTGCTTCCAATGAAGAAATTTTTTTCCAACTAATTTGATCCTGTATAGTAGTCTTTCAAATATTAGCATACTTGAAAACTGGTTGAATAGTTTCCTTCTCATATCATGGAGTGTGTATTTATGTATTGTATGGTTTTTAGTAAAAAATTATCTTATATAATTAAATTTGTATAAATTTATAGATATAGATTTCTTTTTCTCTCATGAAATAAACTTGGCCCTTCAATTTGGTAATCACTAGCTTGATTTTTTAAGAATCTTCCATTCTCTCAAATTCAAAAGATTCTTCATATCATTAAGGTAGTATAATAATTCCCTATGAAATATGTATTTAGACTTACTATATAACAATTTAAAATTTAATTTCTATTAGTCTTTAGTTCAACCACCGTGCATATTATTATACAATATATTATTCATAAAAATTGCTAGATCTTCATCCTCTTTTCATTTTTGAGCCACTCTCTTTGCTTTCTTTAGTAAACTCTCTAATTTTTCTAATTTTATTCCTAACATCTATTATTTTTTAATCACTTAAATCTATTTCATTCTCTTTTCATAATCCCTTTTACTTACCATTAGATTTTCATTGAAACATTCGCTAAATGAGACATATGAAAAAAATATAATACCATCCTTGTTACATTAGGGATCACTTTTAGTTTGGGTTTTATATATGTTGGACAATTTGCATTGCCTAGATGGATAGTGGCAGAAAGTGTGTTGGCATTGACGTCAACAATTATGCTAGGGGATGTGTTGGAAAATTAGCATTGTTAGCAAGTGTGTTGGAATTGGTGTCAACCAGAGTATCATTGAAGTTGGTGGCAATAGGTGTTGGCACTAGTGTCAACGAGACTAGCATTGACGTTGGTGGAAACATATGCTGGCAATGATGGACATAGTGTGTCAAGCTCAGGGGGAGTCCCATGGTTGCTAAAGTTGCTTGTAGAGAATCATCATAGTAACAATATTATTTGGAAAGCCATAATATGACGAATATGATGGTGGGGAGTCCCAAACTTTAGAGGAGATTATTCCTCATAATATAAGCTCAAAATACTCTTTGTTATGGCATCGTTGGATACTTCTTGGAAAGATATTTCCAACGGTATGTTGAAGTCTACAAATGACCTCCTGGATCGAAATTTATTGATAATCAAAGTCAAGGCTCCAAAGTCATGTTTGCAGTGCCCGAAAGACTATAATCTCGGAAAGTTATTTATAAGTGTTACATGATGGTCTTGAGAGGGGGTAGCGAGAACATTTCCCAGAAGTTCAGAAGCTCGAAAGCCTAGAAGCTAGTTGATAGTTAGCGAAAGTTTCTGGGAAGCCCAAAAGCCTGAAAACTCAGAAGCCCGTAACTTATTAATAAATGACATGGGAGTCGGGCTAGCATGGAGCGATATTTGATGGAATATCAAATAACATAACTCGTAACATAGATTTCCCGAAAGAATTTGCAATTTCATTTCATAAGACGTTACAAGCACGCGGGGTCCCAGGTTCTTGTTTTGTGCCATGATATGTGGTATTCCTAGTGGAGCCGACAAGCGAAGGTCTTCATTGTACACAGACTAACAGGCGGGCTTGTGTCAGAGCGACATTCGTAGAGTGGGCCAAGCCCAAAAGCCTGGAACCCTGTAAGGTGTAGGAAATCTTTTTTATAAGAAGTTACAAGCACTAGGGAATTTGAGATCCAACTTAACAATGGGAATATGTTTAAAGGAATGGATGACTCAAAAGATTTGGGGAGAACTCCTCCATATTTGGCAGTTATGCAATCATTGGACATGGCCATTGTTGGTTAAGAAGAACCCCGGGACAACCAAGTAAATGTGTAAAGAAGAGTTGGTGTTGCTGGAATAAATGAAACTGCAGAGAGTGTTGATGCAAGGCAACAAGGACCACAAGTGCACACAAGAGAAAAGGTAGCAGTGACTCAAGAACAACCATGCTTGAGCTTCCTTTCATGGAATGAAGAATTAAAGTGAAATAAAGCTAAGTGAAGAAGAACTATTCACAATACAGAGAGCCATATCCAAAGTATAATTTGAACTCTAAGGGATATGATGGCATGTTGTGGATGTAGTTACCATATAGAATATGCTACAATAGTTAGGAGGATGAGATAGAAAGGAACACGATTGATAAAGGAAATGAATGGATTGTCTGGCATAAGCATTGAAGCGCCATATTTCCAATACAATATGAATTAAATGGAGGAGTGCTTTGAGTTCAATTTTTGACTAAGAATTAATTCTAAGTATGAGAAAAAATCAATTTCCCATTCTCATGTTTAATACAGTTACAATTTTCAAGCAATGAGCTATAACAACAGGATGGAGAGCCATGCAATGGTACACTTGGGTAGTGTGAATGGCAGAGTGATGGTTGACAAAGACAACATAAATCATTGTGTTTCAGGGAAACACAACCCAGGATTATAGTTGAGGAAGTGGGGCAAGGCATTATTGTTGACTCAGCTGTGTGGAAAGCTCTGTGGGTGTGTGCTATTGATAAGAGGCAGAGTGTGTCTATGTTGCAGAGAGAGGCTGAGAGTTCCTATGCAGAGGAAAGAGACCTAGAGTGTGTCTATGCTATTGTGAGAGGCCGAGAGAGCCTATGAATAGAAGTGGTTGAGAGTTGAGTGAGAGATGCTAAGTGTAGAGGCATGAGAATAGTGAGATGTTTCTATATGGAAAGAGAGTGTTGTGTGTTCCAAGTATAGAGGAGGATGTAGAGGAGAAAAAAGATGATAACAAGAAGAGTGGTTATTAATTACAGTGGGAAGTAAGTTTTATTTTGAGTGTGGGTTGGATCCTACATATAGGGAATTGGTGCTTCCATCTCAGTGGGTGTTTGAGAAGGCTTGGGGGTTGATGCCACCTGCAAGTTCGTGTTTTCATAAATCCATGGAGTTTCAAGTTGGTGCATGAAAAATATCCATGAATTTGGTGCTTCAGATGGTGCTTCTAGTAAGATGATCAGGTGTCTACAAAGGAAGGGAGTTGGTGCTTCCTGCTAGTGGGTGCTAGTTCAAAACAATAAAAGGGAATTGGTGCTTCGTGTGAGTGGCGGCTCACAAACAAAAATTGATGTAATAAAGTAGGAGCTATTATTTACATAAAATAATAAACAAGCTTTGTTGGTTTTTCTCGTGGAAGGGTTTACACATTAAGCCTTTGTTCCACATGTGTTTTCTACTCATGTTGTGCGTGCTTGTGTTAATTCATATGGTTTTTGTTATGATTTGTTAATGGTTGCACACACAGTGAATTCCAAGTTTGAATGTTGAATATAAATTGGCACATAAAATTTCAAAATTATCTTAATGCTAATTCACCCCCACTTTGGATTAACATTGTTTTCAACAATTGGTTTCAGAGCCTAGTTCCTTTAGGAATACTTAACCACTTAAAGGTAGATCAAAGGGAAACAATGGATAATAAAATTTGGCTTACATCAGAAGGACTTCCATTTTTAAATGGATCATACTATGATCTATGCAGGATTAGAATGAGAGGCTATTTGATGGTCAACAATGAAAAGGTTTGGTTTTTTGTAGAGTATGGAGAGAAGAATGAAATCAATACAGAAGCTAATGAGGTGATTATAAAAAGGCTATCAAAAGCAGATGCTCATAAAGTAAGTCATTGTGAGAGAACTAAGGAAATTCTGAACATATTACAATGTCTACGTGGAGGAGAAAGCTACACAACTCAAGAGGAGATCAAATAACCTTGTTGCTCAACCATCGAACTTGAATATGTGAAGGTTTCTTATAATGAGAAGAAGACAGGGAAGAAGAAGAAGAAGAAGAAGAAGAAGGCATCACATAGGAGAGATGCTCAAAGGATTGAATATCCTTCTTCCAATGAGAAAGTTGTTGCTCATCACTCTCAAGAGGATGGTGGAGACTTAGAAGAGAGGCCATGTTTCCTGGGAGGTATGCTATTACTCTGTAGTAAATATAAAGAAATAGTTCAATCATCATGTATGTGTTCATGTGAATCACTTAAATATAGAGATGTCTATGCATCTAGTAGTAGTAATGAAGATATACCTACTTTAGTAGCAATATAAAATGAGGGATCCTCCGAAGAAGAAGAAAGTATATCCCAAGAAAAGAATAGGAGTATCCCCGGGAGTAATGAATATGGAATAATCCTCAGATCTATGGAGGATTCCATGGATACAGAGAGGAATATAGATCTCTATGGTGGTTTAGTTAGGACCTATGATAGCGAAGAAAATAATTTTTATGAAAGGATCTAGTTTAGAATGAAGTTGATCTCTACTCTAAAAGAGACCAATGAACTATCAAAAGAAAATTTCAAGCAGAAGGAGCATTTGCAAGAATATGAGTTTGATAAGAGAAGTTGAGAAAAATAACTATATATTTAAATGCTCAACAAAAAGAGGCTAGCAGATTGAATAGGATATTAACCATTGAACTGAATGAAAGAGAAGCCCTTTGTGAGAGACTACAAGCCAAGATTGTCTCATGGAGACATGACCTAGAAAGGGTAAGAAAATATTTATCTCAATATAAGAACTTGGCGGAGAGAAGGAAGGATTTAAATAAGATACTTGTTAAAAAAATATCCCCTCTAACCGATGATAGGTTAGGTTTCACAGAATATTCAAGTTCCAAGAAGGTAAATATTGAAAGGTCAACCATCCATGCAAGGGAAATTGGAAAGTCCAACAAAAACAAAGGAAAGAAGTAAGAGAAGAAAAGGAAACAAAATAATGTTAAGAAGAAACAAAAGAATAAGAAAGAATGCAAGGTAGTAATGAAAACTGCCATGGAAGGCACATGAAGAACCAACAAAGGTCCTTTCACCCTCAAGTAAAAATCCCTCAAAGAAAAAGTATCTTTAGTATTCAAAATCCGTTTTATGGGTATCGTTTTTCCTACAATAATTTTGGGCATAAATCCATGAATTGTAGATGACATGCAAGAAAACAAGATGTGTTGGGTATAAACAACCCAATAATGCACAAAGTAGCTAGGAGAAGGCATGTTAGCAGCAGAAGAGGCCTTGACAGGAATGCTTGCAAATACTATAATTCTTTTGTCCCATTCTTAATCCATGTTGAATGCTATAATTGTGGAAACTTTGGGCATAAGGCACTGGACTGCAAATATGAGAGGATAAGGAACTTCCCTCAACATATGTAGGCAAGTAAAGAAATTCAGGCACTAAATATAAGTAGAAATAGAAGAGAAGAGGATTGTGAGTATTTATTCAATGCTATATGTCAAAGGGGCTAAATAAATCAAAATAAATATCCTCGTACCCTTGTAGCAGTCACCTCTATAAGGAAGAAAGGTAGAAAGATAATTTGGATGAAGAAGGATGAACAAAAGTAGGAATGCCCTCCATCCATGCACGACGAAGAGAAATCCCAAACACAAGAAAAGAAGGAAATAGAAGGTAATGTCTATATTAGATCTCGGCCATTGAAGGTTTGGAAAAGGAAAGAGGACCTACTACTCAGGAGCAGTAGATCCTCTGTTTCTCTTCATTGAAGGAAGAGAATGGCCTCAAGGGAGGCCAAATAAAGTTAGATGCAGGAAACTAGAAGTAATAGATAGAGGGATGCATCTAAATGTTGGTGGTATGGTTAAGTTCTGCTTATTGATTATAGTAATAAATTGGTTTATTTCAAGTATATCAGTATTTCAAGAAATAGGAAATAATAACAAGAAAAGAATGAGCTATAGAAGAAAGTGTAGAATTACCAAAAGCCCATAGTTATGTTAGGTCCATAGGATCGTTCCCCACATAGAAGCAAGGAAGAAAATGTAGGAGATCAAAGGGCATTGGCTCAAGGTGGGCTACTTTAGTAGGCAGTAGTAGGCAACAATTTTGTCAACCTCAGGAAGAGAGATTACATATGGGATGAAAGATTCTCATCTTGGGTGAATACCCTTATTTAATTTAAGTTTTTAATTTATTAATCGTAACAATCCTTGTGTTCATGAACACAATTGATAAAACGTTTGAATGTACCTTAGCTTTCAATTGGTATCTCTATGTCAATTAGTGGTCTAGGTTCACATAAAGTAACCTTCTTTTGTGTAAATAGGCATTTCGTTTTAAGGTGGAGCTACTAGAGTTTTCCTGGTACATTTTTTATCACCAAAAATTGTTCATCTAACCATATCTAAGTAAATGGATCAAGATACACCATGTAAGACCAATTTTACCATAGTAAAATTTCCCTCACCGTAAGAAATTACTTGATAAACCACATTTATTAAGTTATTACTGGGAATAATTAAATAAATCATTACTTGTATAATTTTCCTCTAGGAATAATTAATTAAATCATTGTTTAACTAATATTCCTTGTCATATTTGACCCAATCATGAGAAATAATTATATAAACCATTATTTATCTTATTTTTGTCGAGGAATAATTAATTAATCATTATTTATTTATTATTCCATGTTAAATTTGACTAAATCACCTATGAATAATTAAAAAAACCATTATTTGTTTATCATTATTTAACTACCATTTTGAAATAATAAATAAATCATTTATTTATTTATTATTTCTAAATCAAAATATTTGACCAAATTAAATACTTTTTCCCTGCAACAAAATATAATAAAATATTCCAAGTGGTTAGGTTTAGAATTTGGTTAATAATATTTAAGTGTTTTCCATTATTCAAGAATAACCTAATATTTTGTTATAAAATAAAGGGTTTTACATTCATTCTTCAATTTCGATTATTTTCATTGCTGCACTCATTGTTGCAGCGATGATTATTATCACTGTCACCTTCTATTACTTTTTATCCTTGAGTTCCCATTTGAGATCTACACACACATTTTCTTGGGTTTATACATTGTAGAGAGGAGAGACTCTACTAAACTGAAGCATTGAGGACAACCAAGAACCCATCCCATTTGAGGGGGATTGGTAACATTTTACCTATTCCTTTCACTAGATGTTACATAATAAAATTACAATTTCATATTCTTGTCTTGTCCATTGGTCGTTTTGGAGTTATTATTCGCTATAGTTCTTATTTCTTTCTACTATATAAATGCTTTTGCTGCATAGATATGGAACTTTGCAGGTTTTATTTCTTATATCTGTTGCAGATCTAAAGGGTTCTACAACAATTTCTATTTTTAGGGTTGTTTATCATCCACAACTTAACGTGTTCTCTTTTCATACACTCTCGATAAGAATACACTATAACAAATGGTGACTCCACTGTAGTGATTCAGAAACCTAGTTGATCATCAGTTTCTTCTATTAGGGTTTTTCTATTTTTAATCTCTTAATGTTGTTATCTAGCTTTTTAACCCTAAATCAGTCAAAATTCTAACTTCTAAGTGTTTTATGGCCTTTTCTGCAGGTAATAGGTACCAACCGCATTGAAGATGACAACTTTTTCTGTGAACTGTCACATGAGAACCAAGGGCAAAAAATCAAACTTTTTAGGCCCAAACCTGTGATCTGGAGGTCCAGAGCGCACTTACTAGCCCAAAAAGTGTGATCTCCCTTGAAAACAAGTCAGTACATGCAATTTTGGGTTTTTCTGAGTTTTGTCTGCAATTTTTCTTGGTTTTGCCAAGAACACCATACTGGGTTGTTTGACCATTGTCCCAACCTGTTTCAGGCGTAGATATTCTTTGTTTATCTTGTTGAAGAAGAATAAATCCCTTAGGGTTTCATTCTACTTCCACCTTTATATGAAGAGTCAAGCTGAGTAGGTAGTCTGATATTTTCAGTGCTTTCATCCATTATTTACATATTTGAACCATCATTTTATGAGATCCTTAAGATAGGTTGTTGTTCATCCAAAAATCCCTTTTTAGCCTTGTTTTCCATTTGTCTTAGGGTTCCATCATTTTCCCTAGGTTTTTCACCCTTAATCCTATCTTTTGTAGCACTTTTCCCTCTGGTTTATTGTTGTTTGTTGCATCATTTCTAGCAGCATAGAGTCATTAGATCCTAGTCACACCGACACTTATTCCTAGTCACACCGACACTTAGATCTCGTGGCCCTTTCCAATGTGTTTTGAGTTAGTTTTGCAACCATTCAGTCTCCTTGTTTTTCAACCCAATTTGGTGGGGTTGTATGCATAATTTATTGTTCATTATTTCAGTTTATTTACAGTTTTCAACATCCTTTTTTCTGTTCTCAAACAATTGACTACACTTAGTTAAAATTAACACACATTTTCACACACAAAAGCACACCTTAAGTGAAGGACTCTTGGTTTACATCGCCAAGCCAAGACATAAACTTAATTAATAAATCTCCCTCACAAGAGACAATAGTATTTTGTTTATTACCCTTCACCATTTCCATGTCATTGATGTCTTGCCATCATAGAGTCACCAAGGCATCTTTTGCACAGACTCCAAGGTCTTCACTCCTAGTTTCTGCTTGGATGTATCACTCGTCCCCATAGGGTCCAAGTGAGTCCTTCCACGAGTCCCCATACTAACTCTTCTTCTGGTCTATCGGATTCCTCATCTGATTCGAGTCTTCCCTCCCACCTGTAGTCATCAAGTCTAGTGCCAATGCAAGTGGGGGGAACCCACAAGCTAGTGGCTCTGGTCATACTCTTGTAGTCCCATCTAGCGGAATTGCCACAAGAACCGTTCCAGTAGCTCCTCTTCTTCCTTCTATGGTTGGGTTAAGCTTTCTAAATTTCAACTAGTTGATAAATGACCTCATCCACCACGATGCTAGTTGGCAAGCTATGCCAACTAAGATTCCCTCCGACATTCCCAAGTATGAGGGTAATTCTGGAGAGGACCTAACTAACCATGTCAGATCCTTCCATATGTTGTGTTCGTCCAACTCTATAACTGATGACTCCATTTGTCCACGATTATTCCAACGCACGCTCACTCGAGATGTTGCAAAGTGGTATTTTGACCATCCTTTTTCTTCCCATTCCACTTTTATGACTTTGGCTCAAGCCTTCCTTTCATATTTCTAGTTACCTCTCTGATATGACACTAATACTAAATTATTTACAACATTCCGTCAAAATTTTGCACCTGCCTTTCTGACCATGTCTAAGAATGGTGTAGAAGGAGGAGCACGTGTCGTGCTCCTACATTCGAAGACCATGTTTATCTTGACTAGTTTCTTAGGTCACTCTTAGCCCCCATAGGAAAAGATGTCGCATCTCATTTTCCTCAATCAGAGGAAGAAGCTCTCAGGTTTCCCTGAAATATGACCTGATTTATGCCCAATCTGGTTATGTTTATACCGTCTTGCCAGATCTCCCTAGACCTAGTGGTGCCAACGCACTAGGGGAATCTCATGCCACTGACGGTATCGTTGGATCCATTTCCCATCGATCGCCATATTCCTAGCTAAGTTATGGCTATCCTCAGGGGGGGACTAGTTCCTCCAACACCTATCCCCCTCCCCCCAACAATGTGTATTCAGGACAAAGCACATCATATGCATTCACCCAACCACATCAGCATATGCTAGGGCCAACTATTGCTCAACCTATTTACCAAACCATTGCCCCTTCCCCCTCTTGCACTTATGCACCACTGAGCACTCCAACTCCTTATGAATTATCACCACAACCTCTCTCACCTCCTCAACCTCTACCACAGTAGCCACCCACCCCCACAGGGGCAAGTGTATGCTCAGCAGGGTGTAGCTAATCCTCCCAATTCGAAGAAAAAGAATAAGGGGAGAAGTAGCTAGAACCAACAAATGCAGGGTAATGAGGGTAATAAACCTAATATACCCAAGGGTAACCATCCTACCACCAACAACAAGCAATAGGGCAATCAACCCAAGAAAGCCACGATAATTTGTATGAATAAAACTTGTGCATGTTGTGTGTTGCGTGACCATTATACTCATAAGTGTCCCCTCTTACCCTAGATGCGTCAAATGTGGGAAGCCCAAGCAACATCCAGAGGCTCACAACCAATGCAGTGGCCTCCTAATATTGCACCAAACCAACTAGTCGTGCTCATGAATCCGTTCCCCCAGAAAGGATTTATTGTTGCCCAACCTCAACAAGGTTAGGCCACCCCTCCACCTTAGTAATTTGGTCACAATGACTACCAAATTATTCTAATGAACTCTAATGAGGTCAGCACCTCTGATATCAACCTCCAAACTCGGTTGCGTTAGTATGAAAAGCCATCAACTTCGTCTGCAGCTGAGCCCAAAACCAAAGAGTCCTTTGAGTCCATTACGACACCCAATGGTTCCTTACAGATCCCTTCACCAAAAGAAGAGGTCATTCCCAAGATCCCAAAAGGACCATTACATTGTAATGTTGCTTCTAACCAAGCCACCCATACTTATAGTATAGTAGACAACTTGGCGTAATCTCCTGCTGCCATGTCGACGATGGAAGTTCTCTAGTCATGCCCATCTCAGAAGAAAGCTCTACTAAACGCTCTGGGTGCAGTCAACCCTTCAGATGATCATTTGATTGTCTTCCCTGTTGATATGTTAGATCATCCACCATTACCCCCATTTGTTGCTTTCCAAATACCAGTTAGAGTACACAATGCTATCATTCAATAGTGTATTATTGACGAATGTGCATCCACATGTGTGATGTTTGTGAATGTTTAGAAACAACTCAAGTCACCCGAGCTATCCCCATCCACCATCACTTTCCGTGCTTGGGATGGTCACCCTTCAAAGGCCCTTGATATGTACCGCAATTGTCCTATCACAGTTGCCGGTAAGACTGTTTGCATTGACATAGAGGTTATGGATGCCCCTTTAGATTACAACATTCTATTGGGTCGTAGCTACATTTATACGATGTCAACTGTGGCATATAAGCTTTTTGGTAAGATGTCTTTTCCCCATAACGGATCATTACAGTC
Organism: Pinus tabuliformis; assembly: GCA_031772625.1. NCBI lineage: Eukaryota > Viridiplantae > Streptophyta > Pinopsida > Pinales > Pinaceae > Pinus > Pinus tabuliformis. The sequence continues at coordinate 890,289,413 of CM062804.1, read as the reverse complement.
GATGGACTGACATATTACAAGCCAAGGTCTCAGTCATCACCTAATTCCATCATATCATCAATGACCGACAAACAAGTAGTCAAGCCCCTCACTAGTCATTCACCTAGAGTCTGCAAATATTATGCCTTAATTTGTGCATTCCCTACTCCCCCACTCTCATCTCTCACCCCATATCATCGAGTGTTTGCATGTTAGAAGCATCTCGGGATTCCCGTAAGAAATTAGCTATGCTTGTCCAACAACTATCTCCAATGCATCCTGTTGTTGCGCCCTCAACATCCAGGTCCACACATCAAGAACCTCCTCCTTTCATGGGTGCCTCTCCTTTGTTCCCACTAGGAACCGTCCCTCGATGTCTTAACAATCTAGAAACCATTCTGCACGGAAACTACCGAGCAGGTCAAATACCTTTTTTGTTTCCTCCACCTAGAATCTTTTATGTTCCTATTATGGATACGTTGAGTCTTCCTAACATGACCTTTGGGATCCTAGTCTGGTACATTGATCCCCTTTCTAACACTTCACATGGTGATCTACGACCATATAATGCTTTGTCATATGTTCAACTGGTCCCCATAACCTGTGTCTTTGCTTCAGTTCCACAACAACCTCAACAGGAACTCACTCTTGTTGCAAAAGCATCTGGTGAGGGGGGCAAAGCCAAAAAGAAGGAACCTAAGGACAAGGCTCCCCAAGCAACTCTAGCTCCCAAGCCTCCAAAGTTGACACCTTTATGCACTTTGTGTGATGTTGTTGGGCATTCCACCAATAATTGTCCTAAACTTCCTTGCCTCAAACCCTTGGTCAATGATAAGTTTCCTGAATTTGACATACCTGAGTTCCAAGTTATCTTACTTGATCCAGCTAAGAAACTTAAATCGTTGTGTACAAATCACCTGTGTGCTTTGTGCGATCATTACGACCACTATTCCCATTTTTTCCCTCGTCTCAACGAATTTCTCGATTGCCTCTACGTGCTTTGTGACTTCGAAGCCATTCGTAGTGGATCGTCTACTCCTCTACCTGCGGGTTGTGGTACCACAAGTACACCAGAACAAGCGAATTCTGACCCAACAATTGTGATCGCTTCCCCCTATTGTCGAGATGATGGATTCTATAGTCCAGATCCTTACTTAGTTGTTGAAATTCCCCCTGACACCCAAACATTACAAAAGAGACTTATCATGCTTGAGTGTGCCTCTGAAGACCACCGTGTTGCACTGCAAACCATAGAAGCGGCCAAGAAGTGCTCTAAGCTCAATATGACCGAAAAGTCCAACCTCATACCTTTCACAAAGGTGATCTTGTTCTTGTGTATGACCAGGCCCATGATGTCCTGGGGCATGGGAAGTTTGAATCATTATGGCTAGGACCTTACATCATTCGTAAGGACTTGGGTAAGGGGGCATATCTTCTAGAGGATTTTGAAGGCCAACTTCTTCCTAATCCTCATAATGCACTCTACCTCAAAAAATTTTACCCATAGCATTAATTTCCGTGTATTTATTTCTGCCATGCATTTAGGTAGCTTGCATTCTCTCATTTGTTGTCTTTTGCACCTTTCAGATGGATCCATCATCCACATTGTATATTGGTTATGTCGACGGTGCGAGTCACTTCTCCAGGAATCTAGCCTCAGTAGCTTGGGCCATTTTTACCCCCTTGCATATGTTATTTCACTCTAACAACGTGTGCATTGGTTCTACCACCAATAATCAGGCCGAATATGATGTAGTGATAGGTTTGTTAGTTGATGCCCTTGCTCATCGCATCCTTCATATTCATGTTTGTTTAGATTCCTTGCTACTTGTCATGCAATTGAATGGTGTGTATCATGTGCATAACCAAGTCCTTTTTAGAAAATATCTACGAGTTAAGCTTTTGGTATGTGAATTTGATTCCATTACATTTAGTCATGTTCCTAGAGCCCAAAATAGATATGTAGATACCATTGCAAATAATATTCTAGATTGGAATTTATCACATGTATACCATAGAAGACAACCATAACCAAAACAAATGGCGAACCACAATCGTCATATAAAAGATGCATAATCACATTATGTATTGACATATAAAAAATACAAGTGTTTGGAGTCCACTACTCTAAATACATCATACATGCCCATAGCATGTTATCAAAACAAAAACAAGGGGATCCACACGTCCCATTCCTAGTCACTATCTGGAGGATCCCGAGCCAATGGCTCTACTCCCCCTACTCGTAGATCCTGTATTTCCTGACCTACCATCGCCATGCACCGCATGAGCCATTGCCACTCTAAGGGAAGACCGATACACTCATCTATATATCAATCTTCTAGTTCGTGCCATTCATGCTCAGAAACTCCAATCAGGACCACATCACATCTATGATGGAGGTCATCAAGTAGAGCCTTGTAGTCAGGACCCTAGTGTGATGATGACACACTCTGATCTATAGCCCTAGATACTGCAGCTCATCTAGTATATCCTGTTGGTTTCACGAGTGCTATATTTGCATACCACATATTTTAAACTCAGTACCATATACAAGTTATAAAAATATGAAATGCACCAAAATATAGCAACTTAACACTTACCATCTCGGCCCCATGCTCGTCTAAGTGGAAGTAGTAAATCAAGATCACCCTGATAGTTCATATCAATGTATGGAAAATCATCTATGTATAGTGGCATCTGATCCCAATGTGCGAAAAAGTCAGGTTAGAACACTCGTCTGATCTCCCCTCCTCCTCCTCTAAGTAGTAGCTTCCCCCAGAGGCACATCCTGGGCTCCTATGGGCCCCCATCACAGATCTGTACATGAGGGAAGATAGTAGGGATATTCTCAAAGAAGAATGCACATAGTAGTATACCAAATGCATAGTCATGGTTCACCTCTTGCCTGCATAGTGTCAGTTGTCATTTCACTAACGACAACATCATCTAGGCCCACCCATAGTAGGTCCCCACCAGCACACTCTCTACCAACATCATCTGCCCCCCAATGATGTGATGGAATGCCTGGCTGCCTAGAACTCACAGTACTACTGCGATGACAACTCGTGTCTCTAGTCTCTCTAGATCACTAATCGGGATGGTCGTGCCCTTAACACGAACACCCCGTGGACAATGGCGATCCATGAACTCTAAGATGTTCCTCCCATGAGGCAACACCAGATGTATATCCCCCACCACCCCCAAGGGGGGAGTCTAGTCAAGAAATATATGTCCTAGTATGTGAGTTAGATCCTGTTTCCTTGCATTATAAAGACCTACTGGTCCAGATCATAGTAGCTCACGATCCTCAACAGCAAGGGCTCACCTACCCTCATTAGTGGGTTCTCCAACAACTTGAGAACCCCATAATAAGCCAATGCCCCTTGCACCACCTGATTCCCCTGAATCTCGGAACGAAGGGTGTCTAAATCTTGTTCATGCCAGTTGATCTTAAGCTCTGCCATATCTACAATACACCATTAAGTATTTTCAATTTAGAGACAAAATCATTGCACTTCACAACTCTGCCCTTACATCTCACCCAGCCAACAAACCACTTTCCCTCTCAGCTCCACATCATAGTTTTCAACATAGAGCTTGCAAGCTCGCAGGTTTTTGTCTATTTCCTACAAGACATAGTGCATTTCTGGGCCCAAAAAGTGTGATCTGGCCAAGAAGATGAGCAGGGGTCTCCCAGTGAGCTATGGGGTCCTAAACTGAAAATTTAATCCACTGGAATTGAAGAGACAAGTAAGACCACCTACCTGAAAGTCGTAGATCTCGATTCTATTGGTTGTTTTGTCCACTAATATCTCCATAATATTTAGGGTCTTCTCCTCTTCTCCAAATTCAACACAACTCACTTAGAAAATGAATTAAATTGGAGGGAAAAAGCCCTTTTCTAAGAAAACCCATAGTTTTTCTGTTGCACATTGCGACTAGACCGTAGCTCTATTTGACGAAATGTTAGCACCATTGGAAATGTCTCACCAAATAATCTAATGGATTTCTTTCAGTTTTTGGTAATTTGACACTTCACCAGGAAACCATTTTTTCCATGAAGCGTCACTTTACCGCCTCTTAAAATCGAATTTATTCATATCAATCACTTGTACTTTGGGATGACTTTCCCTTTCCACTTGTCATATCAAGTGTCAATTTTCGTCATGACTAACCATCATTCACTCATGTTTTCATGGTCCCCCTGGGCCTACTCTGTGTGGTAGCATCATTGAGTCACCCTTGTTCAGAGCATCCACGATGAGTCACCCTTGTATCCATGGAGTCTGTTTCAAGTCCCATTGTCTCCCATTACAGTATTTCATCCATCATTACATCTGATTTATCTCGTGTTGCCAATTTTTTGCCTCCAGTCATACTGTCCACCATCCCCTTTGAATTCGAGTCAATCGCTTCCAAGTCAACCATGCACTTTATGCCCTGACAAGGGAAGTCATTCATTTGTCCCTCAGTCCCCATTCCCCTTATCATTCGTGGTGTCAATCCATCAATCAAATTATTGTTTTCCATCATGCCTTAATTGAGGATTCTCATTGCGTCACCTAAGGTGGGCCCTATTCTATCGACATCAACACATTCACTCCAGAAGAGCGGCCTATAGGGCGATGTTCCTTAGCTCCAACTTCCATTATCGTTCAGTGCCTCAGATCAGGCAAAGGGAATCCTTATTTCCCTTTGACTTGATTCCTTATTTCCCATGTGAGATGTTTCCAACCTCATGAGGAGGTGGCCCTTCCAGTATCCCCCCACATGCTTGAATGAGCGCAGATTATCCTACAGCTTCATATTCAATTCCACAGATTTGATGGGTTCGATTCTAGCTCCTTGTAGCATTCATAATTGCATATCTCCTCCAGATGGTCCATTCAGTTTTGTAGAGCCCTTCCCTGTTCCGCAAGGCTTCTTTCATTGTTACAACCACCCTCCCACCCATTTTAGAGGACGGGGCATTATGTCTCATGTACTCATATGTTAGTGTATTCAGTCCTGGCTCATGTTTCTTCTAGGCACATAATTTATATGGGATGTCTTATATTATTTTCTTGCCCATTGATGCCAGCATGTCATGAACCATTTATCATGTACTTTATTTCTCAGTTTCATTTTTCTAGGGGCAACATTATTCTTTGTACTGAGTTATCTCAGCGGGTATAGGTATGCCTCCCCCACCTCCCTGAGATCAGGTACCACAACATCAAAGGAGACTTACATTAGTTAGTTTGTCTCGCCCCCTCAGTTCCTATCCTCTCTTGCTTCAGCCCCATTGATGTCTCTCTCTCTCTCTCTCTCTCTCTCTCTCTCTCTCTCTCTCTCTCCCCTTCGGTGTCTAGTGATTGTGTTCTTACAACGTACTTTGGTCATAATTTATGCTCCTAACACTCCTACACTGGGGGAAATCTGTATCACCAAAAATTGGTCATCTAACCATATCTAACTATATGGAATGAAATTCACCATGTAAGACCAATTTTACCATATTAAAATTTCTTTCACCTTAAGAAATTACTTGATAAAGCACATTTATTAGGTTATTTCTGGTTAAACCCATGAGGAATAATTAAATAAATCATTATTTATTTAATTTTCCTCTAGGAATAATTAATTAAACCATTGTTTAACTAATATTCCTTGTCATATTTGACCCAATCATGAGAAATAATTAGATAAATCATTATTTAGTTATTATTCCATGTTAAATTTGACAAAATGACCTAGGAATAATTAAACAAACCATTATCTATTTATTATTCTTTATCTACATTTTCAAAATAATAAACAACTCATTTATTTATTTATTATCTCTAAATAAAAGTATTTGACCAAATTAAATACTTTTTTCCCTCCAACAAAATATAATAAAATATTCCAAGTGGTTAGGTCTAGAATTTGGTTAATAATATTTTATTATTTTCCATTATTTGAGAATAACCTAATATTTTGTTATAAAATGAAGGGTTTTACATTCATTCTTCACTTTTGATTATTCTCATTGTTGCACTCACTGTTGTAGCTCTGATTATTATCATTGTCGCTTTCCATTTCTTTTTATCTTTGAGTTCCCATTTGAGCTCTATACACACAATTTGTTGGGTTTATATGGAGATACTCTACCAAGCTAAAGAGTTGAGGACATCTAAGAACCCATCCCATTTGAGGGGGACCGGTAACATTTTACCTATTCCTTTCACCAGGTGTTGGATAATAAAATTACAATTTCATATTATTGTCTTGTCCATTGGTTGTTTTGGAGTTATTATTTGCTATAGTTCTTATTTATTTTTGTTGTATAACTACTTTTGCTGCATAGATCTGGATGTTTGCAGGTTTTATTTCTTATATCTATTGCAGATCTAAAGGGTTCTATAGCCATTTCTGTTGTTAGGGTTGTTTATCATCCACATCTTAATGTGTTCTCTTTTCGTACACTCTTGATAAGAATACACTATAACAACATTGTCCAATTTGTATCAATATTTTGGTGCAATTGGTATCATAAAAACAACAGTCCATTTTTGGAAGGGTATGATGTCAGGGGGATAAGCTTTAATTGTTAGGATGCTTAAGTGAAGTGAGCACAGTATTAGTAGAAACAACATCGAAGAGAAAGCCAAAATGCATCATTTAATGGTTGGTATTTGCAGGCAACAACAATACCATGAGCAATTTTAATTGGTATCAGTTTCGTCTTAATTGGTACAAAAGATGCCTTGGCAGAGAGAATATTCATCCAACAGCTTAAGGTGTTTAGAACTATTGGATTATTTAGAGTAAATGTAGTATATGTTGAGGGGGAGCATATTACATATGGCCAGTTCCTAGAGTAGTAGTAGCTACAAGAAGAAGAATGCACATCAACATCCAAAACCTTTGTCATTGATAGTCAATGATTGTAAGGGGGAGAAGAAGAAGCTTGTAGCCCTTTTCCATTGTTGTCAAAGGTGGAGAGAAAATTATTAGAGATGATGTGATGGCCCATGAAGAAGAGAGAAAGCCATGGTGGCTCATGAAAGATGAAGTGTGGAAACTACATGAGGATTGGTCATCAATGTGGAGAAATGATGAGGTGTTGTCATCAAATCCAAAGCGATATATTGTTGGAAAGTTAGCATTTCCTGGATGCCTAGTGGCAACAAGTGTGTTGGCATTGTTTTCAACAATCATGCTAGGAGATGTGTTAGACAATTAGCATTGTCAGCAAGTGTGTTGGAATTGGTATCAACCAGACTAGCATTGAAGTTGGTGGCAGCATATGCTAGCAATGATGGGCATATATGTTAAGCTCAAGAGGAGTCCCATGGTTGCTATAGTCTCTTGTAGAGAATCATCATAATAGGAGACATATTGTAAAATTCAAAATATGATGACTAGGATGGTGGGGAGTCCCAGCCTTTGGAGGATATTATGCCTTAGAATATTAACTCCTAATGCTCTTGGTTATGACATTATTGGGTATTTCTTGGAAATATCTTTCCAATAGTATGCTGAAGTCTAAAAATGGCCTCCTGGATCAAAAGTTATTGATAATCAAGTTTAGGGCTCCAAAGTCATGTTTGGGTGTCCGAAAGCATGGAAGATTGGAAGCCTAGAAGCCCAAAACTTTATTTGTAAGTGTTACATGATATTCTTAAGTCAAGGGTACTAGGAACATTGCATGGAAGCCTAGAAGCATGGAAGCCTCAATGTATGGAAGCCTATTGATAGTTAACAAAGGTTTCCAAAAAGCCCATAAGCCCACAAACCCAGAAGCTCATAATTTATTAATAAGTGACTTGGTAGTTGGGCTATTAGGGAGTGACAATTTATAGACCATCAAATGACGAAGCCCATAACATATATTGTTTGGAATAAGTTGCAATCGCATTTCATAAGAGGTTATGGGCATGCAGGGTCCCAAGTTCATGTTTTGTGTTTTGATAGGTGCCATTTCCAGTGGAGATGGAAAACAGAGGTATTCATTGCAAAGGGAGCAGCAATTGAGCTCGTGTTAGAGTGATTTCTTTACAGGGGTCCAATACTGAAATCATAGAAGCTCGTAAGGTGTAGTAAATCCATTTTATAACAAGTTACGGTAATCATGGAATCTAAGCTTTATCTTAGCGATGAGCATATATTTAAAGGCATGGATGAGTCAATAAATTTGGAGAGAAGTCCTCCATATTTATAAGTTATGCCATAATTGGACATGGACATTGCTAGAAAGCATAAGATTCGAACAACTACATAAATGCACAGGAGTTGGTGTCAATGGAATAAAGGAAAATGCATAAAGTGTTGGCACGAGGCAGCAAGGACCATAAGTGCACACATTCATTAATGGAGTCAATGGTGACTGTCGAAGGTAAGACACTGAGACAAGGATAACCATGTTTTTCAAAGGTAGCAGTGACTCTAGAACAACCATGTTGGAGCTTCCCTGCACAAGAAGAAGAATTAAAGTGAAAGGAAAGCTAATGGCAGAAGCTCTAATCATAGTACAAAGAGACATATCCAAAGTAAAATCTAAACTCTAAGGGCTCTGATGGCATGTTGTGGAACCAATTACCGTATAACGGATGCTACAATAGGCGAGAGGATGAGATAGAAAAAGACCACAATTTGTAAAGAAAATTAATGGAGTGTATGGCGTGAGCATTTAAGTGCTTTGAGTTCACAATTTTACTGAGAATTAATTCTTAGTATGAAAAAAACTCAACTTCCATCCTCATTTTTAACACAACTATAATATTTAGGCAATGAGACACAATATTAGGATGGAGATCCATCTAAGAGTACACTCGGGAAGCATGAATCACATAGTGATGGCTAATAGAGACAACATCGATCACTTTGTTTTAGTGAAACAAAACCTAGGAGTGTATTTGAGAAAGTAGGGGAAGGCACCATTATTGACTGAGCTGTGTGGAGAGATCTGTGGGTTTGCACTACTGAGAAGAGACAAATGGTGCATGTGTTGCAAAGAGAGGCTGATAGTTCCAATGCAGTGGAAAGAGGCCTAGAGTGTTCCTGTGATGTTGTGAGAGGTTGAGAGAGCCTATGACATAGAAAGAGGCCGAGAGCTTAGTGCAAACTACCTAGTGTAGAGGGATGAGAACAATGATTTGCTATTGTGCTGACATAGAGTGTTGCATGGGCCAAGTATAGGTGAGGTTGCAAAGGAGAACATAGTTGATAACAAGCAGAGTGTTTGTCAATTACAGTGGGTAGTAAGTTTTCTTTTGAATGCGGGTTTGATCCTACATACAGGGAGTTGGTGCTTCCATTTCTTTGGGTGTATGAGAAGGCTTTGGGTTTGGTTCCTCCTGTTGCTTCTTGCATAAATCCAAGGATTTTCAAGTTGGTACTTGCAACAAATCCATGATGTTGGTGCTTCAGATGGTGCTTCTGGTAAGTTGATCAAGTGTCTATAGAAGAAGGGAGTCAATGCTTCCTGCTAGTGGGCGCTATCAAACAATCAAAGGGATTTAGTACTTCCTGCAAGTGGTGGCTCACAAATAAGTATTGATGTAATAGAGTAGGAGCACCAACAAGATTTGGTAGTTTTTCTCTTGAAAGGGTTTCCACATTAAACCTTTGTGTCTCATGTGTTTGTTTCTCATGTGTGTGTGCTTTTGTTGATTCATATGACTACTATGATGATTTGTTAATGGTTGCACACACAATGAATTCCAAGTTTGAATGTTGAATATAATTTGGCATAAAAGTTCAAAATTATCCTTAATACTGATTCACCCCCCCCAAGTATTAACATAGTTTCAAACATTATAGTATTTTGAAGAAATGAAATTTTTTTGCTAAGAAGAATTGATTTTGTAAATGTTCAAATGCTACATTTGGTAAATGTGACTTGTCGTGAAACCAAACAAAGCTTTAAACCTAGATTCAGTAATAAAATTTTGGGGTTGTATTTAACAATAGATCACCTTTATCACACACCCTTCAATTCTATTCCCAAATGGTTAATTTTTTCATGAGTGTTAAACATGTGTTGGGGTGAGACTGAAGAGAGATTATTGCTTGTGGGACTAGATTACTTAGGAAATATGTATATTGACAATTTATTTTCCAATATTTCTAATTTTATTCTTAACACATATTCTTTTTAAATCAATTTTCTCTTTCCTTCTCTTCTCACAATCCCTTTTAGGTGGCATTGGATTTTAATTCAAATGTTTGGTGAATGAGATATATGAACAAAAATATAATACCATACTTGTTGTAGAGATTACTTGTAATTTAGGATTTATATAGTCTCTTGAAGAAATGAAAAATTGTTGCTAAGAAGAACTAATATTGAAAAAGGTCAAATGATTCACTTGGTAAATGGAGACACCGAGTTAGATATATTAACAAAATTTAAAATATTAAAAAATATAGATTTATATAAAAAAAACTACATTAATTTTTTTTTTTTAGGCTTGGTAGTACTTTCTCTATTAATATTAACAAACTATAATCAAGTTTTTCCCAATAGTGTCAGGTGGCCTCAACCTGCCCTTAGGAAACCAGGTTGGCCACTTGTCAACATTAAAAGCTATCCAAAATTTGAATAAGTCTAATTCTATCATCCTTGCAACATTAGCTATTCTATCTATACTAAACAACAACTTTGGAAAGTAAAAGCTACTCAGCATAAAAACAAAATCTTATCTGGAAATCTGTTTTACTCATTGTCCGAGGACTCCACTGGAGCTGGGGCTTTAGCGCTAGATCCCTTCACCTTGCTTCTCCTCATGTCCTATAGGCTTTGCCTAATCCTACTCAGACCCAGGTTATTGCGGTAGAATTGAATCTGAATTGATGCTATCTCCCTGAGGAGATCCGTTCTGCTGGTTTCCTTCATTTTGGTTTCCTCCAGTGCCTCCAGTCCTTTTTTTACTGCCTGTTCTTTGTTGAGTGTCATAGCTCGGGCCACTACATCCTTCATAACCCAGTATTGCTGGACTGTTTGTCTGAATATAGTATGGTGGCCATGGGTGTTCCCCGAGTCTTGTATCATGTCTTCCCATTCTTCTATGGGAATATCCTGGTTGGTGATGTTGTCATTTAGTTCCCTCTCCCATCCCACTATTTGCGCTCTTACCTCGGGTGGATTATCATCCATGTACGCATCGATAAGGGTCTTCATATGCTCTTATCCCATCTTCCTGCCTCGCTTGCATTGGTATTTGCTGGAGATTCCCACCCCCCAGTGGTCTGTTTCCCTACCTTTCCTACTCCTTGGTTTCTCTTTTTAGCCACCTCTTTTCCTTCTCTCGTCATTCTTGCTTTGTCCCGGTTGTAGTTTTCTTCACCCAATTCTCTCTTCTCTGTATGCTTGCTTGCCTCCAAACTGTGTTGTACACAAATTATAATTATACCTATAACAATACCATAAAAAGTATCAGTAATCTGAAAGTATACTTCCCATTCTGTCTTATATTTAAGTGTTCTGGGTTTGGTCTATCACTCAAGTCCTTGCAGCTTGAGTTTTCCTCCCTTCTCCCTCATATTTCCCCCTGACAGTTCTTGGGCTAGCATTTTGCGACCTCTCGAATCTTCTTCTCTTAGTTTCATCTCTCCCCAGCTACACTAACTCAGATGATTTACCTTAGAATACCTACCCGGGAGTCTACAAAGGGATTCCTTGTCACTGTTCTGTTTTGCATGATGTTTCTTCTTTCTATTCTCGCTCCTCTCTATTGCCTCCACTTGAATTAAGCCCTTGATTATCCTCTTAGTCTTAATCTGGATTTTCCAGTTAAGTTTCTCAATGGCCTAGTTATCCCTTATCTTAGCTACTATGGCCTCCAGGATAGTTTCCCCTCTATACCAGTTGCATAAATTATCCCTCTTGTGCCTCATCAGCCCCCTGGTTGAAGCTATATTCCTTCTGCCTTCTCTCTTACCAGGTTCTCTCTTCTCTCCCCGGCTTCCCTCCTTCCCTCTTTGCACTTTTTTCAAAGGCGCTTTTTTACCTTTTACTTCTCTCTCCTTTTCATCTTCGTTCCTGACCCAATTAGTGTTCCAGGAAACCCTGGTTCCGACTCTTTCTGAGTCCTGACTTTCCCAAGTCTCTTTCCCCAGTACCTCTGAAATTGGCATTATTGTAATTCTGATGTTAAGGATATTGAGGAATACATACTATCGACTTGAGTTGATGCGACTGCATCCACCGGCCTGCGTCCTCGTCTTGCATCTGCCACCTTTCTTTGCTCTTGCCCTTGCTTTCTCCTTTTGCATGCAACCATCCTCTTTCTTACTTACTTTTTGTTTTAACCCGCTGTCCCTACTATCTTTCGTCACACCTCCCACCTATCCTCCTAATTCTCCCACTGCCCTTTCCCTCATTCCTACTCCTCGGAATGATGACCCTCTGGTGCTTCCAGCTCTGTCCCTCATTAACTCCCTCGTGCCTCCGGCTGCTCCTGCCGTGGGTTCTTCTCTGTACTCCTTCCACTTGATGGCTTCGATCTTCCCGCTCACTCGATGGCCCCCAGGACTTCCTCTCTTCCTTCCATTCTCAGCCACACCTATCTTCTTTCTTAGCTTTCCTCCTCCCTGCCCTGTCCTTCTTCCTGCCCTTCCTGTTGTCCTCTTCCCCCACATCCCGATGTGCTCTCTGTCCTTGCGCCCGAGTGAATGATCCCTGACATCTCCACCTCCCATCGCCTCTGGCCCACCTCCTCTTCTCTGTCACATCCCGATCGGGTTAACAAAAAAAAAAAAAAAAAAAAAAATACATTATTAAATGAATAAAAAAATTCCAAATTTTTTTAGTCATATGATACATTTTCTTGAAATTTTATATAAAGAAAATTAAAATATATTAAAAAATGTAAATTATGATTGATTTGGAAAAATTATAAAAATATATTTAAAAAAAAATTATTTCATCAATACGAATCTTTTATTTGTATTTTTTAATATCAATAAAATTAAATTTTACTTCTGAAATTGATATAAAATAAATCACACCTATCTAGATAATTATATCACTATCAACGGTCATTTACTCATCGCATTTAATTTCAATGGACTCATATTAAAAATTACAAAAATATATATATTTTTTATTTTATGTAAATATACTTTTATTTATCAAAAAAACAAACGTCAAAACAAACTATCTATTTAATGTTCATACATTCATATCAACCTTGTTTTCCTTTCATTCACATTCCTAAAGTCGCTTAACATAACCTTTATTAGAGTTTGGATAAGCTATCCTCTGTGACCATTTAGTTCCATGGATTCGCAAGACATAAAATATATCTATTCGCATTAATGTAAAGAATTGAGTCAATTTTGCACCAATGAATGTACTTTATTAGTAATTTTATTTGCATACAATAACATAAAGCAGTTTGCGTATATTCCTTGAACCACGTGTTATAGTTTAAGATTTCTGACGAGGTACAGAATAAATTAGAATAAAATTTGCTATATTTTTCAAATGGAAAACATTTTTTTTATATGGATGATGCTTATTTATAAAAATCATTATCAGTTTCTTATTCAAAAGATCTCTATCATTAATTAGTAATTAATAAATAGTATCAAATTATCTTTCTTTTTCAATTCACAAATTTATGAAAATTTATTTTTTTCAAAACCATTTAAATCTAAATATTTGGTATAAAAAATAACGTGTTGTTTTAAATTATGATGGGTACTTTTATTCAATATTAATGAGAAAATTTGATTTTTTAACATAATACTATTTTTTCATTCGTTATTCGTTATGATATTATTTTATTAGTTAAAATTTCTATTCATTTATATTAAACAATTATATATGTTCATTGGCTTTGGCACCTTTTTACATTATTATTTGGCAAACCAACCCAAAGGAAGAGGCATACACATTCTATCTATAGTTTCAGTAAACTTAAACAAATTTGAAACTTGGTTACTAGGCATTGTCTAGATATATGATAAAAAATAGTAGAAAACAAAAATTGTATCATATTTGTAACCAAAACATTAACTAGAATGGGATTCCAAGTACCTAACAGACAACAAATGGAATGCAAAGACCCTATAAGAGAAAAAACATAGAAAATAGGCGGAAAGGTAGGCACTGACTTCAGTTAGTGTCTGCTTAACATGGTGATTACCGCTAGGGATAGGTATCATGGACCTACTCCCCTAGCCTCCAAGCTTGCCAACCATTTGTTAATATCATACAATTGCATAACCACATTATATAGCACCATCATAATTTCATTCTTCGCATCATTCTTTTCCAACACAACTTAGCCTAAGAGTGTTTTCATTCTGTATAGAGTTACATTATGTGCAGTTAATGGCTCTCTCCTATGTGTGTATTACCCATGTCAAGAACTCACGATGCTATGAACGTCATTATCTCAAAGCCTAACAGCTATGTCCATTCCACTGAAACATCATCTTCCACATCCTTCAATTCTTCTTTATTTCATTATGGCTCTACTCATGGAAGGCATGCACTGATTACACATCCTGCATTCAAGCTCATGAACCACATGTGTACCTCGAACCCCTCCACCTCTAAGGTAGTGAGCTCTTTGGTGCATCATGATAACCAAATGTAGTGTTTGGGTGGCTAGCCTCCTATCCTTGGATAACCTCAACTATAGTGGGGAAAGAGGCCAAACTTCAAGAATAAAACATAGATTCATCACAAAATCATTGCATAAAGCATGTTTTCCAACTACCCAAGATGGAAGGAAAATTCAAAATTCAAAGTTGTGTTAGGCGCCAATCCTACCAATGCATTGTCATTTTTCCCATTAAGTCACTCCACTTCCTCATCGACAGTACGAACTTAATCGTGAACCATATAAGAATCAAGCTAGCACCTACTACAATTCAACCCATGATATGGACCATCACCAAAGAGATTAAGTTAATGAGATGTATCATTATTGTAGCCCCTTAAACACCAAACATAGAGCGACATTGATCACATATACCCGTTGCTCATTAAGTGAGGTGGCAGTGTGCCCATCTTCCTCAATCATATTCCCTTCTCTAATCACTCCATACAGGAACAATCCTAAAGATACTTTGAAATGCAATAAAGAAACTCATTTGCAATCATTCCATTATGTATGAAAATAGTATTTTTAATAGTTAGGCATATTTGATGTTTTCAATATACTTTGAAAACATATTACTAACTTGTAACCCTTCAAAAACCTTAAGATATAATAGAAAACCTAATTTACAACAATTTCAACGTGTATCAAGAAAGTATTCTTGAAAATCAGATATATTTGATCTTTTCAATTATTTTTAAAATTTACAAAATATTTTATATTTAAATAAAAACAAATCTTCTTAATATTATAATATCTTTATATAATAAAGATATTTCATGAGTCATAAATACGTTAATCAGATTAATCATAATGTGATACAACTATCATCTATATTCCATCATAGAGAAGTGATCTTATTATTTTCACGATATTAACATTTTAAAAACCATCATATTCAACAAAATACGATTTATTAAGTCATGCTATATATATATATATATAATTTATTTCATTTAAAAAACCTTCCAAAGATAGTTATTGAGTCATGTTATATATATTATTTCATTTCAAAAAAACCTTCCAAAGAGCTCATAAATTTGTTCTTATAAGCTTAGGGTTAAAAACATTTACATAATCTTTTGCATCTCCATGTTGGATATTCTGATGAAACACATTCGCATGCTCTTTAATTGGATTGTGGTTTACTTCTCAGGAATGAGGTCCGTTTTTAAAGATATTTTATAATAATATATATGGATTATCATATTGTGAAAGTTATCCTCTCAGGGTTAGGCTATTAATAAGTCGACGGGCAGTAATTTGTTTCAGTGGATATTTATTGATAATTTTTGTTGATATGAATTATACAAAAAAAAAAAAGTTTTCGATGAGGGTGGAGTATCTATTGGAAACATAATTTCATCTATAAATTTCTCAAAAAAAAATTAAGGTTAAATGAGACAAAATAATATTGGGAATTTAAATTTATTTAACATTTATTTGTTTATTTTGATGTAATCAAACAAAATAAATTTTATGATAATGTTGTTTTTATAATGATATTTTTTTTTCTTCGGTAATTGAAATATATAAATTAATTATTTAGTTATTATATTTTTTATTAAAAATAATTATTAAGTTTCTTTTCTATTTTATAATTATTTAATAATATTTTTTTTCAAAAATGTAATTTTCAAAAATATAATTATTTATATAAAGATTTTTTTTTAAATATTTTAATATTAATATTATTTATATTAAAGAAATTATTTATATTAAAAAATTATTCTCTTTTTTAACAAATTTAAAATTGCCATTTTAAAAATTTAAAAATATATCATTATTTTATTTTTAACTTTCAAAATATTTTTACATAAAAGAAGTTAGTAGTTTACTATAATGTCATATACATTATATGAAATAGATTCAAGAATTGAGTAGTTTTTAAATGCGGGTTCCCTATTTAATTTGTTTAGAATCTAACAGGGATTCATTGAAATCACAAGTTTGAAAGGTAAATATTACAAGTAAAATACCTGAAAAGTTTTTGATGATGGTGAATCCATATATGTAATGAAATCAAGATTTGACTACAATTTTTTTCATCAAATTCCAAACAAAAATCTATCAAAAACACGAAAAATAAATCACACATAAAAATTACTCCTCATAAATATGTGGGAAAAGACATTTAGAAACCACTCCAAGAATATGTTGAAAGAGACATTTGGAAATGGATTCATGAATGTTTTCTATAAACACATTGCGTTGATGAATTCCACTTGAATTTAAATCCTTACCTGCAGTTATTCATTTGAGTTATGCCCGGAGAAAATTCAAACGTTGACCGAGATGGGATTACAAGTTTGTGTCACATAATCATTTGGAAAACTATTTCTATAGATTAAAGAGACATTTGGAAATGGATTCATGAATGTTTTCTATAAACACATTGCGTTGATGAATTCCACTTGAATTTAAATCCTTACCTGCAGTTATTCATTTGAGTTATGACCGGAGAAAATTCAAACGTTGACCGAGATGGGATTACAAGTTTGTGTCACATAATCATTTGGAAAACTATTTCTATAGATTATTAGTAATTTAAAAAAAGATCATATACCTAAGTATTAATATTGTATTACAAATATATAAATAACGTTTAAAAAAAATCATATACCTAATTATTAATATTGTATTACAAATATATAAATAACGGAACATTAAATATGTATAATTGATAATATATATTAAAAATATGAAAAATGGTGATGAGAAGAGTTTCAAATATTTTTTCAAGAAAGAGGGTAAATAAAATTAACCATGGTTTATTAACATGAAGTTTTATTTTTAAAATAGATAATTATTCATTTCAAGTAACTCAAAATTTAATATAATAATGTATATATAAAGGTATTAATTTTACATTTAACTCAATTAGTATAGATTTATCTTAATTTGGAGAGGTATGAGATTTTTGGAGTTACAACTTTTTTCTTAGCGTTAAAATTGAGGAAAAGTTTGCAACTCTAGATATTTGATCTTTCTCGGGGCTTGACAGATCTAGAATTAAAATGGATCTATGCTTGTTTAAATTATATATAGAACAATATGGGAAAAACCAACGAAGTTGTAACATCATACCATATTGAAACAGAAAAATCACAATAATCAAAAAAATAAAATGGAAATACTTTATAAATGCTAAACTTACCCGTGTGATATTATATCCAACCCTTACCATGTGTTATTGGTTCACAATATTATAAGCATTGAAATAAAGCGATGGTTAATTAAATGAGTGTTGGGGTAATCGATGAATTTGACATTCTATATGCCATCATTATACATCGCTTTTTTAATGGGAGTAGTGTCAACAGTATTACACTAATTGATTGTTGATTGCATGGTTAATATCATTGCATGCAATCGCGAGAAGGCTCTTGTGGCTTGGGACACCTGGCTTAATTTTCTCCCTCCAATCTGGAGTTGGTGATCCGATGGTCCTGAGCAACCAGGGTTTAACATCATAACTGCTCCTCTTGCGTTCAACCGTTAGTGCTTTCATTTGTGTGGCGTGGTTCCCCTGTTTTCTGCTCTGCAACTAAAACTATCATTCGCTAAACATAGAGGGTTTGTGCTTGTCTGCTCTAGTCCCGATGGGGGTTTATGCCAAGCTCCATCTAGCAGGTACTCTGCAACACCTGCTTCCTCATTGCTTTTAGATGTTTTCCTCTTGCTATTAATTTCTCTTCGTGGGTACTCAAATGGGGATTCTGGTCTTTTAGATGTTTTCCTCTTGCTATTAATTTCTCTTCGTGGGTACTCAGATGGGGATTCTGGTCGTTCAATCCACTGTATAGGTGATACATACTTCCACCGGCTCATCCATCCAGTTGAAGACAAACTAGGAGGCTTTTGACCTCGAAAAGGTAAATAGCAAAGGTTATGATAGGCTTTCTTAAGGTTTGCTTCTTCCATTTTCTAGATTAAGCACCGATGATTGATTTCCTGGTTTTTAGGCACAGTTGGCCTTCAACCTTCCGAAACCGATCTAACTCAGGTATTTTTTTTAAATCTTCTGTAAATTAACTATAAGCTCGACGTTAAGGGTTTCTGTTTCTTTTTTTTTTGTTTCTAATTCCGTTCTCTGTGCATTGACAAGTATTATTCTATGCCGAAATTACTCCTTTTGCAGCGATGGTGTCTTCCAATGCTTCTTTAGTGCTCACGGAACTGCATTCTTGTTTCCAGGTTGGTCACGATGTTGAGCCCTACAACAGTTTGTTCTATTCCAATGATTTCGCATAATAGGTCTGCTTAATTTCTCCACTAGTTGTTATTTTAGCTTTTCTTGGTGAAAGCATTCGTCTTTGGGTGGAGGTTATGTGCCAACCATAATCTGTATTTAATCTGGTTCTTAAAAGGGGTTTGGAGTACTCTGTGAACTAAGTTGGTTCCAATTCTTCCACGGCATAGCCTGTGTGACTTGGTCTTGCCAAGGGTTTAATTTACGTTAATTACTTTTTGATTGTTTGTAAAAGGGTCTCTAAATTCAGTTTTTAAGGTACTTCAAGGTTATGAATATAGTATTAATGATTATACGGGCTTAGGCTCCTTTTAAAATTCACATGACTTCTAAAGCCGAAAGTATCATTCCGCCTCAATGGAATTTGTCGAATCTGCTTATGGTTTGTTGTTTTCCTTTGAATAGATTATGAAACGAATAGACAGTTAACTCGTTTTCTTTCTGGGATTGAGTAACAATTATTCTGAACCTTGCGTTCAATAATGAGAGTTTTCTTACGATTATTTTGTCTAGAGGAATTAGTTGTGTTCTTGGAAATTTGGTTGCTTTCCATATATAAATTCTTGGTCCTCTGGTATATAGTTACCCGGAATGAATTGAACCGACTAACACATAGAGTTATCACTTGTTACTAAATGTGCAGTTTAAATAAATCTTGCATGATATACACATTACTTTGTTACAGTAATTAGACCATTGTGGGTTGTCTATATCGAGCATAGATAATATTAACGGTTCTCTGCCTCAATGCCTCAATATTTACGATACCTTCTTTCCATCTCTATGATTATTAGATATAATTATCTATTTTAAATATCGTTTAATGCTCTTGTTATGCATAAATTTTTCTCTGTTAAAATCATAAATAGTTCTCTGAGTAGATGTTTTTTACTAGCAGTTGTCTGCCTCAATGGCTCAATATTTATGATATCTGCTTTCCATCTCTATGATTACTAGATACAGTTCTCTATTTTAAATATTGTTTAATGCTCTAGTTATGCATAAAGTGTCCTATGTTCAAATCATAAATAGTTCTCACTCTAGTTATGCATAAGGTGTCCTCTGTTTAAATCATAAATAGTTCTCTCAATAGATGTTTTTTACTAGCTTAAATTAAAGAATTGACGATTCTAGTTTTAGCTAACAAAATAATCACTGTGATATTGTAACACATCCATCTATTAAACATTATATATATATATATATATATATATATATATATATATATATATATATATAATGTCTTAACTTAAGTCACCCCAAATTACATATTTATGTTAGAAGAGACATTTTCAACAATTAACTACCATGAATGATTTATAAGCAACCATGATAAACGCTATTACCAAATTCATACAAAAATACTGGTTTGGAATTTAGATACTATGTATTATTTATATAATAATTGTGGCCGGATCTGTTTGTACACGGCATTGACTTCCAAATTTATACAATCTTGTGTATTTAAATGTGTTGGTACATTGTTGGCCTATGCACTAAATGTAAATAGGCCATAGCCTTGATTCCCGCCCTAGGAGCGCATGTGCATTTACTGCTCTGGCTGTCCGGGTCTTGGTGGTTGCCTGAAGGTCACCCATCTGTCCATATCCAACCTTTAACCTTGAGATCAGGCTCCTCCATCGACGGTTCACCATGGCCCTTTGGATCGAACGGTCCTCAGGATATTTGTCCTTCATTTCTCAGCGATGTGGTTTCATTCTATCATTATTTCACTCTAGAATTTTCGAGGGGTTATGGCTCTGCTCTATTCTTCGGTGCTTATTTCCACCTACAATCCTGGTTCACTGAGCTATTCGCACTGCGTTCCAACATCTTGGAATACTCTGATGGTCCCGAAGCCACTTCAATGCCTTGGAACTCAATCTGCAGAGGCAGGGTCTGCAACATTCCTTCCAAAGGTAAGCTTTAAGGTTTTTCCCCCTCATAATCACCTTTGTTTATTAGGGTTAGCGTTATTATTACTGTCTTTGTTTCCTTTTGCATGTTCTAATACAAACTTTTCTGCTATGGTGTAAGATCTAGTTCCCAGGATAGGAGATTCAGGTTGGCACTGTGGAAAGCCCTCCTACCAGCTTCATCTTCCGTGACCAGCTCCGAGTATTATGACTCACTTCAAATCTTTATAGGATAGGGTTTTATGACCAATTTGCCAAGTCTAAAAGACCATAATAATAGTTCTAGATGGGTCTTTCAAGGTCGCTGGAGCCGTGTCTCCACTAATAGTTTTTTTGTTTGTTTTAAGAATTTTGTTTGAGGCCCTTTTAAAAAAAATACCTTATGGCTTCGGTCAAATTTTGAAGGTTTCGGCAAGGAGTTCAAGCTACCATCCTTGAGTTCAAGCCACCATCCTTGATAATATACTGACATTTGGAACATTTTAAATTGTATGACTGGAGCTTATTGAGATGAGGGTTTTCATAATTTAATTGTTGAGTTTCGGATTGTTTTCCGATGTTTATTCAAATGTTGTGTTTGGAAACTGAGAGTTATCCTTTCTCAATTTATTTAGAGTATTTGGTTTACGCTTCGTTCGATACAAAGTTATAATGCGGCTCCGAATTGTATGCCTTAATTTGATCAGCACTATTAGTCATAGCTTGGTAAAATATCCCAGCCTATTATGAATTAAAGGAAAATGTCTTGATGGCTTCTTTAGAAGCCCGAAATGCCACGATTTTGATATCTGGGCTAAGAGTGTAATCTCCCTCTTTGTTAAAAATCTCACATATTGATTCATGAGCTCCGTTATACTCTGTTGGTTGCCTTGATGCTTTTCATAAATAATTAGTATATTTGTTATGCATCGACTATGGTTTAATGCATGTAAAAGATTTTGGTACAAAATCATGAACAATTTTGAATATGATGATCTTTAAGCATACCTGTTTTTTTTATCTATCGTTGTTTGAAGTTCTTTTGGTTGATAGACGATTTTAACTGCTTTTCCCAATTAAAATAAAAGACAATATAGGGGAATTACCCTATCTGGTATTGTGATACAAATGTTTATAGGAATCTTATCATTTTCCAACTTTGCTTCTCCTTCTAAATTCTTTGCTAATTCTACTGATATTCTTAATGTAGTTTCTTTCTGTGAATGTAATAAGGGTTTTTCCTTAGTTTTCTATTATTACTCTACTCTTACTCTTTGATGAAATATTTCAAAATAAAATACGAAAACCCTAATGACATACTTCAAGAAATAGGAAACCTTGCCTATAATTCTTACACAATAATTTACAAATATTATCTCTAAAATTTAGCCAATCTACCTAGCTATTGTTCTTAGATTCAAAGAATAACTTATACAAGAAATTCTTTACTTATTTGTTTACGCTGTCCAAGACTGAGTCTGGAATAAGACTTGCACTTTAATTTTCCTCCCTACTGTGAGATTACCTACTTTGGTAAATCTTCCCCCCGTGCTACTCCTGATTTCAGGAGTTCTCTCTCTCCTCATAGACCTTAATGTTTACCAACTATCTGGTCTTAACCAGACATAGCCATTACAGATTACTTGACCTTTCAACATAATCTCCTTTCATCCTTTTGATCTCAGATACCCCTATCCTCTTGATCATTTCAGTAAAAATACTCTAGGATTTAGTTTTGGAATAGATAACTGTCTCCATAACTAATTACCTAGTAAAACAGTATTTACCCATAACTGCAAAATTTATTCTTCCATAACTAAATTTCAAAAATAGTTTATAATTTAAAAATAGTAACAGTCTATTTGGTTGCTGTAAAAAAATAAATATTTACATTAATGGGGGATATTACATCCTCCCCCCCTAAAATGGAACATTGTATCGATGTTCTCTTGCTGCAAATAGACCCAGAAAGTTTTCTCTCATGACCTGTTCATCTTCCCAGGTGGCCTCTTCTGGCCCATAATGCCGCCAGTGCACTTTAACCTGGGTGATAACTCGTTTCGCAACATTACTTCTCTCCGATCTAGTATAACTAGAGGTTCGACCTGAACATAGCAACAAAAGGTGTTAAGTCATTAACTAGTTATCTAACACATTTGTAAAGAAATATCTATATATATACCTTACCTGTATATCTTGCCATTTGATTATGTGGTTAACGTCATACACATATTTCTTAAGTAGAGAAACATGAAATACATTGTGTACACGAATGTGACTAGGTAAGGCAAGTTGGTAAGCCACCAGTTCGATTCAAGCCAAGATTTGAAATGACCCGCAATATCGGGGTGCTAGTTTAGCACACCCGACCCATTGTAAGGTTCTTTTCTTGGCTTGCACTCGAATGTACACATGATATCCTACATGGAATTCTTAGAAACTCCTCTTTCTATTGGCAAAGTTCTTCTGTCAGTTCTGAGAAGCCTTTAAATTAATCCATACCCTTTTCACCATTTCCTCCATCTCTTCCAACATGTCTGGCCTTAGTAACAACTTATCCTCCTGTCCACTCCAACTTAAAAGTGTCCTGCACTTGCGTCCATATTAAACCTCAAAGGGACTCATTTAAAGGGAGGCATGGTACCCGTTGTTATATGCAAACTCCAACAGGTGTAAATAATATTCCCATTTAGTGGGTTGCTACATTACATATGTTTGCAACATGTCTTCAACAACTTAATTCACTCTCTCAGTTTGCCCTTCTGTTTGCGAATGGTAAGCTATACTGAAGTGCAGTTGTATGCCCAATCCTTCAAAGAGGGACTTTCAGAAGGCTGATGTAAATTTTACATCTCGGTCGGAAATAATCATCTTAGGGATTCTGTGCAGTTTAAAAATGTTCTGCATAAAAATATTAGCAATTTGGACTGCTCTATAGGATGATTAAATAGGTATGCAATGAGCATATTTTCTCAATTTGTCCACCACCACCATGATGGAGTCATTTTGCTTTCTCGATTTAGGCAACCTGGTAATAAAGTCAATAGATATGGTTTCCCATTTCCATTCTGGGATAGGCAGAGGGTGAAGTAACCCTGTTGGATGTTGGTGCTCAGCTTTCACTTGCTAGCATTCCAAGCATTTGGCTAAATATTCTGCCACTTCCTTCTTCATACCAGGCCAGAAAAATTCCTTTTGCAAGGCAGAAATCATTTTCTGATACCCGAGATGGCCTGCATAAGGGATCTTATGGTATTCATCAAAAATGATATTTTTAAGATGTTGTTGGTTAGGCACATATATCCTTTTCCTATAAATCAACAATTTTTCTGCATTTATTTCATAACCCAATTGTTGTTCATGGTTGTTAGGAATTTTTGCTTGCTGCCATAAATGTTTATATGTTGAATCCTGCATGGCTGATTCTTGAATCTGCTCAAAAAAGGTAGTTTGTGATTCACTAAAAGAAATTTCATATAAACAATTTACCTTTCGGCTTAAAGCATCTGCCACCTAGTTTTCTTTTCCTTTTAAATGTTTAATTTCGAAATCGAATTCACTCAGGAAATCTGCCCAACGAGCTTGCCTAGCATTTAAAGTTGGCTGTTTGAAATAATTAATCAGACTATGGTGGTCAGTCATCAACAAAAATTTCTTACCTAATAGGTAATGCCGCCACATTTTTAAGGCATGAATGACTGCAGTTAGCTCCAAGTCGTATGCTGAGTACTTTTGTTCATATTCTTTAAGCTTCCTAGATTCGTAGGCAACCACTCTACCCTCTTGCATTAATATGCCACCCACACCTTCCTTACTGGCATCTGTACAAACCACATATTCTTTGTTGGGATCAACAATGCTCAGAATAGGTGCTATGGTAAGAAGATGCTTGAGTTGATCAAAGCTCCTTTGACAGTCGGGAGTCCATTTGAAAGCTTTGCCTTTCTTTTGTAGATAGGTGATAGTATATGATACGTGGGAGAAACCCTCCACAAATCTCCAATAGTAACCTGCTAAGCCCATAAATGATCTTATGTCAGCTACATCCTTTGGTATTGGTCATTCCATAATGGTTCTTATCTTTTCCGGATCTACGACAATTCCGTCCTTGGTGATGACATGTCCCAAGTATTGGATTTGCTCCTTAAAGAAATCACATTTACTGTACTTGGCATATAGTTGGTGTTCTTGTAGGACTTGTAGAACAATATGGAAATGTTCCTTATGTTCTTCCACATTCCGAGAATAGATTAGTATGTCATTAATAAAGATTAATACAAATTTATGTAAGAACTTATGAAATATGTTTTTCATGAAGCACATGAAAGTTGTTGGGGTGTTAGTTAGTCCAAATGGTAAGACCACGAACTCATAATGTCCATAATGTGTCCTGAAAGCATTTTTTTGCAATATCTCCCTATTTTATTCTGATATGATGATACCCAAAGCAGAATTCAATCTTTGAGAATACAGTTGCACCTTTCACCTGGTCAAAGAGCTCATCTATCCAGGGAAGGGGGTATTTGTTTTTAATGGTTAGTTTGTTTAGCTGGTGGTAATCCATGCACATTCACAAGGTTCTGTCCTTCTTTTTAACAAATAATACCAGAGCTCCCCAAGGAGACACACTGGGATAGATATACTTCTTATCAAGCAACTCTTGGAGTTGCATTTTTAATTCTGTTAGCTTGGGTATGCTCATTCAGTAAGGTGCCTAGGAAACTGGAGCAACACCCAGAATCAGCTCAATAGTAAAATCTATGTCTCTTTTTTGGGGTAGGCCCGATATTTATTCAAGAAATACATCTAGAAAATTTTGTATCACAAGTATGTTCTCTAGTGATACAGATTTATCTTTAGAGTCAACATACCCTACTTGTATAGCATAAACTTGACAACCTTTTCTGATGCATTTGGCTAATTGGGAGGTTGTTATTGGCCTTAACTGCAGAGGTTTCTAAACACCTTGAATTTCCTGTCTCTCTCCTACTTCATCTCGATATTTAATAGATTTTTTTTTTACAATTTATTAAGGACCAGTGCTTTTCTAACCAGTCCATACCTATCATAATATTGTATGACCCTAGGGGTAACACATTTAAATCAGCTATGATAGGTTGACCATCTAATTTCAAGGGGCAGTTACTTACTTTAGACAAAACTCTTCTTTTGCCCCTGTGGCTAGTTGTACTAACCATGGGTTTTTAAATTTAACAACTTGTAATTTACATCGTTCCACTACCATGGGACTAATGTAACTTAATGTATCCCCAGGATCTATTAAAATAGAGCAGGTCTGGTAAAAAATAGTACCTTCAAATTCAACCATAGTTGGCTGAAACTCCACCTAATGATCTTCAAGAGTTGTGTTGATCTTAGGGATTCTTCTTGCCACTTCTCCCGCAATGGATGCCTCCTGAATTTTTGAGATCTGATCTGCTCCCTTGCGTTGAGGGTAATTTTTGACATAATGTGGGCCTCTACATCCCCACATTGCACAGGTGGTCTTTTAATTAATTCTACTTCATTTCTGTTGGTTTGTTCATTTGTCCTAGCGTCTCCTGGTACCTTAAAGCTGGGCTTATTCACATTCCGATTACCTTGAAATTTATATAATCCCTTGTTGTTGGTGCTCTTATTTCCCTTATGGCTGGGAATGAATTTATTTCCCTTCTTGTCTGCCCACCTTTTACTTGTATCTCCCTTTGGTTTATTTTGCTGATAACAAATTCGTGCTTTCCGAATGACTTCATCCATGGTTTTTGGGTTGTCAAATTCCAATCGTTCTTTCATGAACAACAGAAGACTGTTGACAAACCGTTGTACCTTAGCTTTTTCTTCACGAATATAAGGAACATATCGCAATAATGATGTAAATTTTGTTATAAATTCATCCATGGTCATTTGGCCCAAGCAGAGGTCATGGAACTCTTTTGCTTTTTCATCATAAAATCTCTCAGTCAAATATTTCTCTTTAAAGAATTTCTGGAATTTCTCCCAAGTTATGTTTTGCTCATTGACCCCATGGATTGTTTTTACTTCCTCCCACCACAATGTAGCTTTCCCTTGAAGCTGGAAAATAGCTAGATGGGCCTTCAAATTGTAATCATACTTGTATAGCTAGAAATACTTGTTCATATTAATTAACCATGCTTCCGCAACCTCTTCTTGCTCCCCATCAAAGAGAGGAGGCTTGATTTTACGAAACTCCCCTTGGAGTTCAATTTTTTGTTTCTTCTGCATCTTGTGATCAGACACGTTTCCTGATTCTTCCTCTTGGTTTTCTTCTCCTCCTTCTGTTTCCATATTTTTAGTTCGGAACTCTTGTTCCCCAGTCGTGTGGCCGTGCTCCGAACTGGGGGCTAGTGGCCGATGATTCTGTCTATCTGATAGGCTTTTTAGAATCTTTTCTTGTTCTTGCATCAATCTTTCATTGTCTGCCCGGAGTCAGGCCATCTCACCTTTCAGTTCTTGGACAGTTGTCCAAAGGTCTGTGTTGGGATTTTGCGTATCATCACCCAGCTGCACCCAAACCTCAGGATTGCCTTCCTGAAATGATGTTGGCCCTGTTCCCAATATGGAACCATGTGGTAGATTCCTAGCTCACCTCATGCTGACTGTCTGTAGTCTCCTATGTGCACAACACTGATTTTGTTATTCCTTATTCTAGAGGCCTCAATTTTGGAACCTGAGCACTTTGATACCATATGTAACGAATCCATCTATTAAAACTTATATATATATAGATATATATATATATTATCTTAACTTAAGTCACCTCAAATTACATATTTATGTTAGAAGAGATGTTGTCAACAATTAACTACCATGAATGATTTATAAGCAACCATGCTAAACATTGTTACCAAATTCATACGAAAATAATGGTTTGGAATTTAGATACTATGTATTATTTGTATAATAATTATGATGGGATCTAGTTGTACACGACATTGACTTCAAAATTTATACAATCTTGTGTATTTAAATGTGTTGGTACATTGTTGGCCTATGCACTAAATGTATACAGGCCATAACCTCGAATCCCGCCCTGGGAGCACATATGCATTTTCTGCTCTAGCTATCCGGGTCTTGGTGGCTGCCTGAAGGTGACACATTCATCCACATCCAACCTTTAACCTTAGGATCAAGCTCCTCCATTGACGGTTCACCATGGCCTGTTGGATCAAACGGTCCTCTTCATTTCTCGGCTGTTTCGTTTCATTTTACCATTCTTTCACTCCAGAATTTTCAAGGGGTTATGGCTCTGCTTCGTTCTTTAGTGTTTGTTTCCGCCTGCAATCCTGATTCACTGGACTATTCGCATTGCGTTCTGGCATCTTGGAATACTCCGATGGTCTCAAAGCTGCTTCAATGCCCTGGAACTCAATCTGCGGAGTCAAGGTATACAACATCCCTTCCAAAGGTAAGCTTTAAGGTTTTTTCCCACATAATCACCTTTGTTGATTAGGGTTACCATTATTATTACTGTCTCTATTTTCTTTTGCATGTTCTAATACAAACTTTTTTGCTATGGTGTAAGCTCTGGTTCCCAGGACAGGAGATTCGGCTTGTCGTTGTGGCAAACCCTCCTATCAGCTTTATCGTCCTTAACCAGCCTCGGTTATTCTGACTCACTTCAAATCTTTCTAGGATAGGGTTTTATGACCAAGCTACCAAGTCTAAAAGACCATAATAATAGTTCTAGATGGGTTTTTCAAGGTCGTTGGAGCCATGGTTCCACTGATAGTTTTTTGTTTGTTTTCAGAGTTTTGTTTGAGGCCCTTTTAAAGAAAAAAGACCTGATGGCTTCAGCCAAATGTTGAAGGTTTTGTCAAGGAGTTTAGGTCGCCATCCTTCAGTTTAGGCTGCCATCCTTGACAATACACTGACATTTGGAACATTTTAAATTGTATGACTAGAGCTTATTGAGATGAAGTTTTTCATAATTTAATTGTTGAGTTTCGGATTGTTTTCTGATGTTTATTCAAATGATGAGTTTGGAAACTGACAGTTATCCTTTCTCAATTTATTTAGAGTATATGGTTTACGCTTCGTTCGATATAGAGTTATAATGCGGCTCAGAATTGTATGCCTTAATTTGATTTGCATTGTTAGTCATAGCTTGGTAAAATCTCTCAACTTGTTATGAATTAAAGGAAAATGTCTTGATGGCTACTTTAGAAGCCCGAAATGCTACAATTTTGATATCTGGGCTAAGACTATAATCTTCCTTTTTGTTAAAAATCTCCAGATGTCGATACTTCTTATCTCACATATTGATTCATGAGCTCTATTATACTTTGTTTGTCGTCGTGGAGATTTTCATAATTAATTAGTATATTTGTTATGCATCGACTAGGGTTTAATGCATGTAAAAGATTTTGGTACAGAATCGTGAACATTTTTGAATCTGCTGATCTTTAAGCATACCTGTTTATTTTATCTATCATTGTTTGAAGTTCTTTCAGTTGATAGATGATTTTAACTGCTTTTCCTGATTTAAATAAAAGACAATATAGGGGAATTACCCTATCTGGTATTGTGATAGAAATGTTTACAAGAATCTTATCATTTTCCAACGTTGCTTCTCCTTCTAAATTCTTTGCTAATTTTACTGATATTCTTAATATAGTTTCTTTCTGTGAATGTAATAAGGGTTTTTTCCTCAGTTTTCTATTATTACTCTACTCTTACTCTTTGATGAAATATTTCAAAATAAAATACAGAAACCCTATGACATACTCCAAGAGATAGGAAACCTTGCCTATAATTCTTGCACAATAATTCACAGATATTATCTCTAAAATTTAGCCAATCTACCTAGCTATTGTTCTTAGATTCAGAGAATAAGTTATACAAGCAATTCTTTACTTATTTTTTTATGTTGTCCAGAGTCTGGAATAAGACTTGCACTTTAATTTTCCTCCCTGCCGTGAGATTGCCTACTTTGGTAAATCTTCCCCTGTGCTACTCCTGATTTCAGGAGTTCTTATCTGTTTACGTTGTCCAGAGTCTGGAATAAGACTTGCACTTTAATTTTCCTCCCTGCCGTGAGATTGCCTACTTTGGTAAATCTTCCCCCCGTGCTACTCCTAATTTTAGGAGTTCTCTCTCTCCTCAGAGACCTTAATATTTACCAGATATAGCCATTATAAACTACCTGACCTTTCAGCACAATCTCCTTTCATCCTTCTGATCTGAGATACCCCTATCCTCTCTCGTTTCATCTTTCTAATGTTAGATACCCCTATCCTCTTGATCATCTCAGTAAAAATACTCTAGGATTTAGTTTTGGAACAGATAACCGTCTCCATACTAATTACCTAGTAAAAAAATATTTACCCATAACTCCAAAATTTATTCTTTCATAACTAAATTCCAAAAATGGTTTATACTTTAAAAATAGTAACAGTCTGTTTGGTTGCAGTAAAAAAAAAAAAATTACATTAATTTGGGATATTACACATATCATTTCTTTTAATGATCATTAAGGAAAAGATTAGTCTACTTATCTGTTCACTGCCTTAGTAATTATGTAATTCTCTTCTTTTCTGCCTTAGTAATTATGTAAATCTCTTCTTTTCTTGGAAGGTCTCACAACCGTCAAGACTCTCCCCCGAGCTCTTCCTTCTCCACACAGTAAAATGAGTTTTTTATCTTGGGCTTCAGGACGCACAATCCAACCTTAAGTGTCATATCCATAGATTATTGTAAATATTTTTATTTACCTCAGTCAAAAGGACACAGATAATTGGATGATGATTTTTATTCGTTTCAAGAATTAATTAATATTTGCTTTTTCAGAAAATGGAAATGAGAACTAATTTCCTAGACACAGGAATGTTATGTAAACTTCTGAAGGGAGAGGTTAGCACAATTAAAAATATATAAATATATAAACATATACATTAAAGAAACGGTTGCAAGAAAAACTCTAACCAATTTTCCCCTCCCTAACCGTGGAATGGATTCTAGGAAAAGGGGGGGAAGGAAAAGGGGCCATTGTGCTGTAGAGGATAGGTAGTGGGAAAGAGGGAAGAACTTACCACGTCTGGTGATGACCAAATGGTAAAAGCGCAGAGCGTAGGCAACCTGTAAAGACAGAAGTCTTTAAGTCAGCTAAGGGGGAGACGGATCTTGAAAGACAGTCTCAAGGTTAGGTGGTAAAAAGCTAGCTGCAGAAGTAGTGGTGACTGAAATTGGTAAAACAGTAAAAGGAGTGTTCGGACTGGAGGCGAATCAGGTATGCAGCCCTAACTCAAATTAGAAGATAGGGAAATTAATACTTGTAATTTACAGCTTTATAAATAGGATTGTCAGGGAGAGGGTAGGTGGTCGGTCAGTGTTTTCTGTTTTAATAGCTATCTGGAAACAGGGGCTGTGTGTACCTCTCTACTATAAAAATGTCAACTGGAACGATTTCCCCTTTATTTTCCCTGTTAGTTAAACATGTTCTTTTCTTGCTTCTGATATCCTTCTTAAAGAAAGATGTTGATATTCTTATAAAAAAGGTCGTGCTGGGCAATATCTCATGAAAGTTGTTTCAATTTAAGCACAGTGGAAGGATTTTGAAAATTTAGGAGTTGCTTCAAATAGATAACCGCAAAGGAAATACAAAAAAATTATAGAAAGCCAAATACCTAGAAGAACTAAAACCTTGGCAAACAGTGGAACACAGACTGCAATCCGAGGGTACACTGTGAGACCAAAAGCAAACCTCAAAAAAAAAAGAGTGCAGTATACCGACCATAAGCCAGAAGAAGCTTTTCCCCCTTACAGTTGGAATCCAGGCTAGAGAGATGGTGAAAATGATAGTGTACACAGTTGTGACAGTTGGTTTTCAAAGACTAACCTCGCATGCCACGTATGATACACCTGGAAATCGACGGAACCCTGTGAGGGCAATACCAGCCAGCTCAAGTAAACACCCTAGCAAGTAGAACCACTACCTTACACCCGAAATAGTTCTGACAAGATTGAACCATGAAATCCAGTTTAAGAAAACCCGTGGTACTTCGCAAGGCTACCAGCAGTGGGATGGCTGAGCACCTGGGTAAGGGTTTAGAGCTTTTTTGGAACCCGTAGTCCCTGAGGACAGAGGAATTCGACAGCCAACCCTACAGACATGAACAACCAAGCAAAAACCAAGAAACCCTCTGACAGAGAAACCCTGTGAGCAGTGAACGAGGCGCAGATAAACACAAAGGAATTAAAGAAACTGAGAAGCCTTGTATAATGGCGCTGAGGTAGCAGACCCGTTGTTCACAAGTGGTAAGAACACTGTAGGGTTTATCGGGCAATCGCTCAGGTAAACACATGGCAACATTTATCACGGAGTTCGGGATAGTTGTTAAACGATATGTGGAAAACGGGCGTTATGAAAATAGTTGGTGTGTAAAGAAAAGCGATGAATCCATGTATGGAAACATACTGCAATCCTGAAAATTACCATAATAGATGCAAACAAAAAAACAGAGTGGGGGTTTACATGAGTGCATATACAGTAAATTTCCCAAGACCAAAACTTGGAAAATCATTGCCTTTCCCACTAAGGACAATATGCATAACAATAGCAGAGTAAACAACACATATAAACTTTGTAAACCATCCAATATCATAATAAATTCAACTATAATACTCTAAGATTTCAAGCAAAAAGAAACTCTACGAATATCTTAAATGTTATTTACACGATGCTGGAAAATTATACATTTGGGGATAAACCCATTAACCAAAATAAAACATAGCTTATTTGAAGGAGGGCCCTGGCCGCACCTTAGGTCCTCCCATCCATCCGGGTAAGATCTTACCCGTAGTTGAAGCACTACAGCGGTGAAAGTATTGCTCATTCTACAGACTGAGCCAGCTCCAAAACCAAGACTCTGCACTACAACCAACAAGTTACAGGGAAGACTGGTTAGATTACCCGGTATTGACCTGTGCGCTTCTAGCTATGAAATCTAGTTAAAAGCAAGAACCAACAGGATGGAAACAATGAGATTTTTACCTGTAGGGTGATTCCATTGTCAGGTCACAGAGCTAAAACTAGAGAACAGTGCACTAGAGTGAAAGACCAGCTCTGTCGAACAATGGCTACCTCAGATCACATTTCGCAGAAGGTTTGCCAAAACGAATGATGGTCATCCCCGCCAAACTTAGTGGTAAGAAAACACCGGGATGCACACAACTACTGGATTGCAAAGGAGCAAACCCCACCGTTGATCTGGGTGAGGATCCCGAGCCAGTTCACAAAACCAAGCCTATGACAGCGCAGCCTATAGTAAATATCGCCCTCACCTAGAGAGGCTCACCATGTGATGGAGGCGACCTCACACTCAATTAGGATGTGTTCTCATATGGGTTGGAGCATAAACCAAATTAAACAACCCTCCCGGAATATCAAATGCACCATAAACGACACTCTGTAGCAGCAGTATACAGTAAATTCAATAGTTATGGATAATCCATGTAGGAGTACTGTGTACCCGTATGGAAATTACCGCGGATGCGATGTCAAAATAAAAATAAAAAAAAAATTGGGGATATTACAAGTGGTATCAGAGCCCAGATTGCAAAAATGTGGCCTCTGCGCAATGGAAGGAAAAGTCAACAGACTGTATATTTATAATTTATTTCAACTCTAATGAGTAAAAAAAAGAAAAGCAATAGCTAATGAGATAACCCTTTCCGCTGTTAATTGTATTGTGTAAGTACAGGAAATCAAAGATGGACAATCAGAGAAGAACTGACAGTACGTCGCACAGGTTCGGGGCGGGTCAGGGACCTGCAATGAGACCTGGAAGCAGTCCCGAATTATGGGTACAGCTGGGTGAGGAGGCGCGCAATACCAATCAGGCGATTTTGGAGACCATACAAGAGCTGAAACGAGAGATGGCTCGTTTACGGGAAGATAATGCCAGGCTCACTATGGAGCAGGAAAGGATCATCAAAAGCTTATCCGACAGACAAAATCAGCAGCCACCAGAACCCAGTGCTGAGTAGCAAAGACTGTCAGGAGAACAGAATCCCCACACAGAGCCTGAAGAATCAGAGGGTAGGGAGGAGGAGCGCTCGGATAATGTTTCCGAGCAGCAGACATCTAAAAGGCAACGGATAGAACTGCAAGGAGAATTTCGTAAAATCAAGCCTCCTCACTTTGACAGAGAACAGGAGGAAGCTGCGGAGGCCTGGTTGATCAACATGAACAAATACTTTCAGCTGTATGAGTATGACCACAACCTTAAAGCATGGCTGGCCATTTTCCAATTACAGGGGAAGGCCACCCTGTGGTGGGAGGAAGTTAAAATGGTAAAAGGAGTAAGCGAACAGAATATTACCTAGGAGAAATTTCAGAGATACTTTAAGGAAAGGTACCTGACCGAGCGTTTCTATGATGAGAAGGCCAGGGAATTTCATGATCTGTGTTTGGGACAACAAACTATGGACAAATGTATTACTCGTTTTACCTCCTTACTCCATTACGTGCCCTATATACGAGAAGAGAAAGCAAAGGTGCAGAGATAAGTCAGTAGTCTCCCTGTGAGCATGAGGGAGAGAATCGAATTTGACAACCCAAGGACGATGGACGAGGCCATATGCAAAGCTAGAATCTGCTACCAGCAGAGTAAGTAGAAGGGGTATAACCTAGGTAAGAAATGGGTCGATAAGAGGAGCAGCAAGTTGGCTGGAAGTACTAAAGGTAATCGCAGTGGAGGTAACAAAGGATTTTCCAAAGGGAAAAACAGCAGAAACTCACAGAAGAATACCCTCCGGTTAAAGCCCCCCAGCGAGTCCAGGATCAGTGAACAAACTGGGAGGGTAGATAACGAAGGGACAACAAGGCCCCTAGTGAAATGTTGGGGTTGTGTTGGACCCCACTATGTGAAAATTTGTCCTCAGCGAAAAGGGGAAGAACAGGTTTCCCAGGTTTATGAAGCCTCTACAATCGGCGATGTAGGACGAAGTCTACCAAAGATTAATGTTGCGTTGGAAAACCGCCAGGCAGAGTACCAGCCGACCATGGTGGAATTTGAAGGTAAACTCCTAGACCTTGCTGTAACTGTTTTGATTGACCCTGGTGCAACTTTAAGTTATATTAGTCCTAGAATTGTGGAGCAATGTAAGATGTAGCCAGTTAATTTTAGGGGCCCCTGGCTAGTTCAGTTGGCAACGGGAGCAAAAAGATGAGTAACTCTTAAGGTCAAAAACTGCCCGTTAAAGGTAGCAGGACTGGTTATTACAACAGATTTAAATGTGCTTCCCCTTGGCTCCTACGACGTGTTGATTGGTATGGACTGGTTAGAAAAGCACTGGTCCATAATTAATTGCAAAACCAAGACTATTAGTTACAAGGATGAGCTTGGAATAAAACAGGAATTGCAGGGAATTAAGCGGCCAGTGCAGATTTGACCCATAACTGCCTCACAGTTAGCCAAGTACATTAAAAAAGGGTGTCAGATTTATGCCATTCAAGTGGGGTATGTCAATGCAAAAGACAAAATAGCCACCTTGGATAATATTCCTGTGATACAAGAATTTACCAATGTGTTTCTAGAAAAGATTCCCAGACTGCCACCAAAAAGGGACATAGATTTTACCATTGAACTAGTGACAGGAGAAACCCCAGTCTCCCGAGCACCTTACAGAATGAGCGTGCCAGAATTGACAGAGTTGAAAATGCAGTTACAGGAGCTGCTAGATAAAAAGTACATACGCCCCAGTGTGTCCCCTTGGGGAGCCCTAGTACTGTTTGTTAAGAAAAAGGACGGGACCCTCCGTATGTGCATGGACTACTGCCAATTAAACAAATTGACAATTAAACATAAGTACCCCCTACCCCACATAGATGAACTATTTGACCAGGTAAGGGAAGCAATAGTTTTCTCGAAGATTGATTTGCAATTAGGGTACCATCAAATCCAAATTAAAGAGGAGGACATAGCTAAGACAACGTTTAGGACTCAGTATGGCCATTATGAGTTTGTGGTATTACCCTTCGGGTTAACCAATGCCCCTACCACTTTTATGTGTCTGATGAACAGTGTGTTTCATCGGTATCTGGACAAATTTGTATTGATCTTCATTGATGATATATTGATCTACTCGCGGACTATGGACGAGCATCGGGAGCACCTCAGAATAGTATTGCAGACCCTCTGAGAACACCAATTATATGCTAAGTTCACCAAATGTGAATTCTTTAAAGAGAAAATATAGTATTTAGGCCACATCATCACTAAAGATGGGGTCATTGTGGATCCCGAAAAGATAAGGACCATTATGGAATGGCCGGTACCCAAGGATGTGGTGGACATCCGGTCTTTCATGGGCTTAGCAGGCTACTACAGACGGTTCGTTGAGGGATTTTCAAGAGTAGCTTATCCAATCACCTCTTTGCAGAAGAAGGGAAGAGTTTTCAGGTGGACCCCTGAGTGCCAACGAAGTTTTGAACAGCTCAAACATTTACTCACTACGGCACCTATTTTGAGTATAGCTGACCTCGACAAGGAGTATGTAGTGTGCACGGACGCAAGTAAGGAAGGGATAGGTGGTGTGTTAACACAGGAAGGAAAAGTGATAGCATACGAGTCCAGGAAATTAAAAGAGCATGAGCAGAAATATTCTGCTTACGATCTAGAATTGGCAGCTGTAATTCACGCCCTAAAAATGTGGTGACATTATCTTATGGGGAGGAAATTTCTGTTATTAACAGACCACCACAGTCTGACCAATTACTTCAGCTAGCCCACTCTAAATGCAAGGCAAGCACGGTGGGTGGATTTCCTAAGCGGATTTGATTTTGAGATCAAACATTTAAAGGGGAAAGAGAATCGGGTGGCGGACGCTTTGAGTCGAAAGGTGCAATGCTTATACGAGATTTCTTGCAGTGAAGGAAAAAGCCCCTTCAGGGAGATAATTAACAAGGCAGCCGAACAAGACGTTGTTTATCAGCAAATAAAACAGCAAGTGCAGCAACCGTCCGGCAAAGAAAATCAACCGAATTATGCATTAGATGCTGTGGGTATGTTATATTATAAAGGAAGGCTGGTTGTGCCCAATCAGGATGAAATTAAAAATCTGATAATGGACGAATATCATAAGAGCCATTATGCTAGACACCCCGGCCATCAAAAAATGATCACTGCACTCCGAAAGGAATACTACTGGCCGGGTATGAAGAGAGACATAGCTGGTTACTTGGCTCGATGTTTAGAATGTCAGCAAATTAAAGAAGAACACCAACATCCTGCCAGTTTGCTACAACCGTTACCCGTTCCAGAATGGAAATGGGAAACCATTTCCATGGACTTTATCACCGGGCTACCTAAGTCAAAGAAAAATAATGACTCCATCATGGTGGTGGTGGACAAACTAAGTAAGTCAGCACATTTCATACCGGTGCAATCTACATACAGAGCTGTGCAGATCGCTCATGTGTTCATGCAAAATATATTTAAACTGCATGGGTTACCAAGAACGATAATTTCAGATTGTGATGTGAAATTCACATCCCTTTTCTGGAAAACATTGTTTGAGGAATTGGGAACTCAGCTGAACTTCAGCACGGCTTATCACCCTCAGAGTGATGGGAAAACTGAACAGGTGAATCAGGTGGTGGAGGATATGTTAAGGGCATACGTGATGCAGCAACCAACCAAGTGGGAGGACTATCTGCACTTGGTTGAGTTCGCCTACAATAACGGCTACCACACATCGTAACAGATGAGTCCTTTCGAAGTATTGTACAGACGGAAGTGCCGCACCCCCTCGAGTTGGAGTGGAACGGAAGACAGAGTGATGTTAGGTCCAGAAATGCTTAAGGAAATGGAAGAATTGGTTAAGAAAGTACGATCTAATCTGAAAGCAGCTCAAGATAGGTAAAAAAAATTTGCTGACCGGAAAAGAAGGTTTAATGAGTATCAGGTCGGAGATCACGTGTATGTGCGAATTCGATCCAGAAAGAGCACATTAAAGTGGAGTGGGTGCACTAAGTTGGCACCTCGATACCGTTGCCCGTTTCAGATCTTGGCAAGGATCGAGCCAGTGGCTTACCAGCTCGCTTTGCCCAGTCACATACGAGTCCACAACGTCTTTCATGTCTCCGTGTCAAAAAATTATGTTTATGACCCTAAACAAGTGATTAATTGGCAGGAAATTCAAGTGAGAATTATCACTGATAAATCAATCTAAATGTTTTCTCTTAACAGAAAACTGACTCAGGATGTTGCATGTTGCAGGTAGAATCAAAAGGAGAAATACGGGTCGAACTGCTAAGCATTCTCTATCGGAGAGAAGTCACGCTACGAAAGCGGGATATTACCCAAGTTAAAGTGT
Source organism: Pinus tabuliformis (assembly GCA_031772625.1). Taxonomy (NCBI): domain Eukaryota; kingdom Viridiplantae; phylum Streptophyta; class Pinopsida; order Pinales; family Pinaceae; genus Pinus; species Pinus tabuliformis. The sequence goes on along the minus strand of CM062804.1, from coordinate 890,251,368 downwards.
AGTGGCAGCACTTTGGGCCTGACGAGGCCACTTGGGAGGACGAGGAACTTATGAAACAGGCATACCCAGGGCTGTTTGGCACCGAAAGACATCGGGATGATGTCTAGTTTCAGGAGGGGGAGATGCCATATCCCAAGGCTATTGTAAATATTTTTATTTACCTCAGTCAAAAGGACACAGATAAATGGATGATGATTTTTATTCGTTTCAAGAATTAATCAATATTTGTTCTTTCAGAAAATGGAAACGAGAACTAATTTCCTAGACATAGGAATGTTATGTAAACTTTTGAAGGGAGAGGTTAGCACAATTAAAAATATATAAATATATAAACATATACATTAAAGAAATAGTTGCAAGAAAAACGCTAACCACTTTTCACCTCCCTAACCGTGGAATGGATTCCAGGAAAAGGGGGGGAAGGAAAAGGGGCCATTGTGCTGTAGAGGACAGGCAGTGGGAAAGAGGGAAGAACTTACCATGTCTGGTGATGACCAGATGGTAAAAGCGCAGAGCGCAGGCAACCTGTAAAGACAGAAGTCTTTAAGTCAGCTAGGGGGGAGACGGGTCTCGAAAGACAGTCTCAAGGTTGGGTGGTAAAAAGCTAGCTGCAGAAGCAGTGGTGACTGAAATTGGTAAAACAGTAAAAGGAGTGCTCAGACTGGAGGCGAATCAGGTATGCAGCCCTAACTCAAATTAGAAGATAGGGAAATTACTTCCTGTAATTTACAGCTTTATAAATAGGATTGTCAGGGACAGGGTAGGGGGTCGGTCAGTGTTTTCTGTTTTAATAGCTATCTAAAAACAGGGGCTGTGCGTACCTCTCTACTGTAAAAATGTCAACTGGAATGATTTCCCCTTTATTTTCCCTATTAGTTAAACATATTCTTTTCTTGGTTCTGATATCCTTCTTAAAGAAAGGTGCTGATATTCTTAAAAAAAGGTCGTGCTAGGCAGTATCTCATGAAAGTTGTTTCAATTTAAACACAGTGGAAGGATTGTGAAAATTTAGGAGTTGCTTCAAATAGATAACCGCAAAGGAAATACAAAAAAATTATAGAAAGCCAGATACCCGGAAGAACTAAAACCTTGGCAAACAGTGGAACGCAGACTGCAATCCGAGGGTACACTGTGAGACCAAAAGAAAACCTCAAAAAAAAAGAGTGCAGTATACCGACCATAAGCCAGAAGAAGCTTTTCCCCCTTACAGTTGGAATCTAGGCTGGAGAGATGGTGAAAATGATAGTGTACACGGTCGTGACAGTCGGTTTTCAAAGAATAACCTCGCATGCCAGGTATGATACACCTGGAAATCGACGGAACCCTGTGAGGGCAATACCAACTAGCTCAGGTAAACACCCTAGCAAGTAGAATCACTACCTTACACCCGAAATAGTTCTGACAAGATTGAACCATGAAATCCAGTTTAAGAAAACCTGTGGTACTTCGCAGGGCTACTAGTAGTGGGATGGATGTGCACCTGGGCACGGTTTTAGAGCTGTTTCAGAACCCGTAGTCCCTGAGGATAGAGGAATTCGACAACCAACCCTATAGACATGAACAACCAAGAAAAAACCAAGAAACCCTCTGACAGAGAAACCCTGTGAGTAGTGAACGAGGCGCAGATAAACACAAAGGAATTAAAGAAACTGAGAAGCCTTGTATAATGGCACTGAGGTAGCAGGCCCATTGTTCACAAGTGGTAAGAGCATTATAGGGTTTATCAAGCAATCACTCTGGTAAACACATGGCAGCATTTATCACGGAGTTCGAGATAGTTGTTAAACGCTATGTGGAAAATGGGCGTTATGAAAATAGTTGGTGCATAAAGAAAAGCGATGAATCCATGTATGGCAACATACTACAATCCTGAAAATTATCATAATAGATGCAAACAGAAAAACAAAGTGGGGGTTTACATGAGTGCATATACAATAAATTTCCCAGGACCAAAACTTGGAAAATCAGTACCTTTCCCACTAAGGACAATATGCATAACAATAGCAGAGTAAACATCACATATAAACTTTGTAAACCATCCAATATCACAATAAATTCAACTGTAATACTTTGAGATTTCAAGCATAAAGAAACTTTGCGAATATCTTAAATGTTATTTACACGATGCTGGAAAATTATACATTCGGGGATAAACCCATTAACCAAAATAAAACATAGCTTATTTGTAGGAGGGCCCTGGCCGCGCCTTAGGTCCTCCCATACATCCGGGTAAGATCTTACCCGTAGTTGAAGCACTACAACGGTGAAAGTATTGCCCATTCTGCAGACCGAGCCAGCTCCAAAACCAAGACTCTGTGCTGCAACCAACAAGTTACAGGGAAGACTGGTTAGATTACCCGGTATTGACCTGTGTGCTTCCAGCTATGAAATCTAGTTAAAAGCAAGAACCAGCAGGATGGAAACAATGAGATTTTTACCTATAGGGTGAGCCCATTGTCAGGTCGCAGAGCTAAAACCGGAGAACAGTGCACCACAGTGAGAGACCAGCTCTGTCGAACAATGGCCGCCTCGGAGCACATTTCACGGAAGGTTTGCCAAAACGAATGATGGTCATCCCCGCCAAACTTAGTGGTAAGAAAACCCTGGGATGCACACAACCGTTGGATTGCAAAGGAGCAAACCCCACCGTTGATCCGGGTGAGGATCCTGAGCCAGTTCACAAAACCAAGCCTATGACAGCGCAACCTGTAGTAAATACCGCCCTCACCTGGAGAGGCTCGCCACGTGATGGAGGCGACCTCACACTAAATTAGGATGTGTTCTCATATGGGTTGGAGCATAAACCAAATTAAACAACCCTCCCGGAATATTAAATGCACCATAAACGACACTCTGTAGCAGCAGTATGTAGTAAATTCAATAGTTACGGATAATCCATGTAGGAGTACTGTGTACCCGTATGGAAATTACTGCGGATGTGATGTAAAAAAAAAAATATTGGGGATTTTACATCAAGCCACTCAACCTCTCATACTGTACTAAAGACTTTCCCACTGGTTTATTCCACCCAGCTCAAGGAAATATGGGAAGCATTGTTTTTGCTCCCTTTCCCCATCTAATGTGATTTTTCCAGCCCCTAGGCCTTCGTTCCATTCCTCCTTTCAGGAAGAACTTTTTTTTTTTAACTATCTCAGGATGTTAACAAAGTTCTTGTCAAAATACTTTAACTCCTAATTATTCATTAATCAAGTAAGAAAATATGTCCTGGCCTCTCAACCTTAGTTTTTTAACATTCAATGTCAAACAAAGTAAAAAGCTAAAGTAATAAGTAAAACTTGGTAACCAAAGTAGATGTTCATGTAGTGTGGGGTGTTACAGAAGTAAGATGGATCTATGCTTGTTTAAATTATATATAGAACACCATGAAAAAACCAACGATTGTCAAAACGTGGAGGCCAAAAACCACTAACAGTAAATTATCTCCATGACCTCAATTTTACCTAAACTTTAATTACTCACTGGTGGTCCAAAAGAGGAGCTCTTAGCCAAGAAGAAACAAGTTTAAGACATACTTCTAGCTAAATTTACAAGTAAAACACAATTTTACTCATGCTTCTTACAGATACATGAACAAAAAAATCCAAATATTTACCCATCTTTTTAAAAATACAACACACACCTTTTGTAAATGCAAACCAAGTATTAACTTTATATATATCGTAACTTTGTAAAACTACCCAAATTTACCCCATGATCTATAAAATATTGATCTCACATGAACATTGGATTTAATCCATGTTTTACACCAATAAAGTTTTAATCTTACATAAACTTTAAGAGAAAAAATTAACCAATCTTTTTAGTTAAAGTAAAACATAAATATTAATATACCAAATTGCGAAACATTTTTTAAAATAGCACTTAAATTTACTCTACTAACACACCCCCTTTGTAAATGCAAACATCTAATCTTTTTAGTAAAAGTAAAACATAAATTTTAATATACTAAATTTGCCAAACCTTTTTTAAAATAATACTCAAATTTACTCTACAACACACACCTTTTGTAAATACAAACCAAATATTAACTTTATATAACCTATCTTTTGTAAAACTACCCAAATTCACCCCATAATCCGTAAAATATTGATCTCACATAAACACTGGATTTACTTCATGTTTTACACAGACAGTGTTAATCTAACATAAAGTTTAGAAGAGAAAATTAATTTATTTTTTTTGATAAAAGTAAAACATAAATTTTAATATACCAAATTTACCAACTTTTTTTAAAACAACAATTAAATTTACTCTAACTTCTTAAAAAGAAAGTATGAAACTGTGATCGATTTTAATGTTTTCCCTTATTTAAATACACCTTAATGCTTTGTAAGCGTGTTGAAGAGATTGTGGAAAGACAAAAGTTCATGGAAAGGCATATCGCCAAACTCTTGAAGTCCGAGCTTCATGCGGTGCTCTCACACTTCCAGCTACAGGACGAGACCTTTCCAGCCCTAAAGGTCAAGCATTTCGATCTTGATCCGTGTAGTTGTAAAAGCTTTTTAAAATATATTTGTACAATGGGAATTTATTAATGATGGAGGATCGAGAATTTGTCTTTGCTGGAGGATCGAGAATTTGTCTTTGCTGGAGGGTCGAGAATTTGTCTTTGCTACTGAAATTAACAACATTTACTCTGCGGTACTGGTGTCAAAAGTAAGCTTATTAAAACATAGAGTTGAAAATGCTCCAAATTAAACAAATATTTAATGAAATTATTTTGATTCCAGCATTACCTAAAACGTAGCTGTGTTGGGTCGATCACTTCCTAATTTTCTTCTTATGCACATGGATGTAGGGAAAATAATGTTAGGATCGTTTTGAAAATTTTATTTTATATAAATATTATGGCTTCCTAATTTTCTTCATATGCACATGGATGTAGGGAAAATAATGTTATGATCATTTTGAAAATTTTATATTATATAAATATTATGGTTAAAACAATGGTTTTAAAAAATAAACAAAAATTAAATTTTAATTATTATTATTATAATTATTTTTAAATGTATTTTGACAAGACCAAAATATTAATGATGATTAATTTGAAAATTTTATTTTATATAAATAAATTAAAAATATTATTTACATAAATACTTTAAAAATATTATTGTAAAAAAACAAATGATAAATTTATTATTTTTCTATTATTATTATTAATAAATATAATTGGGCCAAATCATAATGTTCATAATATTTAAAAATGCATCTAATCCCAATATTTCAATCTCTCTAACATGTGTGATTAAGAGCTATAGTCTAAATTCTGAGGTATCACCATGACAGCTGAATACCCACACGCAATGAAATTTGCAGATTCTTAGGTATCACCATGACAGCTGAATACCCACAGGCAATGAAATTTGCAGAGAGCCTTTTGGATCCTCGAGATGGGTGACAGTTACCTATAATTAATGAATGCTACGCTGGCTGATTTCATATACCCTCAGATTTTGCCGAGCGAATTCCTTGGCAGCTCTGCAAATGAAATCTGTAATAATAAATGTCTTATGATGTACAGCAAGCATATGTGGTAGGGGAAGATGTTAAGCCCGGCCAGGGTGATACACATGAAATGAGATCAATCATGGATACGTTGTAGGGGAAGATGTTGAGGCCAGCCAGGCTGATACGGAGGATGGGTGGATCTCTTTGTATTATTATCGAGAGGGTCTGCATTATCAGACATTTAACGTGCGTTAGTAGAGTCCAGGTTTCCCATCACAAGCACTTGGTGTTGAGTTCATGTAGAAGCATTTCATGCCAATCATGTGGTGAGAGTCATCAAATTTGAAGGGGTAATTTTAATTTTAATTTTAATCAGAAAGGTATAGCATTAGTAGAGTCCAGGTTTCCCATCCCAAGCACTTGGTGTTGACTCTATATAGAAGCATTTCATGCTAACCATGTGGTGAGAGTGATCAAATTTGAAGGGGTAATCTTAATTTTAATCAGAAAGGTATATGCAGTGTTTTTATAATAAAAAGTTTTTAAAAAAATTGCATTTCAATTGATAACAATATATTATCTTTACATTTCATTTCGCTCAAATTGACTTAATCGAATTGAGTTATCTTCCTCAAGCATTCTTATAGTCTGAATGTTATCATCTCAATGCTTTCATTGAAAATTGTCTTAGGTTTTGTGGTCCTAGATTAGAGAAGTATGAAGATTTATAAATTTGATCACCCTAAAATACTTGAATTTCAAAAAATAAATTTAAGAAACTTTCAAGAAAATATATGGTTCATGATGGTCATGGGTTTCTTCTTGTCAGGAGTTCTTAAGCAAACATTGTCCTGCTCAGGATTGAACAACAATATCTATGGGACAAAACCTCCCCACCTAACCTTTGGACCAGGTCCTAGATACTACAAATACTCCCAACAACAATTTCTTTATGACTGCATTAAGTATAAATTAGGCATGAATGTTATCATTTTATAATTAGGCCTCATACTTTGGTTCTATGCATAGTTTTTTGCAAAAATGTGAATGGTGTAGGTTATGAGTTTGTTTGTATAATAAACTGGCCTCCTATTTTGGTTCTATGCATGGATTTTTTGCAAAATTGTGAATGGTGTAAGTTATGAGTTTGCATTTATAATTAATTGTACCTGGCTAGCTAAAGTTTACTCTATGTATTTTAATATATTGGAACAAACTCAAGATACAAACTCAAGATACAGCAAAATCCAGCTCAAATCCCTTTTCCTTTCCCGTTTGGAAATGCTAGAAGATCTTCTTGAAATATGTATCCAAATACACAAATCTTTCAACAAACAGTGATTTAAAATAAATATTTAATTTTAAAAAATAAACCCAAAAAACGAAACAAAAATCAATTTCCCATAAACTTAATAAGAGCCGAAGTCATCATTGATGAAAACCTTCGTACAAATGTATAAGAGTTGTACCATATATTAAATAGAAACAGCATTATATAACAATTAGATTATCCAACTAAAATGCGACGTGGATTCAGCCACTCTTCATTATGCTTTTGCCGTGGGGCATTTATTTTTTTTAAATGTATATTCTGAACTCAGAGTTTGCTATTGTTCAAGAAGGTAAAATTTTTCTTTAATCATCTGGTTAGATGGGATTCTCATGGGGATTTAAAAAAATTCATAAAATCGTTTCTGTTTTTGAACCGTGTATGCCAAATGAATTCTTTACATTATATTCTTTTCTTTGGATTTTCTTCGGATTGGAGCATTTAATGTAGGTTTTTTTTTTGTTTTTTAGAGGATAATTGTTTTGTTCCAGCCTGTGAATGTGTAAAATTTTGAATATAAAATTAATTTGTTTTACATGTAATTGGATAAGAGTTTTTTTAAGTAAAATTATGTGTATTTTATGAAGTTTTTTTAAGAAGATTTGAGTGAACACTTCACTAAGAAATCGAAAATTTAGAGTAAATCTAATTCTCTGTCCTGATAATAGGGTATGATGGTTGAAGCTTTCATCTAAACCATCTAACATTTCAAAAAAAAACTCACAATTTTACTTCAGAAACTCTTATTCATTAAGAAAAGTAATCTATATAAATTTAACAATTCATATTAATAAAAACATTCCAACCATTTTTAAATAGAAACTCTTATTCATTAAGAAATGTAATCTATATAAATTTAACAATTCATATTTAAATATAAAATTTTAAATTTTATCTAGATTTAATAATAATAAAAACATTCCAACAATTTTTAAATAAATTCTAAACAAATTGTACAAAACAAAATCCTAAAATCAAAATATTGAAACTATGCTATAAATAATTTATTATTTAGAGTGGAGAAATATATTGAACTTCACAATCACTATTGCAAAATCATACTGTGATGATTGTAATGTAATATTTGACCAAAGCCCATGTCCATATCACTCTCCATTAACTACCTTTTCAGGCTTATCTACTAGAGAAGAGAACAATGGATAAAATACATGTGAACTATGTTACGCTTTGTTTTCATCACCGGATCACATGGTTGGACTCTTTGATTGAGCCATTGAGCATCTATTCAATGAATTAATAAGAGATGTAGTAAGCACCTTCAATGACATCAATGTCAAACATTAAATGGAATAAACTATATTTTTTATTAATAGTAGGCGGTATTGTTTTAAATTTTTTTAAAGATGAAAACTGCTACTAATATGTTTTATTCCAAAAGATACAATATCGATATAATAGTAATTCAACCAGAAATGATGGATAATAGATATTGTCAAAATAAAATACTCAAGTAACCTAAATACGTTGGGTTGCCTTATGTTTTCTTCAATTACCACACCAAGGATTTTAAGATTTAGGGATTGATGGATAATAGATATTGTCAAAAATAAAATACTCAAAGCAACCTAAATACATGGGGTTGCCTTCTGTTTTCTTCAATTAACACCAAGGATTTTAAGATTTAGTTCATTCCCTAGAGTGTACTTTGTAAGGAAGCTAAAGGTCCAGAATTGATCTGAATTGGATCCATAGAAGATTGTCAAAGAACCATGACTGTATCAGGTCAGAACAAATCTCTAAAGAATCCAAAACAGCGATCAAAAACACCTTGAACCAGTGGCAATGGCAACCACGTGGAATGACAAGGACCTTGGTCAAAGCGTGCTGACCGAGGCCCATAGAGACTGCGCGGAAGGTCAAAGTAGCCCCTAGGAGCCCCAGATCGGGAAACGGGGGTGGATTTTGATGCACAATTATCGCTGGGTGAACAAGGCCGAAATGGAGGACCACGTTGGGAACCGGAGGACCGCAGGCGGAAAAGAGAAAAAAAAGTGCTAAATGTACAAGGCGAGACCCGCGCTCTGGAAACTGGCAGTTTTGATCGGGGCGCCCTTAAACGATAAGAGGTTTTGGATGAGAGCAGAGCGATTCCATACACCGATCGACGTGTGGTAGGCAGAGGTGAGAAAAAACCGTCGTTGATCGCGCGCTATCGGTCGAGCAAGTCAACCATGCGAAACGTGCGTATGGCATCGAATTTGGAGGGCCCAGATCGGAATGCTGAGATTGCGCCCAATGGAGGAAGCAGAACCGACAGAGAATTAAACCGCGTTTTAGAAAGGATTTGGAATCCATTTGATCACCATGGTGGAGGAAGAACGCATCCACGACGTAATTGAAGAAACGAACCGACGAAGCATGTTGGCGCCGTTTAGAGGAGGACAAGTGGCCACTCCCTGAGCATTCATGATGACGCTGAAAAGGGAACTCCAAGAGCAGCTATAGAAAGTGAATCAATAGAGGCGGAAGAGGAACCGAACAGGCATAGGGATCGAATGGCTAAAGCCATGAATAGAGACAGCCGAATTAGAGAGAGAGAGAGAGAAGAGTTAGACAGAAGTCGAGAGATGAAGAAGGGGAACAGTGAACCCAGAGGGGAGGACTGAACACAAAGAATAATAAAGCAAAGCAGAAGAGACAGAGGGCCGAGATGACCAGAGGCAACATTGAGCACTAGAGAGCTTGAAGACTCAAGCCATCCCATAGAGGAATTTGTCTGCGACTGAGCATCACATTTGGCTCTTTCCACTATAGACCAGAAGGTCACAAAGCTGGTAGGAAGAAGAAGTTTGTGTACTCAAGTGGCTTGGGGAATTCAAGAACCATCCTTCCAAGTAAAATCTGCTTCAGGAGAACTCAAATTGAGTCCCTGTATTGTAATTTCTCTGCTTAAAGGCACAATAAAACAAGGCCACCACTGAAAGCTGGACCGGAGATGTAGCCCTGGAGAATAGGGTGAACTCCTTATTAAAATTTCTTATGTATTTATATTTTCTTACTGTATTCCTCTGCTGTCTTTCCTTTTTATTGTCTGTGTATTAGCAATTTGATCAATTTGTTGCTTCAATAACACAGAACACACACACTAGCACATGTGTCTGTAATACCTTAGTTTAATAAATCTTTCACTGATGTCACTCATAAGGTGAATATCAGATCAAGTGGTATCAGAGCTCTAAGCTGTAAGGTTAGACAAGCTTGTGTTGGTTTAGCTGTGAATGCTCACAAGATCAAAGCTCAAATTAGGAGGAGGAGAGTTGGTGGAAACTAATCCTGAAATTGGGAGAGTCTATCCCCGAAAGGCAATGTCAGAAGAAGGTTCTGTTGAGCCAGCCCCTCAATTCATAGAGAATTTCATATCTATAAAGTCTATGGTAGAAGAAATGTACAGAGACTTTAGAAAGCAAAAGGTGGAAGATGCATCAGGCTCTAAGCAAGAGAAAGAAGAAGATGAGTCTCACTTCCATGACAACTCCAAAGGAAAGGGGAAAGAGGAAAGCTTTCTCACACCTCCTAATAGCCCTGTGCATAACAAGAAAGCATCTTTGATTAAGCTAGATGTTAAATTTGATTTGCCTATATATGATGGAGAGCTAAATGCTGAAAAGTTTGACAATTGGATTAGACAAATTGATGTGTATTGGAGGGTACAGAACATAAAGTCAGACAAGAGTAAGATTCAGATTACAATCCTACGCCTAGGAGGCACTGCCTTGGTTTGGTGAGAAGGCAGAACCCAAGCTGATATGAGAAGACATGGTAAGACCATCTCTGTCTGGAGTGACTTTGTTTCTGCAATAAAAAAGTAGTTCTATCCATTGGCCTACATGCAACAAGCCATGATGAGTTGGAAAACTCTTCGACAACTGAAGGGGCAAAGTGTGCAAGGGTATATTCAAGAATTCAGAAAGAGAGCATTGATGTTGGGTATCTCATTAGACTCACCAGAGACTTTTTTGAAGTACATTGGTGGTCTACACAGCTACATGAGGCATACCATCCTCATGTTTAATCCCACTAGTATAGATGAGGTATCTGTACAAGATACTCATTTAGAAGCTAGAGGAAAGAATGGAAATCTAGAAGTTGGGGGACCATCCCAACCCACTTTAAGCAAGAGCAAGGAGAAAAGAAAACAGAAGTGGAAAGCAAGGAAGGCTAACACTGCACAGAAAGCCAAAGCTTCATGCACTCACTGTAAAAAGGATGGGCATGATGATGAGCATTGTTGGATTCTGCATCCAGAGCTGATACCTAAGAATTCTGAGGGCAAGAAGAAGAAGACAGCTGTAGCTATTCAGAAAGATTTGGGGTCAGACTCGGGAGATGAAACAACTGTAGCAGCCACAGGTATAAAAGGTAAGAATTTTGAAGCATCTACTAGTAATTCTGCTCAATCTGTTATTGATGAAGAAAACGAGAGAAAAAGACTCTTTTCCATATTTGCGTTATTTCCAAAAATCAAAAGATTGATACTTTGTTTGATAGTGGCTCACAAGTAAATTTGATTTCTGAAGCAATTGTAAAGAAATTGGGATTAGTAACTACACCTCACAAGAAACCACACCCATTAGGATGGTTGAATGATAAAGCACAACTACAAGTGACTAGACAGTGCAAACTCAAGTTTTATTTTGGGTCAACATTTGTAAATGAGGTTGAGTTAGACATAATTCCTTTAGATATATGTGGAATTGTTTTAGGAAGCCCTTACTTGTATGATAGAAAGGCTATTTTCTATAGAGTTGAGAACAAGTATTTACTTGTTAAAGATGGAATCGAATACTTTGTAAGAGCTCATAAGCTCAAGAATAATTATACTCTCATAAACTCAAGACAGGTGAAAAAAATGATAAATTCATGTAAACAATTTTTACTGATGGTTGTAAAGGAAAAGAAACCTGATAAAACCAATGTATTTGAGGGTTGTAATGCTGAACAGCAAGCCGATATAGAAAAGGTTGTTTCGGAGTATGATGTCTTGTTTCAAGAACCTAAAGGTCTGCCACCCATAGAGGGAATAGTACATGATATTATTTTGCAGCAAGATGTTCCTTTGCTTAACATTGGGATGTACAGGTTGTCTGCTTTAGAGAATGTTAAAATCAAGAAGCAGGTGCAGGAGTTGTCGAGAAAGGGTTCATTATGCCTAGCACATCACCATGAGGGTCACCAATCATTTTGGTGAGAAAGAAATATGACTCGTGGAGAATGTGCATTGATTACCGAGCACTGAATAAGATAACAATAAAAAATCGTTATCCCATTCCTCGCATAGATGATCTTCTAGATCAATTAAAGGAAACTGTTTATTTCACCAAGCTAGATTTACACAGTCGATACCATCAGGTCAGAGTTGCAGAGCAAGATGCATGGAAGACTGCTTTCAAAACAAAGCAGGGATTGTATGAATGGCTGGTTATGCCTTTTGGCTTAACTAATGCTCCTACTACTTTCATGAGATTAATGAATGATGTACTCAGACCTTTTCTTGATGATTTTGTTATTGTGTATCTGGATGACATTTTGATTTTTAGTAAAAAGTGGGAAGAACATTTAAAGCATGTTAAGCAGACATTAGATGTTTTGAAAAGAGAAAAACTTTATGTTAAACTCTCAAAATTTGAATTTGGCAAAACATTTCTAAACTACTTGGGTCATATAGTAGGAGAAGGTGAATTAAAAATAAATCCTTCTAACCTGGTAGTCATTGTGAACTGGCCTAAATCCAGGTCTGCTACAGAAGTGAGAAGCTTCTTAGGAGCAGCACAATATTAGAGGAAGTTCATTTCTAACTTCTCCTTGGTTGCAGCTCCCTTACATGCTTTAACAGGATTGAATAAGGTGTTTCAGTGGGGAGGAAAACATCCGAAAGCCTTCGACACCTTGAAAGAGAGAATTAGTACAACACCTGTACTAGCATTGCCAGATCTACAAAGACCGTTTGAGATCCAAACTGATGCCAGTGACTATGCCATGGGAGCAGTGTTGAAACAGCACGGTAAACCCATATGTTATCATTCTGAGACCTTTAATCCTGTAGTAATTAACTATCTTACATATGATAAAGAATTGTATGAATTAGTTCAGAGTGTGAAAAAGTGAAAACATTATTTAATGGGCAAAGAGACAATAATACACACTGATCATTAGCCACTTCAATATCTACACTCCCAAACTAAGTTGCAGCAATCAAGACATTATAGATGGATGGGTTTTCTACAACAGTTTCACTTGGTTATCATATATAAAAAGGGCATACATAACAAGGTTGCAGACATGTTATCTAGACCCATTATAAATGCTCTACCATACTTAAGCATAATTTTGTGCTACATGAAAGCTACATAGAATAGTATGCTCAGGATATAGACTTTAAAGATGTATATGCAACTTTGAGTCAAGGCAAAAGAGTAGAAGAATTGGACTATCATGTGAAGGACCGACTCTTATATCATTGTGGGAAACTCTGCATTCCACAAACTGAGAGAGAAAAGATAATTAGGGAAGCACACACGTCTCTGATATCAGGTCACTTTGGGGTAAGTAAAACAGTTGCATAGCTGCAAAGGTTCTGCTATTGGCCGAAAATGAACGAGACAGTTTCTAGATATGTAAGAGGGTGTGCCATGTGTGCTAAAAGAAAGCCCAGCAACAGAAAAATACGCTTGTACACTCCATTGCCAGTTCCTTCTCACCCTTAGGAAAGTGTTTCCATGGATTTTGTTGGAGGACTGCCTAAATCTAGGAAAGGTCATGATTATCTATATGTCGTTGTGGATAGTTTCAAAAAAATGTGTATTTTGATACCTTGTAGTAAACAGATCACAACAGAACAGACTGCAAATTGTTCTTTGAACATGTATGGGTTCATTTTGGATTACCCACTTCCATTGTATCTGATTGAGACACCCAATTTGTGGGGAACTTTTGGTCTAGTCTGTGGGAACTGATGGACACCAAACTGAAGAAAAGCGCAGCTTTTCATCCATAAACAGATGGCCAAACAGAAGTAGTAAACAGGACAGTGATGCAGCTACTGAGAGGATATTTCAGTAAACATCCTAAGCTTTGAGATGAACACTTGTGTTATGTGTAGCATGCTTACAACAGAGCCAAACACTCTTCTACACAGAGATCTCCTTTTGAGACCTGTTTTGGTTTCACACCAAGGTCTCCTTTGGATTTTGTCTTTGGTAAAGATACCATGGTCAATGGATACAGTGATGTGGACAAGACAACTAGGTTCATTGAACAGATCCAGGAGATCCATCAAGAAATACAGGAACAACTGGAAAAGAGCCAGGCCAAGTATAAGGCTAGGCATGACAAGCATCGGATGTAGCATAGTTTTCAGGTTGGAGACCAAGTCTGGCTATATATCAACAAGGACCGGATGCAAGGTGAAGGTAAAAAGCTAAAGCCTATCAGGTATGGACCTTTTAGGATACTTGAGAAGATTGGTGTTCACCTTGATTTACCAGCTTACATGCACATCTACTAGTCGTAAATGCAAATTGCTTGAGATTGTTTGAACCTTCAATGATTGAGGACCCCGAAGAGCAAATTCAATTGCTTTCTATTTATGACCTGCTACCTGAATACCTCAATGAGTTGTAGGAAGACACAGTGCTGGACAGGAAGGAGAGAACGACATGCAAGGGAGATGTTGAGTACCTCAGAATTGGGCTCAAAGGTTCAAATCTGAGCAGCGCAAAGTGGATTGAGATTGGACAAGTGAAGAAACAATATCCTCACTTAGTAGATGCTTAAAAACCAACTTTTGGTGGTCCAAAAGCTTTTTCAGTGGGAAGGCCGTGATTTGAATTGGATCCATAGAAGACTGTCAAAGAACCATGACTATATCAGGTTGGAACAAATCTCTAAAGAATAAAAAACAGCGATCAAAAACACCATGAACCAGTGGTAATGGCAGCCAGCGTGGAACGACAAGGACCTCAGTCAAAACACACTGACCGAGGCCCATGGAGACTGCGCGGGAGGTCAAAGTAGCCCCTGGGAGCCCCAGATCGGGAAACGGAGGTGGATTTTGATGCGCGATTATCGTTGGGCGAACAGGGCCGAAATGGAGGAAGCCCGAGCACTCAGTCGCGTTGGGAATCGGAGGACTGCGGGTGGAAAAGGGAAAAAAGCGCTAAACGTAGAAGGCGGGACCCACGCTCTGGAAATTGGTAGTTTTGATCAGGGTGCCCTTAAATGGTAAGAGGTTTTGGATGAGAGCGGAGCGATTCCATACACTGATCGACGCATGGCAGGTGGAGGTGAGAGAAAACCACCGTTGATCGCGCGCTGTCGGTTGAGCAAGTCAATCGCGCGAAACGTGCGTATGGTGTCGAATCTGGAGGGCCCAGATTGGATGGCTGAGATCGCGCCCGATGGAGGAAGAAGAACTGATAGAGAATTAAGCCGCGTTTTCGAAGGGATTTGGAATCTGTTTGACTGCCACGATGGAGGAAGAACACATCCACAATGTAACTGAAGAAATGAACCGACGAAGCATGCTGGCGCCGTTTAGAGGAGGACAAGTGGCCACTCCCTGAGCATTCATGATGACGTCGAACAGGGAACTCCAAGCGCAGCTACAGAAGGTGAATCGATAGAGGTGGAAGAGGAACCAAATAGGCATAGGGATCAAATGGCTAAAGCGTTGAACAGAGACAGTCGAATCAGAGAGAGAGAGAGAAGAGTTAGACAGAAGTCGAGAGACAAAGAAGGGGAACAGTGAACCCAGAGGGGAGGACTGAACACAGAGAACAGTAAAGCAAAGCAGAAGAGACAGAGGGGCGAGCTGACTGTTATTACCCCAAGAAACTCTCCTAGGTTGTATATCAGAGATTCTCGGGAACATTACAAACTCAACAAAAATGTTGGAAAATGGTGGATGAATGAAAGAAATGCTGCATATTCAAGCCAGACAACCACTTCTACTGTGCTTGACCCCAGACATGGGTGAATAGCCCCAGACTACAAGGCTTTTAACCACCAATTACTCACAGTTTTAAAGGAAATGTGATGATGGAGAGCACTGATCACACCAGCAGATGCACAGGACCCTGTGATGGCCAGCTGCAACCAGTTAAAAGGTCTGTAAATCTATTTTCTAATACACAGACAGGATGATAGCTCTCTGGCATTAAAATAACAGAAACCTGCAAACAAATTCAATGATACATGCTAAATCCTAACACAGAGGTGGGATGACAGCCCCTCTAATGCTAAACATTAACAACACGTGAATAAATGCAAAACAGGCACAGCCTGGAACAAGAATAAGAAGTGGACAATGAGCAATTAATAGCAAAAGAAGCTTGCATTAGCTGAAAATGAAGACCAGATGCTGCAGGTATCACAGCAGTTACAATCTCCAGAAGTTGAACCTTACAGCAAAATAACACTCATCAACCTATTACATCGTGTTTATGGGTATATATAGAATCTGTTTGCAAAAATTGCTCTAGTGCTAAGCGTGGAGGGGTCATAACTGACCACCAACCACATTTACATTCAGCTATGGGTCTCTGATAACAGTTTGATTGTTTTTAATGAGCAAAATGGCTCTTTCTGTACTTTGATGTCCTTCCTGAATAGGTGAAGTATTATCTGCATCACTTTCAATAACTGTTGCAGTCATTGAACTGCTCGAGGATCATTCTTCTCGTCCTTGGACGTGCTGTCTCTTTAACTGTGGTTGCTGAGAATTCAATGCACAGTGTACCGGATGATCTCTTCCTTCTTCGTGCACATAAAACAGGCTGAACACTTTGAAAAATACACTGAAAATGGATGATGAACTGAGCATGAATACTGACCGTTGGATGACAAAATGGACGGCCTAGATGTGATGGCGGGAGGCGATGGAATACACAGAGGTGCAGGGATCAATAGAAGCCGTCAGATCGCGTAAACGAACGGTGCAGATTGGATTATGGAAGCCATCGGGAAGAAATTCGAAAAGGAGGATTGTGGGTTGTCTGATCATGATCGGGGAGATCCGACGGTTGAAGGGCGTCAAAGATGTGAGCGCGTTAATGAGCAGGGGGGAGGGTACGGTGGCGGTAAGTGGTTTCCCCACACCGCTTACCAGGGCTCAGAGGTTTACGTACAGGGCAGTGAGATGCAGTAATATGATGACACGTGGCAGGTAGGTTGGTGAGGGAAACCACTTTCCCGCGGGTTAACGAACGAGCGGTTTACGGGGTGAAGGCTTACGAACACCGTCGGATGATAAGGCGGGATGATCGGACGACTGAGTTTTAAAAGCACACTTGGATTGATGTGACAGGTACGGTGCGCGGGTTTATGATTTTCAATATATGCACGGCTATAAGGGCTTAAGAGGTTATGCTGGGAATAAACAAATAAAGGTTTATGCGGGGTTTAATAGGTTATCGGGCTTTTATAAAGGGTAATGGGGTTTATAAAGGGTTAGTGGGGTTTAATAGTGTTAAAGCACAATATGACCCGGGAGTTGTTAAAAAGGGTTTAGGCGGGGTTTTGAGACCAAAACAAGGATAAAGGGGTTTAAGGAGAATTAGGAGGATCTAAGGGGAAGGAGGAATCCGAGGTGGCAGGGAAAATAGGGAGAGACAATGATAACCATTATAAACTGTCTCTGAGCTAGTGACCAAGGACCAAACTTATTCCTTCTCTTGGAAAATCAGCAGCATGTAGCGGAGCTAACACTGGCTCCTTCTAGGGATGAGATCCTCCCTGTGAGGTCTCAAGAACTTGCAGACCAATGCTTTTCCAGCTGAAAACAAATTAGCCAAAATTCCTAGTGTTCCATTGGGCATGGAGTCTACTGCATCTATACCTAAACTGCTAAAAACACAATATTTACAGCTTTAAGGCCAAAAGGCCTTAAACAACATAAATTTTTCAGAAAACGCCCATTGATTGGGCCATCAAAAACTGCTTCTCCCTCCATACCTTTTAGTATGAATGTTAGGGTCCCACCCTAACCCCCTTATTTATGTCATGGGATCACGTCATAGTCAAGAGTCAATAAAGCCCATATTAATATTTGTAAGTGGTTAACCCGCAATTAATGACGGGACCACAGTTAGTTGCAAATGGGCAGTAGTATTAGATAGATGGTAAATGAGCGGTAGTATTAGATAGATGGTATTAATAAAACCCACGATATTGGCCCATGGTATTGCATGTATGAGTCATATATAAAGGATAGAGACTCCTTGCGAGGAGTATCGTGTCTTGTTTTTGTAATCGAGCTCTGCTCTATTGGAGGTTGCCCCCTCGAAGAGGCCTGTGAACATTTCTCTCTGAATAATAAAATCATTGCTATTCTGTGTTCTGGGTATCTTTTCTCGCATATTCTGTGCTCTGGGTATATTTTCTTCGCATATTCTGTGTTTGGGTATTACTTTGCAGGTTAAGAGCATAACAAGTGGTATCAGAGCACTTTCCAGGGCTCGGTGGGATCTCCAAATTTTAGCAAATTTTTTTTTGGCTAGAGACATGTTCCGACGTCTTTAAACCACAGGATCTGTCGTTAAGCGCATAAACCTGCGGATTTGGGGAGGCATGCACACAGGAAATACAAGAGGTGGTCACGTCTGTTGGACTCCCTTGTAACCCCTGTGGGTACCCCTTCGAGTAGTAGCGCATTAGACAGAACCACGCACGGACTGTCTTCCACGTACCCTCTGGGTATATAGGAAGCCCCCTAGCTCCCTTGAAACCTCGCCATAGATAAACCTTCGGCCGTCTTGTGGCTACAGTACACCGAGAACAGCACTCGGAGAGATTACTCACCCGTACGATAGGGTAGTCGGGTTGTACGGCTAAGGGTACGGTCGATCCTCCTTAGTTAGAGCCCTGCAACATTGGGCTGAGTACTACTGTCAGACCCTTATGTATATTGCGATCTGTAGCACCTGACACTCCTCAAGACCATAGTTCTCTTTCTATCGGGGGATCACACATCATCTATTCCAGATCAGCAAGTGCAGCAGCAGCAGACATCAGTCCCGCAGCTCCATCAGATCAGCAGCAGCAGACATCAGTCCCGCAGCTCCATCAGATCAGCAGCAGCAGTTGTTCCACCATTCAGATCTCTCAGATCCACCAGATCGGAGTAGTTGTGAAGGGTTCCTGTACCTGGATATAATTTTCGCAGGACTTTTGGCGGCATTGACATTTTGAGGATTTGGCGTCTGCAGTATTGATCAGGAAGGAGTAAAAATCCATTAGGAGTTTTCCAAAAAAAAAAAGTCTGAGATCTTCCGGGGCGCTTATTGGTGACCTAGCCCATCAGAATCAGGACGACGAGCTGAGCAAGGTGGTACCATTCGATTTCTTAGTAAAAAAAATTTGGCGGTCCCAATTTTTCATCAGGTTGGTGTATGGTAGAAACTCGCGCTCAAGCAATGGCCAATGAAAGGATAGACAAAATTGAAGACAAGGTGAACTCCATCCAATTTTCGGTGAATGAAATACAACATGAGATTAAAGGAATAAGTATCTAGATACAGAATGCAATGAAGGGCAAGGAGCCAGCCCACGAGGAGGCGAATAATGGTCATGAATACCATGAGGGTGAGTCTAGACACTCTCCCCACGTCTGGCACACCCACCCACCACCCAGTCAGCGACCTCCCAAGTTGGATATGCATAAATTTGACGGTTCTCACACGTCCGCATGGCTAGCACAAATGGAGCAGTATTTCCAATTGAATCATATCATAGATGAGGGGACTAAGCTTATGGTGGGCACCATGTACTTGGACAATGAACGATGGCAATGGAAGGAATGGCATCAGCGTTGCAATGGACATTTTCAGAATTGGGCCCAGTTTTCCAAAGCTCTTCGAAATCGCTTTGAACAGGAAGACTCATTTTTGGGGCGTCTCACTAAGCTCCGACAGACGGGTACAGTGGAGGAATATATTACTGCTTTTGAAGCCTTAGCCTTCCGCACTAAGGGTCTCACAGATGAGTTCTACATGGAATGCTTTATCAGCAGTCTTAAAGAAGCCATCAAAGCTCAGGTTCTACTCCACCACCCTCCCACATGGACAGAGGCTTGCCAGGTAGCTCGTAAGGTGGAATGTGCATTAACAGCCCAATCCAGCTGCCCCAACTTCACCGCTAAGGGTCATCCCTCACAGGCTCCCAACACGACTCAGACACTTAAGATTCAAAAGGTGTCACCTGCGGAAATGGCCAAAAGAAGGAAGCAAGGACTATGTTACTACTGTGATGAAAAATATTCCCCGGGTCATAAATGCCAAGAGCCCAAGTTTTTTCAAATAGATGCCACTGACTACAGCTCCACCGAGGAAGATCCACCACTTGAGGAACCGAAGGCGATCGAAGAAGATAACCAAAAGGAGATTGTATCTGATGAACCAATTATTTCGCTAAATGCATTGGCAGGAATTTCTTCCCCTCAAACTCTCAAAATCAGGGGTTTCCTTAAACATCGCCCAGTAGTAGTCTTGATTGATAGTGGAAGTACCCATAATTTCATCCATCAAAAGATCGCTGAAGCAGCACATTGTTTTGTCCGGGCAGTTTCTAACTTCCAAGTCCAGATTGCAGATGGGGGAACAATGAAATGTGAAGGTCGCTGTGAAAATGTCAAAGTTCAAATGGGGGATTATCAATTGAAAACCCACATGTTTGCAATACACATGGGGGGTTGCGACATTGTCCTAGGCGTGGAATGGCTCCGCACTCTTGGGCCAATCACAATGGATTTCCAGGAGTTATATATGAGTTTTAAGCAGAACAACTCCACACATACCCTCCGTGGACTACAGGCGGGAGCCCCCTCTATCATCAGCTCGCATAGGATGGAAAAATTGTTAAAAAAGGGCCATCATGGAGTGGTAGCTCAATTTAATGCCATCCAGGTAGTCGACACCATGTCTCTGCCAATTCATCCTGAGATGCAACAGATTTTAAATAAACATCGTACGGTCTTTGACAAGCCTCATGAGCTTCCACCCTCGCGAGGGGAACATGATCATAGCATCACATTTGTTCCAGGGGCCCAACCCCCAAATGTGCGGCCATACAGATAACCGTTCACCCAAAAGAATGAAATAGAAAAAATCATCAAGGAATTGTTTGAAGCAGGTGTCATTCGTCCCAGCATTAGTCCTTATTCATCCCCAGTGGTCATGGTCCTCAAGAAAGATGGGGAGTGGCGGATGTGTCCCGACTTCAGAGCCCTCAATAAGTTGACAGTCAAAGATAAATTTCCCATCCCGGTGGTTGACGATTTGCTGGACGAACTCAATGGGGCTCAATTCTTCACTAAGTTGGATCTTCGCTCAGGCTACCACCAAATTCGCATGAAGGAAGTCGACATTCCCAAGACGGCTTTCAGAACTCATGAAGGCCATTATGAGTTCCTGGTCATTCCATTTGGTCTCTGTAATGCCCCCTCTACTTTTCAGAGCCTTATGAATCACCTCCTCAAACCATATCTCAGAAAATTTGTCCTTGTCTTCTTCGATGACATCCTCATCTATAGTGGCACTTGGGCGGCACATCTTCAGCATGTAGATCTACTATTGCAACTGCTCCGCACACATAAATTATTTGTCAAGATGTCTAAGTGTTCGTTTGGCATGGAAGAAGTTGAGTATTTGGGCCACATTGTGGGGCGTGAAGGTGTCAAGGTGGACCCCAAAAAGATCCAGGCAATGCAAGAATGGCCTCAACCTAAGACCTTGAAAAGCTTGAGAGGATTTTTGGGTCTCACAGGCTATTATCGTAAATTTGTCTGCAACTATGGCCGCATAGCGAAGCCCCTAACTCAACTCCTAAAGAAAAATTCCTTCTTCTGGAACGAGGAAGCACAACAGGCATTTACCGCTCTCAAAACCGCCATGTGTTCCACTCCCGTCTTAGCACTACCTGACTTCACCAAATCCTTTGTCATTGAATGTGATGCTTCGGGTACAGGTATTGGAGCGGTCTTAATGCAGGAAGGGCGACCATTGGCCTTCACCAGCCAACAACTAAGTGGGAGGAATCTGGGCCAATCTACCTACGAGAAGGAAATGATGGCCATCTTACATGCAGTCGAGACCTGGCGACCTTACTTGTTGGGGCGACGTTTCCAAATCCGCACAGATCATCACAGTCTTAAATATTTTTTGGAGCAACACCTATCTTCCCCACAACAAAATAAATGGTTAGCCAAAATGTTGGGATATGATTATGAGATCATTTACAAGAAAGGGAAAGACAACAGTGTAGCAGATGCATTGTCGCGCCAATTTGAGGAGGAAAGTACTCTGCTCGCAATTTCCCTCCCCATTCAAGACTGGATTGAAGAGGCTCGCAGAGAATGGTTTTCACATCCCGGGCTCTCCCAACTCATTTCTCAATTGTAGGTAGATCCTAATTCCAGCAAGGGCTACTCGTGGCTGAATGATATTCTTCGCTACAAGGACAGAGTTGTAATATCACCAACATCCACCCTCAAAAGTCGCATTTTGGCAGAATTGCACTCATCTCCCATTGCAGGACATTCAGGCTTTCAGAAGACGTATGCTCGCACCAGAAGATCATTTTTTTGGACCGGCATGAAACAGGACATCCTTACTTTCGTAGCAAAATGTGACGTCTGTCAACGCCACAAAGGGGAAACCGTCAACACACTAGGCACATTACAACCATTGCCCATTCCGGCGTCAATTTGGACGGAGGTCTCCATGGATTTCATTACAGGTCTTCCAAAGTCTGGGAACAAGTCAGTCATCATGGTGGTTGTGGACCAACTCTCGAAGTATGCTCATTTCTGCGCCCTACCCCAACTGTTTACACCAACTTTGGTTGCTCAAACTTTCATGGATCAGATCTTCAAATTGCATGGCATGCCCACTTCTATTGTGTCCGACCGCGACCCGATCTTCACCAGTAATTTTTGGCAGGAACTCTTCAGAATACAAGGCACTCAACTCAAACTCAGTACTTCATATCATCCGCAAACAGATGGTCAAACCGAAGCCGTCAACAAATGTCTAGAAACCTACCTTAGGTGTTTCACTTCAGAAAAGCAACACCTTTGGGTACAGTGGTTACCTCTGGCTGAATGGTGGTATAACACCAACTATCATGCCACCACAAAAATGACTCCCTATGAAGCAGTCTATGGTCAACTTCCACCTTCCCCTACTTCTTATCTCACGGGGTGCTCCAAAGTACAAGCCGTGGATCAACTCCTACAACATTGCGCAACCATGCTCGCCCATCTGCGCGAGAATCTTCATCAAGCTCAGAACCGTATGAAGCAACAGGCCGACCAACATCGCTCAGAGCGCCAATTTCAAAAAGGGGATCAGGTCTTTTTGAGGCTGCAACCATATAAGCAAACATCACTCAAAGACAAGGGTTGTCAAAAGCTCTCTCCAAAATTCTACGGACCATACCAAGTACTTCAGCACATTGGAGAAGTGGCTTACAAGTTGGCTTTGCCACCTACAGCAAAAATCCACCCAGTTTTCCATTTATCGTGCCTCAAGAAAGTGATTGGGAACAATTGCCGAGTTCAAACCAGTCTACCTGAATTAGACGAAGAAGGGTCAATCTGGCTTCAACCTGAATAGGTTCTAGACACACGAGACAAGCACCTGCGTGGCCGCATGATTAAGGAGGTCCTAGTCAAATGGAAAGACACCTCTCCGGAAGATGCAACTTGGGAACCAGCCACTATTCTTCAGCAGTTTCCGCAGCTTCAGCCTTAAGGACAAGGCTAGTCTTAAGGGGGAGGGCATGTTAGGGTCCCACCCTAACCCCCTTATTTATGTCATGGGATCACGTCATAGTCAAGAGTCAATAAAGCCCATATTAATATTTGTAAGTGGTTAACCTGCAATTAATGACGGGACCACAGTTAGTTGCAAATGGGCGGTAGTATTAGATAGATGGTAAATGGGCGGTAGTATTAGATAGATGGTATTAATAAAACCCACGATATTGGCCCGTGGTATTGCATGTATGAGTCATATATAAAGGATAGAGAATCCCTGCGAGGAGTATCGTGTCTTGTTTTTGTAATCGAGCTCTGCTCTATTGGAGGTTTCCCCCTCGAAGAGGCCTCTGAACATTTCTCTTTGAATAATAAAATCATTGTTATTCTATGTTCTGGGTATCTTTTCTCGCATATTCTGTGCTCTGGGTATATTTTCTTCGCATATTCTGTGTTTGGGTATTACTTTGCATGTTAAGAGCATAACAATGAAGGTGTTGTTCCCTTGAACCTGTGAAATGATGAAAGGCCCTGTCCAGAAAGCATCAAATTTCTCATGATTGCCTTTCTTTTCCTTCAATGCATCCCACTTCAAAACCAAGTCTCCAACCTGAAAATCATTTATTTTTGCCTTCTTGTCAAAGGCTTCCTTGATCTTTCTCTGATGTGCTACAACCTTTTCAACCAGCTATTCTCTAATCTGATGTATTTCTGCTAGATCAATGATCCTCTTTGCCATGTCTTCTTCCTCATCCTATTCTGTTTGAAGAAATTTTGCCACTAGAAGAATTAATTGAATTGGGAATACAGCATCAGTGACATATAACAGCTTGAAAGGAGAATTGCCTGTGGATTTTTTAATGGTCACTCTATAAGCCCACAGTGCATACTTGAGCTTTGAATCCCAATTCTTTTTATTGTCTTCTAACAACTTTTTAATTATCCTGATCAGACTTTTATTAGAGGATTCTACTAAACCATTTCCCTGTGGATAATATGAGGTGGAATGAAAAAGTTTGATACCCATTGAATCACACATTTCCACTAGTTCTTTGGCGCTGAAAGGTGCTGCATTATCTATGATTAGTTTATGTGGACAGCCAAATCTGCTGAAAATATTCTCTGTCAAAAACTTCATGACCACATTAGGATCAGCCTTCCTGGTAGGGACTGCCTCAATCCACTTGGTAAAATAATCAGTGGCTATTAATATCCATCTATGCTGGCCACTGGAATGTGGATTGATTTTTCCAATGAAATCCAAACCCCACTGCTGAAAAGGTCCTTTTGCCTAAATTGGTTTTACGGGTAGGGATTTCAACTGCTATTTTCCTTCAAATCTTTGGCACCTGTCACAAGATTTAACAAAAGAAAACACATCAGAAAATAAAGTGGGCCAATAGTACCCAGCTCTAAGAATTTTATGTGCTGTGGTTTTCCAATAATGGTGCCCTCCACACATGCTGATATGAAACTGCTACATAACTTCTTTTGACTGTTCTTTGTCTAGAAACCTTAACAATATTCCAAATGGATCCCTCCAGTAGAGCATATTTTCCATAATGCAATACTTTGCTGCTCTAAGTTTTAAAATTCTGGCTTGACTTTGAGTAAATCATGAAGGGATCTCTAGCTTCAGCAAGAAATTAATTATTTTAGCATACCAGTTACATGAAGCTAGATTCTCGGCCACTAACTGCTTCCTCTGTGGTTCAGCTGTTTCTTCCTTTTTCTGCCTGACCATCTTTTGCATTTGCATATAGGAAATCAATGTCTAACGACCTGCAATTTTGTTCAGCTAATAATTTGGCAAGACCCTGACCTCTAACCAGCGTGGTGGGCTTCAGCTCTATATTAAATTCTATCATTTTTGCAATCCATTTCGCTCTTCTTCCATCAGCATTAGTTTGAGTCAAGACATCTTTTATTGTAGCAGAAGGCACATATGCAATTATTTTTTAACGCAAGATATAAACTCTAAAAGCCTTTAAGGATTTAATAAGAGCATATGCCTGTGTTTCCATAATATCATACCTTAGTTCGGCATCCCTCACGTTCATGCTGAAAAATGCTACTGGATGTTCTGAACCTTCTTCATCTTGCTGCAATAAAACTGCTGCAATGGTGTCTTCAAAAGCAAAAGAAAATATATGGAACTTCTTGCTATAATCTAGACTTATTAATGTGGGAACCTCCATAATAGCTTTTTTATGGAATCAAATGATTTTCTTGCTGCATCAATCCACTTAACCTCTGCTCCTTTCTTTAACATGGAGGTCACGTGTTTAACCAATTCAGCAAAATTTGGAATAAACCTCCTGACAAAATTAATTTTTCCCAAAAAGGACTGGATATCCTTATTTGATCTCGGGACAGAAAAAGTCTGTATTGCCTTTATTCTTTCTGGGTCAATCTGAACACCTACAACAGACACAATATGTCCTAACAACTTGCCTTCATTTAAAGCAAATTGAGATTTTTTGAGATTGATTGAAATTCCAAACCTCCTACACTTCAGAAACACTTTTTTCAAAGGCTGCAAATGATTTTGATGGCTGCTGGAGTAAACTGTTATATCATCAAGGTATATAAGTACAAATTTGTTCTTCTCTCCCACAAATGCTATATCCATAGCTCTCTGAAAGGTGGCTCCAACATTCATCAATCCAAATGGCATTTTGGCATACATAAAAGTGCCCCAAGGAGTCGTAAATGCAGTCTTTTCTTGATCATCTGGGTGCACAGCAATTTGATTAAAGCCTGAAAATCCATCCCAAAATGACATCACTTTAGCTCCTGAGACTTTTTGCAGCAAATGCTCCATCTTGGGTAGAGAATAGTTGTCTTTCTTGGAGCATTTGTTTAGATTTCTGAAATCAACACATAGTCTGATTTCCCCACTCTTCTTCCTCACCACCACCAAATTAGCTACCCATTTGGAATATCTGAGAGGGACTATGATCTTGGCAGCCAACAACTTTTTAATTTCTTTTTCAATTAGAGGAAGAAGCATCGAATTTATTGGTCTCATCTTCTATTTGAAAGGAATAGTGTCTTTCTCTAGAGGGATTTTATGTTGAATTATGTTCTTATCATATGTTTTCAGGTCACTATATTCCTAGGCAAACACATCAGCAAATTGCCTCATTAAATTGCAGTATTCAGCACTTTGATCAATAGACAAATGAGTGCACAAATTCACATACCTAGGCTAACTCGGACTTCCTATATCATGCTTACAGAATGTAGATTGGTCTTCTTTCTGGGAAGCCTTGTAAGGCACATCATTTTGGTCAAATAGTCTTTCAAGAGGGATTAAACCCTTGGGAATATGATTACTAGGAAGCTGGACTATGTTGTCTTTACCAATTTTATTTCTAAGCTGGGACTGGGGTTTTTTTAACAAGACATCATTCTCTTGGTCAACTTGCATTTCGGAAAACTCATCAATGACCTGAAGGAACCTATTCAATTCATCATCATCTTCAAAAACTATCCAACGGTGGACATTATCGAGCAAGAATGGTCTATACTTCATTTGGACTTCATAAACAAGTTTGGGAGGCATGGGAGGTATAAATAGACTGGCAAAACCAACAAGGGAATAAGCAAGTTGATTTTGGCCTCTAGGAATATATCAAATACATAAATAATCAAAGGAATCCCTGATTCTCCATACCTCATCTCTGTATGCTTTCAACCTTGGGTGCTTTGCTTGAAATGTTTTATTGACTTGCTGAATAATCACATCAGCATCTCCAAATACCTTCAGATTCTTGATTCCTCTGTCTTTTGCTGCATTAAGGCTCAATAGCAGAGCTTCATATTCTACTATATTGTTTGTCACTTGAAAAACCAGCTTAAAAGACAGCTGAATACTTTCTTGTTGTGGAGATACTAGCACCACCCCTGCTCTTGCAGTTTCCCTGGAACATGCTCCATCAAAAAACATCTCCCAAATCTGACTTCCTTGCTCTTTCTCGGCCTGAACTATTGGTTTCCTGATCTGCATTGAGGCCTTCTGAGATTCTTCTATTTGGAGAATACATGCTCCAAAATCAGTGTCCACTGCATAAATGGGATGATTAGTAGGATTCTTTTCATCACTGATGATGTATGCCAGTTGTGCTTCTCTATACAATCTCCTACTTTCTCCTCCAAAAACTGGGACAGTGGCATAAGAAAGATCATTCTGTAATGTCCCACCTAGCGTCTTAATCCACCCTTTGGACAACAACATGTCAAACTTAGGAGGGACATTTGCTACCACAATATCCATCATCATACTCTTCATGGGCAGCTGAGTTAAGGTAATGGCCAGATCTTTAATCAATCCAAGACATTTCACCTTCCTTGAATCAAAAGAAAATAAATCATGATAGGGTCTAGTGATATCAAGGCCTAACTCTTCCATGACAACTTTAGGCATTAAATTGTGGCTGGCCCCTGTGTCTAGCAGGAAATTGTGGAGGATTTTGTTATGAATGGTCAATGAGACATAAAAAGATGGAGAATTATTATCAGCAGGTTCAATCATAGGATTGAGCACAATGGAAGGCTTGTCATCTTGCAAATTGACAGAGTCAGTGGAGGTTTGTGTGGTTTCTAGCTCAAGGGCTTCAAGGATGGGCTTTCTAAACACTTAACTCTTCACCAACTCAACCATAGGCACAGATATTTTCAATTTCTGAAGTTCTGACTCAAAGCTGAAAGAAGAAGATGATTTATCAGAACTTTTTACCTCTTGAACTGGAGCTTTGAGGATGATTGGATCAGTTGTTGGTCTTCTCTACTTGATATTTTGTGGTTTTGTTTGGACAACAGCTCTTTGGGCAGAATTTTCTTTGACATTTTTTCATTGGACCTCAGATTATATCTTTGTTGCTGCTCAGTTTGTAGAACAGCTCCCCTGTCCCATTCTTGACTGTTTTGTTCTTGCAGCAACGATTCTTCATAAGTAGCTAGAGTCAAAAATGCAGCGCTGCCTTTATCTTCCATGCAGTGAATTTCATCCTCCTCTTGTTCGAATTGTTCCTCCTCCATGACTACATTTTGGAAGGGAGCTTTTACTTTCTATTCTTCCTTTGATTCTTCACCCCTCTGCATAATTTGTAACTGCTCATTTTCTCTTTTGAATGGATTCTGATTTCTTGGAGCAAATGTGTTTTGCTACCTTGTTTTTGTTGAATTCTACTCAACCTTTAGCTTAGAAATTTCAGCAGCCAATGACTCTATCATCTTAGTCATTTTGTCCAATTTAGGCTCTGAAGATGATGCAGAGGAAGTAGAAGCCTGACCTCTCTGCCTCCTTCTGTCAGCCTGATTTTTAAGCTTTTCTGCAGCCATAATATTGGATTCCACCTCTAGTGCTGCATCCTGCATATCAGCTAGAGTGGCACATCTCCTTTCTCTCAATAACAGGCAGAAATCAGATTCAAAAGCATTGACATAAGTGAGTTTTGCAGAGGTAGGAGTAGGCTTTATCTCAGCTGGTATTTTCCCTCTTCAAATTACCAAACTCAGTATGATAATACAACAAGTCTTTTTTATCTCCCCATTGCTTCAAAAATGCATCATCTAATGCTTCAATATCTATTATTGATCTCTGGGGTAATTCTCTAAACCACTACCTAGCCTCTCCATCAAGGCTCTGGACAAAAACTCTCATCCACACATCATTTTCACTTATATCTAAATTATCAGCATACCTGTAAAAAGCTTCAAGGTGTTCTTTTGCTATCAGTCCCTCTGTTCCAGTGAATTTAGACATATATTTTTTATATTCTCCCATAGGCATAGGATTTAAAGGCACAGGCAATACCAATGGTCCATATCTGGCAGCTGCAATTCTTTCTATCCTTGTAGGTGCTTGTTGTCCTGCCATGATTGGAATATTTGGAAGAATACTAGCAGATTAAATGGTAGGGAGTAATGTGATGAATGGCAGAGATAAAGGGATGTTTAGGACTGAATGGGAAGCTTTCTTTGGATTGAGATTCAAAGAGGAACTAACTGCACAAGGGGCTGAACAAATCTTTGAAGGTTTTTCCTTATTAACAGTGCTAATTTCTAAATCTTCAAACTATAAATCTTCAACAATAACTTTATCTTTCAGAGATGCATGAGATTTTTTAGGCTTACCTGATCCTGATGCCCCTTTCTGTGAAGCTTTCTTCGATTTAACAGTCCTCTCAGGTTCAAGCACTGGTTCATCTGGTAATTTCTGAGGATTTCTTCGAGTATGTCTCACAAACTAAGCCAGAACTTCAATGTGGAGTCACCAAATGATGGTCTTCCTCCAATGGAGTCGCTAGATAGATGATTACAACCAGAAATGTGCCCAAACCTTGTCTATCATCAAAATCTGGAACTGTGTCGTTTTCCCAGGGAAGCTGAGCTTCAATTCTCCTCTCCCCGGCAACGACGCCAATTAATGTTATCACCCCAATAAACTCTCATAGGTTGTATATCAGATATGCTCGGGAACATTACAAACTCAACAAAAATGTTGAAAAATGGTGGATGAATGAAAGAAATGCTGCATATTCAAGTCAGACAACCACTTCTACTGTGCTTGACCCCAGACATGGGTGAACACCCCCAGACTACAAGGCTTTTAACCACCAATTGCTCACAGTTTTAAAGAAAATGTGATGATGGAGAACACTGATCACACCAGCAGATGCACGGGACCTTGTGATGGCCAGCTACAACCAGTTAAAAGGTCTGTAAATATGTTTTCTAATACACAGACAAGATGACAGCTCTCTGGCATCAAAATAACAGAAACCTGCAAACAAATTCAATGATACATGCTAAATCCTAACACAGAGGTGGGATGATAGCTAATGCTAAACATTAACAACACATGAATAAATGCAAAACAGGCACAGCTTGGAACAAGAAGAAGAAGTGGACAGTGAGCAATTAATAGCAAAAGAAGCTTGCATTAGCTGAAAATGAAGACCAGACGCTGCAGGTATCACAGCAGTTACAATCTCCAGAAATTAAACCTTACAGCAAAATAACACTCATCAACCTACTACATCGTGTTTCTGGGTATATATAGAATCTGTTTGCAAAAATTGCTCTAGTGCTAAGCGTGGAGGGGTCATAACTGACCACCAACCACATTTACATTCAGCTATGGGTCTCTGATAACAGTTTGATTATTTTTAATGAAAAAAATGGCTCTTTTTGTACTTTGATGTCCTTTCTGAACAGGTGAAGTATTATCTGCATGACTTTCAATAACTGTTGCAGTCATTGAACTTCTTGAGGATCATTCTTCTCGTCCTTGGTCGTTTTGTCTCTTTAACTGTGGTTGCTGAGAATTCAATGCACAGTGTACCGGATGATCTCTTCCTTCTTCATGCACATAAAACAGGCCGAACACTCTGAAAAATACACTGAAAATGGATGATGAACTGAGCACGAATACTGATCGTTGGATGACAAAATGGACGGCCTAGATCTGATGGCGGGAGGCGATGGAAGACACAGAGGCGCAGGGATCAATAGCAGCTGTCAAATCGCGTAAACGAATGGTGCAGATTGGATTATGGAAGCCATCGGGAAGAAATTAGAAAAGGAGGATCGTGGGCCATCCGATCATGATCGGGGAGATCTGACGGTTGACGGGCGGCAAAGATGCAAACACGTTAATGAGCGGCGGGGGAGGGTATGATGGCGGTAAGCGGTTTCCCCGCACCGCTTACCCGGGCTCAACGGTTTACGTACAGGGCGGTGCGATGCAGTAATATGACGACGTGTGGCAGGTAGGTCAGTGAGGGAAACCACTTTCCCGCGGGCTAACGAACGAGCGGTTTACGGGGTGAAGGCTTGCGAACACCGTCGGATGATAAGGCGGGATGATCGGATGGCCGAGTTTTAAAAGCGCGCTTTGGATTGATGTGATAGGTACGGTGCGTGGGTTTATGATTTTCAATATATGTGCAGCTATAAGGGCTTAAGAGGTTATGACAGGAATAAACAAATAAAGGTTTATGCGGGGTTTAACAGGTTATCAGGCTTTTATAAAGGGTAACGGGGTTTATAAAGGGTTAGCGGGGTTTAATAGTGTTAAAGCATAATATGAACCAGGAGTTGGTAAAAAGGGTTTAGGCGGGGTTTTGAGACCAAAACAAGGATAAAGCGGTTTAAGGAGAATGAGGAGGATTTAAGGGGAAGGAGGAAACGGAGGTGGCAGGGAAAATAGGGAGAGACAATGATAACCATTATAAACCATCTCTGAGCTAGCAACCAAGGACCAAACTTATTCCTTTTCCTGGAAAATTAGTAGCATGTAGTGGACCTAACACCGACCAGAGGCAGCATCGAGCACTAAAGAGTTGGAAGACTCAAGCCATCCCATGGAGGAATCTATCCGGGACTGAGCATCACATTTGGCTCTTTCCACTGTAGACTAGAAGGTCACAGAGCTAGTAGGAAGAAGAAGTCTGTGTACTCAAGTGGCTTGGGGAATCCAAGAACCACCCTGCCAAGCAAAACCTGCTTCAGGAGAACTCACATTGAGTCCCTATATTGTAATTTCTTTGCTTAAAGGCACAATAAAACAAGGCCACCACTGAAAGCTGGACCGGAGATGTAGCCCTGGAGAATAGGGTGAACTCCTTATTAAAATTGCTTGTGTCTTTATGTTTGCTTACTGTATTCCTCTATTGTCTTTCCATTTTATTGTCTGTGTATTGGCAATCTGATCGATCCGTTGCTTCAATAACATAGAACACACACACCAACACATGAGTCTATAATACCTTAGTTTAATAAATCTTTCACTGATGTCACTCTAGGGTGAATATCAAATCAAGAATCAACCCATTGAATACTCAAAAATAGAAGAATCTCTAATTGTGCGAAGCAACTAAAGCCATGTGTATTGAATCCCTATTGATTTTCATGACTCCCCAACCAAATTTGAAAGTATGTTTTCACAAAATTTGAAGTATAGAATGGACAATAGGTTGGAATAAAAAGGCGGCCCTAAAACAAACTTGACCATAAAAGATCTATTGATAATCTTCGCACAGAAGAATTAGAATGGGGAATCAATGGTGATTCCCCAAGAGAAAGGAAGTTTGAGTGCAACGAAGAGTTTATTAAAGAAAGAAAGCAAAAGAACACTTCTAGCGTATCCATGAAAGCAAGTATACAAGCGAGCCATCCCAGCAGACAAATCCCATAAGCTTAGGTATGAACTAAGTCATGCAAAGGAGGTAGTATAATTATGTGTTTTATTAACCAACCCAACAAGCGAAGGGAGTCTTTATCATTATTTAATAATAATAAAACAAACTTAACCATAAAACATCTTAGATAATCTTCTTCTTCTTTTGGTAAGAAAGGGGTGCTATTTCTTTTTGGAAGAAACTCATATATATTTCATTATCAAACATCATGGTTACATCGTGATTACATTATAGTTGTGTCAACAGACGATATATCGTGTATCAATCGCCATTCAAATTTGAATAAAAAAGTCATTAGTGAACTGTTCCAACCACCCGAGATACCTAGAAAAAAATATGTATGTATATATACCTTGATTTTAATGCCAGCCAAAAAGATCAAAAGCAATTGTGGTTTAGATTTTCCAGGAGAAATCGGTTCAGCCCCAAAATCTAGCTCCCAATTTCCCAACTGGATGCAATACTAGAGCGCTCCCAAGTTCCCAACTAGATGAAATACTAGAGCTTCATGACCCAACATCGCACTATCATAAAATCTGCCAAATTTCATTGGCTTTCTTCCCTATTTTATTTAGGCGGCGGCACCGCTGCAGGATGAAATTGAAGTTGCCAGCCATGTTCGGGTATCAGAAGTAAATCTAGCTCCCAAGCTCCCAATTGGATGCAATGCCCGAGCTTCAAGACCTAACCACCACTGTTATCAAATCAACCAAATTTCACTCAGGTTGTGCCGTGTTCAATTTTGAACACTACCTGCAGGCTTTAAAATTAACGCTCGTATACACGTTTTTGCTATTTTTAGCCGTAAAATAAGATTTATTTCAAAATAAACACGTCAATGGTAACTTGCCAATAATTTTAGAAAGTGTCATAATGACGGGCAGATCGGAAAATGACAAGTTTCAATATATATATATATATATATATATATATATATATATATATATATATATATATATATATATATATATATATATGACATGTTGCATAAAATATTTAGAATAATCCGACCTGGCCACTAAATTGAATATAAGATTATTAGATAAGCAAAGTGGATACCACTCAAATCAACAATCTAGACGTCGGTATGAAAGGTGTGGCGAAGATAAAACAAAGGGAGTCTGTCCACATTTACTGTTTTTATTTATTATATATAAGTAGAAACATCTCCTCTTCAATAAGGAGGAGGGGTTTCAATGTAATGTGTACCACAACTATTAATATTATTTTCTGATACATGAGCTTCATGACGGAGGAGGATGGATTTCGATGTAAGGTGTGCCATAGCTATTAATCTGCTATTTATATTATTTTCTGATACATGAGCTTCATGTGTTGGAGGTAGAAAATGAGCAGTGAAGCGCACCATGGAGAATTTACAACGTTATCAAATCAGAAATTATTTTGATAATCTCCATCATGAGAAATTATTTTTATAATCTCCATCACTTCACAGACTTCCAGTTGCTTCAAAATGTTGAGCCGCTCTCAACATTGTTTGTCTGAAAGGTTTGTTAAAACGCGTGGGAGTTTGAGAATCTAAGTAGGAATCTCGAATGTAAGGTACTGCGAATCTCGATCCAAAGCTATTGCGTTCGTAAAATAGGTTATGATATTTCATTGTGTATGCCAGGGCCATGTGTAAAAGGTGATAGCAAAAATTGTGAAAAAAATCTGTAAAGGCTGTGAAAAAATTCTATAATATGTACAAATCTTCACGCTTTATTGAGTGCTTCTTCCATAGATCATATACATCTCATTACCAAGCATAAACCCTTTTGATTTATATTTTCAATCATCAAGAATCTCAATTTACAAAGTTTATATTCTTCTATCATTTGGGTTGTGGACTTTGCACTTTCAAGGCTTGACAAGGGAAATGTCAATATATTTAAATTCGGCTTCAGTGCTTAGCCTCAACATTGTAGGGTATGTATGGACTTGAATAAAATTTGGGAACTGGAAATAATTTTGATGCAAAGTATTAAGAAGGTTATTTGATGGCAGGCAGGTGGGTTGCTGCATAAGACTTGTGGCCTCGAGGTACCTGCATAGCCATGAACCTGTAATAAAGATGCCAAATTAATTTAAATTGCAGTATATTTTGTTTTCCCACTTTTTAAATTTTACTACTTGTGAGTTCTTGATACAAGAATTTGGTTACTTGTGCAGGTGATTGCTGATAGAGGGTATCATGGTGCTACAACTGATGTTTGGTTTTGCAGAGTCATTCTCTTTGTTCTTTTGACCAGTTGGCTGCTAGTAGAGGACAAGAATTCATGGAAACATTAGGTTAGATAAATTCCCAAGTCTGTGTTTGTATATGTTTTAAAGTTAGAGAATTTTTTGTTTACAGAAGGAATCTAAAGCTCAGCGAAGTATTAACTTGCAATAATACCAATATTCACTATTTTCATGTGGGTAATTATGGATATGATTTGACGAGAGTTAAATGAAACTCGTAAACATAAATTTCATGTGAGTAAATATGAATATGATTTGATTAAAGTTAAATGAAACTAATAAATCTAAATATTAGAAGTCATATGAAGTGCACTTTAAAAATAAAACCATCACAAAAAAATTGCTTGATGGGTAAGGGGACCCATCAAATTTAACCCCTGACTGCCTACCTGGGGGTCGTAATCTTCAAGGGGTATCACCTAATAAATAAATATTGCAACGACCAAGCCAAAAATGTAAAGAATGAGTTAAACAAATAACAAATTTATTTATTACGTAATCAATATTAAAATTTCAAAAAATTGTAAACTTTTATTTAACCCCTGACTGCCTACCTGGGGGTCGTAATCTTCAAGGGGTATCAACTAATAAATAAATATTGCAACGACCAAGCCAAAAATGTAGTTTTTTTATTAGTTCTCATCGTTTCGGAAGAATGAGTTAAACCTAACAAATTTATTTATTACGTAATCAATATTAAAATTTCAAAAAATTGTAAACTTGTAGATTATGTATTAACAAATAGTTTACAATTGTTTTCCCGAGTAACTTTAGCTATATATAAATTTGTATTCAATATTATTTTAATGTATTATCGTTATCCTTTTCATGATCACATTTTCATTATAATTATATATATATATATATATATATATATATAATTATAATTTATAATTTATCAATAAAATATAGGAATAAGAGAATGAAAAATTGAAACGTTTTTGATATTAGTTGAAATAAAAATTGTTTAAATTTTAAAGATATATTTTATTTTATTTTATTAATTAATTTTCTTTCATTATTATATAAATTATGTATATATATTATATTAATGAGTTTTTTATTCTTGGTTTTTTTTCACAATGGAAAGTAGATTAATCATTGTATTAATGTGTTGTTTATCAAAATCAGTATAGATTCATTTTAAATAAAGATCTAATATGATCTTTTCACATGTAAATTTTTTTAGGAATCAATATTATTTAAATGTTCTTTATAGTTATTTATTTTATTTTTTTATAGATTTTTTTATTTTTATTTTGAACAATATGAGAAAAATTTCAATTTTGATAATAAGATTACACATCATACTGGGTTGTTGAATAAGTCTCTCGACTCAATTAGCAAAAATAAACCTACCAAATAAACATCCCTATACCAAGACAAATATCTAACAACATTAACAAAACCATAATTAATTAACAACACTAATATACTATAATTGTAGAGTATAAAAATTAACAAGTACTATAAGAAAACATAGTCCCCGCCACTAAAGTAGAAATTATGCTCTTACAAAATTGTAAATTTATATATGAAATTGTAACATAGCTCTTAAAAAAAATATAGCTCTTAAAAAAAATATAACCTATAGGAAAAAGATATAACCTATAGAAGTTATCATTTATATGTTGTTTAGTTCTTACTCTTGTAATCATGTTGTACGTGCTGGATATGGTTAAGTAAGGATTAAATAATCCCCACCGCATTGCTTCACTCTATCGGTTTTTGGTGGTTTAGATTTACAATCTTATATGGTTACATTGTAAGGTGTTCGTGGACTTTGGTTGATATATTAACATAAAACATTGGTACCTCTGTATGATTTATGTTGGAACAATAGTATTTCACCTAACTATTAAATCACTCCTGAACTTTCGAGACCCACCAACTGTGGAATCATTGCATTGGGATTGGGTTTTATCTTGAGATTGGGATTACGGGTTTAATAGACAATCCACATGGCTATGGCTTTTGTTGACGGTTACGATAGGGAAGAGTGGTCAGAGGCAGTGATAAAATTTGAAGGGTTGGTTTTATTTTCCATGAGAAGGTATATTTTTATTTAGTCTTTCTATAAGTAAAAATAAAAATAAAAAAATTCAATTGATAATAGTATATGATTTCAATGTTTTATTTTCAATCAAATTATATGGCAGGTAAGAAATACCACATTATGGTGACATAGTTAAATCTGAAAATGCATATTATTATAATAACAAATTTTATAAATTGTATTAATATTTTTCAAAATAAAATAATACATTCTATCCCCAAAACAAAGGGGTATTTAGTGTTTTTTCCCATAATGTTCCATGTATCTCCAATCGTTGTACTTAAATCATCTATCCTAAATCTATATGTATCTCCAACTGTTGTCCTTAAACCATCTATCCTAAATCTATATTACGTAAAAAATGTGTCCCAAAAACTTAAATGACCACTTAATTAGTCAAGGTGATCTTCTCTATCAAGGTAAACATTTTTTATTTCTACCTTTTGTTTTCAATGTCCTTTTGAGACCTACTTGTGTTATAAGACCTTTTCTCACATAACCCAAATTGAACATCCAATTTAAACAAACATTTGGTTGAAAACTTTAACTTTTTTTTTTCAAAGATATGGATTTTATATCTCAACATTTTTTATTTCCACCTTTTGTTTTCAATGTCCTTTTGAGACCTACTTGGGTTACATCCAATTTAAACAAACATTTGGTTGAAAACTTTAACTTTTTTTTTCGAAGATGTGAATTCTATATCTCAACGAATTGCTTCTAAAACCTTTTGTCTTCATTTTAATTTAATGGGAAATGATATCCAAAGAAAATTATAGCCATTTATGTCTCTAATTTTATTTCTAATGGGTTATAGATTGGAGAGCTTAGGAGGAAGTGCCTTTTTTCTTTTGTAGTTTGTATTGTAGGTACCCAGCTTATTGTATCCATTAAATCTTTGCCTATCCCATGTGCTTGGTATTTTTAAAATCATTTTTATGTGTTTTTAATGGATTTGACTATCGATATTGGATTTGATTCTTAATAGTTATTCCCTCTTCATATATTTCCAATATGAATGTCAAATTTCCTTTAGCAATGCCAAATATTGAGCATGACTATCTTTGAAATTGATACTAGATCTTGAGCACTATTATTTTGAAATTGATGCATTTCCATTTGAAAGGGTATTAACATGTAATTAAATCCTAAAGGAATATGTTGAAAGAATAAATTATATTTTTCATATTAAAAAAAGAAAAAACTAAAATCTAATTTTTAAATTATTAGTTTTATTGGTAACTTTGTGCCATGGTATAAAGGCTAACTCAAACACTCCACATTTGGATGGTTTTTTCTACTTTCCGAGGACCCTTTTTTCCTATCATTTTTATGTTGGAATTCAATCCTCTAGATTCACCATAACAATATTGTAGTTTCATCCATTCCCAGGTACAACTAGATATTTTTTTAGCTTCCAAGTTAACCCAAAATATCAAAATTGCATTCCCAATTGCATGTTTTTTATTGGTCAAATTCTGGCAAGGATAGATTGTTTTAGCTAGCATGGGCATTTAAGCTAGCATGTAAGACGACACCCTTTAGGAGACTACATTAATGTTTCCCGTATTTTGGACTCTTTCATTACCTATTTCCAGCAGTTTCCAATTACCGATTTCTACTAACAATTTCTATCTAAAGGGATAGATTGGGACGATCAAAAAATTCATATACATTCAATAGAGACTTCAGAATCTGCAATGAGAAAGTAGTTATCAATTAAGAATGAAGTTATCTTTGAGCACTGAGCTTTGCTAGTTCAAAATAAAATAAAATTAAATTCAAGCAAAATAAAATAAAATTTAGACATTGCCAGCTTAGAAGTTTGATGTGCAATTTATAAGGAAATATTCTTTAACAGGATACATTGGAAAATAATGAATTCAAGGATTCCCTCAGAGGAATCCACGTAATTGAATAAACCAAACCTAGGTGCACAACCTCCAAGCAAATATGTGTGATATACAAATAAATGATAAGCACTTATTATAAGTCAAATGACTAGGATTTAAACTCTTGAGAATTAACTAGACAATGATGGGTGTCAGATGCAGTAACGGTGAAGGGCTCGTGCGAGAGCATCAATAAGCACCGACTCTCCTATTTTCAATGGAGTTGTCTATAATGTAATTTTTTGGAGATTCCGGTGGTGGAATCCGGCGGAAAAAATTGAGGTTGAATCTTGATTTGTTGCAATTAAAATGATTTTTTAACTGCATATTTGGATTCAGCACCCTGAAAAACCCCTGGGGATTCAGCACCCTGAAAAACCCCTGGGACGCTTTCATTGTGCAGAAACTAGCTATCAAACTTGCGATTCCAATAAATTCCTGCCAGATTTCGACCGAAAAAAACCCGCCAAAAAAACTTTCAAAAAATGGCGTTATAGACAACTGCATTTCCAATTTGACAAGCATTCCCTCGTCCATCTATGAAACAAATAATATGTACTCTGAGAAGCAATATACATTATGTGTGTGTCTATCTATATATATATCATCGTTAATTCGCACGGTGCGCATGCTTGTTGCTTGGCCTTTAATAATAGTATTTCAATTCAATTCCCAATTCAGTTCACTGTTTGAGGCAATATACATTCCATGCGTGTATATATAGTATATATAAAAATATCATTGTTAATTCCCACGGTGCGCATGCTTGTCGCTTGGCCTTTAATAACATTATTTCATTTCAATTCCCAATTCAGTTCACTGTCTTGTTTGGAATCTCGAGGCTCATTCTGCAAGGCCTGTTTCTCTATTCCAGTAAACCACTCATCTCATCCTTTCAGATAAATTATTTATGATGCGAGGAAGAAGAATGGCCTTCTTGAGGGGATTCTCCCTATGGGGATGAAATCCTATGCCCTGAATGATGACGGTGAAATGGAGGTTTACGTAGAGAAGCCCTATCATGACAAGTTCGAGAATTAAGTCTACTTTGAGAGAATAATAAGAGGGAATCTTAGTTATTGGGCAGGAGAATGGGGGGGTGGAGCAGCAAGAGCTCTTCCTCTGGTTCCCCGTTTATATATATATATATATGCGCGCCCCCCTTTATATTTATATATATATATATATATATATATGCGTCTGTATCAGCATCAGACTATATATATAAATATATATATCATAAATAAAAATATAAAACCTGGGAATCAATGGCGACGATGGACAATTTTTTTAGTGAGACAGTTGACTGTGTACAAGCATGTGCTCTCATGCCCCAATGATAACCCTCTTCAGCTTTTTTGCATCAGTAAAGTTGTCTTTAACTTGTCTTAATAATAATTGTTGCCCTTTAATGTGTCTTCAAAGTAATTGCTAAAATACTGACGGTTAAAATGTTGGTTGCATACTATGTACCTCTCTAAAACAAAGCAACTAAGAGTTCAAACAACCAGGATATACGACAAGGCAATC
This sequence comes from Pinus tabuliformis, assembly GCA_031772625.1. NCBI lineage: Eukaryota > Viridiplantae > Streptophyta > Pinopsida > Pinales > Pinaceae > Pinus > Pinus tabuliformis. The sequence goes on along the minus strand of CM062804.1, from coordinate 890,210,867 downwards.
AAAAACCAAGATATACGGCAATTTATGCTAGCAGCCAATCCTTCGTAGGAGATTTTGTTTTATATATATATATACCTGTACAAATAAAAATCAACAATTTTTTTACACTCAATTTTAGGTTTCCACTTTTGAGACGTGATAGAGTGCTCTTAACGGGCTCTAATGTGTTCAAATTTGAACCCTGGTTAGAGGTAACCACCTTACTTATTCGATGCCACCCTTCACTCATTTGCATACCCCAACTTATCGCAGTAGCCTCTGTGAGCACCTTTCCTCCGTCCATAATAATTCTTGGTTCTGACCCTTCCTATTGTAGGAAAAATTGTGTTCCTTTCGTCAGGTAAATATTACGCTCTAAGTTTAACAATTTGTAAATTGTTGGGTTGGGTTTTATGTGTGTTTACTGACACTCTGACCATTCCTTAGTGTCTCGACATAGTGGGAGTTAGTCATATGGTAGGTTCCTCGAGCTTCTATGATATGGCCTCTTCGTGCTTCGTCTTTGGAGGGCTTGTAGTGCCCCAACGTCCTCCAATGTCAGCTAACAACCAAGGCGCAGGTAACTTGGTGAATGGGGGTGATTTTCCCTTTTAGTTGTTCTAATAGAGTAATTGCATGTAATATTCGATTGTTTTGAGTTTCAATTGTATGCAGAGATTACGAAGGGAATGACTGTTTGGTCGCAAATTTCCTCAAGTAAAATCCCTCCTTTTCTCTTTCTGTTGCTGTGAATATTTTCAATAAGTGCCCTTGTGTTGACAGAGGTTCTGGGTTTGGTCTTGCAGTGTAGACTCTCATTGTAGTGAATGGATATTCGGCTTCAAGAGATCATTTAAATTTTAGATTTGCACCTTCTAGGTTCTAATAACACCTTTCTTTAATATAGGTTTGTTCAGGTGTTTACGCAACCCTTCTCAGCCCATTGTATACGGTTTTTTGAAGTTTAAGTGTTACAAGCTGCTTGGCTAACTTTTCTTAGAAATTAATATTGTTGTAGCTTGTAGTCATTTGACCTAAGGTTGTTCGTGAGGCTAATAGTGGCATTCGACCCTTCGAATGTTCAACATGTTTATACTTATTTGCACTGCAACACTATGGTAAAGAAAACATTATAGACCTATTATGTGTACAAATTTGTTTTGATAAAGGAATTAATTAAATTCTCTTATAGCTAGCAGTCAGTGATGCATGGATTTATGTACTTAATTCTTTATATAATTTCAGAAACTATTGTCTCTCTTTTATATTTATCATTTTTCTTTGTATTATTAAATTTCCAGATTGACACTTCCTCTATTTGTACTAGTTACAAATGGGTTTCACTGGAATATATTTACGGGGCTTAACACATTAAAGGAATATCTTGTTTGTTTTCTAGTACATTTCCTCTTATACTATAGAGACAACTATGACCTTAAGGTTTTACTATCCTTTTATATTATCACAACCTGTTATATATATGGAAGTTCTTTTTTTCTCTACTTCTAAAAGGTCTTTTTAGGTCCGGCATCTCAGCTACATTCCCCTAACACAAAATTTTATTATAATATGTTATGTGATCCAATATTAACTCCTCTTTATTTTAATTCTAGTTTCACAACATAGATATTCCATGTTTGGGTATTCTTGAATGTATGTTTAACTACAAGGTTGTCACTTACAGAAGTTCACTTATTATTACATTTAGATGACATAACTGTATTTTTAGTTTCAACGTACACGTTTGTTTGTCAGGTCAATCTACTAAGTAAACTAACGCAGGTATTTTACTTGTCAATCCGGGTTTGTAGACTTGGATGCACATCCAAAGTATATGGATTCAGGTAAAGTCAATTTTGGAAGACAAGGCTCAAAGGTTAAAGGAAATGCATATTACAAATAAATTTTAAGTTTAGAGAAACTAAAAAGTATCTGATTCAAGATGTAGTAAGCGAAGGAAGAGGCTCCTAACTTAGGAGGTCATGGTTGTCCTTCCCTGTTGTACTATCCTCAAGAAGAGAAACTAAAGAGCAGCAGTTTGTGATGTGTAGAAAGCAAGAGAAGAGACTCCTAACTTAGGAGGTCTTGTTTTTCCTTCCTCACAGTTCTACTCCAACAACATTACCATTGCATCAAATCATAAACTAGAATTCAAGAAACAATTCAAGAAATGCAAAAGGATGATTTTTAGTTGTGATTCATAATTTGATAGAAAGAGAATTTAAATTAAATCCTTGGTTGTCCTTTCGTACACAATTTAGATTTTAAACCAAAATCATACAGAAATCATAACACATCTAAGTAACTGAATCATAAAACCGAAACAAGAAATACTGAATCAAAATTATACTAATTTATACAAAATTTAATCAAAGTGTACTTAGCTTGGTATGGGGGCCCTCCAACCTTGCCTTGTACACCTGAAGAACTCTTCAGCTACAACTAACTTGATAAAAAACTCACAGCATGAAAAACAATAGAATAATGGAACCGATTCTTCAAATTATCTCAAAAGTCTCCAATAGTCTCAATACAAATTACAAACTAATTTCACCCTTTTGAATGGTCCATAAACTTTGTTTAAATAAAAAAATCATAAAGAAACTTTTCTATAATGGATCCAACATACTTATCAATCCTAATCCCTCCATACAAGTCGAACTCATCGAGTCTGGTTCACAAAACCAGGAAAAATCCCACAAAATAAGAAATTTGCCCCTTTTTACTAGGGATTCTTGAATGATAGGTCAAGCTTGACCAACGTTGACCGAGCATGTTTTTGCTCAGTTTTAATGAACCAATAGGTGTTCCTTCATCTATGGTTCCTAAGATTTCCAAATATACGCTCGTATCTCTCCCAAGTGTCTTGCACATATGACTTCAATGGAGCTATTACGAGAATTTTTAATGTAGTCCAAATTTACTCTTAAAACACAATTTTTTACAAAACTTTCCAAAAATTGAAAAAATTAATTTAGTTACCTAAATATGCAAAACATGGCTAAAATGAGGCATAAATTGGTGAAATAGGATGGAATATGGTGGTAAATAAATGGATTTAGGATAGGAAAATATGATCAATATTGAGGGCCAACATCTCCCTCTCGCTGATGTTCAAGCGTGTCCTCATGCTTGCCTCCTCCATTTGGATCTCCTGAGTGATAATGCCCCTATTGTTCCTGATATTGTAGCTTCTTCCTGTGCAACCTGAAGGAGAATGTCCATACCCTCATGTTTCTCTTCTTTGTAGATGACATTCTTTACTTTTTCTCCTTCCTTTTCTCTGTTTTTCTAAAAGGAAATTCCATCCTTTCTCTTTAAAGTGTTGCCCTTTGTAGTATTCTTCACCTATCAGTGGAAAACTTGTGGCTTGGGCTATGTATTCCGGAGTGATGGGAACAAAAATTTTGAACTAGAATGTTGATTTGGACCACTGCTGTATACCCACAAAAACAAGGAGAGATACTAAACTGAAATGTCGAATTTCTAGACTGATATGTCAATTTTGATCACTGAGTTTTAGCTCTAGCACTAAAATCGATTTCTAAAAAAGATTTATGCTTCTTACAGTCTTTTGATCACTACCCTTCTTTATAATTAAGTTCTGGACACCTATAGGTTTGATTTTAACCTACTCTTCCTTCAACATTTAAAATCAAAACCATACTTGTTTCAAAAATAAAATTTTAAACTTCTTTGCCTTGAAATCGATTTTCTGGAAATAATTACCCACTCTTCCTTCAGAGATCCTCAAATTCTAAAATGAACAATCCTCTTTGTTTCTTTAAAAATTGATTTTGGAAAATACCACTCTCTATCCTTCAAAATTGAAATTTATTTTTTTAATAAACTCCTCTTTGTCCTTCAAAATCAATTTAAAGAATGAATCTTCGTTCTTCAAAATCAATTTTAGAAAAACAAAATTCTTTGTCCTTAAAATCGATTTTGGAAATGAGTCTCCGACCTTGAGAAATCGATTTTTTGAAATGAAAATCTGACATGGAGAAATCAGTTTTAGAAATGAAAATCTTCTTAGCCCACGGGGCTTTGGATTGACGGTGAATGGGTGCATTATTAAGGCACTCCTTGTGATAGGTCACTGGTTCAAATCCCCTGTGGGTGCTTACCTACCCAAAAAAAAAAAAAAAATCTTCTCTGCTTCCTCAGGAATCAAAATCGAATTTCCTCTATCTCCTCAGAATCTAAAATTGAATTCTGGAAATGATTAATTAACTCTCTATTTTCTAGAAATCAAAATCGATTTCTTCTCTGTCTTCTTAGCACTTGTGTTCACTGCTGATGTGGAGAGAAGGCTTTGTTTCAACGCCTTGAAAATGCTTTTCTGGAAAATACCCAATATCTTCAATACCTAAGAAATCATTTTTTTTAAATAATATTCCTCAAATCAATTTCTTGAAAAATACCTTCTTAGAAATCGACTTTTTTAATACCCTTTCTCAAAATCGAAATCTGGAGCTAGAGAAAATGATTCTTGGAAAATAGAAATGAAAATCAACCTACAGGGTGATCACAATTCTGCTCAGCTGCATAATAATTTTTATGACTAGGCGTTTACTTTCACTATTTTTCCCATGCAATCTACAAAATAAGGGTTACAAGAACCAGGAAAATATCCCATATAACAAAGAATTTGAGAAAATTGTCCATGGGGAGCCTAACTAGATTTATTCTGAAGAAAACCCATGGTTTCATTTTTCAAATTTCATTTTCGTTTACTCATAAAAAAACAACAGAAAATAGTGGTTTCTTCAAAATTTCGAATTTTTAAAACTGTAGTTGAATTCAATGTTTTCTAGAAGATATGGTGCCTGAATCCTTACCTATTACCTCCACTGGAAGTTGGCTCGATTCCTTCTATATTTGACTGCACAGGTGTTTGTTGCTTCTTGAGAAATCAAAATCTTGGAGGAAATTGATTTCTACATGTTTATCCAACAATTAACATTTATTTTTAGATTTATTGTTGAGTCTCATTAATACTACTGAAGTTCATGTGTAACAACCTCACACTTGGAGTTTGAATGCAATCTTTTAGTGCCACTATGCAGTTGAGCACTCAGACTTTCCACCACGTTTTTCAAATACAAATGTAAATGTGAACTGGAGTTTGTCACCTACACTGACATTTATTTATGGATCACAGAGTTCAGATTACTAAAAAATAATTATTTAACCGGATCTTATTCCTACTCAAACTCAACTGCGAAATTCTTGGGATTTTGAGCGGATATTTCCATGTTTTAGTTGGTGGGGTTATTATTAATCAAACACAATGTTTTCTTCTACTCCTTGTCAAGATTTTTGGCATAAAAATCTACGCATTCCCTATTCCTCTATTTTTCATTTCAAAGGGTTGTGTTCCCTACCTGAACCGTGGTGCAATTCTCTGTTAAATTATCTGCATGAAGACATTGACCAGTTGCCTCTCTCTCTATAGGTTGAATTCATCCCTTCTTTCAGCGTGAAAGTGTTGTGTTCGACCTCTGCATTTGATGCTATGAATGCTTACTCTCTGTGTAGTGTTTTTGAACGTTTGACTGGCGCCATGGTTTGAATTTCTTCAACTGTAGCTGAACAACTGCCCTCCTTTTTTTTTTCTATGACCATTTCTTTGCATTATACACATTTACCAAATGGATTTCAAAGGTTGCCATATGTTGCATATTTCAAAGTTTTTTTTTATATGTGGCCTTTGGTATTATTGTTATTTGTGCCATATGTTTTTTTAATTAAATCTTATGTCCTTTACACATATGCACCAGCTTTTAATTATATGCATACTTTGTATTTTTCATCATTGATGCCATTGTGCACCTTCATTACATACTCATATCCATTAAAATCATAATCATGCATATTTTATGTAATGATTTTTGCAAAGTCTTCTTGGTCATAATTTATTCCTCCGCGTCCTTTTGATGCATTTTTTTTTTTATGAGGCTCATATTTTCTCATGATGCATTTATTACTCTTTTGAAATGATTTTGAAGTAGCTCTTTTTAAATGACCATTTTCAAGGTCATTTCAATTCTTATAGTAAAAATACATCATTGAACCATACATAATTTTATTTTTCTTTTCTTTTATGATACTAACCCATGCTTGTTTATTTTGTAGGCATATGAGACTAATCCTTCTTGTTGTGTGGACAATTTTTCCATGAGATACAATTTTTTTCTCAAAAAGGAGATGTGGCCAAAATGTTTGGTTCAAATTTGCAAGTGATGTGATTGATGATGAGCTGAATGAATGTAGGGTAATGTAGGATAATGAGATGAATGAATGTATACAATGTAGGGTAATGTAGGATAATGTAAGATTATATATACATGGCTAGGAGTATTGCATATTCAGTTTTAAACAAAGTTATCAATCTTAGAAAAAAATCAAAATCGAAGGCATTAAGAATATTTTAAACTTATAGTACTTTCCTTTTGCTTGATAGCTCATTGTCTATTCTTTTCTTTTGTTGATGACGACCTTAGCTCTTTTTTCAACACTTGACCTTTTGCTAATGATGATGATACTTTGACCTGTTGTATTATAGATGCTTGTAGCTGCTTCTCAAGTCCCTTCGAAGTTGATTTTAAGATGAATAATCGAGCCCCTTTTACAATAGCATATGACATTGATCTTGTTCATGTCCCTTACTAATATATATTGATTATGATATCTCAGGTCCCTTCTGCAATACAACTACTTGACATTAAACTAGTTTGCATAGTTTGTTGAATCTTCCCCTTCACTGATCTTGAGACTTGTCCTCAAGTCTTTGAATTTTGCAGGATGATTCTAAAAAATGAAATTGAAAAACATAAAAGAGAATTCATATTGGCCAAACAAGTTGGTTTTCCAATATGAATTCGAGTTTCTATTGTGCCAGTTTCCTGGATTTTCACAACCAAACTCCTTTATTATTTGTGATCTTTTTCTATTTTTTTTATTCTTTTCTTTTCTGGATGGAGGTCGAGTATAATGGTGTAGGGAAGTATGGAAAGCTTAGGAAAGTAAGATAGGTTGAAGTCATGATCTAGGAGTAGATGGATAGATAGATAATATATTTGGACTTCAACATGGTAGATCTGAATGATTGTGAAGCTTATCGTACAATATGGTAGATGAATCAAATCATGAAAAATATGGCTTATGAAAGGCTTCTTTAGCAATGGATGTGGCTTATCATGGTGCAAAACTTGAAATTGTTCTTCTGACGATTAACTTCATGTCTTTTGCCTCGATCTGAATCCATCTTGTAGGTTTGTTGGTGTTGTTGGTCAGCAACTGAAAGTAAGCTTCAAGAGTTTTGAGTTTCTTTGAATGAACTCAATATAAGGTGAATTCCACTTTAGTTTGACTTGGATATTTGCATTTCATATTCTCATATATGAATTTTTAAATATTGATCGAAAATCCTTCCTCCATGGAATTGACTCCTCAAATCTTCCTAGGACCTGCAAAAACATAACATTTTCCTGTAATACAATATTAGATGATGGAGGAAGAGAGGTTTGTACAGTCTCTCTTCTTCCAAGAAATATGTAAAATAATTACAATAATTTCTTAAAAACAATTCCATAGATGATATACAAAGAAAATGCATTCGTTTACCCCTTGACGAATGGTGGCTAACCTAGACCTCCTAGCGGTATTTTGTTCACAAAATATTTGTTTTCTGTCCAATTAGAGTGATTCCAAATCCATTCTGAATTGAATTCATATTGATAATTTCATTATAAACAAGTTTTTAAAGTGGTTTAAAATTATATGCTAAAAATGATGAAGAATACCATGTTTGATGGAGTTGTTTGTGAACTTTTAACTAGACCAACATTCACTATTTAGAGTGTAACATTTTCGTTAAAATTCTGATTGATGTGATTCCACCTGGAGATTAAATTAGATTATTTTTTTTCTATCCAGTAGAAATAGATTTTTAAAATCCTTAGGTTTGATGTCACAAAATTGTTGATGAACATACCTAGGAGGTAAAGTTTCACTATGTTGATTTTAAGACATGCAATCACTAAATGTGGCATAACCTTTTCATTTGACCTCCAAATGGGATGATTAAAATTGTTTATTGATGTAGACTTGAATATAGATATCCGATATAAACAGGTTTTGAAAGAATATGATTTGATATGTTAAATATGCAAATGAACAGTCAAGACCTAGAATTGTCACTATGCCGATTTTTCGACAAGCAGTTAGTATTTTGAGAATAACTTTTTCATATGATATGCGATTGATGTGATTAAAAATGATTTGGAAACTAGGTTCCAAGGGCCATCTTTTCTATAAATATCATGTTAAAATGTTTCCATTAAACCCCTCAAATCAAGGTTAAACTAACTCTGTCCTCAAAATTTCACTTGAGACCTAGTTTTTATTTTGATCTTTTTTTTTTTTCTTTTTTCTTTTTTTATTTGTGATCCAAATTGAAAATTTAAAAATGGATTTAAAAACTCTATTTCAAGAGATACCTTTTTTAAAAACATGCTTTGAAAATGATACCAGAGGGTTACTCAAAATAGGATTGTTCTTACTTCATTTTGCCATAAAAATCCTTCCAAATGAGTATGAACAATGATTTGAAGAATTATTCATGAGTGTTTGAACAAAAAGTCTTATTGTTAACTCATTCTTCCTATTTATTTATTTATTATATTATATCCTAATCTATTGTATAAAAATAAGTGATTCTCTAAAGTTTAAGAGAATTTTCAACATATCCATTTGTGTAACAAGATCATAAGTAGACTCACATCCAAGTTTGAAAAATATACTTTAATGAATACTTGGACTTGAAAAATTAGTTGATCATAAAGATTTGATCCTAAAGAATGTTGAAAAATGGAGTGGTTTTGTGGCCTAATGACTAGTTGAAACCAAATTTTGAAATGATCTTTGTTTGTTTGGTTCTCTTTTATTGTCATATCACAAAGTTCTTCTTGTGGAATGTGTTCAAAATCATGAATGCACAAGGGATAATATGCTAGATATTCTTGAATTTCTAGATCTATTGTTTGAACTTAATTGCATGTGATCCATAACTTATTGATCTCCTTACAAATATAACTAGAAGAAGCTTCTAGATTCTCTTCTTGTGGATCCTCTTCATGGATGCTTTGTTCCTCTTCTATCTTTTGAAATGAAGATTCATTCCTACTAACCATTCTAATTGTGGACAAGGGTTTAAGAAGATCCTTGTAGTGGCATACCCTCCTTCTCTAAATGACTTATTTAACGTCATGTTTTGTAGATCTTTGTTTTGCAAATGGATTTTGTAGTTAATGAGTTTTTACTAGTGGTTGGGGTTTTTGTTTTGGGATCTACCTTTCTAATTTCTATCTAAATGTAAATAACCATAATGAAAAATGTTTTTTTTTGTTTTGTTTTGTTTAAAGCTTCCTATTGTGACTAAATATGAATGTGATTCCCTAGAAACGACGCCAAAAATGTCAAGTCAATTTACTAAGTAAACTAACGCAGGCATTTTACTTGTCAATCAGGTTTTGTAGACTTGGAAGCACGTCCAAAGTATATGAATAAAGGTAAAGTCAATTTTGGAAGGCAAGGCTCAAATGTTAAAGGAAATGCATATTAAAAATAAATTCTAGGTTTAGAGAAACTAAAATGTCTTTGATTCAAGATGCAGTAAGCGAAGGAAGAGGCTCCTAACTTAGGAGGTCATGGTTGTCCTTCCCCATAGTATTGTCCTCAAGAAGAGAAACTAAAGAGCAGTAGTTTGTGATGTGTAGAAAAGAAAGAGAAAAGACTCCTAACTTAGGAGGTCCTATTTGTCCTTCCTCGTAGTTCTACTCCAACAACATTACCATTGCATCAAATCATAAACTAGAATTCAAGAAATTCAAGAAATGAAAAATGATGATTTTTAGTTGTGATAAAAAGAAAATTTAACTTAAATCCTTGGTTGTAATTTCGTACGCAAATTAGATTTTAAACCAAAATCATCCAAAAATCATACAGAAATCAAAGTACATCTAAGTAACTAAATCATAAAACTGAAACAATAAATACTAAATCAAAATTACGCTAATTTATACAAAATTTAACCAAAGTGTACTTAGCTTTGTATGTGGGCCCTCCAACTTTTCCTTGTACACCTGAAGAACTCTTAAACTACAACTAACTTGATAAAACACTCAAAACATGAACAACAATGGAATAATGGAACTCATTCTTCAAATTATCTCAAAAGTCTCCAATAGTCTCAATACAAATTACACACTTATTTCACCCCTTTGAATGGTCCTTAAACTTTGTTTAAATAAGAAAATCATAAACAAACTTTGCTATAATGGATCTAACAGACTTATCAATCCTAATCCATCCATACAGGTCGAACTCATCAAATCTGGTTTACAGGAAAAATCCCACAAAATAAGAAATCTGCCCCTTCTTACTAGGGATTCTTGAATGATGGGTTAAGTTTGACCAGCGTTGACTGGACATGTTTGTGCTCATTTTTAATGAACCAATAGGAGTTCCTTCATCTTTGTCTGCCATGATTTCCACATATATGCTCATATATCTCCCATACGTCCTACACATATGAATTCAATGGAGCTATTACAAGAATTTTAATGCAATCCAAATTTACTCTTAAAACCCAATTTTTACAAAAATTTCCAAAAATTGAAAAACTTAAGTTAGTTACATAAATATGAAAAATAGGACTAAAATAAGGCATATATGAGTGAAATACGATGGAATATGGTGGTAAATAAATGGATTTAGAATAAGCAAATATGACCAAAATTGAGGGCGAACAATGTTATTACTTTTACTTGGAGACACTTTTATTAATGTCAAATTATGTTTCAATACATGCATATCAATGTAGAGTTCAATACTTTTAAGTTAACCCTTCTACTTATTTTGAATGGTCAAGAAATTTTGAGTGGATCCTAGTCTGAGGACCTACTCATTCAATTCCATTTTTATTTTTTTTTATCGAACTCAGGACTATCTCTAAGATGTTGGGTTGCCCAGCTTGTCTTGGGGACAAACCTATTTCACAATCAGTTAAATTTTAACATATAATTTTATTATTTTATTATAATCCTATTTTTAGGAAAGAAATCATAATACAGTACATACAGAAAACAATTTCTCATTTGGGAAGAAAAACAACAACATAAAACACATTTGTAATACTAATTTGTATCTAGTTTCTTATCCAGCCACAAAAATCACAAGGGGAAGAAGATTGCCTCACTCGACCAATGGTATCCACTACCAGAACTTCCCTTGAGCCAGTTTCACTTCCAGAGCAATTTTATGTATAGTGATGATGCTATATCTAACCCAAGGCATTCTCTGACCCTCACCACATCTAATCTAGGAATTCAACTGAGGACATAATATTCGTCTTGGAATTGCATTGCCAAGCAACTCAATAATTCTTTACTTCATAACATTATGCCTCCCTCTATAATGTCCTATTTGAGGGTAATAAGCTTATAGCTTTTTTTTTTCCCTTGGGCCTCGTCCATTGAGTCTCAAATTTCTCAAGGTTTCCTTAGGATTTTTCCCTCTCACCTTGTTGGCTCCCTTTTCCCTAACTAAGATAATTTATCTCTCAAGAGAGGAATCTAGGCAGGTAACCACCTCTACCCATAAATTCCTTTTAACTATTTAAAATGTGAAACTCTCTTTCAACATATTTTCCCACCTTAATTTTCACGACCAACTATAACAATATTTATTAATGAAATTTAGAAATATAAACATTTATTTTTATCACTTATTCATACCACGCCTTCAACATGACCCATAATATTCCAAGTAACTTTAACAAAAGTGAATTATCATATTTACAATTCATTGAGGGGTATCACATCTTACCCCCCTCGAGTGAAACACCATCCTTAGTGTTTTTTCATGACCCTCAAAACTGGCTAAACAATGTTACCATTCAAATAGGAACTGTGACCTCAAAATGAGAAATTTAGACAAAAAGCCCGAAAAAAATGAAAAAACAGTCTAAAAACGACAAGCATGTCATGACTGACCATACCAATATTTATTAATGAAATTTAGAAATATAAAGATTTATTTTTATCACTTATTCATACCACGCCTTCAACACGGCCCACAATATTCCAAGTAACTTTAGCAAAAGTAAATTATAATATTTACAATTCACTGAGGGGTATCACATCTTCCCCCCTCGAGCGAAACACCATTCTTAGTGTTTTTTCCTGGCACTCAAAATAGGTTGAACAAAGTTAACATTCAAATAGGAACTATGACCTCAAAATGAGAAATCTAGCCAAAACGCCCCCAAAAAAATGAAAAAGCAGCCCGAAAACGAAAAGCATGTATGTTGGATCACATTTTTTTCAGGGTAAATTTTCAACAAATTTTCAAAATGGCAGTGAAAACCAATTTTTTTGCGCAAAAAATACCCTGAAAACGAAAAGTGCTCATGCTAGAATGACATTTTTATTTGAGGTAAATTTTCAACATTTTCTAGCAATGACGTTAAAGATAAAATATCATGATTATGAAAAGATTTAAAATTCCAACAATTTTCAGGCATGACATTAAAGATAAAATAACACATCTCTAAAAGCCTTAAAATTCAAACAATTTTCAGCCATGACACTAAAGATAAAATACTTATAATTGTTGTCAACCATAGCATTAAAGTTAAATATCATGACTCAGAAACACCTTAAATTTTTGATAAATTTTCAACCATGGAATTAAAAACCAAATATCGTGACTACAAAAAACCTTAAGTTTTCAACATATTTCAAGCATGGCATTATGGAAAAATTATATGACTATTTTTTTTTTAAATGAACACTTGAATGAAAGAGTCATTATACCAAGATTAATCTATTTTTTAAATGCTAAAAGTGTAGCTATTTTAAAATATTAGCCTAAGACAACATGACACATTGCAACAAAAATTTAAAAATAAACCATCAAATTGACATGCAGTGTAGGAGAAATCGACCCTTTGCAATGAAAACTTAAAAGTCAACCATGAAATTGACACATAGTGGGGGCATGTTTGACCAAGCACAATTGAAACTTAAAAATCGACCATCAAATTAACACAGTGGAGACGAACTTTATTCATTGTAATGAAAATTGGAAAATCAACTATCAAATTGACACATAATGGGGTCGGGTTGCTAGTTGAACATTGACATAACCCCTATAGCAAAAAATAAATAAACAAATCAATAAAATTAAAACACAAAACAAAATAAAAACTTAAAAAAATAAATTAAATCATAAACTAAATAATAATAATTAGTAAAAATAAAATAAAAACATTGAAAAAAGAAAAATTAAAAATGACAAAATAAACTAAAAAAAAAATCACATATAATAGAATTGTGTAAAAAAACCAAGAAAAAAAACATAAAAGTTTTTAAAATAACTAAAAAGTAACCCATAAAACCATGAAAATTAAAACATAAAAAATTAAGAAAAAATAAAAAGATCTTAAAAAGGACATATATATATATATATATATATATATATATAGATATTGGCATGTCACCCTACTCAAGCGCCTTGGTCGTGACCCTAACCCACGGCCCCTTCGCCGCTAGGCTGGGGTGGTAGGCTGATTCTGAGAATCAATCTGCGACCATCGCCTAGTTGCAAAGGGTCCTTCACATGCGATGCCTTGGTGGCTTAGCGAGAGTGGCGAGATGATTCCTAGAATTAGTTAAAATTGACCTGCCACCCCCACCTAATCGCCAAGGGGTTGTGGGTCATGCCCTGGCCCATGACCCCTTGGAGTCTGAGTGGGATTGGTAGGGAAATCCTTCCACTCTTTCCCAACAGTTAAGGGGTCACAAGCGAGGCCACCCGCCCTGGCCCGCAACCCCTTGGTGGTTGGATGGGGGTGGCACAATGGGCCTGCCACCCCCAACCAGCCACAAATGGGTCACGGGCTAGGAGGGGCGCGTTGGCCTGCGGCCCCTTGGTAGCTTGGAGAGGATGGCCCCACTTCTAGGAATTGACCTCTCACTCCCACCCAAGGCGCAACCCCTTCATGGTTGCGCAGGCGTGGCAAGTCGATTCATATATAATTTTTGTTTTAGTTTTTTTTGGATTTTTTTCAGTGTTTTTAATATTTTTTATTTTTTGTTATTTTTTAATGTTTGAATTTTCATCGTTTTATGCGTTATTTTCGTTTTTTGTGTTTTTTTAATTTTTTTTTTCTTTTTCTTTGTTTTTCTATACTATTTTTTTATATTTTTTTAATTAAATGGTTAAATAACAAACATTAAAAAAAATGCATACTTAAGTCATAAAAAAAATTAAAGTGTCAAAAACATTTCCCCTAAAAAAAGTTGATGTTTTTCAAAATCCGCATGAAAATCAACATTTAAAAAAAATATACTCATACTTAATATATAAGAAAATTTAAAGTGTAAAAAGTAAGACAAAAAAAAAGTGATTGATGTTGCATAACACTTTTCAAAATTGACATGAAAATCACTAACATTTAAAAAAAAAATTGTGCAATGTGCATACTTAATACATACAAAATTAAAAGTATAAAAAATATGCTCCAGAAAAGAAGGTTTATCCTAAATCAAGACTTTTCAAAATTAGATGATTTTTTGCTACCTCTAAAAAAGTGAGAACTCGGTCAAGTTCCCATTTGATTGATAACTGTGTTGTTAGGATATGTCTTGCGCATAAAATTTTCATCCTCCCAGGTTGCCTCTTCTGGCTAAGGTGTTTCCATTGCACTTTAATCTGGTTGATTACTTGCTTATATAACATAGTTTCTCTCTAATCTAATATGCATAGAGGCTCATCCAGGAATTCTCCACCCTCTTTGATCTACATCCACAATCATTATGACAATTATTAGCTTCTATCAATTTCCACTTAAGGGGACATGTACTAATTATTTCAAATTTCATTATAGGCACCATCAATTGTAATTTATGTAGCCAATGAGGGTCATCAGCATGCATCAAAGCCAAAAAGGGTTGGAAACCTGTGCCCAATAAGAGTTTAGCAACATCATTGTAACTCATCAACAATAGTAGGAAATCATTTTTACTTACCCAATGGTTATGCCAAATGAGAAGGACCACATTGCATGGCTTCACTATAAATGTTAGACCATGGAAGTACCAATTCCATTTGCACTATCTACATAGTGATAATAATATTTTTAGAAACCATTTACCGTTCTTGCCTTCTATGATAAATTGTAGCTAGCGTCTTGTCATACTGGGTGGCATAAATATGCATCTATCTTAATTTCAATTATAACATATGCATTATTCATGCATTAGTAAAGTTTTAGGATAACCTCCTTTTTCTACCATGTTCAAGGCAACTATATCGTTGTCTAGTTTGTCCAAGTGGACTTAGCTATGTCAATCTCAGCTTCTTTTCTATTTCCTTTTGTGTAAAACTAGAAGTCAGCATTCCCTTCGTTTTGTCCATTGATCATCCTATATTTCAGGTTGTTGATGAAAGTTACATGCAATTTTTCTTTTGTGTACAACTATGGGATTTCTTCCCTTTTGTGCTCGAGTGTGTATCGGTTGTCTCACATTCACTGTATTAATCTTGTATAGTTGTCATCAATTTAGTACATCTTCTCAAGATTTCTAAGAGTCAACAAAACAATATCTCAGCTAGGAATTGCTAGATTTAGAGATTATTTTCATAGTTATGGATGTGCCTCTTAACAATAACCATTGTTTCCATGCTAATTTGTTTCAAGCCATAGAATGTTGCAATTCCTCGAGGTTTCTCTTAGGAATTCTAATCAATCATCCACTTATTTCGTTGTGGCATCAACTCAATTCAAGCTTTAGCTAAGCATAGTTTTTAATTACCCAACACTTTGGGTCATGGTGATTCCAATTACACTTACCTCTTCATTTTATGGGCATTACTATAAAATAAATCAGGTATTTTGATTTCCTAAAAGTTGTTATTACCAATTTGTATTCTATACAGAGCGGGTGATCATTTCATCTTTTAGATCAAGGCCAATCGAATATTCTTGGCATCTCATAGGATCTACTGCATTTTTTTAAGAATTACATATTTCCATTCCTAACTTTAACCTTGATAAACTTCACATTTACTCATGATTGTGTAAAGCTATCATTATATGAATCTTTCCTCATTATTTCTATGTATTGTATGCTTCTCTGTCTCCAGCACAACCAACATACTATTATCATCCTCACTTTTAATTGTGGAGTTTCAAAATGTTTCTTTATTTTTTTATCTTTATAACTTATTATGCTATTATATCTTGGCTTACCAACTTTTATGGTTTTGATCAGGGTTTTAAGTTGGGATTCTTTCTATAACACACAATTACATATTTCCCGACACAAACCTTTTTCCTTGAAAATGTCATTGGTTATGCTTGTGCCATCATTCCTTAGGTTATTCTAATATGTGGAACTAAAATTTTAGATTACAAGTAAGTCAATTACTGACATTTCTTAACCAAGGATATCACAAAAGATTTCTTGGAAATTTTCAGAACTTTTTTTTAAACTGTTTTCTAGGAGAAGCATATGATTAAGTCTCCCCCTACCTTGTCAATCCTAAAGACCAAACCTTTTCATAATAGCCATGATAGTCTACTCATAGTCATAAATTACCACACTCAGCATGCTCAATGTTGCTATTATTTTTTTTGGGCCTTTGATATAGTTATTCTATACATCTAGCTCAATTGTAATGCATGTTAACATTGGGTGCCTCATGTTTTTATAGTGTACTTTACCCTATGTGCTATAGAGTTCTTCACCCTCCTATCAACACTCTTTCACATGTATTTACAATTTATGGAGCATCTTGCATACACACAAATCTCTATTTTTTGTTTTATTAATATTATTTTTTGTTATTTATATTCTCAACCCATGGCATTCATAACAAAGGTTATCAATCCCTCTTAGTTTCTATGGTGCACTAGAGATTTTGGCTGACTCCAGCACAAAGATTCTTGTAATTCATAATTATTGGGCATACCATGTATCCATAAAAACACTTCTTGTTTTTTTTTTACAATAACGGCTAGATTTTATTTAAGATTCAGAAAAATAGCTACCAAGGGATTTAACAGGGCTACTCTGTGTTTCCTTGTTATAGATTTTGCTTTCTTTTTTATAGGAGGCGAGGAGAGTAAATTTAGCTTCTGATAAGTACACTGATGGGATTACACTGTGTTTGCAGATAATGGCTTGAATATGCGCTTGATCTAGTTTCAGAGTGGCATCTTGATTTTCCGCTGCATTTTCTTGCCGCGTCTTAGCTCTGCTTCCTAGCTTGCAGAGAGGAGACCCATCGCACTGGACTTTCATTGCCGAGTCTTCCAATAGCTCATTGCTTGTTTTCTTTTGGTTTGTCTGGTGGATTCTTACTTTGTGCTCAAGTTTGCCAAGTGAGGTGTCAACATTGTCGGCATTGCTTGTCGTTTCATCATAAATTGCAGCAGAGGCCTTTTTGCTATCTAAACTAGCCTTGATGTAGCCCTCGTGAACCCCCCAGCACCTACCCAACTGATTGCAGAATGACACAGCAATGAATTCCAACAAAGAGCAGAGAGTGAAAATGATGGGGTTGCGTTCTGATTTTTTCCTTGTAGATGAGTCTGAGTCTCCTAACAACTGCCAGCTCATTTTGGTCTAGTCCCGAAGCTCTGGGTATTGGAGAGTAATCTGAAACAGAGGATTGCTTAGAGGAACAGAGGCCCAGTCTTCTCCAGAATTATGGAATGTTGCAGTTCGATTCAATATCATTTACTAACAGTGATCTCCTGCTCTGGAGAGAGCCTAGATTGGCTTCCAAGTCCGCTTTTGAGTTTAACTTCCTCAAAATATGAAAGAAGGAGATTTTGTGAAACTTGGGAAAAACTAGCCTAATTTTTTTGAGTGTGGAGGCTAATTGTACCTGAGAAGGGTTCTTTTGAGAGTTCATAGCCTAGATAATTAGTCTAGAGTCTCCAAAGACTGAGATGGATAGGAAATTCCTCTTGATAGCTAGATTTAGACCCTAACATATATGAAGAGCCTTTGCTCTATTGTTTGTTTCATGGCCTAGACCCCATGCAAAACACAGCTCAGTTGAGCCTCCAGGACTCAAGATAACTCCACCGCCACCCGCCGCTCCTGGGTTACCTTTAGAGGTCCCATCAAAGAAAAGGCAGTGATCATCCAAAGCTGATCTCCATTTAATGAATTCCTGTTCTTCCAGACAAATTTCCCAATGAGAAAAGGCTTTTGCAGGGAGAATGGGTCTATCCTGATGGTTTGGAACTAGCTCTTTTAGCCATTGATCTTCCTCACTGTCCAAAATCATACCATTTCTTATGGTGGGTTTGGCTTCTAAGGCCTCACCCAACAAAGCTTTGATTTTAGTGATAATTCTGACAGGATTACAAATCTCCTCACGGAAAATTCTGTTGTTTCTCTCCAGCCACAGTTTCTAGCATGTGAAATTGGGAATCCACATCTAGCCAGTCTTGAGAAGGCTTTTTTTGGAGAGACAGAACGGGGATAACTTGGTCCAGTTTCTTAGCAGGTCTGGAATATTTCCAGGAAGCTCTATTTTGTCAGGTCCTAACATTAGGACACCCCTCCAAACTTCTTGAGCAAAGGGG
This sequence comes from Pinus tabuliformis, assembly GCA_031772625.1. NCBI lineage: Eukaryota > Viridiplantae > Streptophyta > Pinopsida > Pinales > Pinaceae > Pinus > Pinus tabuliformis. The sequence continues at coordinate 890,192,215 of CM062804.1, read as the reverse complement.
CACATTAACAACAGATGATTAGTCATTTCTTCATCTGAAACACAGAGAGGGCACCTGGAGGGTCCTTCCATTCCACGCCTTCTCAAGTTATCTCTAGTGAGGATACTTTTATGCACCAATGTCCAGTGAAAGAAGTCAATTTTGGGAAGAGAAGGAAAAGACCAAATAAATTTCCATTGAGTTGGCTCTAGGGGAACGTTTGGGACAGCCATCATACTTTTGTAACCTTCTGCTACTGAGTATGAGCCTAAAAGTGAGCCCCACCCTCTTTTGTCCTTAGAAGAGGCCTTTAAAGGAGATTTTCCTTGGAGCAAATCCAGCAATAAAGTGGCTTCACCATCCAGCCATTGAGGGACCTCCCCCAAATTCCAACCATCCCAAAGACTTCCTGCATCATCAGTCCAATTGGAGATGTCCCAAAGGGTTTTCAGATTGTTGGCTTGAAGCCAAACTCTGATATTTACAAGTTCTTCCATCTGATTCAAGGGTTGATCTCCAAGGATCGAATCTTCCCAAATTCTTATTTTTTTCCCATTACCTGGGATCTAGTATAGCTTGTGACTGAAATGCTCCATAGCTGTGAGACAGAGTTTGAATACCAGTGATCCTTTGGTTATTCTTGGAGGTTGGTCCAAACACCTCAAGCGCTGCCCATGAAAATATTTTTTCCACAAAACTCTCTTGCTCCAACTAGGATTCCCAAAAACAATGTTCCAAAGGAGCTTGGAGCCCAGAGCAAGATTTTGGGCTGCCAGATCACGCATTTGGAGACCTCCTTCCAAGAATGGCTTCTTAAGAGTGTCCCAGTTTACTAAATGGAGCCTTCTTTCATTATTCCCCCCCCCCCCCCCCCTTCCCACAATGGCTTCTTAAGAGTGTCCCAGTTTACTAAATGGAGCCTTCTTTCATTATTCCCCCCCCCCCCTCCCCTCCCACAGAAATCTTCTCAGAAGACCATCCACTTTACTAATAAAGGTTTTAGGGGCAAGTAGAATGGAATTTTGATATAAAGGTAGACTTATGAGAATATATTTCATTAGGATTACCTTCCCAGCATTATTCAACCATGAGGCTCCCCAAGCTTGTATTCTGAGTTTTAGCTTGTCTAGCAGGGGCATCCAGTGAGCTACTTTAGGATTTGATTTGAAGATTGGGATCCCAAGATACTTAAATGACTCCCAGGTCAGGATTCCTTCCATTTCTAACAACCTTGCTATGTCTGTCAATTCCTTGATCGAGCAATTCCAGCCATAGATCGTGCTTTTTAGATAGTTGATCTTGTTGCTCGAAACCTCCCTATAAATGTCCAGCTCCTTCTTGAAGGACCTAGCAGAATTTATGCTAGCTCCTCCAAGCAATAATGTATCATCAGAAAACTGGGCATGATTTATGTCTTTAACATTGTGAGCCATCTTAAGGCCTAGCAGTGTTTGGATCTGTTGATAGTAGTCTAGCTGGAAATTGAGCACCGAAGCTTGAATGGCGTAAAGAAGCGGGGACAATGGGAAACCTTGTCTTAGCCCCCTCGAGGCTTGGAAGAATTTCGTTGATCGACCATTAACCAATGGCGCTATCCAAGGGGAGGCTATGCAGGCTTTCACCCAATTTATGAGAGCTTTTGAGAAGCCAAATTTCTCCATCACAGAAAACAGGAATTCATGTCTCACCCTATCAAAGGCATTTTCCAAATCTAGCTTAATCACCATACCTTTCTCTTTTCGATGACAGCTTGAGTGAATTGCTTCTTGCACCAGCACAATATTATCAAGAATATTTCTCCCTTTGATGAATCCTCCTTGGTTTTCAGGGATGATGATCGGTAGACTTTTCTTAAGACGGTTGGCTATTATTTAGTTAACTAGCTTATAACTTGTATTACACAGAGAGATGGGTCAGAATCTGTTGAAGTCAGTGGCGCATCTATCTTTCAGAATCAAGGAAAGGAAGGCCAAGTTGGCAATGCCTCCTATCTTGGTACATGTCTGAGATTTCCCAACCATTCTTATAAGATCTTTTTTAATTGTAGGCTAACAAGTTAGGTAGAACCTTGTTGTGAACCCATCAGGGCCAGGAGCTTTATCCAGTTCCATGCAATCCAAAGCTTTTTTAAGCTCATTCATACTGATCGGAGCAGTCAGCATAATATTATCAGAATCTTGAACACAATGAGGAATTAGATCAATCAGGTAGGCTTGAGAAACGATAGGAGGGTCTTCTGGGGTCGAGTAAAGATCTTTGAAGAAGGAGTGGGCTGCTCTCTTTATGCCTTCAAAATATTTAACCATAGTGTTTTGATAGTGAATTTCATTTACTATTTTGAAGTGCTTGCATGCTTCAACTTGCTTATGGAAGTAGCTTGTATTTTTGTCTCCAACATGTAACCAAAGATTTCTGGACTTTTGTCTCTAGAACTCTTCTTCATCCCTACTTGCTCTATGGAAATATTTTTGCAGCTCTACTTCTTTTTGAAGAAGGATTTGAGTTACATTGGATTTCTCCATTGTTAATTGATGGACTACTAAGCTGTCATGCATCTCCTTTCTTTTGGCGGTGGGTGTTTTCAACCTTTTAGCCCACTCCTTGAGCTCTTTTTTAATTCCCCTCAATTTTTCTTCCCACACAAAGAAAGGGGATCCTTGAACTTGCCGATTCCAGGCCTCGGAGACTACATCCTCGAAACCTTATTGATGTATCCATAGAGGACTGAATCTAAAGGGAATGGGGCCAAGATTTCCATCCAGGGAGAGCTCAAGAAGAATGGGTTTATGATCAGAGGTGTAGTTCGGCAAGATTTTAGAGGTGGCCATTAGACCACATGTCAAGAAGGAGGTTTGGACAAGAAATCTGTCCAAACGAGCAGCAATGTGGCCGGGGCCTATCCTTTTGTTGGACCAGGTGAATTTCCCAGATGTGGGCTTGATATCCTCTAGATCCCAACCTAATATGAGGTCTTCAACCCATTCTCTAGCTGGGTCCCTGACCGACGAGCCCCCCTTTTTCTCTTCTGCAACTAGCGTAACATTCAAATCACCTACAATAATAATATTTTCTGGATTGTGCAAGAAAAGATAGGACTGGAGTGAGTCCCAACAATTTTTTTTCTCAGCTGGTAAGACCGGAGCATATAGATTGAACATACTTACTTGATGGCCAGATTCTTTGTGGAGGAGCTTAGTGAATAGCCAGTGGGGGCAACATTCTTCATAAATCAGATCATATTTGGAGCTGTCCCAGAAGGAGGCAATCCCTCCAAAGGTGCCTCTAGCACTGACAGCTCTCCCTTGGCCTTTATGCCAGAATGATTTGCTTGCTTGGAGGAGTAGAAGGTCCTCTAGCTTTATCTCCTGGATGAGAAGGATTTCAGGCGAGTACATGCTCACAATTTCTTTCAGAGCTTCTTTTTTCAACCTACTGCCTAACCCTCTGCAATTCCAAGAGATGTATTTCATTATTTACTGGCTTGGGAGGTTGTGGCTCCTTTTGGAGCCTGACCATGCTTGCGCTTGGATTTGGTATTCATCATTCTTTTGAGAGTTTTCTAAGAGCCTTAGAGTACATGCAGATAAGTATTTTCCTCTCTCTGTTTCTTCTTAGACTTTCGACCCTTGGCTGACTTGATAGGAGTGACTTGTGAGCTATTTGATTCGGAGTCTCCATCTTCTGATTCTCCCCCAGAATCAGAGCCAAGACTGATGTGCTCCTCGTTTTCTTCTTTTTCCCCTTGATCATCCTTTGATGGAGGAAGATTTGTTTTTGCCTCGGTTTCTTTCACTTTCTTCGATGGGTCTTCTGGTTCCTCTTGGATCTCATTGGCATCTGCCTTTTCCCCAGAGGAAGAACCTTCTTTTGGAACTTCTTTGGCCTTTGGATTAGGCTGGGGCTTCACCAATGGCCCTGAATTTTTCTTCTCAGTTGGTTTTGGGATTGCCTTGCCCTTTTTTATCTGTTTCCATCCTTCTTCATCCAGTTTGTCCCTTGTTGGAGCTTTTGGGCAATTTCGTTGGAATTGTCCATGTTCGTGACATGTTTTTCATTTGAAAGGAAATTACTCATAAACCAATTTTTGATAGTGATGCCATTCTCCGACTGTAAGTTTTACTGCTTCGAGCAGTCCAGCTTCCAGATCAACTTCCACACAGATTCTTGCACAGGTATATTGGCCCTTGTTATATGCTTTGTCAATGAAACAACCTAGACCATTTCCAATCTTCTGCAAGGTGTGATAGCTCTAGCAATGGATTGGAAGATTGGGGAGCTGCACCCAGACTAGGACATCTTTAAGGACATCGAATGAAGGATCGAAGTCGGGGGCCCATTTATTAAGATACAAACCTGATTTCCCATGAAATACAGATCGTTTCTGAATACTAGATTTCGATCTTCTTTGGAGCTAAACTCGAAAATGAAATACCCTCTTCCGACAGCATAGCAGATCACATTATTTTTCAGCTGAGGTCTCCAGTTGCGTTGGATCCAGTCATATGTTGTTTTTGTAGAGGGCCAGCATCCCATAAATTGTCCTACCAACCCTCTGTCAACCAACGCTAGGATGATTTTTATCGGTTGATCTTCTGGCAAGGTGATCTCAGGAATTTCCTCCAACTTTTTGATAAATTTTGGGACTTCTGGGTTCAAATGTTTCTTCCCTTTTTGCATTAGAAACCTTCGAAATGCTTCCTCTGATGAGATCAGCGGGGTGGGAGAAGGCTCCCCACCCCCAGGCGCACTCATGGTGGTGGCTATGGCTCCTCTCTGACTGCAATACCTATCTCAGAGATGCGATCTCTTTGCGCGTCGGATACGTAAAAAATTATTGTTCACATTTATTAATATCATGCTACCAAAAACACTTATTGTTACATACATACTTCCACATAAAAAAATTATAAGTCCGGTTCAAGTTTCATTTTTTTTGTTATTGGTGTTAAGTTTCTTGTGTAGTTTAACTTTTGATAGAATAAAGTCATTGTCAGGTTGTTGACATGCATACATGCATGCACTATTCCAATCATTACTTGCATTTAATCATGTATATACTATCATTTACAAGTTTTTGTAGTTTTTAACCCCGTACAGAAATTACCTGCATACGAATTCTAAAAACAAAAAATAAACAAAGGCGAGAGCATAACACATAAAACAAATATACACAGAGATTTTCCCCTGGATCCCAAAACCGAGACTACCAGATTGATTTTTCATTATATTCCTTTCAATGTTACAATACATATATATACATGCCAAAGCATCCATTAACCCTCGGTTAGAACATAACCATAGTTCCTTTGACTAGATCTAAAAAATACCATGGACCGAAAACCATCGCGCCCAAAACCATGTGCGAACACTATGCACAAAACCATAGGTAGGTTCGCCCACCTAATATAGGGTCCAGAAAGAAATTTCTCGTGGCATTGCCCCAGACCCCATAGAGGGGGGCTATTTCCCCCCTCAAACTCCCTATGACCCCCCTGCTACGCATCGACGCAACAAAGGGGGGATTCGCCCCCCTTCTAACCCCCAGTTTAACTACTGGGGCTAGTCGTGGAAAGAATATAACACAACCCAACAATCTCCCATTTGTTGTTTTCTTTCCACAAGGGGCCACAAAAGAGCTTAGTTATTTATCCAGGCCTGCAACACCCATTGTTTCTCTATGCCAAGAGAACTTCTCAGAGCTCACAGATTTTTCCAATGCATCTACAGTATTCTTGAAAATTTCCACCTTTACCAACAACATCTTTTTGTCTTCTATCATATCCCTCACAAAAAGTGATACTGAACATCAATGTGCTTTGTCTTTGAATGGTAAGCAGGGTTTTTTGCCAAGAAAAATGCACTTTGGCTGTCACAATTTATTCTTATAGCTCCATGTACTAACCCCATACTTGAACACAATCTATGCAACCAAAATGCTTACTTACATGAGTGGTTGCCATGTATGCTACCTCTGCAGTTGATAGTGCCACTATAGATTTTTTTTCTTACTCATCCAACTTGCTGCACCTCCAAATAGATTAAACACATACCCACTTGTAGATCTTCTCTGATCCAGATCTCTAGCCCAGTCTGCATCAACAAAGCCACAGACATCCAAAACTCTGTCCAATCTTGGTCTTCGTTGGCAGCACAAACCATAATCACTAGTAACACGCAAATACCTGAAAACCCTCTTCACTGTTGTCCAATGCTCCTTCCCTGGTTTTGACATAGACCTGCCTAATACTCCCATTGCATATGCAACGTGTGGTCTAGTATAGACGATCGTATACATCAGGCTACTGACTAAACTTGCATATGGAACACGTTAATGTCCTCTTCCTCCTCTTGTGTCATGGGACACTGTTCAAAAAATAACTTTACACCTACAGGAATAGGAACATTCACCAGTTTACTATCCTTCATATTAAGCCTTTGTAGTATTTTCTCGACATACTTCCTCGAGTTTAACTAGATCTTCCTCTTTCCCCGATCTCTTTTAATTTCCATGCCCAAAATATAGTTTGCAGCACGAAGATCTTTCATGTCGAATTTGGAGGAAAATTGGGTCTTCAAATCCTAGATAATTTCTTTGTCATTTCCAACCAGCAACATATCATCCACATACAAGGCCAGCTAAATAACATGGTCACCAATTAATTTAAAATACACAGTGATCTGCTTTGCTTCTGCTGAAGCCAAGTCCCCGTATAAATGTATCAAATTTCTAATACCACATCCTTGGTGACTATTTTAACCCATACAGAGACTTTTTTAATTTGCATACCAATTATTTCTTACCCTTCACTGCAAAGCCTTCAAGTTGCTTCATGTAGATCTCTTCTTCCAGATCCCCGTGAAGAAATGTTGTCTTCACATCCATCTGTTCTTCCTCAAAATCAAAAGTAGTAGCAACAGATAAAAGTAATCTAGTAGAAGCTACCTTGCAACAGGAGAAAAAATATCACCAAAATCAATTCTAGACAAGTGGGAATAACCTTTTGCTACCAACCGAGCTTTGTATTTCTCCACCTTTCCTTCTATGTTCGTCTTCTTCTTGAACACCCATTTGCTGCCAATGGGTTTCCTTCTAGTCGACAACTACACCAGATCCCAAGCCTCACTTTTGTGCAAAGATTCCATTTCATCAACCATGGCCTATTTCCAGAGTTTTCCATCCTCTGAATATACTGCTTCCTTCATAGTTATGGGATCATCATCAATAAGAGATAAAGAAAAATTTGAGCAGAAATCAGATGGACTATACCTTTTTGGCTACCTTCTTTCTTGAACTGATCTTCTCACGACTGAAGTTTGTGGCTCTTCATCTTGTGATTCCTCTTTTGTTGTAGAGTCTAATTCTTCCTCCTTAAGCTCAAACTCTATCTTCTCAGGTTCCTTTGGTAGGACTTCATGTTTAATAACATCTTTCATCTCTCTCAACACCACAGCTCAATTGTACACAACCTTCCTTGTTACTGGGTTCCAAAGCTTATAACCCTTTAAACCATCCTTATACCCAATAAAGATGCACTTTTCAGATTTACTATCCGACTTTGTTATTTTCTCCTTTGAAATATGTACATATGCATCACATCCAAATACCCTCAGATGTGAAATAGAAGGTTTCTTACTAGTCCATACCTCTTATGGAGTCTTATCGTCCAACGCTGATGAAGGTGATATGTTGACTAGGTAACATGAAGTCTCCATCGCCTCTGCCCAGAATTCCTGTCCTAACCCAGCACCACTGAGCATGCTTCTTGCCCTTTCCATCAATGTCTTATTCATTCTTTTTGCAACTCCATTTTTTTGAGGTGTGTATGGAGTAGTCTTCTATTTTTCTACACCACACTTGTTACAAAACTCTTCAAATTCCTTCTTGCAAAACTCTCCACCGGTATCTGTCCTCAACACCTTTATCTTCTTCTCTATCTGGTTTTCCACCAGAGCCTTAAATTGTTTAAAACTGTCAAAGACTTCGGATTTCTTCTTGAGGAAATATATCCATGTATTCCTCAAGAAGTCATATATAAATGCTACATAGCACAGAGACTTACCCAGTGATGGAACCTTCACAGGTCCAAACACATTACTGTGCACAGGCTCTAATATCTGTTTCACCCTCTTACCACCAGAGGGGAAACTCACCCGATTCTACTTCCCATATACACATTTTCACATAACTCAAAATTGAGAGAGCTATTAGTCATACCTTCTACCATACCTTTACCATGAAGTATTCAAAGGCCCTTCTCTACAATATTTCCAGGCCTTTCATGCCATAGCATGGTATTTTCTCCAGAGACCAGTAGATTTTCTGCTTCATGTTCAGGAACCACAAAACTCTTGCACCCATCAATAACAGTGCTACCTTGCAGCTTGTACAGAGTTCCAATCCGAACTCCCCGCATCAATACCAGTGTTCCCCGAACCATCTTGTAGGTATCTTTCTCGAACATTGTTTTACACTTGTACCATCAAGCTTGCTTACAGAAATCAGATTTTTGGCCAATGTAGGAATATGCAAAACACCCGGAAGTGTTCTAATCCTTCCACCTTGTAACTTCAACTTTAATTTTCCATGACCAATGATTCTAGCCTTCCTATCATCCCCTAAGAATACAACACCACCATCATATTTCTCATACTCGTAGAACCACTTCCTATGGGGAGTGAAGTGAAAGGATGCACCTGAGTCAGTCAACCATGCCTCATGATCTACATGTGTACTTGAAGAAAAAGCCAAGTACACATCCCCACCTTCATCCGAGCTCGTTTTCGCCTCTGTAGAAGGAGCATCATCAGATCCCTTTCCTTTATCATGAGCTTTATATTTACAGTCCCTTTTGCAGTGCCCTTCCTTTCTGCATTTCCACCACACCTTTACAAATTTTCATTGAGATTTAGATCTCCCACTCGAGGACTTATTTTTGTTTCTATTCTCAGACCATTGCTATATCGACAAGGCATCACCATTCTGGCTCTCCATATTTTTTCGTCTCATCTCCTCTGTCAGCAAAGGATGAGACTATTTCATCAAACTGCAAGGCAGTTGCATTGCTACCTATTGCAATAACTAGACTATCCCACGAATCTGGTAGAGAACACAACAAACTAATGCACTTATCTTCATTTTAAATTTTAATATCAACAGGAAATTACTGGCTTACCACAGCATTAAATGCGTTCAGATGCTCTGTCACCGAGTCTTCATCTTTCATCCTCAGGTTATACATCCTTTTCCGTAGGAACAATTTATTCATCAGAGACTTAGATTGGTACAAAGTCCCTAACTTGTTCCACAAATCCTTCATTGTAGCTTCCCCTGATACATTAAGCAATACTGAATCTGAGACACACAATCGTATTGTGCTCTTTGCCTTCATATCCAAATTCTTCCTTTCTTCATCGGATACTCCCGTTGGTTTAGTACATGGTTCTAGTGCGATCAATTGATCTTTATCCACCAACAGATCCTCCATCTTGAGTTTCCACAACTCAAAAATCTGACCATTAAATTTCTCAATCTCTATCTTTCCACTGCTCGCCATATTCTTTCACCACCAGAATCGATCCTGCAGATCTCCCACTGAACAGGGTCTACCACAGGCCCGAGCAAAACCCCTCAGCAACAAAGGCACCCCCATGAAGTCAAAACAAATTTGATACCAAATGTAGGTTTTAACTATGTACAAAAATTACCTGCATACGAATTCTAAAAATAGAAAATAAACAAAGGCAAGAGAATAACACATAAAACAAATATACCCAGAGATTTTACCTTGGATCCCAAAACTGGGACTACTAGATTGATTTTTCATTATATTCCTTTCAATGTTACATTACATATATATACATGTCAAAGCATCCATAACCCCAATCCATTAACCCTGGATTAGAACATAATCAGAGTTCCCCTGACCAGATCTACAAAATACGATGGACCGAAAACCATTGTGCCCAAAACCACGTGCGAAAACCATTCACAAAACCATAGGTAGGTTCACCCACCTAATATAGGGTCCAAAAAAAAATTTCACAGGGCGCTACCTCAGACCCCGTAGAGGGGGGAGGTAAAACCCCCTGTGACCCCCCCACTGTGCATTGACGCAACAAAGGGGGCGCTTCGCCCCACCTCTAACCCCCCAGTTTAACTACTGGGGCTAGTTGTGGAAAGAATATAACACAACCCAACAGTTTTGTTGATTATTTATCTAGATAACCTACTTTCACAATTGCGACTAAATTTTATAATTTGTAGCACTACTTTACTAGGAGTCTCTTTTATCAAAGATTAACTTTGTAATAACTTAGAGTGATTTCATTCTAGATTACTAATAATGTCTCAATTATACTTACTTCCATAGGGGCACTACTTATTGTCCCTACTTTGTTTATGAGATTAACTTTCGATGGGGATTACTCTATACTCCTACAAATAACCTTTTTTTTCTTATCCATATTATTTGGATATAATTATTGGTTTATACAACCAATGACAATAGTGTCGCTCCCTTGCTAGTACGACAAAACCTTATGTATTTCACATAAATTGGTGCCTGGATCTCTTCTTAATCGAACTTTACAATTATGTAACTTTCCAACTTGGACTCAACATCCTTTTTAGATTATTTTAATTATTATTTTTCCCTCATGAGAGAATTGTGATTTACTACACTAATACTACCATCACTATTACATTCAAGGCCACAACAAGTATTTTCTTAGTATAAAATTATTAACAGCTTGTATAGATGACGAATATGTTTAAGATAACAGTGATAACCATTCTAGTGAAATACCTCACATCATTGATCTGTATGTTAATATATGAAAATGCATAACATTAGAATTATTAAAGAGTATACATCTTTTTGTTCATCAATATTTTTCCTTCCAGGTTGTTTTTCTTTTATAATAGCCTACTATGGCTCTGATAAGTCTATCTGATTCAAATATCTTAACTGGAAATACCAACATTGGATAGGTTCTATGCATGGATAGAGTAATCAACACTTAGGTTCTTATTTTAAATGACTTGTGTTTGACCTGACAAGGCTTAATTATTTGTAAGTCCACTTCTTCTTCTTCTTCTTCTTTTAATATAAGCACCTACAATTTTTTGAGTCTCAATACTTGGTTTGGGCATGGCTTACCAAATTTATACTCGATAGTACTTTTTTTTATTCAAATATTTCTTTCCACTTGGTTCTTTGTCTATAATAATTTCTTTTGAAGTTGTATCATTGATTTGGTTCAATTATATTATTATGCTAGTATCTTTCTACTTTAGTTCTCTGAATTTTCTTCTATTAGACTTATGTATTTTGTCTTTGTTAAAGATTAATAATACAACCCCTCTCTTCTTAGTTGTGAAAATAGTAATTTTCTAGCTTGCCTATATCCATCTATGTAAGGATACATTATTTACCAACATGATTAGGAATGACTTACTGATAGTTATTTCCAGTTTTAAATATTTTGCTATTTCCAACAATTATGTTGTAGGAGTGACACTCCAATTCCTATTTTCACCCAAGTATTCTCTCTATCTTTGAGAGGTCTAGTAGGTGCTTATGTTCTTACTATCTTATTACCTCTTGATTCTGTGTAATATCAACAGTAATTTGCTAAAAAAATTGAACTCTAGGTTGATCCCTCGGCCTTCTTAGATACGATGTCCTCTCTCCGTCTATGTGATTCTACTATGTTTCTGTTATGAGTACTTGGGATCGAGTTTCTATGATTATGTCTATTATTTAGGCTCTTCATTATTTATTCCTTATCTCACATTAATCACTCATTATCAACCCTTAAATTGGTCATTTTTGTCCACAACTATGGTACTTTTTCCAGAAACATACCATTTGTAGTCCGAGTTTCTTCCCCCAATGAGATCCACATCTTTGGATTGGCTCCTGGAAAGGGTATTGAGCCAGGCCTTGCAGGTGGTCTTATAGGTGGTGTGGTCATCATACCACTTCCCCTTCTCATATCTCTTTTTCGATGGAACAAATAATATAATTTTTTATCCTCTTGGTTTCACCTGATTAGGGCACAGTGTGGGAACTATGAATCTGATACCACTTGTAATATGCCTCTTCAAAAAAAAGAAAATAACCTATAAAAGATATAATTTTACCATTTTATGGATTTATTATTTATATGTTGTTTGGATCTTATGCCTGTAGTCATGTTGTACGCACTGGACATGGTTTACTAAGGATTAAATAATCCCAACGACATTGCTTCACTATATCAATTTTTGGTTGTTTAGATTTACAATCTTATATTATGGTTACATTTTAGACTTTGGTTAATATATTAACATACAACATTAGTACTTCTCTCTATGATTTATGTTGGAACTTTGGTATTTTTCTTAACTATTAAATCACTCCCAAACTTTCGAGACCCACCAATTGCGAAATCATCGCATTGGGATTTGGTTTTGTCTTGGTATTGACACTACAAGTTCAATTGACGGTCCACAGGCCTAGTGTTCAGATCGACAATAAGGATAGGGAGGAGAATTAGAGGTAACAAACTCCCTTCTTTGGTGTGGCCCTTTGGTCATTTACATGACCCAAACTATCAGAGTAGGCTCTGTGAGCACCTTTTCTCTCTCTATATATAATGATTCTTGGTTCCGACCCTTCCTATTGTAGGAAGAACTCTGTTATTTTCGTCAAGTAAAGATTATGTTCTAGTTTGACAATTTGTAAATTATTGGGTTGGATTTTATGTGCATTTATTGACTCTTTGACTGGTCCTTAGCGTCTCGACTTAGAGGGTGTTAATCATATGGCGGGTTCCTCGGGATTCTACAATATGGCCTCTTTGTGCTTCCTCTTGGGGTGTTTTCAACATCCCAACATCCTCCATTGTTAGCTAACAATAAATGCACATGTAACTTGGTGAATAGGGGTGGTTTCCCCTTTAGTTGTTCTGATAGTATAATTGCATGTAATCTTCGAGGGTTCTGAATTTTCATTATATGCACATATTAAAGAGGGAATAACTATTTGGTCATAAATTTCCTCAGGTAAAACCCCTCCTCCTCTCTTCTTATTGTTCATGAATCTTTTCAATAAGTGCCCTTGTGTTGTGTTGATAGAGGTTATGGGTTTGGTCTTGCAGTTGAGACTCTCGTTCTAGCGAATGGATATTCGAATTCAAGAGATGGTTTTAGTTGCATATTTGCACCTTCCGGGTTCTAATAACACCTTTCTTTCATATAGGCTACTTCAAGTGTTTGTGGAGCCCTTATCAACCCATAATATCGGGTTTTATGAAGTTTAAGTATTACAAGCCGCTTGACTAACTTTTCTTACAAATTAATACTATTGTAGCTTGTAGTCGTTCGACCTAGGGTTAGCCATGAGGACAATAGTGGTGTTCGGGCCTCCGATTGTTCAACGTGTTTATACTTATTTTAATTGCAACATATTTGTAGAGAAAACATTATATTCCTATTATGTGTACGAGTTTGTGTTTATAAAAGAATTAATTAAATTCTTTTAGGGCTACTAGCCACTAATGCATGGATTTCAGTTCTCAATTCTTTTTTTAATTAGGCTGATAGGCTTTCCTATGTATCAACAATCGTCAACACTTTTACCCTGCTCCATTGGATCAGGCGAGACACTTTCAACCGTTGATTGGAAGTGTGATTGCTTTTTCCAAATATGGGTTGAGTTTCCTTCTTGGCATGGCAAGATATTTTTACTACCTTTTCCCATTCTTTTATGTCACTCTCGAAGGCCAATAGGATTATTAAATTGGAAAGTTTCACCGGTCACCTGATAAACCCCCGTGCTCTGGGGGCATGTTTCAATGTGGGTGATTGTAACGGACCTGCTTCCGATAATGAAGAAGTAACCACAACCTTTGGTGGTATTTTATGAGACGCCAATTCTGCAACCCGGGAAACAACTACCTTGGGTGCTTGTTCCAATATAGCTTTCTCAGATGCTGGTAATATAACTCCTGTCTTCAAATTTTGTTTCACGTTGCTTGCTTCTTGTACACTGGAATAACCAATTATTGATGTTTTCTTCAAGCTTCTTGCTTCCAGTACTTGAGAGATTCCGCCTTCTGATAAGTTCTTGAGAGAACCAGATTCTGATGCCTGACAAGTGCTCACCCCACATGACTGTTTGATACCTGCCTCTGATGTCCTGGATGTTGCCATTAGTCAAAATGCAGTTTTCTCAAGGGAAGTTGTTTGTCTACTTCCATGAATCGTATACTATGCAGTAGCAATCCTCAATTTGCAATCTCTTACACCACAGTCATCTAATAAGTTTAATCCTGGCACAAAGTATTGTGCTGGAATTTTGTAATAGCTCTTTCTGATGCGGTGCCGACGTAACAATCCCTCGAGCATTCTAAAACACAGAAATGTCGGTTTGAAGCTCTGTAAAGAGCTTTTCGAAATTTGACTTCCATTCTCTAATTTGCCTCGAGAGGCTGTGCTTGCAGAGGAGACAATCGAGGCAATGTTGCGGCGTTAGCGAGCGATCAATCAAATATGTGGCCTTCCCAACTTCATTTTCCATCCTTCGGAAACAATTGTGTAAAGCATGGTTTGAGTTTGACAGGCAGTCAGTTGTGCCCTCCATGCACCTTCAAAATCTCCAAGGTGGAAAGCATTTTGGAGTGATTCTGCATAAGAGAGGTCCTGCTGGTTACTGGGTTGCTCTCGCTCTGCAAGGTATGCTCAATTCAACAGACTAGGAATTAACTGAATGGTCTTAGAACATAACTAGATTCCTTTACTGTATATTAAAATTGTTTTCTATTTATCCATGAACTTGGTAGAAACTCAGCCATGGTGTTGCAGATCTGTAACAGCTCATGTCCAAGTAATTTTGTAACGGGTAAAAACAATAGCCGAAGATGGTGCTTAAATTAATTAAATTTGAGTATAGATAGACTGCTAAATTAAGGTTACAGTTCAATCATCACTCTGCTATTTCAGTATAATTCAACAATAATGCAAGTAGATTTAGCAGCTTTGCTAGTTAATTTTAGTAATAGTACATAAATAAGCATTACAGCTTCACTGGTAGAGCAGTAGCAGGTGATTTATCTATTTATGTAAATGTAAAACTTCAATAACATTCGGTCAACGATACTACGCAGTTAATGTTTCATGGCCACGTAAATTACAGCACAAGAACTGCATATGACTCTTCTGAATTTTAGTTTATTGTGAAGCTACCCTAATTTCATCTGAGACATGAATGGCTTATCTTTCTGTGTTTTTCTTTGGTGGTTAAAATTTAAATGCCCTTTTAGGTAAGACCCTCATTGGCCAAAAACCTTCAGGTTACAAGCCGCGTGATTACTCTGTATTTGCACTTGCATTTGGCTTCGTCCGCCCACCTTGGTGCCTAGGAAAAACAGGCTAGGCTCAGATGACATAGTACAAATTGCTGGCATTAACACTGGAACAAGTTCTCGAGGGTACTGAATTGGTTTGAGTTTGACAGGCAGTCAGTTGTTCCCTCCATGCAGCTTCAAAATCTCCAAGGTGGAAAGCATTTTGGAGTGATTCTACATAAGAGAGGTCCTGCTGGTTACTGGGTTGCTCTCGCTCCGCAAGGTATGCTCAATTCAACAGACTAGGAATTAACTAAATGGTCTTAGAACATAACTAGATTCCTTTACTGTATATTAAAATTGTTTGCTATTTATCCATGAACTTGGTAGAAACTCAGCCATGGTGTTGCAGATCTGTAACAGCTCATGTCCAAGTAATTTTGTAATGGGTAAAAACAATAGCCGAAGATGGTGCTTAAAGTAATTAAATTTGAGTACAGATAGACTGCTAAATTAAGGTTACAGTTCAATCATCACTCTGCTGTTTCAGTATAATTCAGCAATAATGCAAGTAGATTTAGCAGCTTTGCTAGTTAATTTTAGTAATAGTACATAAATAAGCATTAGAGCTTCACTGGTAGAGCAGCAGAAGGTGATTCATCTGTTTATGTAAATGTAAAACTTCAATAACATTCGATCAACGATACTACGCAGTTAATGTTTCATGGCCACGTAAATTACAGCACATGAACTGCATATGACTCTTCTGAATTTTAGTTTATTGTGAAGCTACCCTAATTTCATCTGAGACATGAATGGCTTATCTTTCTGTGTTTTTCTTTGGTGGTTAAATGCCCTTTTAGGCAAGACCCTCACCGGCCAAAAACCTTCGGGTTACAAGCCGCGTGATTACTCTGGATTTGCACTTGCATTTGGCTTCGTCTGCCCACCTTGGTGCCTAGGACAAACAGCCTAGGCTCAGATGACAATGAAATATCACAAGATAGTACAAATTGCTGGCATTAACACTGGAACAAGTTCTCGAGGGTACTGAATCCATGTCTATGCAACGAAAGCACATGTGATACAGCCCACTGGACATTCTTATAATTATGTGTTATTCATAATGGCGATATTTGATTTAAGATCTTAGGAAAATATCATTAATCATCCTTTGTTTGCCTGTGAATTTTACAGGGGAGAGAACTTATCCACTCAAGGCAGGAATCAGGGTTGCTTCTATCCAGCAAACGAGATTTCTTCAGAACTAAGGTCAACTCAACTATGGTAGCTGCATTAGTCGAGGGAGCAACCAGTGATATGTTAGGTGATCCAGACTGGGCACTGAATATTGAACTTTGTGACATTGTCAATGGCGACCCACAGTGAGAAACGGATCTTTGCTTCTCACTCTTATTCTCAGGATTCTGATTCAACAATGTATAGAATTTTCAAAGACAATCTATTTCCCTGAAACACAATACACTTTTATGTCAGTCACTCCTGTCAAGGGAATGCCGATCCCATGATTTTGAATAGAAATAAAGACCTGTGAGCAGTGCTTCTATGTGGCCTGACACGTCTTGATGATAAGATAATCTGGTTACATATCAGGTTTGCACAGATGTTTCAGTGTATGGAAATCTTTGTGAGTCAATATCAAAATGAGGGAATACAGGCAACCTGAGGACTGAATCAGATGCTTAACAACAAAGTATTTTTAGGGACCTGTTTTCTATCCCTGAAACATAACTAGTCAAGATAAAGTGTTATCAAACATGTATTCGAGACTATTCATCATTAAGGGAATGCGATGATTAAGTCCAATATCGTTTCTTTAGTGGGTAGTCCCGCCTTTAGTTTTATCAATGTTTAGTTTTATATAATCATAGTTCACCACTAGAAGATAAAGCGTAGCCGAACAATTCCCACATCATTCTATCTCTTTATCACGTAGTGGGGCACATGATTATATCTAATTTATGCCTCGAAGTGCCTTATCTAAGATGGTTTGCTCAGCAATAGGATTCCTGTATACAGGGTATAGATCCTATCTCCCTTCCTTTTACCTTGACTTATGACAAGTATGGTAATGAAATTTGAAGTAACGTAGTCTAATGCCTATATGATCATAATGGAATCAGTGAAAAAATATACAACTCTGTGTACTAATTCACAGCGAGGCCCAGCATGACTCACACTGTCCCATTTATTCTTCGACAAAATGCATCACTCTTGGGAATGTTTAATTTATGACGATGAATTTAACTTGTATGCAGGAATACAACTAACATGTAATGCACAATAAATAACTCTTAGCTGATCATAATTTTGACATGAAATCTCACAGATGATAAATATTCAAAACTAAGGCAAGGAACTTTCAATCCTTGGCTGGAGAGCATTATCAAATGTCTATCTATGGATTCACGTTGACTGAAATGCATCTCACACAGTACCAATCTAGTGTAGGTTGGTCCCTTTTGTAGTTTTGTCACTAGAGTTTGTGAGGTAAAATCTCTAAGAACTCATGGTTTTGACAGCTTGTTAAATTTCCATGTGCGTGGTTGTCTAATTTTGTTCCCCCGCAGGACAACGTTGCAGCTTTTGAAGTCGACATTCTTCTTTATGTGTGCGAGCATGAAGCCTCTCGGGCGAAAGGCGGCCGAAGAAGGCCAGAGAAAGGGTCACTATCATCTCCTTAACTGGTCATCGTCTTTATTTTCTTGATTTTTCGGATGGCAATGATTGGTTTGCGCAGTCAAGACTGGAACATTGGCGTTTATATTTGCTATTTCTTTGCTTTCGAATGGGGATAATGCTCTGGCATTGCAGGGCTGGGTTTTGTTTTTTGTGGTTCTTAACTTACTCTAAAATGAAATAAGACATTCAATGTGTTCCTTGTAATATAAATATAAACAAAACATCTAAAGAAAAGTAATTGCACAATGATCCAGTGCAAGAAAACAAAGTTTTCCACAAACCAATTAACTCTTTTAGAAAAAATCAACAATTCCAATTTAATAATCCTATCGGCCTCTCTTTGTACTTTTGGGACAATTGCTAGTTTTAGAAACTATTGATAGCATTTGTCTCTCTTTTATATTGACGATTGTTCTTTGTATTATTAAGTTTCTAGGCTGAAACTTCCTCTATTTGTACCGGTTATAAAAGGGTTTTGTCGTAATATATTTATGAGGCTTACCACACTATAGGAATATCCTATGTGCTTGTTGGTATATTTCATGTTATACAATAGAGAAAACTACGGTCTTAAGGCCTTACTATCCCTTTAAATTATCGCAACCAGTTATATATATGGAACTCCTTTTTCTCTCTACTTCTGACAAGTATTTTTAGGGTCGGCCTCTCTGTTACACTCCCTAACACAAAGTTTTATTATAACATGTCATGTGATCCAATAATAATTCATCTTTATTTTAATTTTGGTTTCACAAAATAGATATTTCTTGTTCGTTTATTCTTAAATGTTTGCTTAACTGCAAGGTTGTCACTTACAAATGTATTTTTAGTTTCAGCATACGTCCCATTACTTTTACTTCGAGACAATTTTCTTAATGTCAGTTTATGTTTCAATACATGCATATCAATGTAGAGTTCAGGACTTTTAAGTTAACCCTTCAACTTCTTTTTCATGGTCAAGAACTTTTAAGCGGGTCCTAGTTCGGGACCTGCTCATTCGGTTCCAGTTTTTGTACCAAGCTCAGGACTCTCTCTAGGTTGTTGGCTTGCCGATCATGGCCGGGGGACTAACCTATCTCGCCATCAATTAACTTTTAACATAAAATTGTATTCATTTATTAGAATCCTATTTTCAAGAAAGAACTTCATAACATAGTACATACAGAAAATAATTTCTCATTTGGAAAGAAAAACGAAAACATAAAACACATTTATAATGCCCATCTATATCTAGTGTCTAATCTAGCTACAAAAACCACAGGGGAAGAAGATTTCTGCACCCAACTAATGAGTATGGTATCCACTACTAGAATCCCTCCGGAGCCATTTTCACTTCCAGAGCAGTTTTATGTACAGTGACCATGTCAAGTCTAACTCAAGATATTCTCTAACCCTCACCAAGGCGAGGTTAGGATTTCAACTGAGCACACATGATTCAACTTGGAATTCCATTAGCCAACTAGCTCAATAATTCCTTACTTGGCAGCATCTTACTCCCTCAACAACGTCCTGTCTGACGATATTAAGCTTATAGCTTTGTTCTCCTCCTTGGGCCTCCTCCATATAGGCTCCAAGTTCTCAAGGTTGCCTTTTCCTTCTCACCCTCTTGTCTTCCTTTTCCCGAAATGAGATAATTTATTTCTAAGGAGAAGAATATGGCCGGGTAACCACCTCTTTCCATAATGGTATAGAATGTGAAACACTCTTTCAACATATTTTTGCACCTCATGGCTAACCGTAACAATATTTATTAATGAAATTTAGAAAGATAAACATGTATTTTTATCACTTGTTCATACCACGGCTTTAGCATGGCCCACAGTCTGCCAAGTAACTTTAGTAAAAGTAAATTAGAATATTTACAATTCACTAAGGGGTATTACAAAAGTAGAAAAATTAATTCCCTAAGAAGCAGCAAGGATTATAATATTTTTTTATTAGGTGGTAATTACTAGTAAGTTTGCACATTTATATTTTTACTCCTACGTTAAAGTGTTGAAGATCACATAAATAATCTCGGGAAGTAACCTCTGATAAGTATATCCATTATTTACTTAAATACTTCTAAAATTATGGTGGGTAGTAACTCATGGTAAATATGTTATTTACATGAATATGAGCTATTTTCAAGGATTTTAATTTTAGGTGGTTTTCCTATTAATATTAATAACGAAAATCATGACACAAATATCTAAAAATCATGGCATCAATACCACAACTAAATCCATAAATTATGGTAAAAAAATATGAGGCAGTTTTCCATATGGCATTGTATTGTGCAAGTGTTGCAATAGTACCTTCAAGTTATAGTCCATTCAAATGTTTCAAAAATATAATTTTTAATAATATTGAAAAATAAATATTTGTTTTGCGAAGTTAAACATTATAACTTGCATTGGTCAATACTAAACTAATAGTGGTCAAGAGGAAAATATGTTGCTAGAGTCTTGCCATGGAGGAGAATAACGAAATAAAGTTCGTTGATCATAAAAGAAAAACAAACAACCTGTGTATGCATCAATCATGAGAGGATGTTGTCAAGGCCAGATATTTTGTGCTTTTGGCTACTGAAGAAGGACTCCTAGACTGAAGATGCCTTTCAATGTGGGCTAGCTGTTAGAAATTAATTTACGGAGCAATGAAATACATAAAATATTGTGGAAGCACAAATACATAAATGCATAAAACAAGAGAGACACAGATATACGTGGTTCACCCAATTTGGGCTACATCCACAGAGAAACAAACAATCCTTCCTTTTATATTATTTATCAAAATGAAAAGATACAACCTACAACATATCCGTTGTAATTTCCTCTTCGCTCTCACACGATCTCCTGTCTCTTTCTCGCTTAGAAAAAATAATACATAACTACAATACAATTCCCTCATATAGATCGAGGGTTGCCTTATAGGGAAAAAAAACCATAAACTAAGATAACTTCTATCATTAGATCATCTACCTAATGAACGACCCAGATTGATTCCAAAATTACAATATTTTTCAAGGAAAATTTTCAGCTATTTTTAGCTTCAGGGGCACTGTCCTCGAACCCCAACTAGGGGGGGGGGGGGTCATAAAAGCATCTTTGGCCCCCCCTGGACTGCCTTGACGACGATTAAATGGGTGGTGTTACCGCCTCGTTAAGAACATGGATCCAACACGACTGCAACAAAAAAACTTTGAACAATCAAGAAGATAATTAGGCTCCACACCAATCACTAGCTAAGCATCTAGGTTGACCAAACAAGAGCATTGGTGTCATTGAATCTACTAGATATTGTTTAGGTAGGATATCATTTCATTGTGATCTGCATGTTTCTCTTCAAGGATGCCACCCAACAAAGTTTTCCTTTTCCAATGAAGGGTGATGGAATGAAGTTACTTTAATCCCACACCCCTTGGTATGGCCAAACTAGGGGATCCAGCCAGAGACCTCAACTTGAATTTCAAAGTCTGAATGGACCTATCAATCTGTTGTTGTCTAGGCTTCAAAGTGTTAGATTTCTTCATGAACTTCAAGAGGGGTGATAGGGAGGTAAATTCTAGAGGTTGACTGAGCTTAGGATTGGATTTTGGGTCTCCCTAATGAACCAAAACCCCTATACCTATGCCTTCGGTCCATTTTCTACCTTGGAAATTTTTCTAGAAAAGACGAGAGCCCTATACAGGGGATGTTTAGAGAATGGTGCAGGGTATTGGATATACTATAGGGAGGTTAGAGTGGAGCAGGCTGGGGGGAGGGACTAAGACCGAGCTAACTAGAGGATAGGATACGAAAGCAACTTGATTGATAAATGTAGAGGGAAAGCTCTTTGGGTGAAGGAGAAAGTCAAAGGGAAAAGAAAATAGTAAAAACCATAGAGAATTTGACCTCAATGGTGCAAATCAGAGTCTTAGGCTTGAGAATCAGTAACACATCAGTAAAAATAAAATACCAATGAAAGGTTATGACCAACGAATTCTTTACCATCTTGTGAACTGTTTCTCACTCAATATATTATTTTTTAGTTCTCAACATCGATGCCCTTTATGGATTTCACACAGTCTCCTATATTGCCCCCAAGAGGTCATGGATGGGTAGCTACTTGTCCAGGCAATAGTTTAATGAAAACAATGGACGTTCATGGTAGCAGGGTTTTTTACTTCCTTTACTAGAGCATTGAGGAGTCAGACGATGAGGGGGTGGGAATCCCAGTTGTAGCCTAGAAAAAATATGGAACTAGTAGAATATGTTGGAGCGGGCTCAAACAAGGTAAGAAGACACAAAGTGTGTGGCTATTACCATATCAATTCACTATGTTTTCGTGAATTATAGCATGTGTGACTGCATGGGAGGAGTTGTTTATACCATCCTCCTCTTTAATGCTTGAGAGGCAACGAGGTGACAAGCCTCTCTGCACTACTAGCTCTATTTCCAACATCCCCATGAGGGCTTATAGATGTATTTTATTACTCCATTGAAATATTACATAAAGAGAAATGAAGAAATAAAATATATCCAAAATATTATATAAAGAGAAATACAAATTTTATTTTGGTAAATGAAGTAAGATAACTAAGTTTTAAATAATGTTAAATCTTCATAGATGATGATGATGATTAATGTCCATTAAGACCTCTATGGTATTAATAATATAAGAAATTATGGTGATGACAATGATTAATGTCCATTAAGACTTATATGGTCTACCACACTTTAGATGGTACAAGATTAATCAGAATTATTTAAAATTTTATATTTATGCTAAAATCTAAGTGAAGGAAGCATTATCAGATTTTCATAGTTTTGTTGAGTTAAAAGGTTAACAGGTTTAGAAGTGTGAGAAATATTTTGAAAAATAAATTAAATGTGAGTATAACATAAACAATCTAAAAAAATACTTTTCAATTTCAACCTTTTTAAATCCATGACAAATAGTTCTAATCTTTGCAAACACTATTAAATTTAAGTAGTCCTAATTAGTGCACTATTAATTTTTTTATTCCATCTAAATCTCTATTTTCCTACAATTCTTCTTTAAATTTAAAAATAATAATATTTTATTAACAAAATAAATATATTAATTTTGTAAATTTTATATTTTTTCTATTTCTATTTATTATTTAAAAACTTATATTTATCTCATTGTAAAATTTGACCGATTTAATAAAACATTTAAAACAAATAAATTATTACTTTATATAGATGCAGATTAAAGGATAATAAAAATACTAAAAAATAATGCTTTTTTTCCCACAATTAAAGGAACCTCAAGTTTTAAATATTATATTAATTAAGTTACTATGAACTTTTGTATTTTGAATCTGTTATAAAATTTATGAAAAAATAGTTTTACTTTTACCTTATTTTCATATTTTAATTATATATATATGAAATTAATAAAATAAATAAATTAAATCCATTTATAAAATTACGTTTTTTCTACGTAATAAAAATAAAAAATAAAAGATTTATAATATTACATTTAATTTATAATATTAAATTATTTTTAATGATAATAGTAATCAGTGTAATTAATTACATAAAGTTTAGTTGAATAAAGAAACTATTTGAGTTGGATGATGAATTTAACAACGAACTTTAAGATTGATTTGCTATAAAACAAGAGTTATATAGTAGCTAGTACATGCCCTTTAGCTTAAATAAAGCTTAATTAAATTAAAAACAATAAAGACAAAGATTTCACCAAAAAATAAAACAACTAATAAATATTGTATTTTTGAAATCCATCACCAAAAATTAAGAAATATGATTAACATATATATATATATATATATATATATATATATAATATATATGTTTTTAATATAATAGTAAGTAATGTTAAAAGTCAAGAAAAAAAATAAAAAATTAAAGTTTAATAAAAATGGAATGAACCAAAGAAACAAAAAATTAGTAATTAATAGAAATAGAAGTTACTAAATAACTCATAATAAGACCTCAACCAATCACCTTACAAATAAATGAATTTAAATAATAATAAAAATTGAATTACTAATATTAAACTATGTGTAAGTGACATAAATTTTTGGTCCAAGACAAACTAATAGGCAGTAAAAAAAAACTGAATGGGTAATACCAGTTGCACGTATAATAAGTGACTATAAATTTTGCATCCTCATTAAATCTTCCAACCATATGAATATTTATAAATAAAAGTCTCATTTTTATGGCCCAAATTTAATTAAAGAAAAAAAGAAAAATGTGTAATTTTTATATTATAATGTTGACTAAGTATTAGTTTGTTTTTGACCAAAAAAATTATGAGGCTTATGCATAATTTACCATTAAAAATTCAAATTTTGTTATTTTTTATTATTATTTAAATATATTTATTTGTAACGTGATTGATTGAGGTCTTATTATGAGTTGTTTAGTAACTTCTATTTATATTAGTTACTAATTTTTTGTTTTTAGTTTTATTTATTTTTTATTTAACTCTTTTTTTTTTTCATAAATTGTAATTTTTTCACAATATTTTCATTTAAGAAAAAACAGTGTAATAGATTTAATTATAAACAATTATATATATTATTAAAAATAAAACACACACAAAGATATATGTATGTTAATATAAATAATATTAGTTAATCATATTCAAAAATCAGCAGGAATTTATTGAAATCACAAGTTTGATGGTAACCCGTGCACAATCGAAGTACCCCAAGGGTTTTTGAGGGTGCTGAATCCATATATACAATCACAAAACCAATTTAATTACTAGAAATCAAGATTTCACCTCAAATTTTTCCACCAGATTCCAGCACCAAAAAGTCCAAAAAGTCGCACTATAGACAACTCCTTATGTAGGGAGTTGTCTTCAATGCGACTTTTTGGAAGCTTTTCAAGTGGGTTTTTCCAGTTTAATTTCTCTAAAATCCAGCAGGAATTTATTGAAATCACAAGTTTGATGGTAGCCCTTGCATAATCGAAGTGCCCTAGGGGTTTTTGAGGGTGATGAATCCATATATACAGTCAAAAAACCAATTTATATACTACAAATCAAGATTTCAACTAAGATTTTTCCGTTGGAATTTGGCACCGGAAAGTCCAAAAAGTCACACTATAGACAACTCCTTATGTAGGGAGTTGTCTTTAGTGTGACTTTTTGGAAGCTTTTCAAGTGTGTTTTTCTGGTTTAATTTCTCTAAAATATGGCAGGAATTTATTGAAATCACAAGTTTGATGGTAACCCCTGCACAATCGAAGTGCCCTAGGGGTTTTTGAGGGTGCTAAATCCATATATACAGTGAAAAAACCAATTTAAATACTACTAATCAAGATTTCACCTCAAATTTTCCCACCATATTCTAGCGCTAGAAAGTCCAAAAAGTTGCACTATAGACAACTCCTTATGTAGGGAGTCGTCATTAGTGTGACTATTTGGAAGCTTTTCACGTGGGTTTTTCCAGTTTAATTTCTCTAAAATCCAGTAAGAATTTATTGAAATCACAAGTTTGATGGTAACCCCTGCACAATCGATGTTCCCTAGGGGTTTTTGAGGGTGTTGAATCCATATATACAGTCAAAAAACCAATTTAAATACTAAAAATCAAGATTTCACCCAAAATTTTTCCGTCGGATTTCTGGCACCGAAAAGTCCAAAAGGTCACACTATAGATAACTCGTTATGTAGTGAGTTGTATTTAGTGCAACTTTTTGGAAGCTTTTCAGGTGGGTTTTTCCAGTTTAATTTCTCTAAAATCTGGCAGGAATTTATTGAAACCACAAGTTTGATGGTAACCCCTGCATAATCGAAGTGCCCTAGGGGATTTTTAGGGTGTTGAATCCAAATATACAATCAAAAAACCAATTTAGATACTAAAAATCTAGATTTCACCTCAAATTTTTCTGTCGGATAACGGCACCAGAAAGTCCAAAAAGTCGCACTATAGAAAACTCCTTATGTAGGGTGTTTTCTTTAGTGCGACTTTTTGGAAGCTTTTCAGGTGGGATTTTCCGGTTTAATTTCTCTAAAATTCGGCAGGAATTTATTGAAATCACAAGTTTCATGGTAACCCCTGCACAATCGAAGTTCCCTAGGGGTTTTTGAGGGTGCTGAATCCATATATATAGTCAAAAAACCAATTTAAATACTACAAATCAAGATTTCACCTCAAATTTTTTCCGTCGGATTCTGGCACCAAAAAGTCCAAAGAGTCACACTATAGACAATAGTGCAACTTTTTGGAAGCTTTTTAGGTGGGTTTTTCCAATTTAATTTCTCTAAAATCTGGCAGGAAATTATTGAAATCACAAGTTTGATGGTAACCCCTGCACAATTGAAGTGCCCTTGGGGTTTTTGAGGGTGCTTAATCCATATATATAGTCAAAAAACCAATTTAAATACTACAATTCAAGATTTCACCTCAATTTTTTCCGCCGGATTCCCACACTAGAAAGTCCAAATAGTCGCACTATAGACAACTCCTTAACTCCTTATGTAGGGAGTTATCTTTAGTGCGAATTTTTGGAAGTTTTTCAGGTGGGCTTTTCTGGTTTAATTTCTCTAAAATCTGGCAGGAATTTATTGAAATCACAAGTTTGATGATAACCCCTGCACAATCGAAGTGCCCTAAGGTTTTTTGAGGGTGTTGAATCCATATATACAGTCAAAAAATCAATTTAAATACTACAAATCAAGATTTCACCTCAAATGTTTCTGCCGGATTCCAGCACCGGAAAGTCCAAAAATCCGCACTATAGACAACTCCTTATGTAGGGAGTTGTCTTTAGTGCGACTTTTTGGAAGCTTTTCACGTGGGCTTTTCCGATTTAATTTCACTAAAATCCAATAGGAATTTATTGAAATCACATGTTTGATGGTAACCCCTACACAATCGAAGTGCCCTAGGGGTTTTTGAGGGTGTTGAATCCATATACACAGTCAAGAAACCAATTTAAATACTACAAATCAAGATTTCAACTCAAATTTTTCCATCGGATTCCGACACCGGAAAGTCAAAAAAGTAGCACTATAGACAACTCCTTATGTAGGGAGTTGTCTTTAGTGTGACTTTTTGGAAGCTTTTTCAGGTGGGTTTTTCTGGTTTAATTTCTCTAAAATCTGACAGGAATTTTTTGAAATCACAAGTTTGATGGTAACCCTTGCACAATCGAAGTGCCCTAGGACTTTTTGAGGGTACTGAATCCATATATACAGTCAAAAAACCAATTTAAATACTACAAATCAAGATTTCAACTCAAATTTTTCCATCGCATTCTGGCACCGGAAAGTCCAAAAAGTCGCACTATAGACAACTTCTTATGTAGGGAGTTGTCTTTAGTGCGACTTTTTGGAAGATTTTCAGGCGGGTTCTTTCGGTTTAATTTCTCTAAAATCCTGAAGGAATTTATTGAAATCACAAGTTTGATGGTAACCCTTGCATAATCGAAGTTCCCTAGGGGTTTTTGAGGGTGTTGAATCTATATATACAGTCAAAAAACCAATTTAAATACTAAAAATAAAGATTTCACTTCAAATTTTTCCGCCAGATTTCAGCATCAGAAAGTCCAAAAATTCACACTATAACAACTCCTTATGTAGTGAGTTGTCTTTAGTGCGACTTTTTGGAAGCTTTTGAGGTAAGTTTTTCCGGTTCAATTTCTCTAAAATCTGGCAGGAATTTATTGAAATCACAAGTTTGATGGTGACCCCTGCACAATTGAAGTGCCCTTGGAGTTTTTAAGGGTGTTGAATCCATATATACAGTCAAAAAAACCAATTTAAATTTTACAAATCAAGATTTCACCTCAAATTTTTCTGCTGGATTCTAGCACCGGAAAGTCCAAAAAATCGCACTATTGACAACTCCTTATGTAGGGAGTTGTCTTTAGTGCGAATTTTTGGAAGCTTTTCAGGTGGGTTTTTCTGGTTTAATTTTTGTAAAATTTGGCAGGAATTTATTGAAATCACAAGTTTGATGGTAACCCCTGCACAATCGAAGTTCCCTTGGGGTTTTGGAGGGTGTTGAATCCATATATACAGTCAAAAAACCAATTTAAATACTACAAATCAAGATTTGACCTCAAATTTTTCCACCGGATTCTGGCACCAGGAAGTCCAAAAGGTCACTCTATAGACAACTCGTCATGTAGGGAGTTGTCTTTAGTGCGAGTTTTTGGAAGCTTTTCAGGTGGGTTTTTCTGGTTTAATTTCTCTAAAATCTTGCAGGAATTTATTGAAATCACAAGTTTGATGGTAACCCCTGCACAATCGAAGTGCCCTTGAGGTTTTTGAGGGTGCTGAATCCATATATACTGTCAAAAAACCAATTTAAATAATACAAACCAAAATTTGACCTCAAATTTTTCCGTTGGATTCTGGCACCCGAAAGTCCAAAAAGTTTCTCTATAGACAACTCCTCATGTAGGGAGTTTTCTTTAGTGCGAATTTTTGGAAGCTTTTCAGGTGGGTTTTTCCGGTTTAATTTCTCTAAAACCCAGCAGGAATTTATTGAAATCACAAGTTTGATGGTAACCCTGCACAATCGAAGTGCCCTAGGGGTTTTTGAGGGTGTTGAATCCATATATACAGTCAAAAAGACAATTTAAATACTAAAAATCAATATTTCACCTCAAATTTTTCCACTAAATTACAGCACCGAAAAATCCAAAAAATCACACTATAAACAACTCCCTTATATAACCCTTATTATATTATAAAACATAAAAATAAAAATAAAAATAACCAATAAATTTAGAAACTATAATACTTAATAAAATAAAATAATAACCTATATTTAAAAAGAAACTATAATACTTAATAAAATAAAATAATAACCTATATTTAAAAGAGACTAGTCTTACGTTGAATTGAATAATATATCAATATCTGTAACATAAAACCAAAATTCGTATCACCACGATAGCTTTATACTTCAGCTACTATACATAACACTGCATTATTATTGTGAGGGAGTTGTCTATAATGCGACTTTTTGAGATTCCGGTGACGGAATCGCTTGAATTGAATTGGTGCATCACTGAGTTTCATTGTGCCTTCGTTTCACTTTATTATTGTGAGGGCCCGCAGTATCCGATATTTCACGTGCGTCCAGTACAGTCCAGGTTTCCCATCACCTACGGGCCATCATACGTCCTTTCTGTTGACTCCGCCTATAAGCATTTCGTGCGTACCATGTGGGGTCCTAGTATTTAAGTGGCAACAACTAACGAATATATATTTCAACATTATATTTCAACAATGAATCTAAAAATATCAAGTTGTTTTTAGTAAGCTTTTTTTGAAAATTTTTGTTGTAGTATTTTTGGTTTAATTTCTTTAAAATTTAGCAAAAATTTATTGAAATCACAAATTTGGTGGGTAACTTCTGCATAATCAAAATGTCTTAGGGGTTTTTAGAGTGCTGAATCTATATATACAATCAAAAAACTAGTTTAAATGACATAAATCAAGATTTCACTCCAAATTTTTTCTGTCAAAAAAGTCTAAAAAATCACACTAAAAACAACTTCAAAAATATTATGTTTTATTCATTCACATCTTTTTCGAAAAATAAGTTAAATAAAAAATATATATAAATTTGTTAATTAATATTAAAACTTTAATAAAAATATAAACTTTTAGGTTATGTATTAGAAATGGGTTATAATGGTTTTACAAACTTATTATATCAACTTACCTTCCTATATGCAATTTTAAATATTCAATATTTTCTATTATAGTATTATTTTTTCTCATAATTTAGTGTTTTATATTAAATAAATCGTATATGCATCATAGTCTTTGTTTAAATGTCAGAAAAACTATATTGAATAGTTAATAGCACTGGGTCAATTTCTTTCTCTAATTTAAATAAAGGGAGATTTTAATTTTATAAAAATAAAGGTCATGTGAATAATTGTTTATCGTAAATTAGATATTAATACCATTATAATAATTGGATATATTTATATTAACTAATAATATTGTGTGACTAGAAAAAAGTAATTACACAAATAAGAATGTTTATTTTAAAATAGAGTTTTGAGAATTTTAATTTAGTTATCAATAATTATTAGGTGGATGGTAGAGATTTAATCTCCATACAACATTATAGAATATTCTTAATAAGTACTATTTACAAATTAAAGGTTGACATTTGTCTCCAAGTAAGTATTTCTTTTTTTTTCTTTTAATTAAATTGATTAATTAAAAAAATGATATGAACTAGCCTTAGATGAAATGAGTTATGGTTTTTTGGGATGTGATATTATAGGCCATGGTATTGGCCCATGGTGTTATAACAAAGCTTATTTAGAGATTAAAAATATCCACAATATAGTGAGGATTAATCTCCATGGTTATGAATCTTGTTACATGTTTTTTTAAATGTATATATATATTTAACTTATATATTAATTTATTTAACATTATTATTAATACTAATAGTAACAATTTAAAATAAAGTTATAATTTAGTTAAATTTTATTATTTTTTAATTTTAGCAATGTGAGATGTATCTGAAATCAAAGTTTTTAGACCTATATTCATTTACTAATAATTTAATATATGGTTGTGATAGTATATTTACATACACACATTAATATATATTGTCAACAAGTATTCAAAAGACCATTAACTTTAAGGGAATTTTTTTTTCCATAAGTTGTTAAGTTGTAGTGACTAATAATTTTGCATATTTTTTATTTCTAATTTAATTGTCACCATCAATATTAACAAAAATATGCATTATTATATATTTAGTTAATATAATATTAAGATAATATTGTATATTAATATTATATAGGTAATACAGTGGATTCATGGTGTGGTGCTTTGTCGTCTGATGCTACCTCTGTTCTTCTACCCTCCCATTAATTTTATGTTGATTTTTGGGTGGTTTTATGTATTGTTTTTACTTCAGGTCCACCTAAGTGGCTTCTCCCTCTGACCTCTGCACAATGGGTTGGGTCATGAGTGTGGGTAGGCGAGAGCAAGTTGATGAAGGTTGGTGTGATTCTGTTCATAATGGCAAAGAATGCTCCTCATGCTGGTGTCTAGGCGCGAAGCTCGTGGTCACAAGAATCAGGGTGGCAAGGGAAAGGAAACTGGCTCGACGTCCGGTAAGCCTCTACTCCAATGTGGCAAGAAAATCGATGTTGAGATTTTGCAGAACACTGTCCAGGCCTATTGTGTACGGACCCTGGCCCAGGTGAAGAATCTGATTTTGACATGGGAGGTTGAATTAAACTTGAAAGATGAGATTGAGTAGCCAGTAGAGGATTAGAGTGATTTGATTCCTGACCCTCATTATACACGCGGCCTCTTCACATTGTATGAACAATTTTATCATCTCTTTTGGCTTATGAAATGTATTGTGGCTAAAGAAATGACTTCCTCCCTCAACATAGCTGCAAATGTGGATTCTGATCCGGGTCTCAGAGACATTCAGAAAGAACTCCAACTAATTCAACTCCAAATGTAGCACCCGAATGCTCGTCTTGGCCGCATTTAATGCCGCATTCCATGTCTGCCCGAATCTGAACTGCCAAGCTCAAGTGCAAAAGATCATGCTCTGGTGGAATCATCAAATGACTAGTTGTTGGAAAGTCATGTTTGATAATTTTTAGCTTATATTTTGATGTATATGTCAGGTAGAATTTATGTTAGTAGCTTTATGTTTACTAGATGGCTTAAATACTATAAGTCTTATAAGGCTTGGATAGACAGACTCAGATTATTTATGTTTTGGATGGCTTATAATGCGGTTCAATGGCCAACAAACCTGGTTTCCACCTAGGCAGGTTGAGGTCATTAAACATTTTTTTATACTTATAATGTGAATGATTATTGAAATGAATGAATGGAAAAGTACTGTCAAGCTTACTATATATATATATATATATATATATTATATATATATATATACTAATTAGTTAACTCTATATATATATATATATATATATATATATATAATATATAATAATTATTAGTATATCTATATAGTATACTCTATATTTATGGTTATATTATGGTTAATATATATTTTTATCTTCATAATTACTTTATCTTATAACATTTTTTTTTAAGTTAAAAGTTTTTAATTATTGAAAATAATTACATTGTTGCTCACAACTTTCCAAAATTCTACAAGCCTCACTTTTACTAGATTTGTTCCCCAGTACATATTTTACCATAGTTTTTACATCAAACCAAAATGACTGTATTGTCCAAAATAAAAAATTCCTTAAATGTAATGTGACATTGCAAAAATGTTTGTTGTATTACGACATTGGATAATTTCATATGTAATGTAACATTCCAAAAATATTTGTCACATTGCGAAGTCCAATTAATTTATGTCACAATGTGAAAATGAAAGATTCCAACAACGTTTTTCATAATGGGACAATGTCTATCACATTGCGATGTTTCTCACATTGTGACATTTGTCACATAGCCTTACCAAGTTCATCATGGGTCAACATGGTTTGACTAATTTGACCATGGTTGACCATTGTTTTTGATGATAAATTATGGTTGACCATGTCCAATATTAAAAATCCAATATTAAACCCCAATATTAAAACCAATATTATAAACCATTACATTAAACCCAATATTATAAACCCTTATATTAAACCCTAAATTTGTAATGCCACAATGCCACGTTGAATAAATTGTAATATAATGTAACATTGCGACAATGATTGTCATATTAGTTGTCATATTGCGACAATGTTTTTTGAAAGGCCACATTGGATAGATTTTTATACCATTTGAACATCATGTTGGAGAAATTACATTGTAATGTAACATTGCCACAATGTTTGTCACAACATGTTGATTATTAATATTAATCAATAATATTCATAGGTGATAAAATTTGACTGAACATTAAGATTGTTGACTGTCAAACATACTTGAACATAGTCAATTGCGTTAGTAATTATTGTTGACTAATTTTGTAATGTCACATTACAACGTAGACAAAATTTTATCATTGACAACTATTAATATTATATTCAATAATAATAATAATAATTATCTTAATATTATTAAAAATATTAATATTAGTCAATTGTATTAATATTAATATTATTATTATTAAGTGCTTTTGAATCTTGATTGTGATCGACCAAGGATGACCTTATTTAAATAAGGTTGAAAATATTTGAATTTGGTTAAGCATGGTTGGCTATATATACATATGGAAGAGTTACATTAATAGAGAACACTTATGAGTGGTTTTTGACTTTATTATATATGGTAAACATAGCGTTGAATAAATATGATCATGGTCAACTATTTAAACATGGACTATAAATGTTAACTTTGTCTATGTTTGACTAATGCGTTGACTATTAATATTAGTCAATAATATTAACAGGTGGTTTTGTTTGGCCGAAGTTGAAGAGTGTTGACTGTGAAACATAGTCAAACATTTTCAAACATAGTCAACAACATTAGTAAATGTGGTTAACTAATTTTGTAATGTTGCATTGTGATGTTGGATACATTGAAATCTAATGTAACATTGCGACATCCAATTAATTTATGTCATAATGTGACAATGTAACGTTGCAACAATGTTTGTCATAATGTGACAATGTTTGTCACATGGCTTCACCAAGTTCACCATGGGTGAATGTGGTTGCACTAATTTGACCATGGTTGACCATCGTTTTCGATGATAGATTACGGTTGTCTATATTGGTAATGAAAGCCTACAATTCACCAGGTTTTACCATGGTGATTTAGGTTGACAA
Organism: Pinus tabuliformis; assembly: GCA_031772625.1. Taxonomy (NCBI): domain Eukaryota; kingdom Viridiplantae; phylum Streptophyta; class Pinopsida; order Pinales; family Pinaceae; genus Pinus; species Pinus tabuliformis. The sequence continues at coordinate 890,158,484 of CM062804.1, read as the reverse complement.
TATTTGACGATATTAACAATGGTTGGCCATGTTAAGCATGCATTGACTATTTTTAAAGGTTGATTATGGTTTCTATGGTTGACCAAATAGGACCATGGTTGACCTAAGTTTCCTGTGGTTTAACATGATTGACATGGTTGACATAGGTCAGCCATATTGAATAGAGTCAACTATGGGTGACAACGGATGAACATGGTAACCATAGTGAGATATGGTGAATTATAGTCAATCATGGTGATCATAGTTAATGGTGGTTGACTGGGGTCAGATTGTGCCTAACAATGTGTGACTATTGTTGGTCATCGGTAGCTATGTTTCCACTATGGTCAATGATTTTTTGACTATAGTTGAACATGCTTGACTATTATTGTCCATGCTCACCCTCGAAACGATGACTATCTTTGACTATGTTATCATGTTGACAATTGTTAAATATGCTAAACATAGGACTAACTAAGTTTAATCATGGTCAACTATATATCATAGTTTATAATATTGGGTTTATAGTATATGGTTTTTAGTATTAGGGTTTATAATATTTGGTTCAATATTGGGGTTTAATATTAGGTTTTATAATATTGGCTTTAATATTATATTTTATCATATTGGGTTTATAATATAGGGTGTTTAATATATATGATTTAATAATATGGTGTATCTTTTTTGTGTTTCTCAACAACAATCAATGAGAGTGAACTATAAGACCAATCATGACTTGAGTATAGGTTACGGGCCTCTTCTATGGTTTTATGGATTTGGCTAATTTTCCGGATTAATGTAATGCTCTTTCAATATGCCTATTTCCCATGTGACTATTTTTAAACATTATTGACTAGGTTTTCACTATGGTTAATGATTGTTTGGCTACAATAGACTATGGTTGACTATGATTTTCCATGTTCACCCTACAAATTTTAACGATCTTTGACTATGTTATCATGTTTCCTATTGTTTTAAATATGGTAAACATAAGGTTGACAAGGTTTGATCATGGTAAACTAAAATATTAGGGTTTATAATAATTATTTTAATATTGGGTTTCAATATTAGGGTTAATAATATTGGGTTCAATATTAGGGTTCATATTATAGGGTTTATAATATTGTGTTTAATATTTGGCTTATAATATATGGTGATTAATATCTAGGATTTAATGATATGATTTCTCTTTTTTGTGTTCTTCAACAAAAATCAAAGAGAGTAAATTGTAAGACCAAGAGTGACTTAAATATCAGTTATGAGCCTATTCTAGGGTTTTATAGATTCAATTGATTTTACGTATTAATGCGGTGGACCCTTAGGTTTAAGGTTTATGGTTAATGAAAGTCAAAACATCGCCTTTTCATACAAACCATTGTCCTAAATATTAACAAACTCCCCTTTCTAATTTATGTATTAATGCAATGGACCCTTAGGTTTAAGGTTTAAGGTTTATGGTTGATGAAAGTCAAAACATCACCTTTTCGTTAAACCATTGTCCTAAATATTAACAGATTCCCCTTTCTAATTTGTTATTTTTTGCTACAAACCCAATATTCTTTTTTCTTTTTAATTTTTTAATATGACTTTATTTGGTTCTATAATTAGTTTTCTTTTAAAATATAACTTACCTTGGGTCTTTGATTTTTAATATTATTGGATGTTGTGATCAAAAGTTCAACATTAGTCATTCAATGGAGGAAAATATCAATAGCCTTTGAACAATAACCAACTGAGGAAAACAAATTTTCAATAATTCTTTAATTTCCGTAAGGGAAATTTGGGAATTTTGATCATGGTTTTATAAACTCATGACCAAGTTGATAAAAATGTACATTTTAATGGAAAATATAAATAAAAATTCTGAAGAAACATATTGCATTTGAGAAATTGATTGATTTGAAACATGTGATTTCATTCAATACATAGAAAACATTGATTATGAAAATAAATAAACACTTCTAAAAATCATATCACGTTATTTTTTATTTTTTTTCAAGAAGAAAAATCATACTTGCTTTCATTAATCAAAAGAAGCTACATTTCATGATTTCTTGTCCAATTTTACATTTCCTGCTAGAAACTCTTTAAGTATTGAATCATCCATTTTGTATGTTGTCACCTTTAAAAAACTTTCATGCCTTATTTTCTTTCTTTCTTTTTCTTCTTCTTTCTTCTTTTCTTTCTCTCTTTTTTTTTTTTTTTCCTTCTATAGAAAAAACAACTATATTTCATTGAAAATAGGTAGTTAGGTACCGAATAAATAAGTCTCCTATCTTCCATAGTTACATCAAAATATTTATATAGTCAAGTAATTATCTTGATCAAGATATGAGAGTCCTTAAGATCTTAGACTAAACCAAAAAGAAGAAACAAAAACACCCAACAATCTCTAAGTCTTTCACACTAATCTAATTTCTAACATAAAATATAGCATTGCACCATGATCATAAGAACCATAGATGCTATGACCAATAAGGACACGAACTATTACAAACCAACTTACTTGTGAGTCAGATTAATTTATTTGTGGAAAGTGTGGATACCTTCACCTGATTGTTACATGTGCTACGAGGGATCCTTTGTATGGAAAGCCAAATGTGGTGCAGATCAACATCTAATAGTAGACCGAAAACTGTTGAAATTCCATATGGTAGAAAGAGACCAACACTTTTACCATTGGACATTTAAGAACCCTAAGATGAAAAGGGATCCATCGATGAAATACCTGAAGTTGATTTCACCCAGCCGAATAGATATACTATGTTTGGAAAAGTGATCAAGCACCATGTTCTTCTCTCTCTATATATGGGAGAAATAGATGTGCTCAAAGGAATCTGAAATGGCTCATATGTGTTACATCCAGTGAAATAGTGAGGGTGGCAAAAATTATGAACTCCCCTGGGCCTACTCGATAACATATTTAGAGTCACCAACCACCTCTAACTTTTTTATAGGCAACCAACTAGTGCATCACAGAACACCCCCAAGAGAAATAAGCTTTACTATGCTATTTGTACCTATTCCCCCATACCAAGTGAATTGATAGGACTACCCATGATTCAAAACAATGTATTCCCCACACCTGCATTCCTCTTTTGTTGAAGCTTGGTCAAAATAGCCCATTGACTTGGATGATCCCATTTACCTCATGCTGCAATTTCTCCTTTGTGGCTTGAGACACCAAGGCCTGATCTCCAGGAAATATTCTAAAATATTCAAATTGATTTTTCTTACTTCAGGATCAATCTCCTCAAATATTTTGGCGTTCCTACACCTCCATATTCTCCAAATGATGTAGAAGGGGAGAACCCTATATTCTTTTTGTCCCTCAAACCATTGTGAAACACACTTACCAATAGAAAATCTATCCACATCTATTTGAATTTTGAGAAACCATAATACGTCTTTCCATATCAACATTGTGAATAGGCATGGAAGGAAGATATGTACCACCTCTTTTATTGCCCCCGCCACATAGTGAATATATGGCTGGCCCCTAAAAACCAATTCTTGTGAGTTTCTCCCAAGTAAGGATCTGGTTGTTGAAGACGAACCACATAAAACATGTTAGTTTCAAAATCACCTTCCATCACCATGCTTGTGACAACCATAAAGTGATGCAAGGAGGCCTATGCCCCTATAATATATATGAGTATATTTCTTTGACTAGGATTTGACCTACTCTCTCACTTCCACCTCATGCCAAATTATCCTCATGTTCAGTCAATAGAATACCCGCATGGCAAATCCTTTCTCTATATCGATCCCACTCAATCACAAATACCTTTGGGAGACCAAGATAACTAGAGCTCAACTAACCTAAGGATGAGATTATGGAATGTATTTGGCACACGAGTTGGTTGAGCATATAAATACCCATTTGATTTAGATAATTAATAATAGGAGCAGAGAGAAAATGCATGCCTTCCATACCTTTGATAACTCTGATGAAAACAATGATATTTTCTCCCATACTGACTTCCCATCAAAGAATACCCACAAGCCGCTACTTTGTCTTCAATAGACTCCTCTAGATGTATGATGCATCCTTCTTTTCAAGAGCACCTACATTAATCCAATCCTTGATATGCATGTTCTTGAGATACTTTTCTCTAACCACCTCTTTGCATAAACCTCCACCTTTAAAATCTCTCCATAGATTTTTAGCAATCAAAGCTAAGTAAAAAATTCAATGTCTTTAATGCCTGATCCTCCATCATCCTCATTTTGAGAGATAACCTCTAGCCAAACCAAGTGTATTTAAATTTTCCTACCTTCTCCGACCCATATAAAGTTTGTGATTATTGTGTCTATTATTTTCATTACCTCTTTATGTAATTTAAATAGGGGCATCTAATAAACATAAATACCCTGCATGACAACTTCGATCATCACCAAGCTTCTTGTAACCGCCTCCTCTCACATTTACCCACTTTCACCCGTCTTCTTCGGGTGAACCTGATCTGAGGGTCACCATGATAAGGCTCAGCCTTTTATATGACCTTAAGGAAATGAATTCAAGAACTTAAGACTTTACTGGTGCTAAAGGACCTCTAGGAGCTAGTGCTGAGCTAGCTCTCACTCGCTTATCAAGGCAAGACAACATCTAAGAGCCTTTGGTCACTCACATAGGCCTGCTTCCCAGTGAAAATGGATTTTTCTTGTAAATATCATGGGATGGAAACTTTATATGATGAAACAAAGCTTCTAGGACTTGACTTGATGAAATTTCGTCATGATAAACATGAAGCTTACAGGTCATGAATGCATATATGAACATAGGGATCTGAAATATATCTGAGGTTTAAAAAGAAGGACTAGTGCCTTCTCACAATAGCTTTCATAACACCAATTAGGTCATGCATTCATTAACGAGGCATTTATTAATTAAAATGTGATAAGATCCATGCTTAAATCTATCATATAACCAACATATAACCAAGTAGATAACAATGATAGAACAACCATTAAAGCCACATAATACAAGTATAATTACTCATCAAAGACAAGAGAAGCTTATCCCTTATTAACCATATGCAAAAGCGAACCAAATCAGGGACTTCCATGTACCACCCGACCATAGATTGGGTTGAACCAAATATTTCTTTCAATCAAACACCCCCATGCCATATTCCAAGTATGGATGTGGCATCTCATGGGATAAACCAATCCATAAGAAACCAAGGGAATCTAGATGTTAAACGACCTCCACCCTCACCATATCGTGATCTCACCTAAACCAGTCCCGAGATCACAAAGACAAACCAAGCTTGGATGCCTCATAATTCTTTCACCATCCCTTGAAGAATTTTCTTGTCTCCAGCCACCTGTTGAGGGCTCCCCAGAGAAAACTATCTCCTTCCCCAACCTTTGTGATTTCCTTGAACCACCTCACTTAGATCCAAAACCTTATGGAAATCCAAAGCTCAACCAAGAAAGAATCCCATCACACCATGACTATCTGTAAATGCAAAGAAAAGGTTAAAGCCACTGTCAAAACTTGGAAAAATCCATGCCAATGACAACAAATGAACCAAATACACACATGTACATACCATGCATGCCATAACAAACTATGAAATCATACATATAACATGGTAACTACAAGTATTCTAGCTGAAGCTGCTTGACCCAACCTTTCCTTGCTTTATCATTGATTTCCTTTGATTTCCTTGTTCGTCCTTTGCTCACTTTCTTTCCTCCTCGTCTTGGTGATCTTCTCGTCTTTGAGACTAATTTCAAAAAAATTTGACAAAAGGCCCCAAACTAATGCTCTAACCTCTTTATTATTATTGATGCATCTAATTTCTTATTTTACCTCTATTTTCATTCAATTTCCTCCTCACATGTATCATGTGACCTTTCACCTCCGTTTTCTCCTATTTTCCTTTATTTTCATAAATAAAATTCCAATTAATGCCTATTTTCCTTTTCAAAGCCTTTTCCATTGGTTTTTCCAATTTACCCTTAGCCATAATGTTACACAAAATATTGTCACCATGACTTTCTGCAATTAGTGTGAGTCTATCACCACTCATACTGTCCTCCTTTGCAAGTCTTAAACCTCAGCTCTTCATGTCAAGCCTTGAAAAATGAGAGAAAGTCCTTGAAAATCTCTAAAACCCTGGTTCTGCACTTTCTCTTAGCATTACCTTTGGTCCTGCACCCCTTGGTCATGTCCCTTGCGGACCTGCCTGCTCTGTCTCTAAAGGAAAGGGTGCGGACACCTCTAAAAGTAAAAAAGGTGCAAGTTTATTCTTAAAAACTCACTTTGGGTTAATTCTGGATGCTTCTAGAAGGAATCTTGAGGTGGCAAGTTCGCTCCTAGGTGGTTCATGCATCCCATAACTAAAGGAGCTAACCCCTTGATGTGAGGAGCTTATCCCTTTGAAGGAGGACTTTATCCCTTTGAAGGTGGACCTGGTAACTTCCTTCCTCTCCATTATAAAATGAGGCATTAGGCTGGTTACTAAGGAGGTTGAAAGCTGAATATTTTTGAAAATGCTGTTGGAATTTAGACTTCCTAATTGAGCTTCAGAGGAGAGATTACATACCTTTTGATCTCTTTGGGAAGAGTGTGAAGCTTGTCAAAGTAGAGGAGATTCTTGTTGGACCCTGGTAGGAGCTTGTACAACATCAAGGCACCAAGATTGTAAAGTTCTTCTTTGTTTAAAGTTAATACAATCAAGTTCATTTTTCTCAATAAGTTGTCTTCTATGGTTTATTTCGTGAATTCCTTGATCATCATGATAAATATGATTTATTATATTGGCTATGCAGGTGTTATTTGATGTGTGCTTGTTTGTGTTTGTAGGTTCTTTAAAAGGAAACTCATTTGGATGGTCGGAGCGTGGCTGCCACAAACTAGCGTTGGACTTGAGGTAGGGTCTAAAACATCTCTTGGCTTTTATTTATAAATCGCAATATTTAGAGAAAGGTAGAATTTGCTTGTTTTTCTTGTCGCTAGATATCTGTAGATACTAGGGAGATCAGTCTTGTCTGCAAGAATGATTTATCCAGCTGACAAAATGGTGACTCCACTGGGGACTTGAGTTTTGATTTTTTGCCTTGCTTTTACTTTGACTTGAGAAACTTTTTCTCTGTTTCTGGTTTTTGCTTGATGTGTGTGGGATTGGGTAGTTTCTTTAGATTTTGAATTGTTTTTGTTTTTTCACGCTTTTGAAAGAGGACTGCACGTTCTGGTTGTAACACAGTGCAGACATCCCCACACTGTTGCTTTACTACACAAAGTGGTACCGCACCTGGTTATACTGGGAGCCTGCGGACCCTGTCAAATTTTTGAAAAGCTTAAAATCTTCTCATTCAGTTAAGCTTAGGATTTGTTTATGTTTTCTAGCCTCTTCCCAGATCTGCATGTGTCTTGTCAGAAACTTTTTGTAGGTGAATTCCATTGGCATTTTGGTTTTAGGTGAATTTCTAGAACTTTTGCGTGCCTGGCTTGATTTTCGTTTGGTCTTTGTAGTAACTCAGAGTTTAGAAGCCTAAGAAACCTCAAATTACCCTGGTTTTTGATGGTCTTCTTTGTGAGTTTGACCGATTTGTAAAATCTTCCTTTGGTGAGGAATACATCTCGTTTTCTCTTTGCAAAACTTTGAAAGAACTTGTTTGAGTTTTGAATTTCATTTTTAAAAAGAAAACATAAGCTGGTTGTTTTTTGATTAATTTGTTATTCTGAACGAATTAGTCCTTAGTTTGCTGATAACTAAGTAAAACATCCTCGAAAAGAAATTTTGTAAGCTTTTGCTTCAATTAGATTTTTAGAAGTTATAGATCTCAAGATTAGATTTTTAATAGTTTTGAGTGTTTTCTAGGAATTTTAAAATCTCTTTTGAAAAGAATTTGTTTTTGTAGTGTTTGAGTGTTGAAAAGAAAGGGATATTTTTCGTGAGCATAATTAGTAGTCTCGTTTTTGAGTTTATTGAAAAAGACAAAAAAGTTTTTCTTTTTATTTGTTTGTTAAGGAAAGATGTTAGGGTCCCACCCTAACCCCCTTATTTATGTCATGGGATCACGTCATAGTCAAGAGTCAATAAAGCCCATATTAATATTTGTAAGTGGTTAACCCGCAATTAATGACGGGACCACAGTTAGTTGCAAATGGGCGGTAGTATTAGATAGATGGTATTAATAAAACCCACGGTATTGGCCCGTGGTATTGCATATATGAGTCATATATAAAGGATAGAGACTCCCTGCGAGGAGTATCGTGTCTTGTTTTGTAATCGAGCTCTGCTCTATTGGAGGTTGTCCCCTCGAAGAGGCCTGTGAACATTTCTCTCTGAGTAATAAAATCATTGCTATTCTGTGTTCTGGGTATATTTTTTTCACATATTCTGTGTTCTGGGTATATTTTCTTCGCATATTCTGTGTTCTGGGTATCTTTTCTTCACATATTCTATGTTCGGTATTACTTTGCAGGTTAAGAGCATAACAAGTGGTATCAGAGCACTTTCCAGGGATCGGTGGGATCTCCAAATTTTAGCAAATTTTTTTTGGCTAGAGACGTGTTCCGGCGTCTTTAAACCACGGGATTTATCGTTAAGCGCATAAACCTGCGGATTTGGGGAAGCATGCACGCAGGAAATACAAGAGGTGGTCACGTCTGTTGGACTCCCTTGTAACCCCTGTGGGTACCCCTTTGAGTAGTAGTGCATTAGACAGAACCGCGCACGGACTGTCTTCCACGTAACCTCTGGGTATATAGGAAGCCCCCTAGCTCCCTTGAAACCTCGCCATAGATAAACCTTCGGCCATCTTGTGGCTACAGTACACCGAGAACAGCACTCGGAGAGATTACTCGCCCGTACGATAGGGTAGTTGGGTTGTACGGCTAAGGGTATGGTCGATCCTCCTTAGTTAGAGCCCTGAAACATTGGGCCGAGTACTACTGTCAGACCCTTATGTATATTGCGATCTGTAGCACCTGACACTCCTCAAGACCATAGTTCCCTTTCTATCGGGGGATCACACATCACCTATTCCAGATCAGCAAGTGCAGCAGTAGCCGACATCAGTCCCGCAGCTCCATCAGATCAGCAACAGCAGTTGTTCCACCATTCAGATCTCTCAGATCCACCAGATCGGAGTAGTTGTGAAGGGTTCCTGTCCCTGGATATAATTTTCGCAGGACTTTTGGCGGCATTGACATTTTGAGGATTTGGCGACTGCAGTATTGATCAGGAAGGAGTAAAACTCCGTTAGGACGCTTATTGGTGACCTAACCCATCAGAATCAGGACGACGAGCTGAGCAAGGTGGTACCATTCAATTTCTTAGTAAAAATTTTTTAGGCGGTCCCAATTTTTCATCAGGTTGGTGTATGGTAGAAACTCGCGCTCAAGCGATGGCCAATGAAAGGATCGACAAAATTGAAGACCATGTGAACTCCCTCCAAACTGCGGTGAAGAATATCGAACTTGAGCTTAAAGGAATAAGTCACCAGATACATGATGCACTCCCAAAGGGCAAGGAGCCAGCCCACGAGGAGGCGTATAATGGCCATGAATACCATGAGGGTGAGTCTAGCCACTCTCATCACGTCTAGCACACCCATCCACCACCCAGTCAGCGACCTCCCAAGTTGGATATGCATAAATTTGACGGTTCTCACACGTCCGCATGGCTAGCACAAATGGAGCAGTATTTCCAATTGAATCATATCATAGATGAGGGGACTAAGCTTATTGTGGGCACCATGTACTTGGACAATGAACGATGGCAATGGAAGGAATGGCATCAGCGTTGCAATGGACATTTTCAGAATTGGGCCCAATTTGCCAAAACTCTTCGCAGTCGCTTTGAACAGGAAGACTCTTTTTTGGGGCGTCTCACTAAGCTCCAACAGACGGGTACAGTGGAGGAATATATTACTGCTTTTGAAGCCTTAGCCTTCCGCACTAGGGGTCTCACAGATGATTTCTACATGGAATGCTTTATCAGCGGTCTTAAAGAAGCCATCAAAGCTCAGGTTCTACTCCACCACCCTCCCACATGGACAGAGGCTTGCCAGGTAACCCGTAAGGTGGAACGTGCATTAACAGCCCAATCCAGCCGCCCCAACTTCCCCGCTAAAGGTCGTCCCTCACAGGCTCCCAATACGACTCAGACACTTAAGATTCAAAAGGTGTCACCTGCGGAAATGGCCGAAAGAAGGAAGCAAGGACTATGTTACTACTGTGATGAAAAATATTCCCCGGGTCATAAATGCAAAGAGCACAAGTTTTTTCAAATAGATGCCACTGACTACAGCTCCACCGAGGAAGATCCACCACTTGAGGAACCAGAGGAGATCGAAGAAGATAACCAAAAGGAGATTGTATCTGATGAACCAATTATTTCGCTAAATGCATTGGCAGGAATTTCTTCCCCTCAAACTCTCAAAATCAGGGGTTTTCTTAAACATCGCCCAGTAGTAGTCTTGATTGATAGTGGAAGTACCCATAATTTCATCCATCAAAAGATCGCTGAAGCAGCACATTGTTTCGTCTGTGCAATTTCTAACTTCCAAGTCTAGATTGCAGATGGGGGCATAATGAAATGTGAAGGTCGCTGTGAAAATGTCAAAATTCGAATGGGGGATTATCAATTGAAAACCCACATGTTTGCAATACACATGGGGGGTTGCGACATTGTCCTAGGCGCGGAATGGCTCCGCACTCTTGGGCCAATCACAATGGATTTCCAGGAGTTATATATGAGTTTTAAGCAGAACAACTCCACACATACCCTCCGTGGACTACAGGCGGGAGCCCCCTCTATCATTAGCTCGCATAGGATGGAAAAATTGTTAAAAAAGGGCCATCATGGAGTGGTAGCTCAATTTAATGCCATCCAGGTAGTATACACCATGTCTCAGCCAATTCATCCTGAGATGCAACAGATTTTAAATAAACATCGGACGGTCTTTGACAAGCCTCATGAGCTTCCACCCTTGCGAGGGGAACATGATCATAGCATCACATTGGTTCCAGGGGCCCAACCCCCAAATGTGCGGCCATACAGATATCCGTTCACCCAAAAGAATGAAATAGAAAATATCATCAAGGAATTGTTGGAAGCAGGTGTCATTCGTCCCAGCATTAGTCCTTATTCATCCCCAGTGGTCATGGTCCTCAAGAAAGATGGGGAGTGGCGGATGTGTCCCGACTTCAGGGCCCTCAATAAGTTAACAGTCAAAGATAAATTTCCCATCCTGGTGGTTGACGATTTGCTGGACGAACTCAATGGGGCTCAATTCTTCACTAAGTTGGATCTTCGCTCAGGCTACCACCAAATTCGCATGAAGGAAGTCGACATTCCCAAGACAGCTTTCAGAACTCATGAAGGCCATTATGAGTTCCTGGTCATGCCATTTGGTCTCTGTAATGCCCCCTCTACTTTTCAGAGCCTTATGAATCACCTCCTCAAACCATATCTCAGAAAATTTGTCCTTGTCTTCTTCGATGACATCCTCATCTATAGTGGCACTTGGGCGGCACATCTTCAGCATGTAGATCTACTCTTGCAACTGCTCCGCACGCATAAATTATTTGTCAAGATGTCTAAGTTTTCGTTTGGCATGGAAGAAGTTGAGTATTTGGGCCACATTGTGGGGCGTGAAGGTGTCAAGGTGGACCCCAAAAAGATCCAGGCAATGCAAGAATGGCCTCAACCTAAGACCTTGAAAAGCTTGAGAGGATTTTTGGGCCTCACAGGCTATTATCGTAAATTTTTCCGCAACTATGGCCGCATAGCGAAGCCCCTAACGCAACTCCTAAAGAAAAATTCCTTCTTCTGGAACGAGGAAGCACAACAGGCATTTACCGCTCTCAAAACCGCCATGTGTTCCACTCCTGTCTTAGCACTACCGGACTTCACCAAATCATTTGTCATTGAATGTGATGCTTCGGGAACAGGTATTGGAGCGGTCTTAATGCAGGAAGGGCGACCATTGGCCTTCACCAGCCAACAACTAAGTGGGAGGAATCTAGGCCAATCTACTTACGAGAAGGAAATGATGGCCATCTTACATGCAGTCGAGACCTGGCGACCTTACTTGTTGGGGCGACGTTTCCAAATCCGCACAGATCATCACAGTCTTAAATATTTTTTGGAGCAACGCCTATCTTCCCCACAACAAAATAAATGGTTAGCCAAAATGCTGGGATATGATTATGAGATCATTTACAAGAAAGGGAAAGACAACAGGGTAGTAGATGCATTGTCGCGCCAATTTGAGGAGGAAAGTACTATGCTCGCAATTTCCCTCCCCATTCCAGAATGGATTGAAGAGGCTCGCAGGGAATGGTTTTCACATCCCGGGCTCTCCCAACTCATTTCTCAATTGCAGGTAGATCCTAATTCCAGCAAGGGCTACTCGTGGCAGAATGATATTCTTCGCTACAAGGACAGAGTCGTAATATCACCAACATCCACCCTCAAAAGTCGCATTTTCTCAGAATTGCACTCATCTCCCATTGCAGGACATTCGGGCTTTCAGAAGACGTATGCTCGCACCAGAAGATCATTTTTTTGGGCCGGCATGAAACAGGAAATCCTTACTTTCGTAGCAGAATGTGACGTTTGTCAACGCCACAAAGGCGAAACCATCAACACACCAGGCACATTACAACCATTGCCCATTCCGGCGTCAATTTGGACGGAGGTCTCGATGGATTTCATTACAGGTCTTCCAAAGTCTGGGAACAAGTCAGTCATCATGGTGGTTGTGGACCGACTGTCAAAGTATGCTCATTTCTGCGCCCTACCCCAACCATTTACACCAACTTTGGTTGCTCAAACTTTCATGGATCAGATCTTCAAATTGCATGGCATGCCCACTTCTATTGTGTCCGACCGCGACCCAATCTTCACCAGTAATTTTTGGCAGGAGCTCTTCAGAATACAAGGCACTCAACTCAAACTCAGTACTTCATATCTTCCGCAAACAGATGGTCAAACCGAAGCCGTCAACAAATGTCTAGAAACCTACCTTAGGTGTTTCACTTCAGAAAAGCAACACCTTTGGGTACAGTGGTTACCTCTGGCGGAATGGTGGTATAACACCAACTATCATGCCACCACCAAAATGACTCCGTATGAAGCAGTCTATGGACAACTTCCGCCTTCCCCTACTTCTTATCTCACGGGGTGCTCCAAAGTACAAGCCGTGGATCAACTCCTACAACACCGCGCAACCATGCTTGCCCATCTGCGCGAGAATCTTGATCAAGCTCAGAACCGTATGAAGCAATAGGCTGACCAACATCGCTCAGAGCGCCAATTTCAAGAAGGGGATCAGGTCTTTTTGAGGCTGCAACCATATAAGCAAACATCACTCAAAGACAAGGGTTGTCAAAAGCTCTCTCCAAAATTCTACGAACCATACCAAGTACTTCAGCGCATTGGAGAAGTGGCTTACAAGTTGGCTTTGCCACCTACAGCAAAAATCCACCCAGTTTTCCATGTATCGTGCCTCAAGAAAGTGATTGGGAACAATTGCCGAGTTCAAACCAGTCTACCTGAATTGGATGAAGAAGGGTCAATCTGGCTTCAACCTGAACAGGTTCTAGACACACGAGACAAGCACCTGCGCGGCCACATGATTAAGGAGGTCCTCGTCAAATGGAAAGACACCTCTCCAGAAGATGCAACTTGGGAACCAGCCACTATTCTTCAGCAGTTTCCGCAGCTTCAGCCTTGAGGACAAGGCTAGTCTTAAGGGGGAGGGCATGTTAGGGTCCCACCCTAACCCCCTTATTTATGTCATGGGATCACGTCATAGTCAAGAGTCAATAAAGCCCATATTAATATTTCTAAGTGGTTAACCCGCAATTAATGACGGGACCACAGTTAGTTGCAAATGGGCGGTAGTATTAGATAGATGGTAAATGGGCGGTAGTATTAGATAGATGGTATTAATAAAACCCACGGTATTGGCCCGTGGTATTGCATATATGAGTCATATATAAAGGATAGAGACTCCCTGCGAGGAGTATCGTGTCTTGTTTTGTAATCGAGCTCTGCTCTATTGGAGGTTGCCCCCTCGAAGAGGCCTGTGAACATTTCTCTCTGAGTAATAAAATCATTGCTATTCTGTGTTCTAGGTATATTTTCTTCGCATATTCTGTGTTCTGGGTATCTTTTCTTCGCATATTCTATGTTTGGTATTACTTTGCAGGTTAAGAGCATAACAAAAGATTTGTTTTTCAAGCATTTGCATTCTCAACTCTTTCTTTAGCTAGAAATTCATTGAAGAAAAATGATTGTTTATCATCTTAGGTGCATTTTTAGTGTTTTGGAATCAGGTCTTCACACCATAAAGTTTCATCTCCACACCTTTTGACTTAAGAAAAAACCATAAAAATAACTCTTAAAGTAAAATTTATCTAGCAATCTTTTTATTTCGAGGGCTCTTTATCACCAACATAGCTTAGGCTAGTATCTTGGAGTAGGGAGTAATTAACTCTCCAATATAGTTAAAACAAACAAGTAGCTATATCTTGCAGTAGGAGATAAATTCCAATTGTTATATCTATGCTCTGAGGAGCTCCTCTTATAGGAGTCAAGCACGAGATCATATCTGAACCAGTGGGGTAATCAATCCTTCCTCATTGGGAACGATAGAAGATATACACGTATTAAAAATGGTAAACCTCGGATTAACCATTGTCGAGGAGCCTCGGGTCACTTGTTGGTAAAACTTGGATTATGTCAAGGAGCCTTCAAGGGGATTGAGCTTTGCTACTCTGCCCTTGCGTGTGTATCAGATCACAGACTGTTCCCCCAGGTATATTTGTTTCTATTGGTAACCATAGTGACCATAATCTATAGGATTCTTTCCTAAGGTGACAGTGGAGGGAAGATCCCACTGTACCTAGAGCAGACGTAGACTAGACTCACTTGGACTCTCTGGGGGGTTCTCTTCACTCGAGACGGTTTAGTGGAGAAACTTGTGCCAGTCTGTTTCATTAACCAGGTTGTTGGGGTAACTGTTCCAACCGCCATTTCTGTATTGAATTCTGTGACGTTAGATTTCATCACCAACTAGTGTTTTCGGTACGGAAAGTTACTGTTTGTGTGTGGTTTGAACTCCTAGATTCTTTAGGCATGTGATTCAAATTGTTTGGTTCTTTAGAGACTTTCGGTGGTTTTATTGAGATTTTTCTTTGTTTGCGTGTGAAGTAATTAAAATATTTAATCGTGGCTGAATTACCGAGACAGTCCGGTAGACTTCGGGGGCAACCTCCCGAGTATTCACCAAGCCAGCTTGAAGGGTTATGAGCTCTTGTAACTCCTAGTGACAGTAGAGTTGGGTCACCGGAAGAAGGAGAATCTTCTTTAGTTGTTCACCCTGATTATCAAGTTCAAGCAACAGAATATATTTTCGAACCAATTTCATTTTCTGAAGTTACTGGTAGTGTTTCTTCTACTAGTGAATTAGCTAAAGAACCTGAAATTTCTGAGCCTGAAACTGAACCTGCTACTACTCCATTGTCAGGATTTGCTTCTCCAACTTCTAGTGGTCCTGGTTCACCCAGGGTAGGAAGAATCATTACCCAAAATCTTCCTTCTGGACTTATTTCTATTGAAGAACTTGTCACTCCGGAATCTGAGATGGATTCATTTGGCGATGCTATGCCTTTGAGTCCCTATGAAATTGCGTATCAGGCTGTATAGTCATTTTCCGACCCTTCTTCAACCAAAATTGACCTAGTGAATGTGGTCCATGAAGAATCACTTTCAACATCAAACTCAAATTCAACAACTTTTTTCGAACTTGTTCATACTGATGAGCAGATTCAAGAAATTTTGTCTATTGATGATTTACCATGGGAAGATATTCATCATAGATCTTCGTTCTTACCTGAGATTGATCATTTTGAAAATGATTTTTCATCTATTTTTACTACTGATTATGTCAAAGAACCACAAAATCCATTTCAAAATCCTAATTCTGAATTAAATTTGGGAAATATTTCTCAAACATTTCCTATTGACATTTCACTTAAACTTGGAATTGTTGAAAACATTCATATAGGTGCCTCCTGTACGGAAGATGAATTTCAAACATATAAGGCCCTATTTCAAGAATTCCGCGATTTGTTTGCCTGGTAATATGAAGAAATGCAAGGAATTGATCCAGCAATTGTTGTTCATAAAATCAAAACTTACCCAGATGCTAAACCCGTTCGGCAACGTTTGCGTCAGATTCACCTGCGAAAAGTTGCTGTTATTAAAGCAGAAGTTGAAAAATTACTTAAAGCAAGCTTCATTTATCCAATTCCTTTAACGGATTGGGTATCGAATATTGTTCCTGTTAACAACAAGCAAGGAACGATAAGAATATGTATCGATTATAGGGATATTAATCGAGCCTGTCCCAAAGACAATTATCCGCCTCCCTATATCGATCAAATCATTGATGATTGTGCCAACAGTGAAATATTATCCTTTATGGATGGTTTTTCTGGTTACAATCAAATCAACATTCTACCTGCTGATCAACCAAAAATGGCTTTCATTTATCCATGGGGGACGTTTGCTTATTGCAAATTAGCTTTTGGGCTGAAGAACGCCGGAGCAACTTTTCAAAGAGCTATGTTTTACACGTTTCATGACATCAAGCACATTGTGCAACCTTATCTCGATGATTTACCTACTCATTCATTACGTAGAGCTGATCATCTCATTCATTTACGAGCAATCTTTATGAGATGTAGGCATTATCGAATTAGGTTGAATCCACACAAATGTGTTTTTTGTATAGAAGCAGGTCATTTACTGGGATTTGTTGTTTCGAAAGCCAACATTCGTGCTGATCCCTCGAAGGTTGAAGCTATTGTCAAATTACCTCCTCCTTCAACTCTTCGCCAACTCCAAAGTTTGCAAGGGAAAGTAAACTTTTTACGTCGATTCATTCCTAACTACACCGAGATAACAAAGGGTTTTACCAGGTTGTTGAAACAGAATACTCTATTCTTTTGGGATGAGATAGTTGACAAATCTTTTGATGCGCTTAAACACGCGTTGACCCATGCACCGTGATTACATCCTCCTAACTACAACCAGGACTACTTCTTATATCTCGCCGCCTCTCATTCCACCATCAGAATGGTGTTAGTTCAGGAAGATGAATTTGGTAGTGAACATGTGATTTATTACCTTAGTCGAACTTTGAATCCAACTGAGTTAAAATATTCACATGTGGAGAAATTGGCCTTGGCAGCTGTTCAAGCTGTCCAACGATTTCATCATTACATCTTACTACGCAAAACTACCGTAATTTCTGACTGTAACCCTATGATCTATATTTTGACAAAACAATTGCTAGGGGGCAAGTATTCCAAATGGATTGTTATCCTGTAGGAATTTGACTTGGAATTTGAAAAATCTAAGTCAAAGAAATCTTTAGTTTTTGCGGAATTGATGTGTGACTTCCCGCATGCTGATACTGAAACTGTGGCGGAGGAGCCCATTGCAGACGAATCCTTGTTTCTTATCAGCACTCTTGATCCATGGTATGGGGATATCATAGTTTATCTCCAAACCCAATCTTTTCGGCCCGAAATTTCAAGATCTCAGCGTTAGAAAATACGTTTCCAATCCCAAAAATACAAGATTATTGGAGATACACTCTATCATCATGGGGCGGACTCTGTTTTCCGACGTTGTTTAACTCATGAGGAAGCTGAAAGGGTTCTAAATGACTGTCACTCTAGAGTGTGTGGCGGTCATATGTTTAGGTATGCCATAGCCCAAAAGATATGGCACGCTGGCTATTTCTGGCCGTCTTTGTTTAAAGATTGTATTGATGTGGTCTGAAAATGCCACAATTGTCAAATTTTTGATTGAAAGATGCGTGCTCCACCTGCTCCTCTCCACCCTATAATTGTCGTCGGTCCTTTTTCAAAGTGGGGTATCGACTTTAGTACATGTAACCCTCACTCGGCTGCGGGGCATGCGTATATCATCCTTGCGGTAGATTATTTTACCAAGTGGGCTGAGGCGATGCCTACATTTTCGGCAGATGACAAACTGCTGCGATTTTCGTTTTCAATCATATAATTACTAGATTTGGTGTTCCACAAGCGATTATTACTAATCATGGGCATCATTTTTGAAACATCATGATGAATAAACTAACAGATCAACTTGGCCTACGTCATGATAGTTCTACTCCATATTACCCACAGGCTAATGGTCTGGTTGAAACCATCAACAAAGTTCTAGTCATTATGATCCAATGAATCATTGGGATTCATAGGTAAAATTGGCATAACATGTTATTTTTAGGGCTTTGGGCATATCGAACCTTGGTAAAAACATCAATCGGTTTCACTCCTTTCCAACTATTTTACGGTTTGGAAGCTGTGTTACCCATTGAATGCGAAATCCCATCATTGCAAATAGCCATAGAGTTACTCCTAGCCACTTCCGAGGAGAAGAAACGCTTGTTGTACTTGGCTCAGCTAGATGAAAATCGACGTGATGCTGCACTAGCAATCAAAACTCATGCCAAACGTATTAAACCTCAGTACGATCGAAATGTTACACCTCGTAATTTTTCGGAACGAGACCTAGTCTTACTATACGATCAAGCAAATTATAAGCTAGGGGCCGGAAAATTTGTACCTATGTGGCATGGTCCTTATGTTGTTAAGCGAAAGCTAGCAAAAGGGACCTATGAATTGGTAGATTTTGATGGTGTCTCTTTAGGTAAGCCCATAAATGGTCTTTATCTGAAGAGATATTATGCTTAAATCTAGGTGTGGAGATTTTAGTTAGATTAGCTTTCTTTCTAGTTGGTGTGTTTTAGATTAGAAAAGTGTGCTTAGTTAAGAGAGTGTTTTTGTCATTATTCCTGCTTATCTTGATTTTACTCTTGATATTGCAGATGTCAACGTCTCTTCAAACATACATTGGTTTTGCTGATGGTGCTTGTCATAATACACAGAACATTTCTTCCGCAGCTTGGGTTATCTATTCACCCTCTGATGAGTTGGTATCTATGCATGGGGTAAGCCTCGGTCAAACAATGAACAACATTATAGAGTATAGTGCAGTGGTTGAGTTATTATCTAAATCCATTTCATTTTGGATTTGGAGTTTGATTGTGAGGTTAGATTCTAAACTCATTGTATTGCAGCTTAATAGAGTTTATGCCATTAGAAATCCGGTGTTATTGAGATTATTTTTAAGAGTTCATCTCTTGGAACATGAATTTGATTATATTGAATATCAGCATATTCCAAGATATTTAAATATATTAGCATATGCAATTGCTTCTCGAATGTTAAGTAGACATTTGCAATAATCAAAAAGTAAATTTAAAAACATTCCATAACATGTTTTACAGGAGAGCCAGTAATAGTGATATAGCATAGCATAGAAGTGTGTCAAATATACATCATCTTCGATCATAGGTTGAAAAACACCTTATGATCAACAAAAATGATAATACAAAAAGAAAAAATGTCATATGAGTCTACAAAAGGTGAGCATCCTATCACTAGTGATGATCACGATAAGAAACCACTGCTCGGGCCACCCTACAAAGGAACCTCCTGAAAGGTCCTGGGACCCCAATCACATAGCGCTGTAGCCTAAGAGGTATGTCATCTATGCTAGTATCTAGAATGTATTCTGTCAAATGCTCTAGATGGTTTTCCAATTCGGCCAGGGTCTCTGTAGATTCATCCCGTGGGGCTAGTACTACTGCATCTGGGTGTTTCCTCTCATAGGGTCGGAGAGTGGCTAGTCTCCGTGGACCCACATCTGCATTTGAAACTTTTTACTATCAGTTTTGGGATGATTTAAAAACAAAAAAAAATTAAATTAGAAAATGTTGAAAATGATTTTACCTGAGTCATCCCATTTCTTTCCTGGTGGAAGAGCCATGTCTGGGTCACCACGATAATCCATCCCAGCATAAGGAAAATCTTGAATCGCAAAAACTTGGTTCTCCAACCAATGAAAATACTCAGGAGGAAATCAAACAACCTCTGAACCCTTCTCAGGATGATGGGCCATAACTGCAACCCAACGCATCAGTTTGGGCTCTTGGGGAAGTCCATCTCCAACGGAAAGATGCTGTGGGACCAACATCGGGACCCTCTCTAGACCAAAGGTCACAACTAAAGAACCATATGCAAAGCTTTTCAATTGTCCGTTCTTTGCTCTAGTCATTTGGCCTTTTACATTAGCCAACACAGCTTCGCACCAGTTGAAGATGGTGCCTCGATAATAGTCTACTACCATTCGCATTTGGGATTCGGTGGCCATATGCAGTGCTGCACTTCCACAGAGTCTGGTGACAATAAATGAAATAACTTTGAGGTCAGGACGGGAGATGGTTTTGATATCAATCCCTTTGTCCTTGGTTTGGTCGTTACAAAACTCTAGCCGGAGACTATCGACAAACTGGCCACCTAGCCTAGTCCCAAATAGAGTCAATTGTTCACCTCTCTTGGGAAAACCAGTAAAAAAGTAAATGTCCTCTGGCTCCATTTCGAGCTAGTGGCCAACAATAATGAAACACTAGTCCTGTATATTCCATCTGTCCACTACCCACTGCAGAAAGTCTACTTGGGCCCTCATGCCAGGTATGGCCCAGAATTTAAATAACCCGCATGCCTTCAATGCATCTATTGAAGGTTGATGATTAATTGCGGCAAGGTCCACATCTTCGTGCTCCCGTTCCCGCCAACTAAGCATAGTGTATACCCTACATTGAAAGAAAAGGCGGATTAGAATATTTTAAATCAAAGTTTTTAGGCAGAAATTGAAGAATTTGAAATTGTAAAACCTATGTCGCAAGGACCGCACTCTCCAGTTAGAGATAGTGCGTAGGTCCACACTCTGCCCAAATAGCAGGTGCGGGTCCCTGGCTCTTTCCTGTGTAGGAAAACGTCGGGGTCCGCAGGTTTCACATGCTGCGCCTGCAGACCCCAGCGAGTGGAATTTTAAACAAAATTCTTCTTAAAAATCAAAATAAAAACCTAAAAACAAAATTCAAACGGTTGAAATGCAAGATTAAAGTGATGTGGATTACCTGGAGGTGACGGTTTTCAATTCCAACAGATAGATTTTCCACAATCTTCACGGGAAGTTTCTTACCCAAAAGCTCTCTTTTCTCACTCTAAAGTCAAACGGTAAAAATGAATTTACAAAAGCCCTTTTTATAAGTTTTTTTGAATAAATGAATTTTTAATTTTTTTTATTTTTCACTTTAAAGAGGTAACTTTTTGATGCATTTTTATTTATTTTTAAATAGGTATTAGTAATGTTTGAGTTTTTGTGTAGGATATTGGATTTTTCAGGCAAAATTGATCATTTTCAACAAAAACATTAGAGTCATCTTTAAGCTTTTTTCTGACTCCTAAAATATGAAAAGATTGCCGAGTTTTTCTTTTTAAGCTTGTTAAAATGGAATTAAAAGGACGGTCCACTTACAACTCTTTTCTGACCGTATAAACATGAAACGATTGCCGGATTTTTGTCGTTTCAAATTCGATATTGGTTATAAAACAACGTGTCGTTGATCGCTTTTTTACTTTTTCGGATCAGAGACACTAATTATGAAAAGTAATCCTTTATCGTAATGGTCAAGCGGTTCTCTCAAGTATTATTTTATACTTTTTCGGGCCTGGGAGACACAAATTTACGAAAAAGGACAACCATGGAGTTTTCTTAAGTTTTTCTTCTGACTCCTTAAAATTAAAAAACGCTGAGTTTCTCTATACTGGACTCGCTAAAATTTAACAATAAAGGACCTGTTCAATTACAAACAAGGACGGACCACTCCTTCTTAGGGTTCAAATTTTAAACTAAGTTGGACTCATCCGAAGGATGAGCTTATAATCAAGCAAATGTTATCCTCCTCAAGCTTGTTAAAAAATAAAGAGGTACTTGCCATAAATGGTGGGGGAAAAGAGAGGAAAATGAACTTGTTTGTTATACTTTGTGTCTCAGAAAAACATTTAACCACTCTTGAACATGACACTTTTTGTTCACTTGGGTTGGGAAATCCTTTACCTAACAGTTAATCAAACCATATTAAAAGTCTTCAGCCAGTTTCTGGGTATTATCTTTGGGTCAATTGTTACCAAACCATCTGCAATGTTGTTATGTGTTCAAGAGGTCAGTGTAAATAAACCATTCATCTGCAAAATATCTGTCATCGATCTTGACCATCCCTGAGTTAGTCCTTGAAAACATATTTCTTCAAACTTGATCTATGATTTCGTGTTGTGGGCTTGCCTACGATGGATCGCTTTCTATCGACTTCAACTCATTATCTAGAAAGATGATCTAGAAATCATCAGTACCTTGGAATCTGCATGCCTCAATGGCAGCTTTCTCGCCTTCGACGATAGGTTGCATCATTTACCTTCGATCAAAGGATTCCGTGACATGTTCGACATCAACACATCTATTCACATTTCATGGAATGTACTGAGTACCTTGAGAGCCATTGACATTACTGGTGGTTTCTCTCACACTTGTTAACAGTTTACATCATTGACTGGTAATCAAGTGGTTTCTACCATGTTCGACTTCGACACATTCATTCACATGGATAGAATCGTACTATTTTGGGAAGTAGAAATCAAGACTTTGGATCTAGTTTCCACCATCCAGGTTGCGAGGAATTTTGTTATTCATTATATAGTGGACTATTCATAAATAGATGGCTACACCCATACTGTGTCTACATATGTCTATACTTGTGAAGTATTACAAGATCATTCCTATATCAGAGTAGTTTAGTTAGTTTTCTAGTCAGTTTTGATCTGAGTATGGGAATGCCTACCTCAGCGATGATATGATCTCATATATATATTTTGTATTGAATGTTTTTATAGGTTCCAACCAGGCTCTCCACAAGACGATCCTCGAAATGATAAAGTACTTCACTCTTCTTAGATGAAAAATACTATCTATTATAGACTTCGCACTTTAGGGGGCAATCTGTTACACAAAATATTGTCACCATGAATTTCTGCAATCAATGTGAGTCTATCACCACTCATACTGTCCTCCTTTGCAATCTTAAACCTCAGCTCTTCATGTCAAGCCTTGAAAAATGAGAGAAAGTCCTTGAAAATCTCTAAAACTCTGGTTCCGCACTTTCTCTTAGCATTACCTACGGTCCTGCACCCCATGGTCATGTTCCCTGTGGACCTTCCCGCTCTGTCTCTAAAGGAAAGGGTGCAGACCCCTGTAAAAGTAAAAAAGGCGCAAGTTTATTCTTAAAAACTCACCTTGGGTTAATTCTGGATGCTTCTAGAAGGAATCTTGAGGTGGAAAGTTTTCTCCTAGGTGGTTCATGCATCCCATAACTAAAGGAGCTAACCCCTTGATGTGAGGAGCTTATCCCTTTGAAGGAGGAATTTATCCCTTTTAAGGTGGACCTGGTAACTTCCTTCCTTTGCACTATAAAATGAGGCATTAGGCTGGTTATTAAGGAGGTTGAAAGCTAAATATTTTTGAGGGTAAATGCTGTTGGAATTTAGACTTCCTAATTGAGCTAGAGAGGAGAGATTGCATACCTTTTGATCTCTTTGGGAAGAGTGTGAAGCTTGTCAAAGTAGAGGAGATTCTTGCTGGACCCTGGGAGGAGCTTGTACAACATCAAGGCACCAAGGTTGTAAAGTTATTCTTTGTTTAAAGTTAATACAATCAAGTTCATTTTTCTCAATAAGCTATCTTCTATGGTTTATTTCATGAATTCCTTGATCATCATGATAAATATGATTTATTATATTGGCTATGCAGGTGTTATTTGATGTGTGCTTGTTTGTGTTTGCAGGTTCTTTAAAAGGAAACTCATTTGGACGGTCGGAGCGTGGCTGCCACAAACTAGCGTTGGACTTGAGGTAGGGTCTAAAACATCTCTTGGCTTTTATTTATAAATCGCAATATTTAGAGAAAGGTAGAATTTGCTTGTTTTGCTTGTCGCTAGATATCTGTAGATACTAGGGAGATCGGTCTTGTCTGCAAGAACAATTTATCCGGCCGACACATAATACACAACAAATGATTCCCACTAGGATATTTTTCCTAAAATTCAAATTGGAATATGTGTCCCATTACCTTGGTATTATTTTTCCTTTGTTAACTTTATTACATGAAAGTCTAACCGGAGTTGTTACAGACCCCTCCTCCTTAGCGGAACACTATCCTCGATGTTCTATGACACCTACAACCAAAAATATTGTTGAAAAGAAAAACATACTTCCCATGGGGCTTTATAGCTTAGCTCGGTGTAGTATTTACAATGATCAGCCTGCTCAAAAGAAAAATCATCATGGAAATCATGAAAACATGACAACCATACCAGTTATTGGAGCTTTATAGCACAAGCCATTGTAGTATTTACAATAGAAACCATACATAAATATGTAAAAATACCAAAAACTCATTTTCCTCCACTAGAAAACAATGAAGGATACATAGTCCGCATCTGACCAACCATCTCCCATGTATCTTCATCAGCCCAAACCGCTTCCACTGCACTTTAACTTGCTCGATTACTCAGTTTTGAAGCATGAGTTGTTTATGTTGCAATATGCACTAAGCTTCCGGCTGGAATTCTCCTTCTAGTTCCACCTACAATACAAACCAATAAATTACATCATCAACATCCTTTACATATATTTTAAGCAATGAAACATGGAAAACATGATGGGCTTTCATTGTCGGAGGTAGTGCAATTCTGTAAGACATTGTTCCAATCCTTTCAAGGTTCTCAAAAGGCCCGCAATACCGTGGTGCCAACTTGGCACATGTTCCAATCCTCAAGGAGCTCTTCTTGGGTTTGATGTGCAAATACACATGCTCTCCAACCTAAAACTCCTTAAATGTTCTGTGTTGGTCCTCATAACTCTTTTGTATGTCTTTTTCTACCTTGATATTCTTCTTTATAACCTGCATTTCCTATTCCATTTCTGCCAACATATCCAGTCCAATAAGTACCCTGTTCACTCGATCACTCTAGCTGATGGGAGTATTACAACTCCGCCATTACAGTGCTTCAAACATACTCATCCTTAGTGACTCTTGATAACCATTATTGTAAGAAAATTCAACCAATGGAAGGTACTCCTCCCATCTCCTTTGTTGGTGCATGACATACATCCTCAACATATCCTCCAAAATCCTATTGACCCTCTTTATCTATCCATCTGTCTGTGGATGATAAGATGTACTGAAGGCCAAATTTGTCTGCAAACCTACAAAAAGCTCCTTCCAAACCTTGGAAGTGAACTTAGCATCCTTTTCTAACACATTCTTCTTCGGAACACCATGCAATCTCATGATATCCTCAATGAAGACCTGTGCCACCTCACTAGCTGAATAAGTAGTCTTCATTGGAATGAAGTGACCTACCTTGCTCAACTTATCAACCAAAACCATGATAGAAGCATGCTTCCTCGATATCCTTGGAAGACATGTAATGAAATCCATGGAAATGACCTCCGATTTCCATTCTGGCATTAAAATAGGCTGAAGCAAACCACGAGGCTTACACTTTTCTATCACCTGGTGAGAATCCAAACACATAGCTACAAACTTTGCCACTTCCTCCTTCAGATTCGGCCAATAGTAAAATTTATTCACTTCTTTCAACATCTTTTGATATCCTCGGTGACCTAAATATGGTTTGACAAGAAACTCCCTCAAGATAAGCTTCTTGAGCCCACTATCATCCAATACATAGATCCTCTCTCTGAATCTCACCAAACCATATACCATGAGATGATAATCCACATTATGATCACCTATACCCTCTTGTAACTTGTGCCTAATCTCCCTATACCTGTCATCCTACTGCCCTACCTGTAAGATTTGATCCTATAAATCTATCCCATATGAGCTCACTGTTGCAACATGGTTCATCCACACTATCCTACTGAGATCATATGCAACCATTTTCTTCTTACCCTTAATTAACCCAATCTCGAAGTCAAACTCATTGATCGTCGCCAACCATCTAGTTTTCCTGACATTCATATTGGGTTCATCAAACATATATCTCAACCCACTATGATTGCTCATCAATACAAACTTCCTTCCAAGAAGATAATGCCTCCAAATCTTCAAGGCATGAATAATAGCTTCCAACTCAAGATCATGAGTCACATAGTCCTACTCGTGCTCATTCAATTTCTTGGACTCATAGCACACCACCTATCCCTCCTGCACCAGGACTCCACAAAGTCCTCTTCTAAAAGCATATGTACGCGCCATTGTTACACAATATTTTGTCACTATCCCTGTACTCCCCATTCCTTGATCCTGGAGTACCTCTACAGTGAACCCCACATGCTTTCCCTTTTGCACCATTTCCTCTGAAACTTCTGTTTTGCCTAGTTTACAAGACCGACGCTAAATACCTTTGTCTCCCCCGCGCTGATGTGAAAATATTAGAACTATCCCTAGCGCCGACTGGAGTGACTTAGTTGTGTTCCAGTCACGCCGGTCCTGTTATGGAAAGATTTTTAAATTAGGAGTCGAAGCTTCCAGCTCTACAAGCTTCGTAACAGAAGTATGGTAAATGGTTTGGCCGGATGGGGTCGAGGATGTCAGTTTGGGCTCCTTTCCCCTATAATAATGGAACTACCTCAAGGGATAAGACCTTCTCCCATGAGAAGAGGATCCATATCCCATCCATTCATCATATATAAACCTCCATTCTTCCCAAGCACAAGCTAGTGTTAATGTTGGTGTGCTAGTGCTATTTTGGTTTGGAGTAAACAACAAGGTATTTATATTTGTAGCTATCCAGTTATGTGAGGGAGAAGTGTGATTTGGTTTAGAGTGAAGCCTAAAGGGAAGAGCCTTAAAACTATTTTGGATTGAGGCCATCATGGAATGCTAGCAGAAGTTTGTGGGAACCTGGTATTGTCAAAGGAGAACCACAACGTCAAGACAATGGTTGCAATATCTCTTTAATATTAATATATGCAACTATAGATTGATTTCCTACATGATTTTTCATCTTACATATTCATGGCTTAATGTTTCTTGACTTGTTAAGTAGGTTGAATTACAATTTGTCTATTATCATGTTTGTTGTCTGCTGTTGTTTACTTGTTTCAGGTGCTTGAAGAAGGAAGCGAGAGATAGCTGGAGCAAGCAAGCAAGTACATCATCAAACGGGATAAGTGTACTAAGAGGTAGACCCTCTTAATTGGTTCTAACCTAAGGAAATATTCCATAGAATGTATCTGTTGTGGCTAGACCCGTTATCGGGCTAGATGAATTTTTTTGTGTCTGCACTTATATTTTTTCTTTACCACAAATTGGTGACCATAATGGAGATCAAACCCAAAATCTATGGTTTCGCAGACTTCACTGGGGATCCCAATCCTTTTGTTTGTCTTGGATTTCATAATTACGTGAGAAATTTCCTTGTTCAACTTTTTCCCTTTAGTTCTGTTTCTTTTCTTTTGCTTGCTGTCCTAAGTTTAAAATTCATAGTAATAGATCTGGTCTCTGTTTCAATTTTTTTTATTTTTTTTCTTGGCTCCCTTGATCAGTGCACTTAATCCACTGACAATCGCACTGATCAGTGCAAGTTGCTGGGAAACAATCACGTAGACCCACCTCTGGCACTTGTTGTCAGTTAGGCAGTCGCACCGATGCCTATAAGTGAAGATTAGGGCTTGACCCAAATCTTGGCCATTATGTTCTGCTCTTGTTATTTTTACCCCATAAGCCTTTTGAACTGTTTTCTCCCTCACTAGAAAGCTGCTTTTCATTTGGTTTTGTTTTCTTGTTGACTTATCATCTTTCTGCTTGATTGCTTGAGTCATTGGGTGGTTAGTGACACTAGGGCATCTAGTTTGTCATCCATTCAAATGTTTGTGAACTCAGTAAGTCGGCTTGTACGTGTACTTACTTGCATTTTGTTTTTGGTCCTTTTACAACTTTGACCTCTATTACACAAGTTTGAAAAGTTTTTGTTTGCTTGTCTAAACGTTTCTTTTCTGGCATGGATTAAGTTGCTTGTCTTGTGCTTGGTAGAGGCAGTGTTTCATTAGTCTGAATGAGTTTCTCTTTTCATTTTTTCATCTGCTTGAAGAGCTTATTATCTTGAAAACTTTTTCACTGAAGAATTTTATGCGAAAAGTTTATTTCGTTGTTTCATGAAAAAGTATGAAATTCTCGTTTGTTGCATCATTGTGCTACGATAGCTTGAATCATTAAAAGATTAGAATTGCATAGGCAATTGGAAAAGGTAAATAACTGTTTTGATGTTGAAAGGACTAGCAGATAAGTGCTTGTCAGGAAATTAGGAATTGGAATGCATTTTTCGTTAGTTTATTTTTTCGAAAAAGTAAGGTAGTGAAAGATCATTTCGTTTTCAGTTGCTTGATTGTTTGCATTTGATTGAGTATTTTCTACCATCTCTATTGTAGGAATTTCATCGAATTGAAAGGGTCTTGTCTCATTTAGTTGCATTTAAGGTTTTTCGAGCCACATCACTAAGACCTGAAAACTGAAACATAATTCAAGATAAAATTTAAAATGAATTCAATTAACCTAAGGCGCATTTGACATTAATGATCATATGTAGAAGTTCTAGGCTAGAGACGTGTTCTAGCGTCTTTAAACCTAGCAACTTTTGTTAGCTTCGACATTAGACAGTGCTAGTACAGATTTGTGCTCCCCGTACCGTCAATTATATAACGGGCGACCCCTATAAGCTGCAATCCTTTATCCTTAGGAAGTCGATTCAACCACCTTGCGAATGTGATACACTGAACACAACATTCGGGGAGATTTCCTGCTCGTACTTCTTGGTTGGCTGGGAGGTATTCTGCAGTTCATGGTTGCCTAGTAATCCTATTTACCTAGATCATCCAGAGCAGTCATTTGATATTTTTGACTCATTAAAAAAAGATCATTCAAGCACTTATCCTTTCGAGCTCGTTTCTAGTCGAAAGCAATAGAGTCATCTTTGTTTCTTTCTCGACTCTTAAAAAATGAAAGAGCACATGTCTTTTATGCGTCTTAACAATTGATTGCCCACGATCCAAAAACACCATGTTAGTCTTTTCTGAGACCAAATCGCGAGTTTCCCTTAAAAGAACATTTTAAAGCCTTGAAGTTAATTTTTCCGTTGACTAAGACAAGTTCATCAAGGCTGAACTATCTAGTTCACCCAGTTCCACTTCCTCTCCTCCATCTGAAAGATTGTCTGAGGAGTCATTTCCTGAGTTACCATAGTCACTCAAGGAACAAGGTGTTGAACTTAGAATTGTTCTAAGCATTCAACCTTTGTCATCTCGTCCTCCACCTACTTTCAATACTGGGTCATCTACTGATTTTATCCCGGAATCTCCGGACAACCCTGCTCAAACTCCTAAGAACTTGCCTACCACTGACGGTCAGCTTGGACTAGTTATCTACCCTCTGAATCCTCTATTTGACCATGTTGTGATATCACTGCAGCATCCTTACACTCCGTACGACCAGACGGTTTTCCTTTGGAACTATCCCCTCGTACTTCTTCGACCATTCATTGTCGTTTATTTCCAAACATGGAACCTGAAGGTGATGCTCTAGTCACCTCTTTGGATGAGTCCGAAGTTTCTACTCCACACACTGTTGAGGGGGAAGAGCTACCTTTTCCTCTCGAGGGTTTCTCCTATTCAGGGGGTATTCCAGCCAGTTTGCCACCCAACTATGTGTTTTTGGCACAGTTGGTTTCAGGTACACCTAGTGCCTCATCACTTTACCATGACCTTATTTGGTTGTCAGGTGCCATGCCTACTTGAGGTCCATTCGTTATGAACACAACTTCCCAACAGGATGTTACCTCAATCCCGGTGCAACCCACTGTTCCGAATACCCTTGTATCGTTAATCCCAGTTACTCGTCAGGCACAATCGACAGTTTCAAAGAATGTCTTTGTCAGTTCCTCCATCCCTCTAGTCAGTGACCAAGCTATGCCACTGCTTGTGGGAAAAAACCTGATTTTTTCTATTATGTCAGGTGCCACCAATGTGAGTGGCTCACAAGCTCACATGCTTGGTATGAACCAACATTCCTCTGGTATTATTCATAACCCTAATGATCCTACTGGATCAAGCAATGTCTAGTACAAATAGGTTTATAATCTTGTTGGTCTGTCTAGATCAAGAAATATTCAGTATTAGTATCCCTATGGGGCTTAGGTCTAATACCAAAATCCTTACGTTCCATATGGTTCTCAAGGAATGGTTAATCAACCTTACACCCTCCAATTTGAGCAATGCATCCAGCTTGGCTATGGCTAGACTTAGTTCGGAAATTTCCCGGGCACTATTCAAGTACCCTTGCAATAGCAAGGATAGCCTCTACAACAACAAGGGCAACCTTTGCTACCACAAGGGAAACCTTTGTTGCAGCAAGGGCTCTCCATGCCACCACAAGTGAAAATGATCCCGTAGCAAGGTCCACTGCAACAACCGCAAGGTCAAACCTTGTAGTAGTTGAAACAAACCACGCAGAAACAGATGAAATATGCTCTGCACACCTCTCAACCCATGTCCTCATAGGGCCAACCTCTGCAGTATCAAGGACAAATTTTGCAACCGAAAAGTCAACCCTTGCAACAACAAAACTAGCCAGGGCAGCAGCAACCCTTGTATACATATCAACAGGGTCAACCCTTAGAGGGGTATGGTCAAGGTTAAGTCCTGTAGCAACAGGCTCAAAATCCTCATGTCCTAGGTCAGAAGGTTCATAATCTTTCCCACCAAGGGCATTAGGTACAAAATCCCTATGTCTAAGGGCAACAAATGTATCAGCCTTATGCCCAAGGATAACAGGTCCAAAATCCTCTTGTTCAGGGACAATAGGTTCATCACCCATATGTTCAAGGATAACAGGTCGAATATCCATATGTCTAAGGTCAACATGCTCAACAACCTTTTAACCCATACGTTGCTTATCAACAACCTATGGTCGGATAGTTCTAAGGTATTCAAGGTCAAAATCCTCCCTATGGTCAAGGTAATCCTCAATGCGGGCAACCTCAGATGCCATATGGCCAAAATCCCCCACTGTGGGGCCAAAATACTTACCAGTAGGGATGGGCTCCTCTGTACAGACCTGCTTATCGACCTCCCATGCCTTTTAACACCCAATTTATATTCTTGGCTACAAGCGAGTTGCCAGATGTATCTCGCCTTACGAATGATCCAATCCTTCATTACCCGTACTGGCCTCCAATTCCGTCCAAGATACCAAGTGATTGTCCAAAGTTCGAAGGCAAAGCTAAAGAAGATCCTCAGGCCCATGTGATGACATATCAGCTCTGGTGCTCGTCGAACTCATACGTTGATGATTCCATTCGTCTCCATCTTTTCCAATGAACCTTCACGGGTGCTGCAGCAAAATGGTACATCAAGCTACCTTGAGGTACTTACCATGACTTTAACTCTTTAGCCATGGCTTTCCTCACGTATTTTCAGTTTCTGGCTCACTATGAAACTGGCACCTATTTTCTCACATCACTTAAGAAAGATACTGCGGCACACATTTATGATCACATCCATGAATGGAGACGTAAACGTCACTTGATCAAATTTGAGATTGCTGATAAGTTGCTCACTGAATGGTTCACCAAATCATTCATGGCCTTAATTTCTCGCAATATAGCTATGGGTGGATGTGTCACTAAAGAGCAGACCATCACTGATGCCCAATGCTTGGATCTATTTTATTCTCAGTCTGGCACTTTGTATGAGTTATTACCCGATGCTCCATGGACATCATTCGATCCCACAACATCAAAATCACAAGTTGTACCTCTCGTTGATGGAGTTATTGGTTCAGTATCCCAGATCCTTGCCAAATCTTCTTCCAAACAGAAGTCAGTCTGAAATGCTATTCCTAATAGTTTATCCTAGAATCCACCTGGCCCTGGTAAAACCTCAGAGGTCCATGCTATCCAATCTACTGCAGTGGACAAATTCTCGAAAGGAAAGAAGAACGGAAAATAGGGTTCTCCCAAATCATCTGCTGGCGAATCTTCGGAAAGGAAACCTAAGTATCCCTGCCTCATTTGCGAGGATGATCACTACACTAAGGATTTTCCCTGACGATTTGAAGTTAGTCGCCTCCTCAAAAGGACCCCCGTTGTCCTCAAAGAGCCGTTTCTGTCTCAGCAGACCCAAATGGTAGACCAACCCCAATCTTCTTACTTTGGATATCAAGTGTTCATGATGAGTACGCATATTAATGTGGGTACTAGATAGAAAGATTATCAAGCTCTTGCTTCGACAGTTGGGAAAGAGAAAGAAGTCGCACCTTCTTCTTCTACCCCGAGTTCTGTCCCTCTTCATATTGAGCGTCCTAACCCTGATTCTTCTCTATGACCACCCTCTCGAGGTGTGTTACAGAAATAATCATATAATCCCAACACTCGAGCCGCTCAGCACTACAATATCGTTGAGGATTTGGCTTAGGTGCCATCATCCATGTCGGATCTCCAGGTGCTCCAAAGCTACCCATAACAATGGAAATATTTGCTATCAGCTATTGGGGGCATCGATCCCACCGATTCCAATTTGATATGTTTTGATCTAGAGAACCATGTTCTTCGTCTCCCCCATCAGATTGCCTTTCCCATTTAGGTAATCATCAATGAGAAGACCATCCACTGGACTGTCATCGATGATGGTTCTTCCACCCGTATCATGTCGACTGCATGTTGGAAGGCTATTGGGTCTCCCACTTTGAACCAATCTCTTAACACTTTGGAAGATTTCGATGGGCACGATTCATGACCCTTCGGTGTCTTACCTAACCTTGCCATCACCCTCGAAGGCAAGACAGTGAAGTCAAGGTAGAAATTGTTGATGCCAATATCAATTATAATCTTCTACTCGGCCGAGGCCAGACCCATGCCATGCATGCCGTGGCCTCCTCTTTATTTCAAATGATTCATTTTCCACATCAAGGGAAGATTGTCATTGTCAACCAGTTTTCTTACTTCACCTCTTCCTCCTTAGATAGCAATGTTCCTTATGTCAAGAACGCTAGTGCTCCCTATGAGAGTGTGGGGGTAGGCCTTTTCAAAGATTGTGCCTTAATGGAAAATTTTCCACTCCCAACATCTCATATTGCCTCTGTCAACATGATCTCGGTCAAATCTGATCCTTGGGTCATACCTTCACTAGATCTTGTTGATACCTGGGGCGAGGTTATGCCGCTTAGTGCTGCCGAAGTCAATTATGTGGAAATTTTTTCGGCTTCGAGTTCTGCATCCTCTGATTCTTTTATGTTGAAGACCTCTCTTGATACATACTCTTAATCCCTGTGGGTTGGCACTTTGGAATCGCCTGATCCCTTAGCTGAGACCTTCCTTGCTGATGAAGGTATCATGGAAGTCATGTCTCTTGAGGAACCACCTTGGATCGATACTCATCATCGCTCCTCATTCCTGCCTCATTCGGTGGTCATGTCTACCATTTTCGAAGAGTCCTCTTCTTCGTTTCTACTACAGATCGTTACTCATGAAGTATGGATGGAAAGAAATATGGGTAATATTACCCAAATGACGCTGATTGATATTTCTGTCAAACCCGGTATCGTTGGACACATTCACATTGGGGTATCTTGTTCTCTAGATGAGATAAATACAAATATTCATCTATTTCAAGAATTTCGTGATGTGTTTACGTGGTCCTATGAAGAAATGCTCAACATTGATCCTAGCATTGTAGTGCATGAAATACCAACCTATCCGCACGCAAAGCTCTTTCGCCAACGGCTTCGCTCGGTGCACCCTAGGAAGTTCGCCGCTATTAAGGGTGAAGTTGAAAAGCTTCTTAAAGTTTGGTTTATCTATCCCATCCCCCTTACAGATTTGGTGTCCAATGTTGTCCCGGTGACTAAGAAATAGGGCACGATCCGCGTTTGCATTGATTATCGAGATCTCAATCGTGCCTGTCCTAAAGACATCTATCCTACTCCGTTCATTGATCAAATCATTGATGAATGTTCTGGGAGCGAGATATTTTCCTTAAATGGATGGTTTTTTTTGGTTACAACCAGATCAACCTTATGGCTGATTAAGAAAAGACAAATTTTATTTGTGTGTGGGGTATGTTTGCATACAAGAAGCTTCCTTTCGGCCTCAAAAATGCTGGGGCTACATTTCAGCAGGCAACGTCCTATGCGTTTCATGATATTCACAACATTGTCCAGCCTTACTTGGATGACCTTCCCACTCATTCTCGTAAGTGCCAAGATCACCCAGACCATCTTCGGCAGATTTTTCTGCGCTGCAGACACTATAACATTCGGTTAAACCCGCACAAATGTGTTTTCTGTGTAGAATCAGGATGACTCCTTGGCTTCGTCGTTCCCAAGGACAGTATTCGCCTTGATCCGCTAAAACTTGAGGCCATTGTATATTTACCCCCTCCATCTTCACTGCACCAACTCCAGAGCCTGCAAGGAAACTCCAAATTTCTCTGTCATTTCCTACCCAATTATGTTGGGGTAGCTACAGGATTTACTCGGTTGCTAAAACAAGGACTACCCTTTATATGGGACGAGGTGGCCCAAAAATCTTTTGACGATCTCAAGGCCATCCTCGTAAGTACTCTTCTATTGCACCCACCGGATTATTATTGTTATTACTTCCTTTACCTAGCGGCGACTACCACCATTTCTATGGTCTTAGTCCAAGATGACAACGAAGGAAATGAACATGTGATCTACTACCTTAGTCAGAATATCCTCGACACTGAAATGCATTACACACATGTCGAGAAGTTGGCTTTGGCTGTCATCCAGGCTGTTCAATGCTTTCGACACTATATCCTTTTGTGCATGACTACAGTGATTTTTCAGTGCAACCCCATGACCTATATCCTGACTCGTTAGTTGCTGGGGGAAAATATTCTAAATGGATTGTGATATTGTAAGAATTCGATTTGGTATTTACTACTACCAAATCTAAGAAGTCACTCATTTTTTCCGAATTGATTTGTTCCCTTCCCTCTAAGTCTCTTCCTACTGGTGGAGATGAACAGCTTCCGGATGAGACCCTCTTTCTGATTAGCACCCTTGATATGTGGTACGGTGATATCATCGTGTATCTCCAGATGTCCACGTTGACTAAGGATTACCACTAAAGAATTTGGAATCACTCCTGTTATCACCCTAAGAAACTCACCTAGGTTGTATATCAGTGATGCTCGGGAACATTATAAATTCAACAAAATGTTGGATAAAATGATGGATGAATGAAAGAAATGTTGTATATTCAAGCCAGATAACCACTCCTACTAAGATTGACCCCAGACATGGGTGAACACCCCCAGAATACAAGGCTTTCAACAACCAATTACTCACAGTTTAAACAAAGTGTGATGATGGAGAAGACTGACCACACCAGCAGATGCACAGGACCCTGTAATGGCAGCTGCAACCTGTTTAAAGGTCTGTAAACCTGATTTCTAATACACAGATAGGATGACAGCTCTCTGGTATTAAAACAACAGAACCTATAAGCAAACTCAATGATACATGCCAAATTGTAACATAGAGGTGGGATGATAGCCCCTCTATTGCTAAAAATCAATACTACATAAACAACTGCAAAACAAGCACAACCTAGAACAAGAAGGAGAAGTGGAAAATGAGCAATTGACAGCAAAAGAAGCTTGTATTAGTTGGAAATGAAGACCAGATGCTGCAGGTCTCAGAGTAATTACAGTCCCCAGAAGTTGAAGCTTACAACATATTAACACTCATCTAACATTCATCAAGTTCATTACATCTCTTTTTTGGGTATATATAGAGTTTCTTTACAAAAATGCTTTGTTGTTCCATGCGTGGAGGGGTCATAATGGACCACCAATCGCTTTAACTATCTAATATGGGTCTCTGCTGCAATCTGACTGTGTCTGCTAATGAATTTGACCTTCTCGGATGTTCTGCTGTCCTTCTTGAGCCAGTAGAGTGTAATATGAAACAAGCTCCATAACTGATAAATGTTGTGACTGGCTTGAGGCATGTCCTTTTCCTTCTCGGCCATCTTGCTTGTTGAATGCGGTAGTTGAAGATTAATTGCGTAGAGTGCTGAATACTGGCCACCTTTGTCCTTTCGGGAGCATGAAATGGTTGAGCGGTGCTATCGATGCCCATGATTGTTTCTCAGCCTCTGTCTCGTGGAAGTTATTTCCCGTCCTTTTTTTATGTGATAGAAAGGGTCCTCAGGCTTCTGTTATCTTCTAAAAACAAATGGGTACTATTCTATGCTATAACAGATAAATGATGCAACTGTGAGAAATCCCACCAAATCTACTTCTTTTGGACTCCAAAAGTCCTCAAGTATGGTTTAATTGTCTATCGGGTCCGTCCTTGGGTCGCTGTCGCCTATCGCAGACAGTGTGTTCCCTTCGTTCCCTTGTTCATTCCGGAAACCCATCGGGTCCGGGTCTTATCGTATCACAAGGCTCCAAGGCTCCCTTTGGTTTCCGCCAATGGCAATCCAGCGATGTAACGTGGGCCATTGATCTACGCGCGTGATCGAAGGTCCACATTTAATCGCTGATCGCGATCGCTCAATGCTCACGGTCTACGCCGATTTGCCTTCGCCGATGCGATCTAGCGATGTGATATGGGCCATTGATCTATGCACGCGATTGACGGTTCACATTTAATTGTTGATCATGATCGCAATGCCTCTCCTGTCCACGCCGATTGGCACCGCCTGGCTATGCCGATTGCGATCTACCGATTAGATCTGGACCGTTGACCGGCCAGATCTAACCGCTACTGTGCCACCATCGTTTAAGCCTGCTCCTGTGGGTTTTTTCATGGTTTTATAGTGTTTTCACCCCCCGATAGTGCATTGCCGACCTTCCAAGGGCTCGCCTCTTGCAACTATTTCGATCGGTGGATGACCTTTGACCAAAATTGGAGATTTCAACAGCTTGCATGGATCCCTTGGCATGATTTTAAGCAGATTTGTAGACTTTAGGAGTGTTTTTTTTTGGATCCATTTTTATCCTTTTGTATAGCAGCACTAACACTGGCTCCTTCTGGGGATGAGATCCTCCCTGTGAGGTCTCAAGAACCTGTAGATCAATGCCTTCCTGACAAAAAACAAATTAGAAAAATTCCTAGTGTTCCATTGGGCATGGAGTCTGACTGATCCTACACTACCACTGATAAAACAAAATATTTACAATTTTTTTTTTAAGGCCAAAAGACCTTAAACCACATAAATTTTGAGAAAACACCCATTAACTGGGCCATCAAAAACTGCTTCTACCCCCATACTTTTCACTATGAAGGTGTTGTTCCCTTGAATCTGTGAAATAATAAAAGGGTCTGTCCAGAAAGCATCAAACTTTCCATGATTGCCTTTCTTTTCCTTTAGTGCATCCCATTTCAGGACCAAGTCTCCAACCTGAAAATTATTTGCTTTTGTCTTCCTGTTAAAAACATCCTTGATATTTTTCTGATGTGCTGCAGCCTTTTCAACCAGCTGTTCTCTAATCTGATATAACTCTGCCAAATCAGTGATCCTTCTTTCCATGTTTTCTTCCTCATCCTGCTCTTCTTGAAGGAATTTTGCCACAGGGAGGGTAAGTTGAATCGGAAATACTACCCCTTTGCCATACACCAGCTTGAATGGAGAATTCCCTGTGGATTTTCTTATAGTCACTCTGTCAGCCTACAGTGCATACTTGAGCTTTGAATCCCAATTCTTTTTATTCTCTTCTAACCGTTTTTTAATTATCTTGATTAGAATTTTATTAGAGGATTCTGCTAGACCATTTACTTGAGGGTAATATGAGGTGGAATGAACAAGTTTAATGCTCATTGAATCGCACATTTCCACCAACTCTTTTGCCCTGAAGGCTGCTGCATTATCTGTTATTATCTTATGTGGACAACCAAATCTGCTAAAAATATTTTCCGTTAAAAACTTTATGAACACATTATGGTCAACCTTCCTTGTAGGCACTGCTTCAATCCACTTTGTGAAATAATCAGTGGCAACTAATATCCACCTATGCTGGCCACTAGAATGTGGATTAATTTCACCAATGAAATCCAAACCCCACTGTTGAAAAGGTCCTTTTGCCTGAATTGGTTTTAGGGGGAGGAATTTCAGCTGCTGCTTTCCTTCAAATCTTTGGCACCTGACACAAGATTTAACAAAAGCAAATACATCAGAGAATAAAGTGGGCCAATAGTATCCAGCTGAGAATTTTGTGGGCTGTAGTCTTCCAATAATGATGCCCTCCACACATGCTGTTGTGAAACTACTGCATGACCTCTTTTGACTGTTCTTTGTCCAGACACCTTAAAAATATTCCAGATGGATCCCTCCAGTAGAGCAGATTATTATTTATGCAATATTTTGCTGCCCTGAGTTTTAAAGTTCTGACCTGGCTTTGAGTAAATTCTGAAGGGATTTCTAGCTTCAGCAAGAAGTTAATTATTGCAGCATACCAATTACATGAAGCTAGATTCTCAGCCACTGACTGTTCTTTCACTGTTTTAACCATTTCCTCTTCCTCTGCCTGACCATTTTATGCCATCATGCATAGGAAATCAATGTGTAAAGTTCTGTAATTTTCTTCAGCCAATAACTTGGCAAGACCTTGACCTTTGACCAGCTTGGTGGGTTTCAGCTCTATATTAAATTCTATCATTTTAGCAATCCATTTTTCCCTCATTCCATCAACATCAGGCTGAGTTAGGACATCTTTAATTGCAGTAGAAGGCACATATGCAATTATTTTCTAATGAAGGATATAAACTCTGACCGCTTTCAAGGATTTAATGAGAGCATATGCCTGCTTTTCAATAATATCATACCTCAGTTTAGCATCCCTCAAATTCTTGCTGAAAAATGCTACTGGATGTTCTGAGCTTTCTTCATCTTGCTGCAACAAAACAGTTGCAATGGTGTCTTCAGAGGCAAATGAAAATATATGGAACTCCTTGTTGTAATCTGGGTTGCTTAGTGTGGAGGCTTCCATAATGGCTTTCTTGATGGAATCAAATGATTTTCTTGTTGTTTCGGTCCATTTTACCTCTACTCCTTTCTTCAACATGGAGGTGGCATGCTTTACCAGCTCAACGAAATTTGGAATAAACCTCCTGACAAAATTAATTTTACCCAGAAAAGATTGTATATATTTCTTTGATCTGGGGATAGTCAAAGCCTGAATTTCTTTGACTCTTTCTGGGTCAATCTGAACACTTGCAGCAGACACAACATGTCCTAACAACTTGCCTTCATGTAAAGAAAATTGTGATTTTTTGGGATTGACTGAGATTCCAAACCTTCTGCACTTCAGGAACACCTTTTTCAAATGCTGCAAATGACTTTGATGGCTACTAGAATAGACAATTATATCATCAAGGTAGATCAACACAAATTTTTCCTTCTCTCCCACAAATGCTATATCCATAGCTCTCTGAAAAGTGGCTCTAGCATTCATCAATCCAAATGGCATTTTAGCATACATAAACGTGTGACAAGGAGTCGTAAATGCAGTTTTTTCTTGGTCATCTAGGTGCACATCAATCTAATTGAAGCCTAAAAATCCATCTAAAAATGACATCACTTTTGCTCCTGAGACCTTCTGAAACAAATGCTCCATCTTGGGCAGAGGGTAGTTGTCTTTCTTTGAGCACTTGTTCAGATTTCTGAAATCAACACACAGTCTGATTTCACGCTCTTCTTCCTCACCACCACCAAATTGGCTACCCATTTTGAATATCTGAGAGGCACTATGATCTTAGCAGCCAACAATTTTTTAATTTCTTTTTCAATCAATGGAAGAAGCATGGGATTTATTGGTCTCAGCTTCTGTTTGAAAGGAACAATGTCTTTTTCTAGAGGGATTTTATGTTGAATTATATTCTTATCATACGTTTTCAGGTCACTGTATTCCCAGGCAAACACATCTGCAAATTGCCTCATTAAATTGCAGTATTCAGCACTTTGATCAGCTGACAAATGAGTAGACAGATTTATAAATTTAGGTTGACCTGGACTTCCTATATTATGCTTATAGACTGCTGACCGACCTTCTTTTTGGGCAGCTTCGTAAGGGACATCATTTTGATCAAATAGTCTTTTAAGAGGAATTAGGCCTTTAGGAATATGGTTACTAGGAAGCTGGACAATGTTGTCTTTACCAATTTTATTTCTAAGCTAGGACTTGGGTTTTTCTAACAAAGCTTCATTTCCTTGGTCAATTTTCATCTCAGAAAATTCATCAATGACTTGAAGAAATCTATTAATATCATCATCATCATCAAAAACTTTCCAATGGTGGACATTATCAGGCAAGGATGGTCTGTACTTCATTTGGACTTCATAAACTAGTCTGGGAGGCATAGGAGGAATAAATAGACTAGCAGACACAGCTAGGGAATCAGCAAGCTGATTTTGGGCTCTAGGGATATATGAAATACAGAAAGAATCAAAAGAGTCTCTGATTCTCCATACCTCATCTCTGTACGCTTTCAGCCTTGGGTGCTTTGCCTTAAAGGTTTTATTAACTTGCTGAATTATCAAATCAGCATCTCCAAACACCTTTATGCTCTTTATTCCTTCATCTTTTGCTGCATTAAGGCCCAACAACAAAGCCTCATATTCTGCTATATTGTTGGTCACTTGAAAAACCAGCTTGAAAGACAGCTGAATACTTTCTTTCTCTGGAAACACTAGCACCACCCCTGCTCCTACAGTCTCCCTGGAACACGCTCCATCAAAGAACATCTCCCAAAGCTGACCTTCTTGCTGTTTCTCAGCCTGAACAATTGGTTTCCTGAGCTGCATTACAGCCTTCTGAGATTCTTCAATTTGGAGAATGCATGCTCCAAAATTAGTGTCCACTGCATATATAGGATGATTTGTAGGATTCCTCTCATCACTGATAATATATGCCAGCTGTGCTTCTCTGTACAATCTCCTGCTTTCACCTCCAAAAACTGGGACAGTTGCATAAGATAGATCATTCTGGAGTGTCCCACCTAGTCTCTTAATCCACCCTCTGGACAACAACATGCCAAACTTGGGAGGCACATCTGCTACCACAATATCCATCATCATGCTCTTCATAGGCAGCTGAGTTAAGGTAATGGCCAGATCTTTAATCAATCCAAGACATTTCACCTTCCTTGAATCAAAAGAAAATAAATCATGATAGGGTCTAGTGATATCAAGGCCTAACTCTTCCATGACAGCTTTAGGCATTAGATTATGGCTGGACCCCGTGTCTAGCAGGCAATTGTGGAGGATTTTATCATGAATGGTCAAGGAAACATAGAAAGATGGAGAATTATTATCAGGAGGTTCAATCATGGGGCTGAGCACAATGGAAGGCTTATCATCTTGAAAATTAATAGAGTCAGTGGAGGTTTCTTTGGTTTCTAGCTCAAGGACTTCAAGGATAGGCTTTCTAAACATTTCACTCTTTACCAACTCTACCAGAGGCACAAATATTTTTAACTTCTGGAATTCTGACTCGAAGTTGAAAGAAGAAGGTAACTTATCAGAGCCTCTTACCTCTTGAACTGGGGCTTTGAGGATGACTGGGTGAGCTACTGGTCTTCTCTGCTTGATATTCTATGACTCTGTTTGGACAACAACTCTTTCGGCAGGATTCTCCTTGACATTGTTTGCTTGTGATCTTAGATTATACCTTTGTTGTTCACCAGTCTACAGAATAGCCTCTGTGTCCTATTCTCTACTCATTTGGTCTTCCAGCAATGACTCTTCGTATGCAGCTATTGTTAAAAAGGCGGCACTGCCTTTATCTTCCATGCAATGAATATCATCCTCATCTTCGAATTTTTCCTCCTCCATGGCTACATTTTGGAAATGGGCTTTAACTTTCTGTTCTTCTTTTGGTTCTTCACCCCTCTGCATTATTTGTAACTGCTAATTTTCTCTTCTGAATGGGTTCTGATTTCTTGGAGCAAATGTGTTCTGCTGCCTTGTTTTCCCTGAATTCTGCTC
The DNA here is from genome assembly GCA_031772625.1 of Pinus tabuliformis. Lineage (NCBI taxonomy): Eukaryota > Viridiplantae > Streptophyta > Pinopsida > Pinales > Pinaceae > Pinus > Pinus tabuliformis. The sequence goes on along the minus strand of CM062804.1, from coordinate 890,116,493 downwards.
AACCTTTAACTTAGAAATTTCAGCAGCCAATGACTCTATCATCTTAGTCATTTTATCTAATTTAGGCTCTGAAGATGATGTAGAAGAAGTAGATTCTTGGTTTCTCCATCTTCTTCTGTCAGCTTGACTCTTTAGTTTCTCTGTAGCCATGATATTGGATTCTACTTCTAGGGCTGCATCCTGCATGTCTGCCAGCGAAGCACATCTCCTTTCTTTCAATAACAGGCAGAAATATGAGACAAAATCATTGGCATAAGTGATTTTGGCAGAGGTGGGAGTAGGATTTACCTCAGCTGGAATCTTACTATACATTCGATTGATTCTTTTATTAAAATCAGGGATTGATTCCCCATTTTCCTTCTTCAGATTACCAAACTCTGTATGGTAATATAGCAAATCCTTCTTATCTCCCCATTGCTTCAAAAATGCATCATCTAATGCTTCAATATATGTAATAGATCTCTGGAGTAATTCTCTAAACCACTTCCTAGCCTCTCCATCAAGGCTTTGGACAAAAGCTCTCATCCATACATCATTTTCACCTATATCCAAATTATCACTGTAACTGTAGAAAGCTTCAAGGTGTTCTTCTGCTATTACTCCCTCTGTGCTAATGAATTTAGTCATATATTTATGATATTCACCCATAGGCATAGGAATTAAAGGCACAGGCAACACCAATGGTCCATATCTAGCAGCAACAATTCTCTCAATCTTCGTAGGTGCTTGTTTTCCTGCCATGATTGGAATATTTGGAAGAATACTAACAGATGAAGGAGTAGGAAGTAATGTGATGGATGACAATGAATAAGGGATGTTCTGGATTGAATGGGAAGATTTCTTTGGACTGAGATTCAAAGGGAAACTAACTGAACAAGGGGCTGAACTTATCTCTGAAGGTTTTTCTTTAGTAATGGTGCTGACTTCTAAATCTTCAAACTGTAAATGTTCAACAACAAATTTATCTCTCAGAGATGGATTAGATTTCTTAGGCTTACCTAATCCTGATGCCCCTTTTTGTGAAGCTTTCTTTGATTTAGCAGTCCTTTCAGGTTCAGGCACTAGTTCAGCTGGAGATTTCTGAGGATTTCTTTGAGTGTGTCTCATAAACTGAGCCAAAACTTCAACGTGTAGTCGCCACTAATTAGGTCCTCTAGTAGAGTCGCCAGATAGATTATTACAACCAGAAATGTGCCCAAACTTTGTCTATCATCAAAATCTGGAACTGTGTCGTCTCCCAGGGAAGCTGAGCTTCGATCTTCGATCCCCGGCAATGGCGCCAATTAATGTTATCACCACAAGAAACTCACCTAGGTTGTATATCAGGGATGCTCGGGAACATTATAAATTCAACAAAATGTTGGATAAAATGATGGATGAATGAAAGAAATGTTGTATATTCAATCCAGATAACCACTCCTACTAAGATTGACCCCAGACATGGGTGAACACCCCCAGACTACAAGGCTTTCAACCACCAATTACTCATAGTTTAAACAAAGTGTGATGATGGAGAAGACTGACCACACCAGTAGATGCACAGGACCCTGTAATGGCCGGCTGCAACCAGTTTAAAGGTCTGTAAACCTGATTTCTAATACACAGACAGGATGACAACTCTCTAGTATTAAAACAACAGAACCTGCAAGAAAACTCAATGATACATGCCAAATTCTAACATAGAGGTGGGATGACAGCCCCTCTACTGCTAAAAATCAACAGTACATAAACAACTGCAAAACAGGCACAGCCTAGAACAAGAAGGAGAAGTGGAAAATGAGCAATTGATAGCAAAAGAAGCTTGTATTAGTTGGAAATGAAGACCAGACGCTGCATGTCTTAGATTAATTACAGTCTCCAAAATTTGAAGCTTACAACAGATTAGCACTCATCTAACATTCATAAACTTCATTACATCTCTTTTTTGGGTATATATAGAGTTTCTTTACAAAAATGCTCTGTTGTTCCATGCGTGGAGGGGTCATAATGAACCACCAACTGCTTTAACTATCTAATATGGGTCTCTACTACATTTTGACTATGTCTGCGAATGAATTTGACCTTCTCGGATGTTCTGTTGTCCTTCTTGAGCTGGTAGAGTGTAATATGAAACAAGCTCCATAACTGATAAATGTTGTGACCGGCTCGAGGCGTGTCCTTTTCCTTCTCGGCCATCCTGCTTGTTGAATGTGGTAGTTGAAGATTAATTGCACAGAGTGCTGAATACTGGCCACCTTCGTCCTTTCGGGAGCATGAAATTGTTGATTGGTGCTGTCGATGCCCATGATTGCTTCTCGACCTCTGTCTCGTGGAAGTTATTTCCCGTCCTTTGTTTATGTGATAGAAAGGGTCCTCAGGCTTCTGTTATCTTCTAAAGACAAACGGGTACTATTTTCTACTATAACAGAGAAATGATGCAACGGTGAGAAATCCCACCAAATATGCTTCTTTTGGAGTCCAAAAGTCCTCAAGTATGGTTTAATTGTCTATCGGGTCCATCCTTGGGTCGCTATCGCCTATCACAGACGACATGTTCCCTTTGTTCCCTTGTTCATTCCGGAAACCCATCGGGTCTGGGTCTTATCGTATCGCAAGGCTCCAAGGCTCCCTTTGGTTTCCACCAATAGCAATTCGGTGATGTAATGTGGGCCATTGATCTACGCGCATGATCGACGGTCCACATTTAATCGCTGATTGCGATCGCTCAATGCACACTGTCTGCGCCGATTTTCCTCTACCGATGCGATCCAATGATGCAATATGGGCCATTGATCTATGCACGTGATCGACTGTTCACATTTAATCACTGATCACGATCACAATGCCTCTCTCATCCATGACGATTGGCACTGCCTGCCTATGCCGATTGCGATCCGCCGATTAGATCTGGACCGGTGACCAGCCAGATCTAACAACTGTTGTGCCACCATCGTTTAAGCCTGCGCTTGTGGGTTTTTTCATGGTTTTGTAGTGTTTCTACCTCCCGATAATGCATTGCTAACCTTCCAAGGGCTCTCCTCTTGCAACTATTTCGATCGGTGGATGACCTTTGCCCAAAATTGGAGATTTCAGTAGCATGCATGGATCCCTTGGCATGATTTTAAGCAGATTTGCAGACTTTGGGAGTGTTTTTTTTTTATCCATTTTTATCCTTTTGTATAGCAGTGCTAACAACTCCAAACCCTACCATATTATTGGCGATACTTTATATTGTGTCGGTGTCGATTCAGTTCTTCACCGATGCCTTTTGATAGAGGAAGCTGAAAGAGTTCTTAATGATTACCACTCTAGGGCCTATGGTGGTCATATGTTTGGTTACGCTATAGCTCAAAAAGTCCTTCACACTGGTTGTTTCTGGCCGTCTATCTTCAAGGACTGCATCCTTGCTCTTCGTAAGTGCCACGAATGCCAAATTTACCAATGCAAGATGCGAGCCCCACCTGCTCAACTCCACCCCGTCATTATTGTTGGTCCTTTTGTCAAATGGGGCATCAATTATATGACATGTAACCCTCATTCGGTTGGGGGGCATGGCTATATTATCGTTGCTATGGATTATTTCACTAAATGGGCCAAAGAAATGCCTACATACTCTACAGATGGTAAGACGGTGGCTCAATTCCTTTTCAACCATGTCATTTCTAGGTTCGGCGTACCTCAAGCCATTGTCACAGACCATGGCTCCCATTTTAGAGATTACATGATGGATGAGCTAACATCTACAATGGGCTTGTGCCACGATAGTTCGACCCCATATTACCCTCAAGCTAACGGCAAAGTTGAAGCCGTGAACAAGGTCCTGGCCATAATGCTTCAACGTACTATTGGGATGAACAAGTCAAATTGGCATCTCATGCTCTTTTCAGCTCTATGGGCCTATCGAACCTCAACAAAAGACACAACTAGTTTCACACCATTCCAGCTAGTCTATGGTCTGGAAGAAACATTGCCAATCGAATGCGAGATTCCTTCACTCAAGTTAGTTGTTTAAATCCTCCCCGAAACTTCACCTCAAGAGGAACACCTCTTATATTTAGAACGATTGGATAAGACTTGCCGTCTCGCCACCTTGTTCATCGAAGCACAAAAGAAACGGGTCAAATCCCATTTTGATCAGTCGATTTCCCCTCACGTGTTCTCTGAGGGTGATTTGGTCTTACTATACGACCAAGCTAACAATAAGCTGGGGGCAAGCAAGTTCGAACCCATGTGGCATAGGCCCTACATTATGAAACGTGTTTTGCAGAAAGGAGGCTATGAGATTATTGATTATGAAGGAAATCCTCTCGATAAGCCCTGAAACGGGCTTTACCTCAAGAAATACTATGCTTAGGTCATCTTGCATGGTTACCTGTGTACATTAGTGTGTCATTCATTTTTCTGCAGTGTGGATTTGTGTGTTAGTTTTCAAACAACTTTCCTATTTAGTATGCTTTTCTTGCTTTGCAGATGTCTGTGACTCCCCACATTGGTTTCGCTGATGGTGCTTGTCATAGTACTCAGAACCTATCATTCGTGGCATGGGCTATTTATGACCCTAACAGTGAGTTGATTGACCTTCAAGGTATCTGTATAGGTCGCACAACTAATAACATTGCTAAATACAGTGCGATCATCGCACTGTTGTCAGAAGCCATTTCTCTTGACATTAGAGAGTTGGCTGTCAACCTAGATTCGCAGTTTGTTGTCCTTCAACTCAACAGGAAATATTCCGTCAGAAACCCTCAAATATTGAGAATGTATCTCCGTATCTATCTATTGGAAAGACATTTTGATTACATTACATATCATCATATTCCTAGATGCATGAATACTTTAACAGATGCATTAGCTAATTATGTGTTGGATATACATTTATGAAACATGTGAAAAGATAAAACAAACCATTTGTACCATAGTAGATAAGCAAATACAATGTGTATATATATATATATATATATATATAGATATGGTGAAAATGTTTAATACATCAGGACCCCAGAAAATAATGTGTGTCCAAAATAACATCAGCGGCTTGCAGGCCTCATATATCTGTGGCACGCATGCCTCAAAAAATGTAAGTGTTGGACCTAGGAGCTAATTGGCATGGTGATCATGGTAGCATGATACAGCTCGTGCAGCACGAGTCAACAATTAGCGGATCTGATTTGAGACTCCCACCATGTGTCTCTGTTACTGACGAGGAATGTCTCCTACCCAAGAATACTCCGGGATAACACGATTCAACCCCTCAAGGTTCCTTGCGATCTCCTCCTCGTTGTCACTCCCCTCCTGATAAGGAGCGACAACATCAATAGGGTGGGGGACGTGCCTGGCTATTGGGGACATCCTAGCAGGCCGCTCTAGTCCAACGTCTGCATTAACAAGAGAAATTTTATAAGCACATATATACCAAAAACAATTTGATTTTCTACCTTCATCATCGAAGTCCTCTCCATCTGGTAAGGGCATATCTGGATCGCCACGGAAGTAGGTGCCACTGTATGGCCAGTTCTCCATGACGATCTTCTATCATCATAGCCATGAAAATAATGTAGTTCGGTATGACATGTGCTGACCCCCAGTGATCTTGGGCATCAAACTACTTTAGTGGGCCATCCACGGAATGCGTGGCATAGGACAATCTACCTCAGTCAGCTGATACTGGAAAAGTGGTACCCATTCCAAGAAAAGGTCACAAGAACATATTTGAAGCAAAATTGCTTCAGATTTCCCACCTTAGCTTTGGATAGCATGCACTTGATGTTGATCTTCATGGCCTATACCTAGTTCAAGATCGTAGGAGCTGTACAGTCGATAACATAAATAAAATTTGACTTGTTGGTCTCATGTTCCGCCTGAGACCCTGACACTCTATTAATAGTCAACAGAAGCACTCTTAGTGTCAAATCCTAAACACTGGAAATCTCAATCTTCCCACTTTTTGATTTCAAGGCCTCATGGTAGTGTTCACCAAGCAATGAAGGTATGCTTGCCCCATTTGGTCATGACCCATATAAGTTCACTGGTTCCCCTCTATGAGATAGCCTAGTGATGAAGTATATATTTGAAGTTTCTAAATCCAGCTCTTGGTCACCAATGACAAATATCTCTTGATTAATGTCCCAAAGACTAATAAGGTACCAAAGCAACTCAGCTTGGCTTGCATCCCTAGCGTGAGAACAAATTTTAGGAGCCCGCAAGCCCTCAAAGCTTCTAGGCAATTTGGGTCATTCATTGCTTGGGTGTCAACATCCTCATGTTCTCATTCTTTCCAATCCACCAACTTCAATGATTCTTTCCTGCAAAAGCCATTAATTTGAGTCAACAATCATGCTTGGCCCATAAAATTTTGAGTTTAAACAATGATTTTTGAGCAAATAGGGGTTTTCCCTATTCACAACACTTGTACGCCTATTTTAAAAATAGTTGCACCGAACAATGTGGATGCCTTTGATTAACCCTCGACTGGTGCGATTCCATGCCCGGAAGTCGCGCCGACTGAGGGAGAATTTTTTTTTCAAAAACTACCTCAAAAAACTAAAAAAATTGTTAAAAATAGAAATAAAGGACATGGAAATGGAGCTCAAGGCTTTGGCTTTTACCTAGAACTTGTGGCTCATCGATTGACCTCCTAGATCTCACGCAATCTGCTCCAGAACAATTAGGGAAAAAGTGAGTAAAATTCTTTTCACTGTAAGGTTAAATGGTAAATGGTAAAAATATATTTACTTTTCTCCTTTTTATTCAATTTTTCCTGAAAATATTAGGTTTTTGTAAATATTTTGAACTATTTCTCCTCAAGAATTGGATAATACACTTTACCTTTTTGTGCAACAACAGGTGATGGATGTTCGATGATGATGATGAGTCACGTTTCAGCTCTTTTCTCAACTTGTTAAACTCATATGAAAAGATGGCCGCGTATTTTTCCCTTCTGACTTGTAAAAGAAAATAAAATGGGGGGTCCACTTTTAACTCTGTTTCGACCCTTTAAAAGCGAAAAGATGGTCGAGCCCTTGTCATTTCGAACTCGTTAACGAATGCAAAACATCATGTGCCCAGTATAAGTTTACCCCTTTCTCAGGATGGGAGGCACTTTTTATGGAAAAGGTACTCCTTGACTGAAATGGTCAAGCAATTCTCTCAAGTATCGTTTTCTACCTTTTCGGGCTCGAGAGACGCAAATGTATGAAAATGGACCATGTGGAGTTTTGCTTTCTGTGTCTTTTCCAAACTCTCTAAACATGAAAAATATACTGAGTTACACCTTTTTCAGACCCTTTAAAATATCAAACGACATTAGATTCATCACCATGACGAATGTGAGCTTCTCCTTCCTATGGCTCGTTAAACTTACTAGGTCGGATTCGTCTGAAGGATGAACTGACAGTGCAAGCATATGCTATCCCCTTCAAGCTTGTGATTAAAAAATAATTGGGGTACCTGCCAGAAATGGTGGGGGAAAATTTGGAAATCTATCAGTTGTGTCGGCAACTCACTCTTAAACATGACACTCTTTGCTTCGTGTTAGGTTGGGATATCCTCCTTTGTATTTTTGACCTCCTTGGGTTTTGGCCGTTCACTTTTTCCTTCCATTTGATCTTTGCCACATCATCATGACCACTGATCCCTTGGATCCAAAAGCTTCCAAACTTCCAGTTGTGTTGCCGATATGTTCAAGAGTTATCCTTTTGTAGTTACACTTACCTCTGATTATTTGTATCATCCAAAATCATTTTACATCCTTTCGTCTCGTATCATTGAAGTGGGAAACATTATGGACCTCCTTTGACATGGTCGCTTTCCATCGACTTCAACTCATTATTCGGGAAGTTGACCAAGAGAATCCCTTCTAGTACCTTAGAGCTTGCATGCCCTAATGGCAAGTTCTTCGCACTCGACGACAAGTTCAGATCATTAGCTTTCGATCGAGTGATTTCATGGATATTCGACTTTAGTTCCTCTATTCACATTCCGTGGATTGTCTTGATAGTGACTTGAGGACCATTTTCATTATTGGTGGTTTCTCTCATGCTTGTTAATAGTTTACATCATTCACTGGTAATCAAGCAACTTTCTAGCATGTTCGACATCAACACATCTATTCACATGTTAGAATCTGTACTTTGATCAGGTCGTGTTGGAGCATAATACCCTAGACTCAGATCACAAAATTCTAGGTTGCAAAGTGATGTGACATGGTTATGTTTATGTTCATGTCTCTTTTAGATGGATGGCTGTGACCATACCTTGGTTTCATTATGATCCTTTTAACGGATGGTTGCACCCATACCTAGATCCCTTTTACATGATCATTCTATGGATGGTTGTGTCCATGCCATGATTCATGTATCATTTGACAGAGTTCTTAGTTATATATATGTATCTGTACTTTCTTGCAGGTTTTCTGACGGCAAACTACGGTTCCTCGTACTAATTCATAAGTCATTTCATCCCTCACTCTAGCTCGGTCTTCACGCTTTAGGGGGCATCTGTTACACAACATTTTGTCATTGTCCCTGTACTCCCCGTTCCTTGATCCTTGAGGAATTCTACAGTGAACCCCACATCCTTTCCCTTCATGAAGAAACCCCCATTGTGTCCCTCTTCATGAGCAGATCAATTCCCTTTCGCACCATTTCCCCTAAAACTTATGTTTTGCCCAGTTTAAAAGACCGATGCTAATGACCTTTATCTCCCCCACTCTGATGTGCATAGATTAGCGCTATCCCTAGCACTGACCAGAGAAATTGAGATGTGTTCCAGTTGCATCGGTCCAATTATGGAATGTTTCTAAAATTAGGAGTTGAAGCTTCCAGCTCTAGAAGCTTTGTAACAGAAGTCTGGTAAATGGTTTGGCCGGACGGGGTCGAGGATGTCAGTTTGGGCTCCTTTCCCCTATAATGATGGAACTACCTCAAGGGATAAGACCTTCTCCCATGAGAATAGGATCCATCTCCCATCCATTCATCATATATAAACCTCCCTTCTTCCGAAGTACAAGCTAGTGTTAATGTTGGTGTGCTAGTGCTATTTTGATTTGGAGTAAACAACAAGAAATTCATATTTATAGCTATCTAGTTGTATGAGGGATAAGTGTGATTTGGTTTAGAGTGAAGGCTAAAGGGAAGAGCCTTAAAACTATTGTGGATTGAGGCCATCATGGAATGTTAGCAGAAGTGTGTGGGAACCTGGTCTTGTCAGAGGAGAACCGCAACGTCAAGAAAATGGTTGTAATATCTCTTTGATATTAATATATGCAACTATCGATTGATTTGCTACATGATTTTTCATCTTACATATTCATTACTTAATGTTTCTTGACTTGTTAAGTAGGTTTAATTACAATTTGTCTATTATCATGTTTGTTGTCTGCTATTGTTTACTTGTTTCAGGTGCCTGAAGAAGGAAGCGAGAAACAGTTGGAGCGAGCAAGCAAGGACATAATCAAATAGGATAAGCATACTAAGAGGTAGGCCCTATTGTTATAGACATTTTTGTGCCTTACAGCTCTAAGCATGAAATGTCCATAAACCAAGGGATCCTAAGTCCCTAAAAGTGTTGTTCTGACCCCTAGAGGAACAAGGTCAACAAATTACAGCTTCTCCCAGAAGTTCTCCACCAGAAACTGCTCAGAATCAGTCAAATTAGGATCATTTCAGCTGCTCCACTAGCTAGCTGCGTTGCATAGCACCCAAGTACACTAGCTAGGTGCGTTGCAATGCACCTAAATGCACTACCAGGGTGCGTTGAGCGGGAAATGACAAATGGCAGAATCTTCCCCAATGACACTTGCCTCACTGAGTTCGACCAAGGATGAGTAAGAGGCTCTCAGTCTCCAAGTGGAAGCAAGAACTGACAGAGAGAAGCCACTAGTCAGATCATAAGCCGGCTCATCCTCTTTGCATACATCTATATATGGATCCCTCATCCCAGAGATCCAGAGGCTGGAATTTTGTAGATTGCAGAGAATTGTTGTTGATTTTGAGATAGAGATCAGAGTATTGGGTGATTTATGCTTTGTTGGAGGTGAAGAGGGGATTCCTTTACTGGGGGGTTGATGCTGGATCAGGAATCATCGGTTGTAACTCCTCCTGGATCTTCTTGTTATATCAATAAAACTATTTGAGTTTCTCCTACATGCTTGTGTATCAATGATGTTTTGTTATATTTGCATGTTTAGCTTAAATCTGATCCTAAGCTATTTATGAATATAAATCCATGTCTTTGTGTATTTTTCTTCTTCTGTGATCTTGCAGGAACTTGGTGAAGCTGGGCAAGTAAGGGAGCAGGTAGCTGGAAGCTGTCAAAGAGGAGAGAGATTGGATCAAAGGACTAGCGCAAGACACAGGTTGGTTCATCCTATTCCTCTTCGTTTATAGTTCATAAAGAAGAATACGAAAGTAGTTTTCCTTGTTTGTTTCTAAGGTACTGTCACACCTTAGTGGGATAGGGGCATTCTGAGTAGACACTTTTCCCGTTAACACATATTGATTGGTTCTAACCTAATGAAATCTTCCATAGAATGTATCTATTGTGGCTAGACCCATTATCAGGCTAGAGGAATTTGTTTGTGTCCGCACTTATAATTTTACTTCACCAAAGCCATGAACTCTTTATCCGAATGCACAATCTTAAGAACTAGAGCATTTTTCAACAACTGCTTCAACTGATTAAAACTGGATGCACATTCCTATGTCCATTCAAATTTCTTACCTTTTATTTGCAATGATGTAATAGGATATGTAATGTGTGAGAATTTCCTGATGAACCTCCTATAGTAACTAGATAACCCCATGAATTATTTGACTTCATCCACATTTCTAGGAGCTACCCATTCCATGATAGCTCTAATATTTTCTGGGTCCACTGCTATGCATTCCTTGGAGACAACATGTCCCAAGTAATGTGCCTCTATCTAAAATAATTTGCACTTGCGAACCTTGGCATACAATTTATGCTCTCTTAGAAATTTGGACATTGTTGTTAATTGTTCTACATGCTCTTCCTCATTCTTAGAATATATCAATATATCATCAGTGAATACAATCAAAAAAATTTCTAGATAAGGATACACTATTCATCAAGAACATAAAATTAGCTAGGGCATTAGTCAAACCAAATGGAACCAGGACAAACTCAAAATTCCCGTACCTAGTCGTGAAAGAAGTCTTGTAGATGTCCTCTTCTTTGATGCATACCTCATGATATCCTGATCTTAGATTAATATTTAAGAAAACTATTGTTCCCTTCAACTAATCAAACATGTCGTCAATCCTTGGCAACGGTTACCTATTCTTGATCTTCACATTATTCAGCTGCCTGTAATCAATGCACAACCTGATATTTCGATCCTTCTTCTTTACAAACAATAGTGGGGCACCCCAAGGTGATACACTTGGCCTCATATGTCCCCTATCAAGCATTTCCTTCAACTGCAACTTCAACTGTACTAACTACAGTGTGCTCACCCTGTAAGGTGCCTTTGATGTTGGTGTTGCTCCTGGTACCAAATCAATATAAAAGTCCACTTCCCTGTGGGAGACAACTCTGGAATATATGTTGGAAACACATCTTGAAACTATTGTAATATAGGGTACCTATTGATGATTTCTGCATCCTCAACATCCTTACCCTTGTTAGTAGAAATATGAAATACTAACATTACACACCCTTTCTTGCAACGTTGCTTAGCATGCATAGCTATCACCATCCTAACTAATGTAGGCTTCCTCTTTCCATGCAAGATTATCTTTTCCCCGTTATCATAAAAGAACTCAAAGACCTTTTCATAACAATCTTCTTTGGTGATGTAAAGATATAGTCAATCATACCCAAAATCATACTATATGATCCTAGTGGTTGTACATTCAGATGTGCTCCTATAGGAATACCATTCAACTATAATGCACAAGATCTTACCCAATTATGAGCTCTCTTCTTAGTACCTGTAGCCAACTGCACCAACCAAAACTTTGCATGCACTTCTTTTCTCAAGCCACACTTATCCACCAGATCAGGATTAACATAACTATAATTAGATCCAGGATCAATCAAAATAGAAACAACTCAACCACAGAGCTTACCTTCCACCTCAATAGTGGATTCCTAATTGATGTAGGCTTCCTCTTTCCATGCAATATTATCTTTTACCCATTTTCATAAAGGAACTAAATGACCTTGTCATAACAATCTACTTTGGTCATGTGAAGATATAGCCAATCATACCCAAAAGCATACTATATGATCCCAGTGGTTGTACATTCATATGTGCTCCTGTAGGAATACCATTCAACTCGAATGCACAAGATCTTACCCAATGATGAACTCTCTTCTTAGTACCTATAGCCAACTGCACCAACCAAGACTCTTCATGCACTTCTTTTCTCAAGCCACACTTATCCACCAGATCAGGATTAACATAACTATAATTAGATCCAGGATCAATCAAAAAAGAAACAACTCAACCACAGAGCTTACCTTCCATCTCAATAGCGGATTCCTAACTGATGTAGGCTTCCTCTTTCCATGCAAGATTATCTTTTACCCATTATCATAAAGGAACTCAATGACCTTGTCATAACAATATGCTTTGGTCATGTGAAGATATAGCCAATCATACCCAAAAGCATACTATATGATCCCAGTGGTCGTACATTCAGATCTTCTTCGATAGGAATACCATTCAACTGAAATTCACAAGCTCTTACCCAACGATGAAATCTCTTCTTAGTACCTGTAGCCAATTGCACCAACCAAGAATCTGCATGCACTTCTTTTCTCAAGCCACACTTATCCACCAGATCAGGATTAACATAACTATAATTAGATCCAAGATCAATCAAAATAGAAATGAATCAACCACAGAGCTTACCTTCCATCTCAATAATGGATTCCCGGTGATCTTCCTGCTTGTTGTCCAAAAATACATAAATATGAGGAATGTTATGGCCAACATCCCCAACTGTTTGTGTCTCCTGGGTGTTATAGATATGAGGTTTTCCACTCTGGTACAATGGACATTTATTGTTGCGATGATCTTCGCTACATATCCAACACTGCAATGTTCCCCTACCATCACATATGTTATGCTCCTCTTTCGGCTATGACCCATGTCCCTTCTCAACTGCATTGAACTTCTTGTAAGGATCAACATTTTCTTTCTCACCCACATCATGAGGTCTTCCCTGCTTCGGTGTCCACTTCCATTTAAATTTCTCATTTCCCTTCAAATCATGCTTAGGCTTAGCTTTGCACTTTGAGTGCTCATAAACAATCTTCAAATTCTGGATGGTTTCCTCCAATGACCTAGGCTCATGAAACTCAATCGAGTCTCTATATATATTTGGAAACCCACTAATGAATCTATGAATCTTATCCTTCTCATCATTTGGGTAAGGAATATACCTCAACAGCTCCATGAACTCATAGAAGCCATCCATAACTCATAAAATTCCTTAGCTTTGTCATCATAGTACCTCTCCGATAGGTACTTCTTCTTGAAGAGTCTCTCGGACTCATCCAAAATCATCTCTTCTTCTCGAATTTCCTTGACATTCTTCACATCTTCCCACCAAATGTTTTCTTTCCATTTAAGATTGAACGTAGCTATTTGGGATTTGAAATTCTCTGAGTAGTTATGCAATCTGAAGAATTTATTCATCCCAAGCAACCATGCCTCTACATATTTTGACTTCTTCATCTCTCCATCGAATGTAGGAGGCTTGACTTTCTTGAACTTCTCAGACAAGTAATAATTCCTCCTATAAGGATGATGAGAGTGATGATGGTGATAATGTCTCCTCCATGAGGAACTAGAATGATACCCATACATACTAGTCCTCCTATCAGGTGTATCAAATGATGTATTTCCTATGACTGTATCCCCTTTATCCAACCTGTATCCGGACCGAGATGTGCTACCATAGGCTCCATTAGTTTTCTCTTCCTAATTTTGATTGATCCTCAACTACACTTGTACTTGCAAATCTCACAAGCTATGAAGAATAATTGTATTGAATTCTTCCTACTTTTCCTGAGCCTCAACCAACCTATCATTGTTTTCATTGCAACTTCTGATCTCTTCCCTCAAACTCCTTAATGTATCTGCTATACCAAGATAATTCTCATCTCCTTTTTGCCCAAATAATATGTAGGGAGAGTCACAGAAACTGTAGTCTACCATTTTATTTCATCTATGATTCTCTTCTTCCTGCAAGTATTCCATGTCAGATACACCAAATAGATACCATAACTAAAATCATACCTCAATGACGTTTAGGGGAGGCTTATCTCAACTGAAAAATTAGTCCACATTAGCACAATACATGTATAATATTAATCATATCAATATAAAAACATCATGTATGACCATACCAACTGTATACCATGACCCCATGCATGACCATACCAACTGTATACCATGATCCCATGCACGAAAACCATAATCTTGACAACATCACATTTTACCCAAAGAGAGTGCAACCCACTCTGATACAACCCTTGAACTACCTCCTCCCACATTTACCCACTTTCACCAGTCTTCCCGGGGTAAACATGAGCTGAGGGTCACTATGATAATACTTAACCTCCTATATGACCTTATGAAAATGGATTCAAAAACTTAAGACTTTATTGACTTCCCTCACGTGCTATGAGACATCCAAGAGCTACCCAACCCCTCCAAGTGTCCAACCCCTTAGCTAACTCTATTTTTCACTACCTTGGGGTCTGAGTCACTCGCTAGTCAAGGAAAGTAAATGTATGAGAGCCTTTAGTCACTCCCATAGGCCTGCTTCCCAGTGACTATGGAATTTTCCAGTCAGTTCTGCGCCAACGACCCTGAATTCTGAGCCAATTTTTCAGGGCTAGGACTCATGCCTCTACCCAGAACTCAATGAAACTTCTAGAGATGATAAATAACATAGAAACAAATATTATACACCAAAAACTTGAATAGGGACATTTCCTAACCCCTCCCAACTAGGATGGGAATTCTGTCAAACACATGATAAACATGCAACCTACATGTCATGAATGCATATATGAATACAAGGATCTTAAACTTATTTGAGGTTTGACAACAAGGACCAATGCCTTCTCATAATAGTTGTCATAACACTAATTAGGTCATGCATTCATTAACTAAACACTCATTAATTAAAATGTGATAAGAGCTATACTTAAATATGTCATATAACCATGCTTATAACCATCATATAACAAGGTAGATAACAATGATAGAAAAACCATTAAATCCACATAATAAATGTATCGTTACTCATAAAATACAATATAAACTTAGCTATTACTAACCATATACAAAATCCAACCAAGTCAGGGACTTCGACGTACCACTTAAACATAGATTGTGCGAAACAAAATATTTCTTTCATCCAATCACCCCCATGTCATATTCCAAGCATGAATGTGGGATTTCATGGGATAAACCAAACCATAAAAAACCAAGGGAATGTAGAGGTTAAACCATCTCCACCCTCACCATACCATGATCTCACCTAAACCGATCCTGAGATCACAAAA
This sequence comes from Pinus tabuliformis, assembly GCA_031772625.1. NCBI lineage: Eukaryota > Viridiplantae > Streptophyta > Pinopsida > Pinales > Pinaceae > Pinus > Pinus tabuliformis. The sequence goes on along the minus strand of CM062804.1, from coordinate 890,100,968 downwards.
AAAACCGAGCTTGGATGCCTTAGAATTCCTTCACTATTTCTTAAGGAATTTTCTTATCTCTACCCAACTATTGAGGGCTTCCTAAAGAAAACCATCTCCACCGCCAACCCCTGGAATTTCCTGGGACCACCTCACCCAGATTCAAAACTTTCAAGCAATCCAAAGCTCAACCAAGAAAGAATCCCATCATACCATGGCTATCTGGAAATGGAAAGGAAAGGCTAAAACCAATGTCGAAACCTAACAAAACTCATACCAATGACAACAAATGAACCAAACACACACATGTAGATATCATGATTGCCAGAACTAACTAGGAAATCATACATGCAACTTGTTACCTTAAACTAGTTTCACTGAAGTTGCTTCACTCAAACTTTCCTTGCTTGATCCTTGTCCTTCCTTTGATCACTTTCTTTCCTTCTCCTCTTGGTGTTCTTCTCCTCTCTAAGGCTAATTCCAAAACAAAATTGGCAAAAGGCCCAAATTGATGCTTTGATCTCTTTTTATTATTGATGCCTCTAATTTCATCATTTTTCCTCTATTTTCCTTCAATTTCCTCCTCACATGTAACTCGCGACCTTTCACCTCCCTTTTTTCATATTTCCTTTATTTTCATTAAAAAAATGCCAATTCATGCCTCTTTGTCTTTTCAAAGCCATTTCCATTTCCTTTTCTAATTTCCCCTTAGCCATAATACACAACAAGTGATGCCCACTAGGATATTTTTCCCAACATTTAGCTTGGAATGCATGTCCCATGAACTTGGTCTTATTTTTCATATATTAACTTTATTACATGAAGTTTTAACTTGGATTTTGCACTTCCTCCCAAACTTAGCCACTTGCGTTCCCATTGTTTCAGTTTTTTCTCAAATTTCCATATTAGCCACTCCCAATATTGAGACTTGTACTTGCTTGGCTTCAACCGAAAGTCCAAATATATAAAGCCACCATCCAATGTGCTCACGTTTATGTCAAATAGGCTAGAAATCTCCCCCAATTCCTTCACTTCCAAGCAATCGGTGATTAATTTAGATCTTTTTATTCATAATGAGCCTTGACACTTCCCACAATCTAGTGAGTATATGGTGAAAGCCCCTCCATTCATTTATGTTGGTTTTTTCCTGCAAAGAGCACATCATCAACAAACAAGAGGTTAGTGGCATGGATAATGAGAATCAATCTGACATTTATGGGTGTTTGACATAGGTGTATGCCTTTGTCAGATTGATTCTCATTATGCATTCCACTAACCTACGAGATTTGATTGAGTGGATGATCTCTTAGGAGATGGATGTTGTAAAAACCCTGGTTAAAATCCATGTAAAAATATATAGGACTAAGTTCACGGGTAATTTATTCCAAGCACAATGGTGGGTAAGACATCCTTGTGTGGGTGTTCATTCAGTTTATTATGGCTAAAGGAAAATGGCAAAGGATTTGAAAAGGAAAAATGAAATTTTTGGCAGATTTATTTATGAAAATAATGGAAATTACAAGAAAATTAAGGTGAAAGGTCACAAGTTTCCTGTGAGGAGGAAAACGAAGGAAAATAAAGGCAAATGAAGCAAATAGAGGCCTCATTGATAAAAATGCTTATGAGGATTAGTGGGCAGGCTTGGGAAATTTATTTTTTTTCAGTGCAGCTTTGGAGCTCTCATTCTATTCTCTCTCTCATACTCTTGGACACTTAGAGTTTTCTTGGATCGCTCTTGGAGAGTGTGACATACTTAGATTCTTGGAGCAATAAGGAAAAGGAAGAGTAGGAAATCACAAGAGGACATAAGGATCAACAACTACAATGGGTTTTTCTTATAGGTACCAAGTTGCATGTATGTTTTCCTCACTAGTTTTGGCATGCATGGCATATCGATGTGGTTTATTGGTCATGATCTATAATTAGCATGGAGGATTCCCTCGATTGAAGTGGATTTTCTTAGCCTTGCCATTTATGAAATAGCCATGGTGTTGTGGGTTCATTTATTTTGTTTTTTGGCTGGTTTTCTTGTGCCTTTGGTTGTGGGTTGAGTTATTAGTTCCTGGAAGCCTTGGTTGGACAAATGCTCTAGAAGCCCTGTAACAACTTAGATTGAGTTACTAGTCTTGTAAGCCTTGGTTGGAAAAATGCTCTAGAAGCCCTTGGTGGGTTGCATTACTAGTCATAGAAGCCTTGGTTGGACAAATACTCTCGAAGCTTGATGAAATTTGTGGGTTGAGTTACTAGTATTGGAAGCCCTAGTTGGAAAAATGCTCTAGAAGCCCAACGAAAACTCTAGGTTGAGTTACTAGTCTTGGAAGTCGGGTTGGAACAAATGCTCTAGAACCCTTGACAACTTAGGTAAAGAACAATTTGGTGATGGTAGTGATGTATGACTGTGAGGTGAAATCACTGGTTGAGTGTTGGGTTTGGTTTTGATGGATTTGTTTCATGATATCCCACATTCATGCTTGGAATATGGCACGAGGGTGACTCTCTCAAAGAAAGATTTGGTTTAGCCTAGTCTATGGTTGGGTGGTTCATGGAAGTCCCATACCTGGTTGCCTTATGCAATCATCAATAAGAGTTCTCCTTCTCCTTGGTATGTTATGGGTAAATATATTGGTTTATATGTGGATTATATGGCTGTTGTTTCCTTGGTATTTATGTTATTATTATGTTGGTTATGAACATGTATTATGACAATGGCTATGTATGGCCCTCATCATGTTTTTACTTGTAAATGAATGAACAATGTATGTATGGCCTAATATATGATAATGCAACTAATGTGATAAGTAAACAATGCTTCATAGAAAATCTGAGATAAGTATGAGGCCCCTATTCTCAACTATGTTGTTAAGACCTATAGATTTCATATTTGTGATATGTTTGACAAAATGTCTGTCATGGCTAGTAGGGGTCCAGTGTAGTCCTTTTCAATATATTTATAAATGTATCATTTTTCTGTTGTGTAAATTCAATTATGAAGGTTTCATTGAGTTTTGGGCAATGACCTAGGCTCTAGGCCTAAAAAAGTGGCACAAATCCTAGAGACGTAGGCATAGCACTCAGGAAAAAAGTCCCCAGACTTTCCCTTTCCCTTGCTATGGGAGTGTCTAGAGCCTCCTAGATGCACCCTTGCCCATATCAAGGAAGCGTCTAGGAGTTTGATACACTAAAACTTCAGTTTGTCTCATGGGTTAGTTACCTGAGTGCTTGGGACAACTCATGGGAGTTTTGTTGTTGATGTGGAAGGTCTGTGCGATGTGTTCTACTAGTTCCACTTCCTTAATTGACACATAGGGAGTCGAATCATATCATAGTAACTTCTCGTCACATGTTTACCCCTTTTGGATGGTTACTTTGGTAGATGTTGGAGGAGGGTGTTAAAGAGTGGTATCATAGAGGGTTTCACTCTCTTTAGGTGATATTAGATACCATAGAGTAGTATTAGAGCGAGTTTCATTTTCTTTGGGTGGTGTCTGATTTCTGTTCATTTTGGGCGATATCTGATACCACAAAGTGGTATCAGATCATGGTTCAACCCTTGGACTTGATGGGCATAATGTGTTTTCCATGCATGCATGTAGGTTGTATATGTTCTTTTTGTGTATGCGTGGTGGTCGTCATTGTTTTCATTGTGTCGCCATGTGGAAATTTATGATGTTGTTGTTGTGATGTGTTAGTCATGAATGCATATCAGCTGTATATGCATTTGATATACATGTCAGTGTCTATATGATGTTATGCATGCACACTCATAGTTATGGTTATGCATGTATAATAGGTTGGACATGCATTGTGAGGTCATTGTATGCAATTAGGTCATCATGATGTTATTTGTATGCTATGATGCTAATGAGTTGGTTGAGATAAAGAAGGAGATGTAAACCATCAAGGTTAAGTTTCAACATTGGACCTTGAGGCAAGAGCGTGTCGTCATACAAGTTTGTATGCCGGGCATGCACGTATGTAGGTTAAGGATTGTTATATGCATTATGGTTATGTGTGTGCCTTTCATTTTATTTATGTTATGGTTACATACATGATAGATGCTAGTCGATTAGTGTAGTCATATGCACATGTGTCGAATAGTAATGAATGGTAATAACATGTGGTTTTATGCATTGCTATTGTTGTTTTATGTTAGATAACTTGATGATTAGGTTATATGTTGTTGATGAGCAAGATATATAACTTGTTGTTGTTATATGCTAGTAACTTGATGATTAGGGTTATTACATTAAGATCTTGATGTTATATGTATTATACTAATTTGGATTGGTCTATGAAAAAGGTTAGGGTTATGAAATTCAGGTATGAGTTAATATATTGTGATATTATGTCATACTAATCTAGACTGACTATGCAGATGTGATCATTATGTATAAATGATAATTGTTTATGAGTTTATGATGTAAACATGTTAGCTAGTGACTATTCTAGATATCATGCCCTTATTTATGTTTGAGTTGATATGTCGTGAAGTTATATCATGCTAATATGGATTGATTTTGTAGACTAGATAGCCTCCCCTGAGATACATTAAGGTATGAGCTTTCTTATTCCATCTAGTTTGTTCTTGAATGTTTGATTATGTTGTCCATTTGTTGTTTGAATGTTGGTGTCTATTATGTTGTCTATTTGTTGTTGAATGTTTGATTAATTGCATGATATGAGTGTGTGTCTATAAGATTGCATCAAGAAATGATCTTGTTTTAAGGTGGTTTTACTAAAACATATGTGTTGAGATAGTTGATATGTCCTTGAGTGTAAGTGGGTGATAGTTGTAGCATTATGTCTAATGACCATGAGTTGACTATGTATTATGACATGATTGTTAGTCTTCGTAAAGGTTGATTTCAAATTGATAGATATGATTTTCTTGATATTTGGAACATGTGGTTGACATGTGTGAACAGTTGTAGGGTAACATGCTTGGTCTTAGCATGACAAGGTAATAATTGATTTGTTTATATAACTATCCATTGGGTGATGTGACATTACATAGTAAGACTCAGTTGCAGTAAGGTAAAGGTAAAATAAAGGAATTGGGTGAGAATTCCTTTGGCTATGTTCAGAAACCACAATTCCAAATGAATGAGTGATTTTCATACAGGAAGTCTTCTTAATCCTAAGTTTCCTAAAATTATGTGGATATGTGCTATATTCATGGAAATGTATTTGACAGATATAAGAGTTGGTGTCTAGTTATAGCTAGATATGTCAAGGGAATTGGAGTCCCTTGAGACATGGCATAGATGTGTTCAGCTACAAGGAAATGTGCTTGGCATAACAAGGTAAGCTAAGTGGTATATTGTTATATTTGTTATACACTGACAATTATGTGTTTATGGTAGGGTGATGTTAGGAGTTGCATGGTAAGAGAGATTTCCATGAAATCTTAAAAAAGGCTCAAGTTGAGCTTTCACTTGGAGCGCTAGGAACCATGGGGACATAGTTAGGGTGTATGTTGCTATTTTTGTGCTTTTTATATTTGTGATTTGGTTGCGCTTGATTGCATATTTGTTATTTTGGTGCCTTTCCATTTTGTTGTGGTGTTGTGATTTATTAGTTTTCATGGTATTCTTCTTGTTTGTTTCTTGTGCTTTCCTTTTAATTTTTGAGTCTTGGGAATTCGTTGGGAAAGAGGAAGGTTAATGGATCTCGGGAGAAGTCGAATGAAACCCATCAGCTAATATGAGACTCAGATGAAGTTGGTGAATGTATAAGAGCAACTGAAGGCAAGAGTATGATATTCGGTTGGATTGGTTTGGTCCATTGGGATAATGGACAGTGGCGGGACAATCATGAGAAAGGTAACAAGAAAGGTAAATAAAATGCGTTTAAGGTAACTAATACCTTAGATATCTTGGGAATTGTTGTTCTCAACGTTGTGCATGTTGTGCATGAATAAAGGAAGTTCTCTTAAACTTGACCTTGAGATCTAGTAATTATGTTTTGATCATGATTGTGCTGATGTCTATATATGTATACATGTATGTATGTATGTATGTCATGTTTGACAGGGTCATTATGGATCATGATTTCATTATGCTAATGTTTATATGCATATGTGTATGTATCTACGTTGTTATCTAACAGGGTCATCAAGGATCACAATTGTTTTATGTTGATGTTAGTATGTATATATATATATATATATATACACCATTGTCTAACACAATTGTTAGGAATCATTCTTGTGGAGGAACGATTTCTTATGTAGGTGACTGGCATGAAGAGGTTTCTGGTTTATGAGGAATCAAGTAGGAGAGTGGTCATGACAAATATATGAGGTTAGTATCATGCGGATATGAAATGATATTGTATGCTTGTATTATGCTTATGTTTATGTTATGATAGGTAATGTTGAAGGATATATCAGCGGAATGAAAACAATGTGATTTTGGCATGCTAGGATAAGCATGGATGATGGAGAGACACTGGAAACAAGGTTGCTTGGTAGAGGCAGTATGGTTTTGGATTTGTAGTGCTATTGTTGTGTATATGTTATGCATGTTGTCTATTCAATGTTTGTACCTATGGTGATGTGTAATGTTGTATATGTAGTATTGTGTACATATGATGTTGTATTCCTATTGTATATATGGTGTTGTGTATATATTACATATGTAGTGCTGGGTATAGATTGTGCTATGTAGATGTTGGATATGCAATGTTGTGTACATATCGTACTGTGTGCATGTTGGATATGCATTGTTGTGTTCATATGGCATTGTGTGCATGTTGGATATTCAATGTTGTGTATATATGATGCTAAGTACATGTTGTATATGCAGTGCTATGTACATATGGTGTTGTGTGCATGTTGTACATCTGGTGTTGTGTGCATGACTGTACATGTGGTGATGTGTGCACATGGTGCTATGTACATTTTGTACATGTGGTGCTGTGTGCATGTCGTGCATGTGGTGTTGTGTACATGTGGTGTCGTGTACATGTCGTACATGTGGTGTTGTGTACATGTGGTATTGTGTACACATTGTATAGGTGGTGTGATGTACATATGGCATTGTTTACACATTGTGCAGGTGGTGTCGTGTACATGTGATGTTGTGCACACATTGTGCAAGTGGCACTGTGTACGGGTGGTATTATGTACATGTTATGCATATGGTACTCGTGTACATGTGGTATTGTGCGCATGTCATATATATTGTGTTGCGAGTACACAATACTATGTATGTGCATTATGTAGTCATGGTATCATGACATGTCTATTCATTATGTTGTACTTTGTGTACTGTTGGACATGGAATCCCCCAAGGCATGTTTCGGGCTTAAAGCCCAAGTTTTGACCAGATCTTTTAGTAAAAGCTCCGCAAATTACAGGCGCGGGGCGTGAAAGTATAATAGAGTCACAAGGTTTCCACCCTAGTTTTTGTAATGTAATGTCAGCTAGATAAACCTACCCATGGTCCGCGGACCATGGAATTGTATAAATAGAGTGAGGCTCTAAGTGTAAGAGAACTAACTAGAAAGAAATGAATAGAAGAAAAGCATGAGAAGTCTAAGTGATTGAGTGGAAGTGTAAAGTGTGTCTGTGGGTCGTAGAGTAGGAGAAGGCTTTGCAACTAAGTGTGCAGAGGCCTAGTAGTCCACAGTTGAGTGCACGGACCCTTGCAACTGAGTGCGCAGGGCAGGTCGGGTCTGTAACCATTGGGAGAATCAACAAAGAGAAGTTTTGCTATAATTCTATGTATATTTTCCCAGTTTAATGCATGATTAGATATAATTTGCAAGTATACTATTTATTTACAGCGCGATCGTGTATGAATGTTTTGTATTGTGAATTATAACTTAGGCATTCAAGTAGGCAAAGGTAATTAATTAACACTGGAAGATAAGTAAGATCTCCGGTAATAGCACAGAGCACGGCACAGCCCCTAGTTAGGGTTGTGTGAAGGTAGTGTATCATGCTGTGAAGAACGGAAAGTGCATGAAGCAACCTGCGCACAGGAACAAACAGAGAACCAGTCGTATCTCTCAGATATCTCAAGGGTGTGGAGACCTTATTCTAGCACCCTCCCATACTACTTCGGGTGACACCTCGGTCCACGCTCCGTGGACTGTTGCCGAAAGGGCCAATAGTACAAGGAGTTGTTTGGCTAATTAACTCCAAGCCTGGGTCAGGCCCAACAAGCCCGCAAATGGTTCCGTTGTCGGGACTAGGATCTACATAGAGATGTTTGATGTCGTATCACTGGAAATCAAAAAAGAAAGGAATTGACGATTGATTGGATAGAAAGATTCATGAGTTTGCAGGAAAACAGGAATCTGCGACTATCAAAGGAAGAGTGGTTAGATTCCTACTTGTATATGGAGATCCCCAAAATTTTCTTTGCATCCTTCTCCAATGAGTTGTATGAGTGGATCATGAAGCTAATAGATATCCAAGGAAGGTGTAAACTCGACAAACCTATTGTGTGGACTACAAAATTGGTGCACAGACTCGAAGCATCAGAAGATAATATCATGTGCACTGTTGATCATTGGCTCGATCGAATCATAGGAGGATTCATCACCGAATTCACAGTAGATACTTCAGTTAGCTATAGAGAGGCAGAACAATGCTTCCTCAAAGGACCGGAAGGTAAGTACGTTAAATCTTTGAACACTTGGATTAAAATGCTACTGTGTTAAAAGAGGGTTATGCAAATAAATTGATGTTTGGGGCTAGGTGAAGTGGGAGAATCTACAAAGACGAAGATAGCACAGAACTAGAGACTAGGCCCTTGATTTCACCTCCGCGAGGGGGCAAAGAAGAGCTCACGAAGGTCTCACCAAGAACTGCAATCAACTTGATAAGACAGAGAATTCTATGCATACCACCCCCACCCACACCACCGCCAGTTTTACCATCTTCAGCCTCATCTTCGCCCATACCACCTCCGCCACCACTGTGAAGCATTATGGAAAGCGCGATAAAGTTGCAAGTGTTCAAGGGAGTAGGGAATGAAGATTCGAACCAATTTTGGTTTGTAAGAAAAGCCGTATGGGAAGTGAAGGGAGTCACAGATGACAATATAAAGAAGACAACATTGGTTAGCGCCTTGCAGGATTGTGCACTGACCTAGTACATTAGGCACTCCAATGACAACTTGAATGCAGGGATCGCAGATATCCAAGTGGCGCTAAACAAATAATTTAGCAGGACAAAGTCAGACGCGCAGTTGATCATTGGGTTTAAGGAAATCACCATGATGCCAGGCGAGATCCCTTGGGAGCTGGATCAGACACTGAAGTGCACTTCGCGAAGCTAACATGACGTTGATAGATGGAAAAAAATGCGAATGGTTTGTAGCATCATTAACACCACATCTAAGGAATGCATTGTCACAATAGAGGCTAACAACTCAGGCTGAGGCTTTGGAGGTCACGATGAGATTGCATGAGACTCTGATATAAGATCCTAACCCAGGAGTTCAACAGATTCACGTGCAGTTGAAAAACTTGTGCTTGGAGATGCAGAGTTTGAAACAAGATAGGACAGCTTGCCTAGAAGTGTGTGATGAGGTATGGTGTGTAAAATGCAAGGGCCAGGGACACAATAAGGATCACTGCTCAGTGCTTGTGAATTACCTTGCCCATTGAGACTAGAGGCACAAGCAGGACCAAGTGTTGAGTCCCAAACTTGCATCTTCCCTATACGCCTTTTTAGCCTTCTTTTTCCAGTTACCTGAACCTCCAAGCTGTCAAATCATTGCATATTAGTTTAAAAAGAGCATATAAAATGGTTTCCTAACTATGTCTTGTGACTGCTGTTTGATCTAGATTTTTGCTCAGTTAGCTGCAGAATCTTGTCACTTTCTGCAGCCAGCTCAACTTTCCGCAGCCTTTTTGTTGAAGTCTATGTTACAAGTGTCTACAGGAGAATCCGGCCACATGGGAAAGTTGCAAATGATGTGGACATGGAACGTGTCCTCTTGGTTCAACCGAATCCCTCACAGAAGGTCGTGGTCAAAGACAGTCAAAGCAGTGCTCAACCTAAGAGTTTTACGATGGCAGAACTCTGTTTTCACCACGTGAAGACTTGCGTGGAAAATTCCTCAATCTTAGGAGGCATGCTAACACCTGTGGACTGCTCCTTGAACCAAATCTAACAACCACCCTTCTTGGATTTAATTTTCACGGCTACCATATTGCTACATTTCCAGACGTGGTTATTCACGTGTCTGTTTATCAGCGCAGATTTTAGGAAGTAGTTGTATCATCCTCAGTTATAAATAATGCCTTCTCATACACATATTAGCTAGCTTTGTGTATGTAATTTTGACTGTTTTACGAGCCCACTGTGCCATGACTTAATCCTTATGTTATGACTGCATTTTAATACATGAGAAGACAATGTTTTTAAGTTCAATTTGTGGTTAACTGCTGATTGGCCGAGGTTGCAGAAGGCCCCTGTACACCAAGGTTCTATAATTACTGTATAGTTTCATGCTTTCTTCCTTTGTGTTCCTGATGCCATAATCGTTTGCTTGTATATATTACACTGCTTATGGTATTCTTGTTGATTGCTGTCCATAGCTTCTTTTATGCTTTCTAATGACTGTTAACTGATCAATGTTTTTCTTTCAGGTTCTAATAGACAGCCCGGGCAATTGCACATAGCTTTTTAATCACTAATGACATGAAATTATCTTGTCCTTCTGCTGATTTATTTTCTTAGTTTTAATTCCAGCACTGTTTATTTCTTTCAGTTTTGTTTTGTTCATTTACTTTTCTACAATATATATATTAGAATACTCATGTCATTTTAAGTTACCTCCTATAGCCAGAGTGAGTCGAATGGTGAGGGATTGAAGTATGAATGCGTAGTTTGATATTAGTTTATTTTTCTGCAAGTTAGTGGTTAGATTACTCATGTCATTTTTCAGTTACCTCCTATAGCCAGAGCGAGTCAAATGGTGAGGGATTGAATTATGAATGTGTAGTTTGATCTTAGTTTCATTTTATGCAATTTAGATATCAGATTACTCAATTTGTTTATGATTACCTCCTATAGCCAAAGCGAGTCGAATGGTGAGGGGTCAGAATATGAGTTGATGTATTGTGATTTAGTTTACTTTGCTTACAGTTTTTGAATTGCTTTGAGTTCAGTTTTCTTTTTATACATTAGCAAGGATACTGGGTTTCATAGTCACTAGCTCACTATTTGGTTTAATTAGAATTTAGGTACATTTTTATTTTCTCTTAGGAATTGATTTCATCATTGCAAGTTTTAAAAACCTTTTTGAGAACTTTGAAGGTTGGAAATCATTGAAGAGGTCACCATTGCCTTGAACACTTATATCCATACTTGACTTTTAATTTTGCCATCTCACATTAAGGAATCAAAAAAAGATAAACCCAAAAACAAACCAAAAATCAAAAACGACAAAGAAGTAAGAAATCGGTTATCTTGCATATATAGTGCACTTCACTTCAGCAATTTACGACTCTCGGATTGACAATCTATATAGCAATTTAGGACACACTAAATTGACCAAACATTTTGGTGCCATTGCCGGGGAAGTGAAACAAGGTAGCCAATTTCTTAAAAAAAAAACAAGAAAATTTCAAGGAAGGTAAAAATTGATGACTTCTCAAAGTATGCTCTCCTCTTGCACCTAGTGTGATATGGAGGATCAGAAAAGAGAGTTATTGGTTCAATAATTTCTTGAGTATGCTCTCTTCTTGCACCTAGAATGATCTCAAAGATCAGAAAGAGAATTATTAGCCCGACTTGAAGAAAAAAAAATGACATGCATAGAGCAAGAGATTTTAGGGGAAGGTTTATAGCTAGGGCCAAGAGTTCGATTTTTACAACTCCATCTACTTCAAGGTATAGACAAGATACACCTCCATCATCTCCAACTCACACTCCTAGCCTTAGGATTCCTGGAATTCAAGAGGTAGTAGTTGAATTAGGAGACTCTCCCACACTATCCACTGAATCTGAGTTAGGAAAAGACCCTTTCTTTACTTCTACAGGAAAACACATTGTAATTGAGGAAGTAGAATCACCTGAAGAAGAAGAGGGAGAAATTCCTCCTCGTTCGCCATTAGTAGAAGAACCAGAGGACTCTGAAATCTCTGAGGAAACTATCATGACAGAGGAAGTAGTAAACGGATTTGGAGGAGGTAGAGGTAGAGGTAGAGGAGGAGGAAACAATGGAGGAGGTAGAGGTAACAATGGGGGAAATAGGGATGGGGATAACTCATTTGGATTTCCTATAGTTTATGAGGAATCTCGAACGACAATGAAAAACATCTCACCATATGTCTTCCCAAACTTTTCTGGGTTGCGAAGTGAGGATCCTGAAACATTTCTATTTGAGTTTGAAGTCGTATGCCGAACTTATGATTATATGGAAGACTCTCAAAAACTCAAATTGTTTCCTTCAACATTGAAGGGAGTTGCTCTAAAATGGTTCATGGGATTAGTAACTCAATCTATTAGGACTTGGAATGATATGAAACAAACATTTTTGGATAGATACATGGACTATTGTATGCCCACCAATCATAATTATGAGGTATTCAAAATGGTGCAAAAAGAAGATGAAAACTTGGAGGATTTACTTGAAAGATTTCAATACAGCCTAAAAAGAGCAAAAATAAACCTTGAAAGCCCTTCTATTAAAATCCATTAGAGATGAATGGATAGATATTTTGAACATGATGGGAAAAGGAGATATATCTCAACTTCCACTTCATGATATAGCAGAGCTATGTGTCCATCACTAAGGGGAAAATTTAAAACTGGAAAAGGGCCTAGAGATCCTTCTCTCATTAGAGCAAACAAATCTGCAACTGGATCAGTAAGTAGGGCTGAGATTGGCAACATGCTTTATGAGTTTAAAACTGATATTTTAGGGACCCTTAGTGAGCAACTAGACACCCTTAAGATACAAAACAAGCAGAAAGCAGAAGCTGAAGCTTTGGCCATCTTTTGTCCGAAATGTAGGAAGAAACATGCCCTAAGGGAATGTCCCTTGGATGCAAAAGTTGTAGAAACATGTATGATTTGTTCAGAAAGCCATGAGACCAAGGATTGCCCTTCAATTCCTAGGCTCAATGTTGTCTTTTAAGAAGACCCAAATTCAATTGAGTCTCTCTATTTTGTTTCAAGGAGACCTTGGCAGGGGCAACAAAATCAAGGGTTTAACAACCCCACGAACTTTCAACCCCCACCAAATTGGAATCCTTGGCAACAACCTTGGTCCCAACTTCAAAATCCATTTCAATCATGGGTACAAGGTATGCAAAATCCTTATGGGAGATTTGCTCAATTTTATCAACATCCTCCATCTTTTCAAAACCAACAAGCTCCACAACTTCCAAATCAAAATCCACAACTTTCATTGTCATTTCCACAACAACAACAACCTTCTCAAAAGAATCCAAATTCCCAACTCTTGCTTCCATTCCAACAAAAGACAAATCAACTACCTTCCCAGCCATTGCCAAATCCCAATAATAAAAACCTTCAAAATGCTTACATGGTAGAAGGACAACAATTTCCTACCTATATGATTGTTCCTCTCAATGATGTACAACTCAGATCTGGTAGAGTTTTAGACAAGCCTTCTATAGATTCTAAAAAGCAAAGCATTTCTGAGGAAGATTCTCTTGAAGCCAATAAAGGTTCTGAAGCATCTCTTCAAAACCCAAGCACTCAAAAAGAAAAATAAAAAGAGTCAACCCCCACAACTCCTATAGTTGAGCAACCTGCATCTTCATCCACACCTCCTTTTCCTGAAAGATTACAAATTGATAAAGGAGTGGAAAAACAAATCTTGTTGCCTGACTATGATTTTCTAGATGAATTAAAGAATGTCTGTATCAAGATTCCCTTGCTACAAGCCATTAGAGAGATTCCTATTCTAGCAAAAACAATAAAGGAGTTGAGTCTCAAAAGACCAGGAAGGAAACCAAGAGATACAAGAAGAATCCACCTGGTAGGAAAGATTGCAGATATCATGATGGGAAAAATTACCATGCAGAAGTATGTAGATCTCGGTAGTCCAATTGTCAAAACACATATCAATGGGGTAGAAATTCCAAATACTTTGATTGATTTAGGGGATGCTATCAACACTATGAGTAGACAGACTATGGAACAGCTAAAACTTCCTAATCTTCTTTCTACACCTACTCTACTGCAACTTGCTGATCGATCAATTATCAAACTAGATGGTGTATTAGAATACATTTCGGTCTCCTTAGATTCTTGAGAATATCCAGTAGATTTCATGATTTTAACTCTCAAAAGTAATCTAGGAGGGCACCCACTCATCTTAGGAAGACCTTGGCTAGCCACAACTGATGCTTTTATCAGTTGTAGATCTGGGAATATGTATATTTCTGATGGTAATTCGACAAAGAAATTCAATCTGTATCCTCCAGCAAAAGCAATTACAGAAGTAGGAGATAATGAATGGGTCGATGATGAGGACACTATACAACCTGTCTTTACCATTTCTGAAATCAGTGAAGATAGTCAAATTCTGAACACATTAGAAAACTTTGAAACATCTTCAGAATATGACCACACACAATTTCAGTTACATTCTGACATTGAGTATCTATCATCTAGACAAATGTCTCTTTACTCTATGGAATAGTTTGGTAGTTCCGCCATTGAGATATTTCCAGGTAAAACATTGAATATCAACAAAAACTTGGAAAAATCACAATAGGAAGAGCTAACCAAAATATTGCAAAAACATTCTACTGCATTTGTATGGGAGTGTGGTGATATGAAAGGTATTGACCCTAAGACTTGCATTCATCACATCTACATCGAGGAAAATAGCAGACCAATCAGACAACCTCAGAGAAGGATGAATCCAAACCTTAGGGAGATAGTGAAAGAAGAGCTCCAAAAACTACTCAATGTAAACTTCATTTATCCAATCTCAGATAGTCGATGGGTTTCCCATTTCGTTATAGTACCTAAAAATAATGGTAAATGGAGGGTATGCATTGATTATAGGGAATTAAATAAAGCAACTTTGAAGGATCACTTTCCTTTACCCTTTATCGATCAAGTATTAGATACTCTAGTAGGAAAAAAGTACTTTTCATTTTTGGATGGTTTTAGTGGCTATAATCAAATTCAGGTAGCACCTGAAGATCAAGATAAGACCACATTTACTTGTCCATGGGGAACTTTTGCTTACCGAGTGCTTCCTTTTGGATTATGTAATGCACCCGTAACATTTCAAAGGGCAGTACTAGGAATCTTTCCTGATCTAATCCATGATTGTGTAGAGGTCTATATGGATGAGTTTACAATTTATGGTGATTCATTTGAAGAGGCATTAGAGAATTTGGAAAAAGTCCTTATAAGATGTAAAGAAACAAACCTTTCATTGAGTCATGAAAAATGCTTTATGATGTTTACTGAAGGTATTGTTTTGGGACATCACATTTCAGGGGATGGGATTAAAGTTGATAGATCAAAAGTTGAAGTCATCTCCAAGTTGCCTATTCCAAATTGTCAAAAAGATGTTAGAAGTTTTCTGGGATTTACTGGGTACTATAGAAGATTTATAGAAAACTTCACCAAAATAGCATCTCCACTCTTCAAATTGCTTACAAAAGACTGTGAATTCAAATGGGATTCTGATTGTCAATCAACGTTTGAAACTTTGAAAACAAGAATATCTAAAGCACCCATTTTGGGAGGGCCAAATTGGAAACTTCCTTTACATATTTCTACAGATGCTTCAGATACAGCTCTAGGAGCTGTGTTGGGTCAAAAGGATTTAGTTCCTTATGCCATTTACTATACTAGTAAAAATTTGACTCCCACTGAGTTGAACTATACTGTGATTGAAAAAGAGTTCTTAGCTATTGTTCATGCAATCAATAGTTTAGACATTATATAACAGGCTATGAAACTTTTGTCCATACTGATCATTCTGCGATTAGATATCTAATGAACAAACCTGTTACTAATGGCAGAGTTACAAGATGGCTCTTACTTTTATAGGAATTCAATATTACTATGTTGGATAGACCAGGGAAATAAAATACAGTAGCTGATTTCTTGTTTAGGATCCAAAATACTAACGAAGATTCTCCTGTAGAGGATAAGTTTCCAGATGAATATTTATTCGCAGTAACTACTAAGACTCCTTGGTATGCAGATATTGCTAACTATTTGGTTACATGGAAGCTACCTCCACATCTATTTCCTAGTGAAAAAAGAAGAATTATTCAGGAGAGTTCAAAATATTCATGGATTTCTAACAAATTGTTTAAAACAGGGCCAAATTGTGTGATCAGAAGATGTGTTAGGGAAGATGAAATGCCTGACATCCTCAAGGCATGTCATGATGAACCATGCGGTGGACACTTTGCTGACAAAAGGATGGCCTATAAAATCCTTTCTTTAGGATATTATTGGCCTTCCCTCTTCAAAGATACAAAAGAATATGTCAAAAGGTGTGACAGCTGCCAAAGAGTAGGGAAACTGACTCTCTCAAATGAAATGCCATTACAACCATAGGTACTCATCAAACCCTTTGAAAAATGGGCTTTAGATTTCATTGGACCCATTAATCCACCATCTAAACAGAAGAAGTATATATTGGTATGCATTGATTATGTCACTAAATGGGTAGAAGCCAAAGCATTACTTTCTGCTACTGAAAATTCAGTTGTTAGTTTTATTTATGAAGATATTTTTACTCGCTTTGGTGTCCCAAGAGAAATTGTGATAGATCAGGGAAGTCAATTTACATCCAACATGATGGAGAAGCTGATGGAAGAATACAAAATCAAGCACAGAAAATCTACTCCTTACCATCCGCAAACAAATGGCCAAGTGGAGCCTACAAACAAAGTTATTGAAAGCATCATCACCAAAACTGTTCATCTACACAGAAGAGATTGGGCAAAAAGGCTTCCTGAAGCCTTATGGGCCTACAAAACTACATGGAGGAATACAACAAGAAACTCTCCCTATGAACTTGTTTATGGGAAAGAAGTCCTACTCTCCGTTGAGTTTCAAGTCAAAACTTTCAAGATGGCAGTTCAGTTGGGGATGGATCTATCAGAAGCCCAAAAGCACAGAATGGAGCAGTTGAATGAGCTAGATGAGATCAGACAAGAAGAAATCCTAAGAACTGATCTAGTTCAACATCAAAGAGATAAGTGGCATGACAAATACATCAAAGAGAAAAAGTTTCAAGAGGGAGATTGGGCATTACTATTTGATTCCAAGTTTAAAGACTTCAAAGGTAAATTTCAGACCCACTGCCTTGGGCCATATGAGATTGACAAAGTCTTTAGCAATGGAGTGGTAAGAATCAAGACCATTGATGAATTTCAAAATCCTCTTATTGTGAATGGCCACAGATTAAAGATTTATCATAAGCCACTCTCAAAAGAGGAATTTGTCAAAATGTTTCAAGAGAATTCTGCAATAAGGCTGGTGAAGAAGAATCCTTCTTCCCCACCAGCCTAGCCTTTGTTCCTTTCTATTAAAAAAAATAAAATAAAATAAAAATTTGTGTAAGCCTGAAAACCAATCACTGATTGGTAGTCTTATACAGAAAATGTAGAGTGAAAATCAGGGACACCTGACACTCTATATTTTCCAAAAAAAAAATCTCTCTTTCTTTCCCATTTTCACTTCACTTCATTTCCATCCCACTCCATTTCATTTTCATTTCACTCCACTTCACTTCATCTCACTCCATTTCATTCCATTTCATCGATAAAATTCTCTTTCATGACCATTTCCATTCAGTTAGTTATTATTTAACTATCTTTATTTAGCCAAGTGGGTGCTGTGTCAGTTTCCGCAGCCACCACTGTTTTTCAAATTTCCAGTCAAGATATTAGTGCAATAATCATGAAAATGCATGTATGACTGATCATATGCTATGAAGACATGGAGCATCTACAGACATTAATAAGGAGCAGTTGATTAAGGGCTAATAGACAACAAATGACAAGGATTCCAAGGTATGAGTAAAAATTTCTTTCAAATAGCAATCAAAGGCACAATTTTGCATAATTATTAAACTTTAAAGTTCCACTATATGCAATGATTATCACGATAGCTCCATTACCATTCCACGACATTATTCCATAAACCATGCATTGATTCCCTAAACGGTCTCATGATTAATTTTTGGGTTTAGCTCATAGTTGCCTGCACTTTCACACTCCACTTGTAATCATGAGATGTGACCTATTTCATTACGGCTCCTCTCCACTGCATTTTTCACAGCCATTTCATAAACGTGTAACATCTCGTACACAGCCGTTCAATTCAAAAATTCCGACTTCACTTCACTACCATGCCATGTTGTTAAAGCCACGACTACATTACCACCTCGTTCACATACGTCTCCACTCCATTTCGTGAACTCACCTCGGCTGCTCATCCTCTGTCTCCGCTTACAGTTCCTGAACACTCCTATTACCTGTTATCCATCTTCCAATTTCAGCCACTATTTTTTTTCTCCACAAACCCTGCAACCTAGTCGTCTTACCTCTGCTAAACCCTTACACGCAATTGAATTTCAGTTGAATTTCAAATAGAGGAGAGGATGGGACGGTTATTAAGGGAAAAACCAGAAGGGCTTAAGTTCTTAGAAGGATACCCTCAAGTAAAAGACTTGCTGAAGAAGGAAAAACGGCTACGTTTCATTCAAAAATTTAAGGGCCACAATAAGGAGGTAACAAAAGCCTTTGCAAGGTCTTTCAATGGTGAGATGGTGGAAATTGGAGACCTTAAGTTCACGGTCACTAAAGCATCAATAGTAGCTGCCACAGATCTGCCCTAGGAAGGTGAATGTTGGTTTAAAAACAAAAGTTTGGATGAGCAGGCATGGAGAATTATATTACGTAACCCAGGTATGGACGTTACTGTATTTACAAAAGGAATTCCTGTTCATGCATTAAAAGAAGAGTGGGCCAGCTTACTGTTAATCATTCAAAAGTTCATCACTTGTGAAGGCCACTTTGGAGCAATGTACATGTATCATACTAGGTTATTGATGAACTTCTTAGAGAATCAAACCCTTAATCTACCCTATTTCTTATTGCTGAGCTTGAAAAAGATGAGCACCACAGTCCAAAAGAACATAGGAGACATAGAACCTCATCTATATCATCATGGGCTTGTGAGGATTTTAATTGAAGACCAATTGAAGAAAAACAAAGATACCTGGGAACGGTTTTTAGTAAGAAACTACTTTCAAGAGCCATCTGAGGCACCTGAAAGCAGTACACCAAAGACACCAAGAAGAAGTAGGAGAAAAGAAAAAAGTGCCATAATCCAAGACTCTCCTATTAGCAAAACTAAAGAAGTTGGTCAAAAAGAGAAGGAGGAAAGAACTAAGGATAGAAAACAGAGGAAATTGAAAGGAAAAAGGAACATAGAAGATGTCTACCAATCACCAGAGCCATCTATAGAGGAAGACTATCAAGTGTTGTCTGGGAGACTAGTGCATCTTCGGAAACAAGCTGCTACAGCCAAGAAGAAAGAAAAAGGAAAACAGAGCATGGAAGAAGAGAGTACTAGCCCACAGTATTTAAGAAGAAGCAATAGGCTTAGAAGAAAGTGGAGGAAAACACAATAAAAGGAACCCACTTCATTGACTTGGGTGGGGAAACACCCGAGAAACCTCCAGCCGGCCGTAGTCCACCTCATCCTCAGCCAAATATTGAAATCAGTCCTCCAGATGTTGATGTAAGTCCTTCTCGGCCAGAATTAGAAAGCAGTCCTCCTCCTCAACAAGACTTTGAAGTCAGCCCAAGGAAAACACCCGAAATAGATCCAAGTCAGCAAGAGGTGTATGATTACCTCGAATCCTTAGAGAAGACAGCTACAGGCCCGAGCACATCAACCACTCTGCCTCACATAACACAAGATGCACAAGTCCAATCCTTGAAACAAGAAGTGTTTGAATTGGAGGTTCTAAACAGGCACATTAAACAAGAAAATGAAGCATTAAAGGAGCAAAGCAAAGTGGACAAAATCATTCATGATAATACTATGTTACATTTGGGACTGTGGCAGAAAAAGAACAAGAAATTAAAGAAAAATTGCAGGAAGTTGAGCAGGGAATTAATCAATTTCAAATCCAGATGTTTGATAAGGAAGCCCAGGAAGGTGGTAGCACCAAGAAAGAAGAGAAGAGGACTGGATGTACTAGCAGAGGCTTCAGAACACATGGACTAAAGGGGTATGACCAAAATTTTGGTTGCATGAGGACATGCAACACCTTCACAGTGGGGGTATGTTGAGTCCCAAACTTGCATCTTCCCTATACGCCTTTTTAGCCTTCTTTTTCCAGTTACCTGAACCTCCACGCTGTCAAATCATTGCATATTAGTTTAAAAAGAGCATGTAAAATGGTTTCCTAACTATGTCTTGTGATTGTTGTTTGATCTAGATTTTTGCTCAGTCAGCTGCGGAATCTTGTCACTTTCCGCAGCCAGCTCAACTTTCCACAGCCTTTTTGTTGAAGTCTATGTTACAGGTGTCTACAGGAGAATCCAGCCACATGGGAAAGTTGCAAATGATGTGGACATGGAACGTGTCATCTTGGTTCAGCCGAATCCCTCACAGAAGGCCGTGGTCAAAGACAGTCAAAGCGGTGGTCAACCTAAGAGTTTTATGATGGTAGAACTTTGTTTTTCACCACGTGAAGACTTGCGTGGCAAATTCCTCAATCTTAGGAGGCATGCTAACACCTGTGGGCTGCTCCATGAACCAAATCTAATAGCCACCCTCCTTGGATTTAATTTTCACACTACCATATTGCTAGATTTCCGGACGTGGTTATTCACGTGTCTGTTTATCAGCGCAAATTTTAGGAAGTAGTTGTATCATCCTCAGTTATAAATAATGCCTTCTCATACACATATTAGCTAGCTTTGTGTATGTAATTTTGACTGTTTTACAAGCCCACTGTGCCATGACTTAATCCTTATGTTATGACTGCATTTTAATACATGAGAAGACAATGTTTTTAAGTTCAATTTGTGGTTAACTGTTGATTGGCCGAGGTTGCAGAGGGCCCCTGTACACCAAGGTTCTATAATTACTGTATAGTTTCATGCTTTCTTGCTTTGCGTTCCTGATGCCATAATCGTTTGCTTGTATATATTACACTGCTTATGGTATTCATGTTGATTGCTGTCCATAGTTTCTTTTATGCTTTCTAATGACTGTTAACTGATCAATGTTTTTATTTCAGGTTCTAATAGACAGCCCGGGCAATTACACATAGCTTTTTAATGATTAATGACATGAAATTATCTTGTCCTTCTGCTGATTTATTTTCTTAGTTCTAATTCCAGCACTGTTTATTTCTTTCAGTTTTGTTTTGTTCATTTACTTTTCTGCAAGATAGATATTAGACTACTCATGTCATTTTCAGTTACCTCCTATAGCCAGAGTGAGTCGAATGGTGAGGGATTGAAGTATGAATGCGTAGTTTGATATTAGTTTATTTTTCTGCAAGTTAGTGGTTAGATTACTCATGTCATTTTCAGTTACCTCCTATAGCCAGAGCGAGTCGAATGGTGAGGGATTGAAGTATGAATGTGTAGTTTGATCTTAGTTTCATTTTATGCAATTTAGATATCAGATTACTCAATTTGTTTATGATTACCTCCTATAGCCAGAGCGAGTCGAATGGTGAGGGGTCAGAATATGAGTTGATGTAATATGATTTAGTTTACTTTGCTTATAGTTTTTGAATTTCTTTGAGTTCAGTTTTCTTTTTATACAGCAGCAAGGATACTGGGTTTCATAGTCACTAGCTCACTGTTTGGTTTAATTAGAATTTAGGTACATTTTTATTTTCTCTTAGGAATTGATTTCATCATTGCAAGTTTTAAAAACCTTTTTGAGAACTTTGAAGTTTGGTAATCATTGTAAAGGTCACCATTGCCTTGAACACTTATATCCATACTTGACTTTTAATTTTTCCATCTCACATTAGGGAATCAACAAAAGGTAAACCCAAAAAAAAACCAAAAATCAAAAATGACAAAGAAGTAAGAAATCGGTTATCTTGCATATATAGTGCACTTCACTTCAGCAGTTTACGACTCCCGGATTGACAATTTATATAGCAATTTAGGACACACTAAATTGACCAAACACCAAGCATGCACCTGCATTATGGTGCACAATTTGTTAGATAGGAGGAAAGCATGCTACAGATAACTGCCATTTATTGCAGAAGTATACGCAGAATTCATAGCATTTGTTTTTTAATTTCTATAGATCAATGAGGAGTGCACCTGTAGAAGTTATGAGCTAATGATGGATCAGACTCCTACCTATAGAGTTCAGGCCAAAACGTGGCCCCTTGATAAGAATTCAGGGATGGCGCGAATTGGATTTTAGGGGCGTGGATGAGGCCGAGGTGGAGGGGGGCTAGAAAGAGGTCGCGGACAACTG
The DNA here is from genome assembly GCA_031772625.1 of Pinus tabuliformis. Classification (NCBI taxonomy): domain Eukaryota; kingdom Viridiplantae; phylum Streptophyta; class Pinopsida; order Pinales; family Pinaceae; genus Pinus; species Pinus tabuliformis. The sequence continues at coordinate 890,078,533 of CM062804.1, read as the reverse complement.
ATATGTTACAATTACAGAGGGCCATGGCATTATTCCCACGATTTTATGAATCTAATTCGACCATCATGCTTGTATTGTATGTTGTTTGACCATGAGATGGAGGATTGTCCCACACTAATTGCGAGGTTATGTTCACTTGTTGGGGCCTGACCCAGGTTCAGAGTTAATTTGCCAAACACATGCCCGTACTACTAGCCCTTTCGAAAACAGTCTGCGGAGTGCAGACATAGGTCTCACCTGAAGTAGTATGGGAGGGTGCTAGAACCAGGTTTCCGCATCCTTGAGATGTCTGAGATGTTCGAATGGTCCTTTTTCTATTCCTATGCGCAGGTGGCTTTCGTGCACCTTCCATTCCTCACGGCCTGATATCCCACCTTCGTGCAGCCCTAACCAGGGGTTATGCCACACTTTGCACTATTACCCGAGATCTTATTTATATTCCAATATCAATTAAGCACCTTTTCCTACTTAAGTGTCTTAATTTATACTTAACAATACAAAACATTCATACATGTTCGCGTAGTAAATAAATAGTATACTTGAAAATTATATCCAATCATGCATTAAACCAGGAAAAGATACACATAATTATAGCAAAAATTCTCTTTGTTGACTCTCCAAAGGTTACAATCTCGACCCGCCCTGCGCACTCAGCTGTAGGGGCCTGTACAGTTAGCAGTGGACTACTAGGCCTTTTTGCACTCAGCTGCAGAGCCTTCTGCTACTCTACGACCCATAGAAAAACTTTACACTTCGACTCAATCACTTAGACTTCTCTTCTTTTATTCCATCCCTCTCTTCTTTTTCTTTAGTCATATTTTACACATAGAGCCTTGCTCTATTTATACAATCCCATGGTCCACAGACCATGGGTAGGTCTATCTAGCAGACATCACATTACAAAAACTAAGGTGGACAACCCTGCAACTTTATTATACTTTTACGCCCCGCGTCCACAATTAGCGGAGCTTTTACAACAATATTCGGTAAAATCTTGGGCTTTAAGCCCCAAAACATGCATTGGGGGGATTCCATGCCCAATAGGTTGTGCGATAAAGGAGTACTCCAACCTCCCTCGACTTAGAACCTTCAAATGATGGGGTCTGAGTTGTGCGAGGAAGACCCTAATGTAAATATTGTGCTCCAGAGTGGTGTTACGACAGGGGATGACAAAGGAAAGCAACCTAAAGAAATTACCTGGCTTCGCAAGGCTCCAATGAAGGAACCAAAATTTGATTTAGAGTGTGCTAAGGAGACCTTCATGGTAGCTAAGAAGGGCTTCGTTGATGCCTCCACTTCGGGAAGTAAAGACAAACTGGAGCCGGAAATGGACCCATCGATGCTCACTACGTTCTTGGAGAGAACTGCGTGTAGTCCAGAAACTTGGGAAGCACACAATGCGAATAGGAAGGGAGATAAGATTGACCGCATAGATTAGGGAATATGAGATGGACCAAGTGATTCTAGATCTAGGATCGGATGCGAACATCCTGCCAAAGCAGACATGGGAGTGCATGGGTAGGCCTGCACTGCAATGGTCTCCTATCCAATTGTGGATGGCGAACCAGCAAAAGATCCTACCAATGGGGAGATTGCAAGGAATCACCGTAGATATCGAAGGAGCAAGTGCACTAGCAGATTTCGAAGTGATCAAGATTGTTGATGACATTAATCCCTACCCCGTGCTATTAGGAATATATTGGGCCACTGACATGAATGGAGTGATAAATCTAAAGAAGTGTAAGATGATCTTTGAGAAAAGGCCTCTGCCTGTAGTGGTACCTTTAGACCCTGCAAAGGGATCGCACTACATGGAGATGGTGCATGACTACAATAGCGGCAATGACTTGGAATACATCTACAAGATAACCACATGAGAGTAGGACTAGGTAAATCCAACCACGGATGGACGAATCTCATGAGAGTGCGAAAGCTCCTACACATCAGATTCCGACGAGGAGATATAATGATGGCAGAACCAGTTGCATGAGGTAACCACACTCAACTATAACATGATGACAAGGTTGCTGTGCTGCGTAGCAACAGAGGTAAGAGATCTGCTTACGTATGATGGGTTAAGCGAGGTGGAGAATTCCTGAACAAATTTGAAAGAGAAGTGCTGGAACAACAACGCTTGGATGCTCTAAAGTGGGTACTACGTGCTTCGCCCTAAAGGTGGTGGGGTACACACCAAAGAAATTTTGAGAATCGATGCGAATGCAGAAGGATGATGCGCATGCGGTTTGGGAAGCCTCAAATATGATTGAAAGACAAGTATGATAGACGAACCAACCCATAAACCCCCCTATCCAAGTGGATACAGGCATATGGTGTGAAACCTGCACGAATGCACACTGTCCTTGCGATAGGGGAAACGATTAGTAAGCAGGTGTGGGTAAGGAAATGGTGCAAATGACCCCTCCAGTTGGGACGACGAAGTATGGAAAGACCAAGTGCACAGAAGAATATCCACACAGAAGCTTTTAACAAAGTACATGAAGTGTTGAACAAAGTCCACAATCTGAAGCGGAATGACTGGGATCTGCACGTACCAACGGTTCTTTGGGCTTATAGGACCACATGTAAGAACCTAACCATGTGACATCGCCAAGGTTGTAGTATGAAGTGATGGAAGTAAGCCCTATAGTACTTGAAGAGCTTAGACCGTGCATGATGGCACCAGTAGATACGACAGTTCACGGAACCTTGGATGCAAAAATCCAACAAGGAAATTTTAGACCCCAAGAACTTGAAGAAGAAATGGTACAAGGAAGAAAAGCGCTTTAGTGGACGTGGAAGTCAAGAAGCTGGAGGATGAGATAAAGGAAGAGTTTCTCTGCAAAAAGACTAGGGTGATAAGGTAGGATGTGTACAATCGTGATGACAGGTTTAAGGCCTATCACCGTGACTTGATTAGTCTGATGCCTTGACTTGGACCACACATTTGTAAGCATATTGACCAAGGTAGCGCGTTGCAGATGGTAGAGTGCGTGATACCGACCGTAACAATAAAAGGTGGGTATTCTCCAGGAAACATGATGAATGACAGGATGAAACTTTACATGGGTGGTGCGACCACCTAACTAGCCGAAGGAAGAACAGTCTTAGCACTCCAGGTAGTTGAAAGGAAGCACGGGACTATAAACTATTCTACCCAAGAGCTGCGCGATGTTGGAACTGTGCATAGAAGCCAAGAGCCACAATGTCTACGACCACACACGGGGTCTGCGCTACCACACGGGTTGGCCAGAAAGTGACCGTTGAAGTCACTATTCATGATGGGTTACTTGACTTGAGACCAAATGGAGCGGGCGATAGGCATTTAAGACGCGATTTATGGGCAAGATTTGGGAAAATCTGCTGCCAAGGGAGCATTAATAAACCGGATTTAGGGTGAACAGTCGAATTCAAATTCAAAAAGTGCTATAAATAACAAAGGGCTATCTAGCAAATAACACTTGGTCATTTGTGAATTCAACTATTGAGCAGAGCCTTGATTATTGCGTGTCGAGCATTGATTGAACCCCTGAGTTCGCGAGTGCTAGATTTATGGATGGACATGATGGCAACAATTGAGAATGTTATGGAGATAACATAAATGATTGTTCAAGAGGCCACGTAGGTCCTGACTGTGGGGGATACTCCGGAAGGTGTCGATATTGTGGTAGAAATCCCAAAATCGTAGTGCACGCCAAGACCCGAGAAGGACAAACAAGTGATGGTTCTAATACGTGTGTCCTCGCGGGACCCGCTGCGCACCAAGATGGCAATGGAGGAGAAGGGGAAAGCTGTCACCATAGTGACCGATGAAGAAGAAGAAGATCTGGAGGACCTAATCATCATAGAAGATGAGGAGAAAGGCATAGAGGAGGAAAATGAGCCTACGCACCTCTCGATAAAGTTGCCCACCTATGTCCCCTTGCGGAAAGGAAAGGATAGAGTGCCCAAGGACCTTGAAGAGACCAAGAGCTAACCACGAGAATTTCCCTCACCTTGAGACCTCGCACCTCATGAAGCCCAAGCAAAACACTACGACAGGGGTTACCGAATTAGTGTCGCAGAAGTGGTTACATGGAGTGGAAAAGGCTGGGCTACTAAACCTGTTCTGGTTGCCGCATTTCCACCACACCCAAATAACCATTTTTGCCATCAGGCAACTACTCTGCCTGGTGCATGATGGGTGTTTGTGGCTAGAGGAGCCCATCCCCAATGCGGCAGACTTGAGTCACCACATTTCCTAGCTTCCATGCAAAGGAGAGGACCCCACGGACATCTTGGAAGGGAAAAGAAGTGAATTGGCCATCGCGGAGGCCATGAAGAAAAAGTACAAGTTGGAAAAGAAGAAGAGGGGCTATGCCATATCCAGCATCAGTGATGAAGCAGTGAAAGTGGAAACCTAAATACTGGCCGGTAAGGTTATGCACAAGTGCTGCGTAGATGAGGTACCCACGGTAGTCGTAACACTGGCTGAGCAGTGTGTGGAGGGGGTCCAGTTTAATTAGTCCGGGTTCCTCTACAAGGAGTTTTTAGAGAATTACTGTGAAGCTCAGGGACATGGAAAATGTTCCACTATGCATGGCTTCAGCTGTCCATAGTGCTCGTAGCAAGGGAATTACTAGAGGATAGTCAATTCCCCATGATTGACAGAGACCTGCCAAAGGCCATGAAGTACACTTCGCTTTGGGCCACAAAGGATGCCAAGAGGATTCGTGATAGTAAAATATTCTGGGTGTTCATGGAGATGAACCTCATAATGGGGATCAACCACAAGCCGCAGTTGTCGCCCATTGTCTACAACAGCCTTCATAGTTTTGCGGAATTTAAAGCAGACATCCATAGCATTTACATTAGAGCGTGTAAGGAACTGACCAAAAAATGGAGGCAGCTACCCTTTGTAGCGACAGACGATGTCATCTTTAACATCCTGGAGACATGGCCATCGGAGTGGCATGCTCCAGACATCGCAAAGATAGAGAAGTCGGCGGCACAGAGGAAGAAAGACAAGGCCAAGTTGCGCATCACATAATTGGCAGAAAAGAGAAGGAAGGAGGAAGCAGAAGCAGAAGTGTAGGCGGTGCGAGATGCTGCACAGACAACAATTGAGAAGGAAAAGGCCACAGTAGCAACACAGTAGGCAGCGGCAAAGCGAGCAAGGGCCAAACATTGCCTTCGCATGGGTAGGAAGCAGAGGAAGAAGAAGGGGGTGCAGACCCACAACCCGCGTGCACACAGTTGAAGTGCCAGTACCCAACTGAGCGGACAGGGGTGCGCAAAAAGGTCAAGACATTGAAGTTGCCTATTGACCCAATCACCCTAATTGAGGGTGATCTTCACGGAATCGATGAGACAGTGCGCGATGTAACCTCTGAGGCCCTCCAAAATTTCCTACAAGAGAACCAGATTGTGTTGGGGGCCCTCAGAGCGCAGTTGCAGGAATTACAGGTGTGCCCTTCTCAGGCTGGTACCCTTTCAACCAGCCTCATAGTCAGAACAATGACAACAGAACAGATGTTGTGTGCATAGATGACGAATACCATAGTGCTACCAAAAGGGGCACTAGTGACAACAATGAGGCCGATAGGCCTATGGTTAGTGCACTGAAGGGTCTCGGTATCAATATGGCTGCACTCCCACGAGAGACCCTATATTTTTTGTAGGATGGGATAACTGCAGAGTTGCAAGCTAGGGAGAGCCGCACACTGCAAGCCCTGAGTGAGTAGAAAATAAATATGGAACGATTGAGCTTACAGCGCGATGAAGTGGTGTTGCAGAATCAACAACTGGTATAGGTAATAGATGAAGCTTGCTAAAGCATCTCGGAGCTGGCCATCCCAGTAGACATACTAGCAGAGGCATGCATCCACAAGTTAGCAGCAAGGGTGCATGAGGCACGGGAGGAAAAGGAAAAGGTTTAGCTGGAGATGAACCTTTAGATCACCGAGCTGCGGTTAAAGGCGCAACCGTTCACCCCTCCGGAAGTCAGAGAACAGTGCACTATAGCTATCATAGCAGGATTGGATGAAATTGGCAGTGAAGTGCGAGACTGCACCAGCATGTTGGAAGAATCCTTTGAGGTCCTCTTAAATCTGCAGCAGGACCCCAACATCTAGCGCTTAGAGACACGGGTGCGAGAACCACAACAGAAGTATGACAACATCAAAGGAACTGCGTAAACGGTGGCCCTCACTTAGAGGCCCTCGCAGATGCAACATGTTAAAGCGCTGAAAGAGTAGGTGGACATGGCACAACATAAGGAAGCAGTCCTGAAGGTGTGCGTTCAACCTTGGATCAACGAGGCCTTCACCATCATAGTAGAAATTGAAAGAAAAATCGCACACTTGTAGGGGATGCATGCATTGGTGCAGAGAAGCACTTCCAACACAGAGGTCTCGGAACAATGTATGCAATAGATCCAGCAATCAGCAGCTCAGTGCATTGCTGACCTTGCTGCAGTTCGAGAACAGTTGGAGGGACTTCGCGCAAAGATCTCCACGCCGACAGTGTGACTCGAGGGCAAGTCACAATGTTTGTGTTGGGGGCCTGTTGGGAATGGAATCCCCCCAAGGCATGTCTTGGGGCTTAAAGCTCAAGTTTTAACCGAATCTTTTTGTAAAAGCTCCGTGAATTACGGGCACGGGGCGTGAAAGTATAATAGAGTCACAGGCTTGTCCACCCTAGTTTTTGTAATGTAATATCAGCTGGATAGACCTACCCATTGTCCGCGGACCATGAGATTGTATAAATAGAGTGAGGCTCTAAGTGTAAAGAACTAACTAGAAAGAAATGAGTAGAAGAAAATAATGAGAATTCTAAGTGATTGAGTGGAAGTGTAAAGTGTGTCTATGGGTTGTTGAGTAGGAGAAGGCTTTGCAGCTGAGTGTGCAGAGGCCTAGTAATCTGCAGTTTAGTGCGCGGACCCCTGTAGCTGAGTGCGTAGGGTAGGTTGAGTTTGTATTCATTGGGAGAATCAATAAAGAGAAGTTTTGCTATAATTTTTTGTATATTTTCCTGGTTTAGTTCATGATTGGATATAATTTGCAAGTATACTGTTTATTTACTGTGCGATCGTGTATGAATGTTATGTATGGTTAATTATAACTCAAGACATTCAAGTAGGCGAAGGTAATTAATTAACACTGGAATATAAGTAAGATACCAGGTAATAGCACAGAGTGTGGCACAACTCCTGGTTAGAGTTGCGCGAAGGTAGTGTATCAAGCCACGAGGAATGGAAAGTGCATGAAGTGACCTACGTGTAGGAACAAATAGAGAACTAGTCATACCTCTCAGACATCTCAAGGGTGTAGAAACCTAGTTCTAGCACCCTCCTATACTACTTCGGGTGAGACCTCAATCTGCGCTCCAAGGAGTGTTGCCGAAAGTGCTGGTAGTACAGGGATTTGTTTGGATAATTAACTCTGAATCTGGATCAGACCCCAACAAGCCAACATGTACATATATGTGTTGTGTCATACACTGGGTGTAGGTGTATATATGTATTGTGGTGTGTCATACACTGGGTGTAGGTACATGTATATGTTGTGTTGTACACTGGGTGTAAGTGTATGAGTTTTATATCAGGGGTAGGTGCATGTATTTCATGGTGTTGTATGCCATGTGTGGGATGTACACTATGTGTATGTTTACATGGGTGAAGAGAAGGAACTAGGTGCTTTTTTGGTGTGGCAACCAATTCGATCTGAGTACAGAATAAGGACAAAGGTAGAAGAAAAGGACTGATTAAAGGATAAATATCAGTATTTTATTTTAGTTCTATTATACATGTGATTTATGATTCTGGTAGATGATGATTACATGCGATTTATGATTGTGGTTTATGACGGTTACATGTGATTTATGATTTTGAACTATGATGGTTGTGTTTTGAGCTAAACTGATGTGATATGTTTATACGTCATGATTTCGTCAAAGATGCTATTTTGACTCGTTGTGATAGGAAGTGAAAAAAATTGCAAGTTTACCTTGTTAACGGTCCACCAATGGGGTATGATTTGAAGTCATTTCAATTTATTTTGAATCTAATGGAAATGATGTGCTTGGTATAGGAAAGCATGAAATTCCTAGTTGCATGGTCAAAATTGACGGAAAGCATTAGCAATAAAAAACAAGGAATTGGAGTTATAGGCAACAGTGTGCTGGTAAAGCATTCAGGAGTAGGGCCATTGTGGGACACTAGTACCCAATAGTGTCCATTGATTTCCATGAACATGCTATGACCCGTATGATGGTTTTAAGGTAGGGATACACCTTGGTTTTTGGACCTTTTGATGCAAGGAAACCTTGCCGAGGGATGGACTTCCCGAGATGGGGGTGCCAAGGGAACTCAGAAGGTGTGTGACTGCACAGAATGGGGTGACCGAATTTCCCAAGGCACTGTGTAGCAGAGAACGGAAGGTATGAGATGGATTGGTTTTGGTCATTAGCATTTCCAAATGGAATCAGATGCACATTGGGAGTGTTTCCTGAAACAATGAGCTGGTAACTATTCATTGAGAGGAAAAGTGGCACTGATTATATCACTGGATATTGGATGTAGATTTGACCTTGTAGTGGATTTTTTATTTCCTTGGAAGGAGTTGAATCTTGGTATTAATTTTAGGGTAGAGGTGTGAGCCTCTGGATTCCCTTGTTGTAGATGCAGGAATCATATCCTTTTATTTTCTGGTTCAGAAAATGTGCATATGTGTATATGTGTGTAATATTGTAAATACTATATCGAGTTGGATTTATAAAGCTCCATAGACAGTATGGTTATTTTTTGGTGGAAGAAAATGTGTATAAGTATATGTGGTTGTTATTGTAAATACCATAATTAGTTGTGTTATAAAGCTCTAGTAAATGGTATGATTGTCATATCTTCAGCAATGATCATTGTAAATACTGCAATGAGATGTGTTATAAAGCTTAATGGGTAGTATGTTTTGTTTTCAGCATTTTGTTGTTTTATACGTGTCATTGAACATTGAGGACGATGTCCCCCCAAATCAGAGAGTTCTATAAAAGCAATGGTTGAAAATACATGTAAAAACATATAACACCAAGGTCATGGGACACATATTCCAAGATGAATGGTGGGAAAGACATCCTAGTGTGGGTGTTCATTTGGTTTATTATGGCTAAAGGAAAATGGAAATGGCAAAGGCTTTAGAAAGGTAAAATGACATATTTGGCACATTTATTTATGCAAACAATGGAAATTAGGAGAAAAGGAAGGTGAAAGGTCACAGATTGCATGTGAGGATGAAAATGAAGGAAAATAATGAAAAATGAAGAAAATAGAGGACTCATTAATAAAAGGGCTTCTGAGGATCAGTGGGCTGGCTTGGTCAGTTAGAGCTTTCTTGGAGCACTCTAGGAGAGTGTGGCATACTTGGATGCTTGGAGCAAGAAGGAAAATGAAGAGCAGGAAAGCACAAGAGGACATTGATATCAATAGATACAATGGGTTTTTCTTGTAGGTACCAGCTGCATGTATGTTTTTCTCACTATTTTTGGTATGCATGGCATATGAATGTGGTTTATTAGTCATGATATGTCATTGGCATGGAGGATTTCCTAGATTGCAGTGAATTTCCCTAGCCTTGCCATTTTCAGGATAGCCATGGTGTTGTGGGTTCATTTATTTTGTTTTCTGGTAGGTTTTCTTGTGCCTTCGATTGTGGGTTGAGTTATTAGTTCTTGGAAGCCTTAGTTGGACAAATGCTCTGGAAGCCCTATAACATATTGGTTTGTCTTACTAGTCTTGAAAGCCTTGGTTGGACAAACACTCTAGAAGACCTATAGTATATTAGGATGAGTTACTAGTCCTGGAAGCCTTGGTTGGACAAACGCTATGGAAGCCTGGTGACAACTATGGATTGAGTTACTAGTCCTGGAAGCCATGGTTGGAAAAACACTCTAGAAGCTCAACGATAGTTGTGGGTTGAGCTACTAGTTCAAGAAGCCATGTTGGAATAAATTCTCTGGAGCCATAGTTAGCTTGGGTAGATACCAATCTAGTGATGGTTAGTGATGTCCAACTATGAGGTGGAATCACTCATTGAGGGTTGAGGTCCTTTGTCCTCTCGAAGCCTTGGTTCGGTTTTGAGGATTTTTTCATGATATCCCACATTCATGCTTGGAATATGGCACGAGGGTGATTGGCTGATAGAAATATTTGGTTTAGCCTAGTCTATGGTCGAGTGGTTCATGGAAGTCCCATACCTAGTTGGCCTATGCAATCATCAATAAGAGATATCTTTCTCTTTGGTATGTTATGGGTAAGTATATTGGTTTATATGTGGATTATATGGATGTTGTTTCCTTAGTGTTTCTATTGTTATTATGTTGGTTATGAACATGTATTATGAAAGTGGCTATGTATGGATCTCATAATGTTTTTACTTGTAAATGAATGAACAATGTATCTATGGCCTAATAGGTTGTAATACAACTAATGTGATAAGGAAAAAATGCCTCATAACAAATCTGAGATAAGTATGAGACCCCTATGCCCAACTCTGCTGTTAAGACCTATATATTTCATATTTTTGATATGTTTGATGAAATGCATATCATAGCTAGTAGGGGTCAAGTGTAGTCCTTGCCAATGTTTTTGAAAAAGTATCATTGTTCTGTTGTGTAAATCCATTTATGAAGGTGTCATTGAGTTCTGGGCAGTGATCTGGGCTATGGGCCTTAAAAAGTGGCACAAATACTGGAGACGTAGGCACAACACTGGGGAAAAAAATCCCCAGATGCTCCCTTGACCTTGATGTGGGAGCGTTGGGAGCCTCCTAGATGCACCCTTGCGCATATCAAGGGAGAATCCAGGGGTTTGATGCACTAAAAATTTAGTTGGTTTTAGGGGCTAGTTACTTGAGTGGTTGGGATGGCTCCTAGGAGTTATGTTGTTGATGTGGAAGGTATGTGTGATGTGTTCCACTAGTTCCACTTCTTTAACTGACACATAGGGACTTGAATCATATCATAGTAACTTATTGTCACATATTTACCCGGGTTGTATAGTTACTTGGGTAGATGTGGGAGGAGGGTGTTACAAACACTACATCCTAAATCTGTCGATTGGGAAAAAAACCAAATTGTTATGGCGTAATGTGTTTAGGAAACATTTGTTTAATTCTATTTGCAATGATTTTGGACACCATATTGTACATAGAATTGAATAATAAAATAGGTATGAATTCCAAAAATGAGGAAGGATTAGTCTTTTAAGAGATGAGAGTAACAAAAGTGGCATTAAAAGAACCTAGGAGGGAGCCCAGTAGTCTAGATTCTTCAACGATGTCTAGCAGGTATGGTCCCACTAGTTCAATGAAATGTAGGAAAATCTCAATCAGGTAGCCTTATGAGCCATGGATTTTGTAACTTGCTAAGGATTTCATCAATCCCTACAGTTCCTCCATTGTTATTGACTAGGTTAACATTACATTAGTCTCCTCATCCACCACGTTGGGAAAGAGGTTATCAAATTCAAACTTATAGGAAATATTTGTTGCCTCCTGCACCTTGAACTGATTGTTATAATACTAGACTACCTCTTTTAATATATGCTTCTGCTTAGTTAGGACACTTTTCTTACCATCTATAATGTGCCAAATGGAGTTTACCTTCTTCCAATTCGAGGTTATATTGTGGAAATAAAGTGAATTATTGTCCCCTTTTTCCACCCAAGAAGCCCTGATTTTCCTTCTCCCAGTCATCCTCTTCATGTTTTAGAATGTTTCATTTCCTTGTCACAAGGTCCACTAGTACAAAATTAGTGGATTCAAACTGTAATATTCATGTTGATATCAATTGGCTCCATAGAGAGGTCCATCTTTATCCTACTTACTCACACATTTACCTCAGTCTTTAGTCTTCTCAACTTATATGAAAACTCCATTTTTGTCATAGGTGGGATCCCATAAGGATTGGACCACAAAGATTTTATCAGGTCAACAAAAGCCTATTCCTATAGCCAAATATGTTTGAATTCAAAAAGGAAGGCCCGCGTAATAGTTTCCCCAGACCATTCCAAGAATACCACATAATGCTATGATATATGAGTAAAGTATGTCCAAGACCGAAGTTGGCTTAGACTATCCACTAGTAAGTAATGCACAAGAAATTAGTCTAGCCTTTTAGCAATTCCCTCTTAATCTGCTCACCCATTCCTCCATGTTGGACCTAGAGGACAAAGGATGATATCCCTAATAAGATTATGACCAAATAAATCCTTAAATAAACCTGCTAATGGGTCTAATTTACTTTTCTTGTCCCAAATATCCTCATCTACCATCATCATGTTCACATCTCCAAGTAGTATAGGCAAATGTAAGTCCAAGATCCCACTCGCATCACAGTAATCCCAAAATAATTTATTGCTAGTGTACGAGGCATATGTGTTAAGAATACGAAGATGGTGGCTTGAGCCCCGCATATAGACTAACAAAATAATCCCTGTAAATGATTTATATGCTTTGAATGAAAAAAATTTGGGATCCCATATGGCCCCCAATCCTACTGAGTGACGCGACGCCCACACCACACATACCTCCTAGCTAGGGAAGTTTTTTATTAAAAGATTCGTCGCTTTCACTTTGTTAGTCAACATTTCTTGGAAAATAACAATAGAGGGTCGCTTAAGATTAATGATGTTGTGAAGGTATCACCTTTTATGGGTTGATCCTAGGCTCCTCACATTGATGTGAATGATATTTATTAAGGTAGAAAAGTTGGCTTGTTCCCTCTAGGGGATGACAACTCATAAGCCTTGATGTGATCAATATTGCCACAAGTGTATCCTGGACCAAAAGGGGGATATTAAGCCTCCTCCAAAGCCTCTGAAAAACAAGCATTAATATCAGATGATTGTCCCAAATAGGAAGATACTTTCTTACATTTAATTCCTCATTTCTTCCTCACCATCATGTTATTTCTTGACTCAAGAAAAAAACCACCTCGTTCTCCTGAAAGAAAGTTTCTTAATAGTCAACGGCTTTAGGCCCAGTGACCCCTCACAAGAAAACAAGCACAACTATATATCCTTTATTACTGGGGATGTGTGATTCCCTTAGAAGAACCTAAAATGGATGGGAGACAATGGAGCATCCATTAGACCATGTGACTTATCGACTCTCGACATCATGGAGATATGAACAGAGGAATACGAGTCCTTTCATGAATCTAAAAAAAGTACACACCCAAATGATATGGGAACCTATTTCATAAGTTTCCCCCAAGGACCGTGTTGGACAGGCATTAGGAACGAAGTTATAGCATAGCATATATATTTTGACAAAACCTCCTTATATGTTTTAAGACCAGAACGATTAGTAGTATCTGAGTTATCTTCAAGAGATACCAATTGGTTGCCAATTTGGGACCTATCAACCAAATTTACCATGTGTGTTTTATTTGGATTGGATCATTAAGTGTTTGTCATCCATCTCGATGCATTTAGAGTGGAAAAAGTGGAGGAATCTTCTCACATGATCATTTTTACCAACGGGACCTAGTTTGGCAAAATAGGGTTTGAAACCTTTCAAGAGCAATTTTGAGGCATCAAACAATGTTTTTTGGGGGGTAAAAAATTTCCACTTTAGTGCGAAACCTTTTCTCGTTATTCGACAAACAAAGACATTTCCAAAAATGCAAGAATTGTGTCAATCAAAGTCTGTATGAGCAAGTTATGTCACCCAAAAGTTGACCTTCCTATTTTTACCACCATAGTTTGAGGGGATGCCATTTGAGAACTCAATATTAGTGAAAAAGGGGCTAGCCACATGATTATGATGTAAAAGACTCTAGAAGTTTCTATATTGTAACTATGGTTAAGAGTTGAGGTAGCTAAACCTAACCACTAGTAGATTATTAGATTGGGTTATAATAGAGCCACTAGGAGGAAAAGGGATTCCATTCTTTTGAGTGAAGTTGTTCCATATATGAGAAAAAATAACTAAGAGGGATAGGAGGTAGAGCACATAGAGTGGATTTGTGTACTGTATCAACCCACGAACCATAGACCATACTTCTTTGTACTCGTAGCCATACTTCTAGAAAGAGAAAGAGAGTGGAGTGGCCTCACCTTCTAGTTGGGTTTTTTCTCCTGAAAGGGTTTCCCAAAGAAAATTTTGTATCAAATGTTTGTGTGAGATTTTATTTTGTTGCTATCTATATTTTTCATAATTTTCATTCAAGTGCATGCACTATTAATAGTAAATCTTCATATCCAAAAATGTAATAAAACCATAATAGTGTAAAATTTCCAATTTTTAATATAATATTATCATATCTATTATGTAGAATTGTCCAATGGAATATCCCCGACAATTTACAAATCTTATTTGTATCAGAGCAGGTTTCTTTCGGTATTTTGTGGATATTTGTAGGCGATCTAGATTGGTTGCGCAAAAAGTCGAAAAACCATAATCATGGCCAACAAATATGTTAATGACCCTCATGATCTTGCAAAGGAGAGATTTTCATGGCTGGAACAACAAGTCACAAATATAAATCACATTGTAAATATCCACACAATAGCCCTGGGCAATAATCTTGGGATATTTGGAGAAGATGGGGGTTCAAATGTAGAGGAAAAATTAGAAGGGGGGTCAAGAGATGGGGAAGAAATGGAGAACCAACCAAAGAAAGAACCCAAAGAATATCAACCCAGTTCGAGTGTTGTGAATCAACCACAATCCTTGTTTAAAATGGAATCAAAGGTCGATATCAAGATATGCTATGATGAGAAAAATGCTCTGAAGTGAAACCATTGGTTGCAACAACAGGAAGCGTATTTCAGCATCCATCAAATTGAGGAAGAACAAAAGATCTCATTTTCACTGTTGAAATTAGAGGTCCATGCCTTGACTTTCTAGGAGAGTCACACGAAGACCTTGAGGTTGGAGAGAGAGCCTCGACTGACTATGTGGGAGGACTTCAAAACCCTCATTAATTCATAGTTTTACCCTATTGTGTACGTAGAGGACTAGTGGATCTGATGGCACTACTTCAGGAAAAAGCCAAGGTAAAGCGTGTAGGAATACACCACAAAGTTAATAAAGATGGACATAATGTTGGGCATCTCCTGAAAGAACCCAGATGTGCTCCTCAAGTATTTCGAGGGTCTAGACTTCCATCTGCAAGAGAAAGTGATGTTTATCAAGCCCAAATAAGTGGACATAGATTTTATACAAGCACAGTACCTAGAGAACATAGGCTTGAAGAGAGCTCAACCAAGTGGATTGAAGTGGAAGGAGAAACAAAATTCTTCTAAGGAGGGAAAGAAAAATAAAAAAGGGGGAAAAGATAAAAGGAAATCGGCCACAACACATAAGTGCAAAGATTCCAGCAACCACTTCGACATTGGCAACCATACAAAGGAGAAGTGTTGGAAGTTTCATTGAGAGATGAACATAAAGAAAAAGAAGAAATACAATAAGAAGAAGAATCTCATGGCTATATATTTGAGCAACCACATTGAAATCAACTCGGATCTAGATGAGAAGATCGTATGTACATTAGTGAAGAAGGAGGTGAATTTGAGTAGCCTTCAATAGCGGGAAAAGAAATAAATGACCAAACTATTCCATATAAAGATATAGGTCAAGAAGACAAAGATTGATGCTCTACTTGACTCGAGATCGCAGATGAATCTCATTACAGCAAAGCTAGTAAAGAAGTTGGAGCTAGAAGTTCATGATTATTCAAACCCATATCCATTGGGATGGGTAAATAAGGATGCAGAGCCAAAGGTATCAAAACAGGTGCAAAATTAGATTTTCTATCACTGTGATTTTATTCATGAAGTAGAACTATATGTGGTTCCCCTTTATGTATGTAGAGATGTGTTTGGGAGTCCCTACATGTATATGTGAGATGTAATATTCATGCAGAGAACCAACCAATACCAGCTCATCAAGGATGGAAAATTACTCATCATCAATGTGTAAAAAGGAAAGTAAAAAATGTCACTGGTAAGTTCCAACCAAGCCAAGAAATTGATCACTTCAACAAGAAGTATTTTTTACTATTTTTAAGACAAAATCAATCAATAGAAGAGTCAATAGGAGGAAAGGTATCCTTGGAGGTGTGTACTAAGAAACATAAATAGAAAAGAAGAATTGCAATAGCCCTACAAGGATGTGTTCCGAGAGACTAAAGTGTTACCACCTAAGAATGAAGTGGAGAAAGAGATTCAACTATTGTTGGACTCCCCATTGCCAAAGATTGGGTTGTACATGCAGTCTATTATAGAAGCAAATGAGGTGAAGAAATAGTTGAAACAACTACTAGAGCAAGGCATCGTTCGACCTAAAACATCACCATGTGGGTCACCCATCATCATTATGCCAAAGAAGGATGAGACTTGGAAAATGTGTATAGATTACATGGAATTGGACAAAATGACGCTCAAGAACAGATACCCCCTACCCAAGACAGATGATTTTTTGGATCAATTTTAGTAAGAAACATACTTCATCAAGATTAAATTAAAGTATAGATATCACAAGGTTTGAGTCAAAGAAGAAGGAACCTGGAATACCGGCTTCAAAACTAGGAAATGTTTGTATGAGTGGTTAGTCATGCCATTATGCCTATGTTACAATGCACCAACTATTTTTATGAGATTAATGAATGATATACTGTGCCCTTTTATAGATTCATTTGTTATTATTTATTTGGATTATATATTAGTATACAGTGCTACCTGGGAGGAGAAAATATCATATTTGATGCAGGTGCTAGAGACATTAAAGAAGCACTAATTGCTAGTAGATCTCAAGAAGTGTCAGTTTACAGAGTAGTATTTGGTGTATCTGGGGTATTTGATAATTGGAGGAGAGATAAAGATATATCTTGCCAAGATGGAGGCCATCGTGAAATTGCCATCATGAGTGTCATTAGGGAGGTACAAAAACTAAGGAAATTCATAGCCCCATTTTCAACAGTAGTGACACCGCTCCAGGCCATAACAACAAGTGATAAGAGTTTCCAATGGGGAAAGGCTCAACAGAAGGCTTTCGAGATGCTAAATAACAAGATCAATCAAGAACTATTTTTGGCATTACCAAACTTGCAATGACCCTTTGAAGTGGAGACAAATGTGAGTGGGTATGTTATGGAACCATCTTGATGTAGGGAGGAAGGCTTGCATTCTACCATTCTGAAGTATTTCATCGGGTAGTTCTAAACTACTCTACCTATGACAAGGATCTTTATACCTTGGTGCAGGATGTGAAGAAGTGGAATTTTTTAGGTCCCTATACTACTAGTGTAACCCCTTTTTGTTATTAGTGCAACCCCCTTATTATATTGTTGTGCCCATGTAGTCCCCAAATTTTTATTATTGTGCCCCATAGAAGCCCACTATTGTTATTGTTGTGCCCTTACTACATTATTGTTATGTCGGCTCTGATTACATTATGACCCCTTAGACTCCTATATATAGAAAGGAGGTATTGTCATTTGTATCATCCAAGAATTATTCATTTGTGTAATGTAAAGGAGGTTTCCCCCTCGAAGAGGCTGATTCTGAAGTCATTGATCTATCTTTTCTATCTTTCCGTGAGCTGGTTTCTTAACATTTGGTATCAAAGCCTTGGATTCTAGGGTTTTGCTGCTCCAAATAGGTCATCATGGAATTTTTGATATAACTTTTTTTTCTACGAAGCTTAAGAAGCCAACACGATAACCCATTTGATCCAAAATCGTTATGAACCTCGGATCCTAATTTCATATCTTGTCTTGCTATATTTTCGGAGATATTATCTGAGGAATTTAAGGTTTTTGCAAGCTCCGAAATATCATTTCAAACAAGTCATCGTGGAATTTGCGCTATAATTTGTTTTCTATGAAGGTTAGAAATCTGAAATTAAAACCTAATGGATCTAAAATCGTGGTGAAGCTCTAGCCCAAATTTAAGTTCTTGTTTCGCTATATTTTTGGAGATATAGTCCAAGACATTTAGGGTTTCGATAGGATCCCGAATTAAATTCCAAACATGTGACCTTGGGAAAATCATCATAACTTTCTCTCTTGGGCATCAGGTTGAAATTTCGTAAGAGATTACAGAAAGAGGAGGAACTTTAGTTTTATTTGTATATTTTTCAGATCTGAAAGTCAAAACAGTGACATGTGGCACGTCGTGCAAGTTTGCTCTATTAAAAAATTATATAATTAGGTCATCTTGGGAGAATAGGCATAACTCTTTCTTGGAGAATCCAATTCCAATCCGACTGTTGGCATTCTAAAGAGGACACAAAGGGATACAAAAAATTGCAATTTCATACCTTGGAGATCCGAAATTACATATTTAAAAGTTTTTCAAGATCGAGCCCCTAAAATCAAGAAAAGACGATATGAGGAAGTTTGATTGCAAGTATTTGATAAATTGGATACTATAGATGGAATAATATTTTGATCTACCTGATGTAAAATTGTTACAAAAGGTACGTATTACATATTTATATTTAGAATCGAATAATTTTTTATGGTATAAAGGGCTTTGTTCTCGTAAACCACTTGTCACTTGGTCAATTTTCACAGAGGAAATGATATCACATTATGAGGATACAAAGAGAAACACATTCTTTAGCCAATTTATAAATTTCAAACAAAAGGGTTCAATGGCAGAGCACATTGAGGACTTCCAAAAATTGAATATAAGGGTAAACTATATTCTAGAGAAGCAAAATATTGATGTCTTCATAGGGACTTTAAAGGATAACATTCAACATGAGGTTCGTCTTTGGGAACTTGATTCATTGGAGAAGGCATTCAGGTTGGCAAGAAAAATTGAAAGCGAAATTATGGAAACAAGGAATCCTACCACTCACAACTATAAAATGGAAGTGTTTTTGATCCTAGCCTTCCACAACCTACAAGATTTGAACCACAACAATTGCAAAAAAAAAAAAAGAGAAAAAAGACTTTGTTACATTTGTGATAGCAAATACACTAAAGGTCATAAGTGTGCTGAGAAGAAATTATTTTACATAGATTATGAAGAGGAGGAAGAAAAGGATGAAGAAACATCAAAAGAAGAGGATATACACTAGGAACCAACCCCAGAGAAAGAAGAAATGAATCCGATGATATATTGTAAAGCATTGGCAAGAATTACCGCTCCTCAAACTCTCAAGATTGAAGGACATATCAAGAAGAAAAAGGTTCAAGAAGTGAAAGTTCACATCGAGCATCAAGAAATGAATTCGACCATATATTGTAATGCATTGATAGGAATTACCACTCCTAAAACCATCAATATAGAAGGACATATCAAGAAGAAAAATGTAGTAGTGTTGATTGATTCGGGTAGTACCCACAATTTTATTCATTGTAAGATAGCGAAGGAATTGAATTGCTTCCTATATCCAGCACCAGAGTGTCAAGTGATGGTTGCAAATGGAGGAACCATAAATTGCTCTAGAAAGTGACATAATATCAAGCTATCCATGGGAGAACATGTTTTTAATAGTCCAATGCTTTCCATTACAATGGGTGGTGTTGATGTTGTACTAGGATTCCAATGGTCACAAACTTTGGGTATGATAACTTTTAATTTTCAATAAATCTTCTTGAAATTTTTTTCAGAAGGAAAGGAAGTTGAATTAAGGGGTATTGCAGGGAAACTGGTAAAGATAATCAGCTCTAACAGCATGACAAATCTTCTAAAGGAAGAACAACATGGCGTAATTGCACAATTATGTTCGCTAGAGGTTCCCACATCGAAATAATCTATTTCTCCAGATCTCCAAAAAGTCTTGGACAATCATTCCAAGGTATTTGAGACTCCCAAAGACCTCCCACCTATTTGTGATCATGATCATGCTATTCAATTTCTAGGAAATGTTCCTACAAACATCAGGCGTTATAGATATCCCTTTGCACAAAAGAGTGAAATTGGATGTATGGTTGCAGAAATGTTAGTGGCTAGTACAATTCATCCTAGTAAAAGTTCTTTCTCTGCTCTAGTAGTATTGGTGTACAAGAGAGATGGATCATGGTGCATGTGTCTGGATTATAGAGAGCTCAATAAGCTCACCATTAAAGATAAATTTCCCATTCCTCTCATTCATGAATTATTGGATGAATTGCATGGAGAAATTTACTTCAGCTAGTTGGACCTTCATGCAGGATATCATCAAATCAGAATGAAGACCCCATATTGTTATTATTGTGCCCCATAGAAGGCCACTATTGTTATTGTTGTGCCCTTACATTATTATTGTTATGTCGGCTCTGATTACATTATGACCCCTTAGACTCCTATATATAGGAAGGAGGTCTTGTCATTTGTATCATCCAAGAATTGTTCATTTGTGTAATGTAAAGGAGGTTTCCCCCTCGAAGACAATAATTCTGAAGTCATTGATCTATCTTTTCTATCTTTTGTGAGCTATTTTCTTAATAGAAGCACACTATTTGATGGGAAAGGAGACAATAATCCACACAGATCACCAACCACTATAGTACTTGCAAGCCCATAGTAAGCTACAACAGACCAGGAATTACAATTGGATGGGGTTTCTACAACAGTTTCATTCGGTGATGAAGCACAAGAAGAGAATCATAAATAAATTGGTGGACACAATTTCAAAGACACCCACACCAAAGATCATACATTTGGGAACTCTTATGCACATGGATCCATTCACCCATGATGCATACAAATATCATATTCAAAGGGTGATGACTTCAAGGAGGTGTTTCAGTAGTGATAGAGTGAGATTCATGTGCACGATGGTGAAAGCATCATTGACTACCACCTCCAGGACCTGCTACTCTACAAGATGGATACGATATGTGTTCCTAAAGGTGAATGATTGTAGATGATTATAGAGGCTCACACCTCCAAGGTTGTAGGGAACTTTGGCATAGGGAAGACCATGTCCAACTCATAGAGGTATGTGTATTGGCCCAAGATGCAAGAGTAGGTAGATAGTGGTTGAGGGGAAAGTACCCCTAGGGTCCTTTGGGTTAAGACTCTACCAGACTGAAAATTGCTTATTCAAAGAAACATACACACAGCCATTATCTTTACTGTAAGAAAATTCTAATGTTGAGGGTACGTACCTGAGGTCCTACGTTCGAGAAGACCTTTAGGGTCCAAACCCTTCTTGGAGTTTCCTTCTTCTCCTTTGACCTGAAACACCTTCAGCAGGCTCCAAGCAAAGCTTCCTCCCGGAATCGTTCCAGCCTCAAGCCTCCAACAAGATCTCCTTCCAAGTCTTACTCAATGGTGATATAAAAGATGAATGATCACAAATACACATGGAAACAAGGGTTTCCTATGCAAAATGGGGGAAGTGCAGAAAGCACCAAGGACTTTAGACCTGGTCTAAGGGGAAAATCTCAGCATAATAATCTTGCTCTCCTTTTCTCTCTCCCTTAGGCCTTCCCTTTGATGTCTTTTTATACCATCTCCAAAGTAGTTTTTTAGTTAGGAGTTGGTTGGGAACAGTTGGGCCACGGGCACTAACAGGTGATCAGCAGGTAAAACCCACGATCTCCACCCGAAAATAAGGAATTATTTATTTTTTTAAGTGTTTTAATACATACACGCGGGTTGGGTATACACAGACCCGCGTGTACACGCGTTTAACTCAGGGCAATGTCGCGTATAAGGGATAAAACACTGTTTTTTAAATTTTAGGACCAGGTTTGGAAGGAGGGGTTTCCCTAGGCCATGAGTGCAGCATCACAAACCATAAGAGTGAGATTTGGAGCTATAACAGATGCCCCCTAATATATGAGGTCAGAAGGGGAACATGATGGCCGAAATATATTATGTAAGTACATGGAAAGGAAGTTTGTCGAGAAACCAAGGAGGACTTCACCAGAATTCAGCCTTCCAAGCCACCAAAAGGAGATCAGAAAGAAACATTGTCTGAGGCGGGCATACCCATGCTCAGAAAAAGTAAAGCATGTCCACATATCAAGTACAAGTGGATCCACTAAGTATACAAGTATAAATGACTGGAAGATACATAATGGATCATCTGATCATAATGAGCAAGTACATGTCTGAATATCATATATAAGACTGTCAATGATGCTGAAAGATGCAACGGATCACTGATATCAAACACTGATCCCAAAAGGTACCAACTGAACATGATGGAATAGGATGGTACTACACTACAAACTCAGGTGCCAGCATATAGAAGGTCGTCATGACTGACTGCAAGATATAAGGTGGAGTGGTATCAACTAGCAGCAACAGAAGCAACTGTCAAGTGAACCAATGAATGCTGATACAACCTGAGGTCTTCACCGACCGTCGTGGTACATTTCTACACCATGGGAATAAATGATCTGAAGTCGACCATGTGAGAAATTGTTTGATTACTGGTCATTGATGTATACCGTTAACAAACGCGAGACTAATCACCGATAATGATAATGAGCGTCAAGGTACCCAGTACAATCTAACAAGTGTGAATAGATGAGCTGAAGTCGAACACCTGTAAGAATCTATCGATCAGGAGACAATGATGGTTTCCCACTGTCGATAGCGAAGGATCTACCACTAATGAC
The DNA here is from genome assembly GCA_031772625.1 of Pinus tabuliformis. Classification (NCBI taxonomy): domain Eukaryota; kingdom Viridiplantae; phylum Streptophyta; class Pinopsida; order Pinales; family Pinaceae; genus Pinus; species Pinus tabuliformis. The sequence continues at coordinate 890,055,988 of CM062804.1, read as the reverse complement.
TGCAAACCCCAAGGTACTGCCAAATGGACTCTAGATCTTTGCCCCAGAGCAATGAGTCAGAGTCGATAGGGAAAGATCCACTAGAAGGAAGGCATTAAGGCATCCTCCATCAATCTAGCGCGAGTGTAACCCGTAGGCCAATAATGTGGAAGGAATCGGACGAAAAAAGATGCAGGAACTCAACCGAAGTACGTTTCCGGCGTACACAAGACGTGGCTAGCACACGATAGAAACCCTCTGAACCAACCAATAATGAAAGCTGACACAGAGGCGAGGTATCCACCAATAGGGTCAAATGGAAACCAAGGTACGACACGAATCCCAATGTGTGATAATGTATGCTGATGTCGAACACAAGGGAAACCACTCAGTCAAAGACCCATCATACTGATCGATGCTGAGCACAAGGTGACCTATCAATAATGAAAATAGGGCCAGGGTGCGGTTCTAGGCCTGTCCTCAGAGCAAGGTGTCGTCATCGATAAGGACAAGACCCGCCAGCAAGAAGTCAATGGGGACCTTCTCAAACTAGCACGAGTAAAGGACCAATATAACTGATGTGATGATAGACATGACACTGACAACCAGGGATGGCCGACTGAAAAATGAGTCAAGAGACACCACAGAGAGGCCGACTCAGGCTAACTTCCCTTCAACAAAAGCACGACTCAATGTGACTATGTGGCAGCATATGATGACTCTGTATAAGTTCGCCATGCAGGAGGCACGAACGAACCCTCCATATGATTGGAAGAGATAACCAATCGGGGGAGAACTGACTGAATAACAAGGTTATGGCATACCTAAGTCAAACTAAATCCCACCCATGCGGAGGAGACTTTGTTTTGAGTGCTTTGTTCAAGGGCGACTCGACTGACTCTAGCTGCCAACAATAAATGGAAATAATGTCCCTGTTCCCGCTCTTTTTTGGAATATTTAATTTTTTTGTCTTTTTCTGTTAAGCCGGAAAAAGAATAAAAGAATGCTATGGTATAGTGGAAAGAACGAGTGTCGGTGAAACAGATGATCTAGTTCCTGGGAAAGGAACGTTCCTATGCTCAATGCAGGGAGGTGAAAACTGGTCAGTGACACTCAGAGGTATGTTCCTTCCACGGATCAGGGTATGTCAAGCTGCAGAAGTCAAAGGTATGCAAGGTTGATTTTGCAGACGTCAGGGTCAAAAGTTGGCTTAAACACGAGTCCAAGTGAAGTCGGCTCTAGGCCAAAAGGTGCAAATGGTCAACATGCAATGCAGAAGTACAACTCGACACACATAGGAGCCTCTAGGGTATAAGGCCAGAACGAAGCGAAGAAGCAAAGAGGAATGAGTCTTCAACGCATAAGTCATGGCGGGACTAAAGAGGACTCCCGAGCCTAGGGATGAAAAACCAACATGAGTGCCAAGCGACAAAAAGGTACTAACTAGGGCACCCATGATAAGGTAGGCTCTACCACACAAGTCATGATACTTCTAAGCAATGAGAAGGTTCCGCACCATAACTTGGTGGGGTCGATCCTAAGGCAAAATGGGAAAGGAAACTGATAAATGCACAATGTAGGTGGAAAAACCTAACCTATATGCTAGTTTCGAGAACCAATACCTGTCAGAACGGACCAACCATAAACTTCCAAAGGAGAAATCTTCCAAGTTCTGTAAACATAAATAGGAACACTAGACACGAAGTTAATACATCCCACATATAAACTTCATATAAAATCTTGTGTTATAGAATACAAAACTTGAAAATGCGTACCTCATATATACAATATGGTACAGGGAACCACACAGCCTTGCAACTTACGCATAATAGTTCTTCTGAACAAACCCCTTGTAGGGCTCAGGCCAAGGACTCCTTTGGTAGTCATAACTCATGGCTTCAAAGAGTTCCTCCTGTGAAGGCAAAACAAGTTCTAAGAAATCATGAGAACTACAAGGATCAAAAGAGGGAATTAAAGGGTCCCATGTCCCTATAGGAAGAATCTCTCGGTCAACTGTCGGGACCAAGTCCCAAGAAGGAGAATAATAGGTCAAAGGATCCTTCTTAGAAGCGATTGAACATTGAGGATTCAATGCCACATAATTGACCCGTGGCAGGGTAGAGTCTACTTGAACACTTGGAACAAACCAAGGGGCATTCTGCAGTAAAGTTGAATTAGGGTGGTGATTATCAGATGCAAGCTGATCAATAGTGACAATATTCCCGTTATGAGGAAAGCACATTACTCGAAAGAGTGAAGACACCAGAGCATTCATAGCATAGACATAATCACGCCCAAGTAGCATATTAAAGTCTAAAGGGCTATCAACCACCATCATATCGATTAAGACAGTCTTCCCACCTAAAGTGATAGGCACTTGAGGAAGAACACCCATAGATTCACTAGGCCTTCTATCATAGGCTAACAACTGACTCTGAGCTGTCAACAACTTTGGGGAACCCAAAGCTTTCCAAGTCAAAGAGGATATAATACTTGCAGAGGATCCTTCATCCACCATACACCGATAGACATTTGTGGAATTCACCCTGACCTTTATTTGAAAAGGTGCAGCGGAAGGAAGACGAGGCTCAACAAGGCTATCCCAATCAAAGGAAACACTCTTAGCACTTGGAGGGGGAACATTCAAAGTAACCAGAATGCCCCCTCTACTAGAAGACTCTATACTAGAGATCAAACAAACTCTTTTGTTAGGCACTTCACCCCCCAAAAGAGGAGTGTAATCGGCCAGCGATTGCACTGGCTCTACCACATTTTCAACCGATAGTTGATGGGATTGATGAGAAACCATATCAGGTTTAGGAGTAGAAGTACTTTCAGACTCAGACCATATCCTTTGGACCTCTGGAATACCAGGGCATAAATGAGTAAGATGGTCTCCCTTGCATATCTTACAAGGGAACTTAGGCTTAAAACTTCTACGTCCAGGTTTCTTATCAACCTCCATTCCACCAACATGAATAGCAGTGGTTTGCGGAGAGTCCTGAACATGACTTGCAGAGGTCAGTGACTCTTTGCTAGTATGACTCGTAGTGACTAGACCTGTGCCCCCAGCATGACTAGCAGTGGCTGAAGGCTCATCTCCAACATAACTCGCAGAGGTTGAAGATGAAGTGCTAGTGTGACTTTCAGTGACTAGACTTGTGCCCCGAGCATGACTAACAGTGGCTGAAGGCTCATCTCCAACATGACTCGCAGAGGTTGATGATGAAGTGCTAGTGTGACTTGCAGTGACTAGACTTGTGCCCTCAGCATGACTTGCAGCGACTGAAGACTCATCTTCAACATGAATCGCAGAGGTTGAATATGAAAGGATAGAATTATTCTTCTTCTTTGACTTCCTCTTTCTCCTCTTTTTAGATTTCTTGTGACAAGAAGGAGGAGAAGAAGGAACCCCAGATTTCTCTTTGAGAGAAGATGAACAATTAGCATCCATGTGATGCCCTTGAAATAAAGCATTCAACTGAGAAGCTTCAAGAGCATTTGGAATATTCGGAGTGGACCACAGCCAAATGGGTAATCCAACATTCAACCCAGGAATATTCAAAGTGGCCATCAAGGGAGTACCAACGTTTCCAAAGAAAGGAAAAGCACAAGGATCCCCTTTCGGGAGGGCACCTTGGTTGGTTTCCACAAGAATATGAGCCATATTGAATTGATCCAAAGACCCTTCCCCTACGGGAATGTAGAAATAACTCTTCAAGGAATATGAATAAGCAATCAAAACCTTTGCCCTTGAGGAGGCAACTCCACAACTTCTGAAAGAACGACCAAAAGCCTTTCAAGATTGGTATAGTGGTAAGCCGGTCACTCAGAACACAAAGTCCAAACATGACTAGAAAAAAATACCTAAAGCCAACTATATACAAGGAACAAAGAGCACACACTATAAAGTCCCTAAAGATACAGCCAGTCAAACAACTTCCGAGTATTTGCGCTCCGGGTGATGAGGACTGGACACCAAAATACAAGAAAGTGGAGTCAGGGGCCTTCCGAAGATAGTCTGGGATAATGACAGCCCAGTCCTATCAGCGAAGGTAACAAAGGAAGTTACGCTGACCTCCTAACAACAGCCTGCGCCGATGCAAGCCCCCAAGCTTCGCAAGGGTGCCCTCCAGTAGTACTGTCGAGAGTGATGCAACGTCAACCTCAGGTGCCACGGGATTCCCCTCCACAGCCACCTGAGTAGATCCCTAGGAGAGGCAACTATGGGCACCAACGCGTTGTAGAAGCCAGGCGGAACAGTCGTGAGGTAAGTTCGGACAAGTAGGAGAGGCAACCAAACACTTTTGTGAATTGACACCTTTCAAATGATGAAAACCCAACAAAAATAAATGTGTTTGAAATCGCTCTTGACAATCAAAAGCAGCAATGAAAGTCCAAGAGATCAAAAGACAAGTTTCAAGAAAATGGTAACAAACAACTTTCCCGAAACGAAGGAGAAAATGGTCACAAAAATGGTTTCGTTAAGCAAACAAAAGGGTCACCAAAACAAGATGAACACAAAGATTGAATCCAATCTTCCTACTCTGCCAAAACAGAGCAGTCAAGATTATTAACCAGAAATTTTGTGTGTCAAAAAACAATGACGCTTTCAATCAACGAAAACAAGACTAATACTCCTTATAATTAGAGAGAGTTCAGAACAAGATGCCCCCTGTTAAACAGAGGACTGTTACTGGAAAATGACTGATTCAAACTGACCCAAACCACCAGACAAACATTCAGCAAAAAGAAAACTTATAAATCTTGAAAATTATATAATATACGCGCCTGCAGTGATATGCAGAGTGCGTGTACACGCGACTGTAACTTAGGAAACCCTGCGTATATGCGGGTTCGCTTAGTTAAACTTGCGTATATACGCTTCTGTAATCCAACAAAATAGCGTATCTGAAGATTTTCAAGAAAAATAAAAAATACAACTGAAAAAACTGGAAAAGCTTAGAGTTCAAGAACAGATCAGACAGTCAGAGCCAGCAAACATAGGGGCTGAGCCTTGATTGGCTTGAAGACTCAATCTCTATCTTGCCACTTAAAATGCCTAGATGGAATATGAGATGTTACCATCCATTTCGTCTAAACACTAAAAACAAGTACTAAGACAAACATAAAGCACTTTCACTTCACTAAAAGGAAACCAAATGAAAAGCAAGTTTAAGAAAGCGAAACTTAAAACTTTCAAAAGATTTTCTTTCAAACAACAAGCAAAGAAGTCTTTTTCAAAAAATGCTCTCAAAAATACTGACACCAATAATTGATGAATAGGCAACCAAACACTTTTGTGAATTGACACCTTTCAAATGATGAAAACCCAACAAAAATAAATGCGTTTGAAATCGCTCTTGACAATCAAAAGCAGCAATGAAAGTCCAAGAGATCAAAAGACAAGTTTCAATAAAATGGTAACAAACAACTTTCCCGAAACGAAGGAGCAAATGGTCACAAAAATGGTTTCGTTAAGCAAACAAAAGGGTCACCAAAACAAGATGAACACAAAGATTGAATCCAATCTTCCTACTCTGCCAAAACAGAGCAGTCAAGATTCTTAACCAGAAATCTTGTGTGTCAAAAAACAATGACGCTTGCAATCAACGAAAACAAGACTAATACTCCTTATAATTAGAGAGAGTTCAGAACAAGATGCCCCCTGTTAAATAGAGGACTGTTACTAGAAAATGACTGCTTCAAACTGACCCAAACCACTAGACAAACATTCAGCAAAAAGAAAACTTATAAATCTTGAAAATTATATAATATACGTGCCTGCAGTGATATGCAGAGTGCGTGTACACGCAACTGTAACTGAGGAAACCTGCGTATACGCGGGTTCACTTAGTTAAACTTGCGTATATACGCTTCTGTAATCCAACAAAACAGCGTATCTGAAGATTTTCAAGAAAAATAAAAAATACAAACTGAAAAAACTGGAAAAGCTTAGAGTTCAATAACAGATCAGACAGTCAGAGCCAGCAAACATAGGGGCTGAGCCTTGATTGGCTTGAAGACTCAATCTCTATCTTGCCACTTAAAATGCCTAGATGGAATATGAGATGTTACCATCCATTTCATCTAAACACTAAAAACAAGTACTAAGACAAACATAAAGCACTTTCACTTCACTAAAAGGAAACCAAATGAAAAGCAAGTTTAAGAAAGCGAAACTTAAAACTTTCAAAAGATTTTCTTTCAAACAACAAGCAAAGAAGTCTTTTTCAAAAAATTCTCTCAAAAATACTGACACCAATGATTGATGAATAGGCAACCAAACACTTTTGTGAATTGACACCTTTAAAATGATGAAAACCCAACAAAAATAAATGCGTTTGAAATCGCTCTTGACAATCAAAAGCAGCAATGAAAGTCCAAGAGATCAAAAGACAAGTTTCAAGAAAATGGTAACAAAAAACTTTCCCGAAACGAAGGAGCAAATGGTCACAAAAATGGTTTCGTTAAGCAAACAAAAGGGTCACCAAAACAAGATGAACACAAAGATTGAATCCAATCTTCCTACTCTGCCAAAACAGAGCAGTCAAGATTCTTAACTAGAAATCTTGTGTGTCAAAAAACAATGACGCTTGCAATCAACGAAAACAAGACTAATACTCCTTATAATTAGAGAGAGTTCAGAACAAGATGCCCCCTATTAAACAGAGGACTGTTACTGGAAAATGACTGCTTCAAACTAACCCAAACCACCAGACAAATATTCAGCAAAAAGAAAACTTATAAATCTTGAAAATTATATAATATACGCACCTGCAGTGATATGCAGAGTGCGTGTACACGCGACTGTAACTGAGGAAACCTGCGTATACGCGGGTTCACTTAGTTAAACTTGCGTATATACGCTTCTGTAATCCAGCAAAACATCGTATCTAAAGATTTTCAAGAAAAATAAAAAATACAGACTGAAAAAACTAGAAAAGCTTAGAGTTCAAGAACGAATCAGACAGTCAGAGCCAGCAAATATAGGGGCTGAGCCTTGATTGGCTTGAAGACTACCCAAACTAGGAACAACAAGAGTGTTGTTCCCCAGTGGAGTCGCCAATTCTGGTTGAGGGGAAAGTACCCCTAGGGTCCTTTGGGTTAAGACTCTACCAGACTGAAAATTGCTTATTCAAAGAAACACACACACAACCATTATCTTTACTGTAAGCAAATTATAATGTTGAGGGTACGTACCTAAGGTCCTACGTTCGAGAAGACCTTTAGGGTCCAAACCCTTCTTGGAGTTTCCTTCTTCTCCTTTGACCTGAAACACCTTCAGGAGGCTCCAAGCAAAGCTTCCTCCCGGATTCGTTCCAGCCTCAAGCCTCCAACAAGAGCTCCTTCCAAGTCTTACTCAATGGTGATATAAAAGATGAATGATCACCAATACACATGGAAACAAGGGTTTCCTATGCAAAATGGGGGAAGTGCAGAAAGCTCCAAGGACTTCAGACCTGGTCTAAGGGGAAAATCTCAGCATAATAATCTTTCTCTCCTTTTCTCTCTCCCTTAGGCCTTCCCTTTGATGTCTTTTTATACCATCTCCAAGGTAGTTTTTTAGTTAGGAGTTGGTTGGGAACAGTTGGGCCACGGGCACTAACAGGTGATCAGCAGGTAAAACCCGCGATCTCCGCCCGAAAATAAGGAATTATTTATTTTTTTAAGTGTTTTAATACATACACGCGGGTTGGGTATACACAGACCCGCGTGTACACGCGTTTAACTCAGGGCAATGTCGTGTATAAGGGATAAAACACTGTTTTTTAAATTTTAGGACCAAGTCTGGAAGGAGGGGTTGCCCTAGGCCATGAGTGCAGCATCACAAACCATAAGAGTGAGATTTGGAGCTATAACAGCTAGGTTCATAAGAGGATGCATTATTTGTTGTACCAACAAGCCTAGCAACAAAAAACATGGATTATATAATTACTTATACCCACTTATCCTTGGGAAATCACCTCCATGGACTTTGTGGGAGGTTTACTAACAACCAAGAAGGGACATCACTACTTGTTCATGGTTGTTGACTGGCTCATCAAGATGTGTGTTCTTATGCCCTGTAAAAAGACCATCAATGGGAAATAAGTAGCAAAATTTCTCTTTGGATAGGTCTGGGTGCACATTGGGATACCAAGGAGCATCATTTCAGACAGAGATACAAGATTTCTTAGTGCATTCTAGACTACATTGTGGGAGAAGATGGACATGCAGTTGAAGAGATCTACAACATTCCATCCATAGACAAATGGACAAACATGAGTAGTCAATAGGACTTTGGTGTATCTTCTAAGGGGATACAACTAGAACCATCCAAAGACCTAGGATGAAAATTTGGTATATATACAAAATTCTTAGAATAGAGCATTCCATACTTCTATAATAAATTCCCCATTTGAAACTCGTTTTGTATATTTTATGTCTTCACCTTTAGATGTTGCATATGGGAAACAAGGAGGAGAGAGGGAAGATATTACAAGAGATGCCTTGAGGGCTAATTTTTTTTATAGAGAAGATCGAGTAGATCCATGTACATGTGTAAGAGACACTGCATAAGTCACAAGACAAGTATAAGGTTGTTGGCTTGAGGGGTCTTGACCCAGGTTCATCGTTAATTAGCCAAACAAATCCCTACAATATTGGCCCTTTCGGCATCAGCTTGCAGAGCGTAAACCGAAGTCTAACATGAAGTAGTATGGGGAGATGCTAAAACCAAGTTTCCGCACCCTGAGATGGTCATGATGTCCTTTTATTCCCTTTATTCCTACCTTTGTGCAAGTCACTTCACTCTAGGGCTTGGCAGATGAGCCTTCCCTTCTGTCCTTCAATACCTCACGAAAGGGTACGACTAACCTTTGCACATCCCTAACCCTTGATCTAGACACTTTCGCGCTGCTAAGGCAACATACTGTGCAGATTCCTAAACTAGTCCAAGTGTCTTACTTATCTTATTAGATACTCACAGTCAGCTCTGTGTAAACAGATACTCTTATATGCGTTCAGTTATCCAACATAATCATACACGTTTGTGCATCACATAAGAATTATAAAGGAAATTCATACATAAAATGATAATATGCATTAATTGGAAGAAAGACATAGAAATTACAGAATACTTCTCTTTATTAATCTCTTATAAGTGATTACAGACTCTATCCACCCTGCGCACACAGCTGTAGGGGTCTACACACTTAGCTGCGGACTTCCAACCTAGGCCTTTGTGCACTCAACGATAGAGCCTCTACCTACGTTACCACTCAAAACTTAGAATTCTTACTTCAGAGCTATCACTCTTTTCTCTTGTGTTGTGTCCAAAACTACTTAGAGCTTAGCTCTTTTTATACAATCCCATGGTCCGCAGACCATGGGTAGATCTCTTACAGCCGACTTTACTTTACAAAACTAAGGGTGGACAACCCTTTATGAATTATAACACCTACGCACTCCGCGACTACAAAATGCGGATTCTTTGCAAGTTTATTACAAAATTTGACTCAAACATGGGCTTTTAGCCCCAAAAATGCCCTTTGGGGAATCTCATTCCCAACAAGCCCCCAACACAAACATCGTGACTCACCCTCGAGTCACTCGGTAGGCGCAGAGATTTTTGCATGAATCCCTTCAAGATCGACTCATATGACCAATCTCAGTCATGCATTGTGCGATTGCTTACTTCACATCTTCTACTGTCTGCTCAGTCACTCTTCCTGTGCTATCAGCCTGAATCTTTTGTCGCGTTTCCTATAGATTTGAAAGCTTGCCTTCGTTATTTCCTGTCACTGCGTAAGCCTCATCCAGCCAGGCCTTTAGTCTCGCCTTTAGCACTGCTTCCTTATGTAGCATTGCATCCACCTGTTCCTTTAGCTACTTGTCCTCTTGCAGTTTGGCTAGTCTTTGTGTTAGTGCGACGATTTGCATTGTTCCCTTAATCTAGGTATTTGCACAAGAACATTTTAATCCAAGTATTTAAAGATTTCATGTACTTACCTTGCGGTCATTTGAAAAAGCACCACTCCGCCTTGCTATAGCTAACAGAGGTTTCAACCACAAATTCAGTTAAAAATCCTCCTATGACGTGATCAACCCAATGATCGATAGCATAGGTGATCTTATCCTCCGATGTTTACAACTTTTGTACTAGCTCCGGGTTCCACACAATAGGACCATCAAGTTTCCATCTTCCTTGGCTATCTGCTAGTTTCGTGATCCACTTGTATAGCTCAATCAGAAAGGAGCAGAAAAAGATCTTATGGATCTCTGTATATAGGTACCTGTATAGCCACTGTTCCTTTGTCAATTGTAGGTTTCTATTTTCCCGTGCCACGAATTTGTAGATCTTCCTGTCCAACCAGTCTCCAATCTCTTTCTTAGTCGGATTCCACTGATACGATATCACACATATCTTATGTAGATTCCGGTCTCGGCAACGAAACCATTTTTTGGCTTGAGGGGTCTTGACCCAGGTTCGACGTTAATTAGTCAAAAAAATCCCTACACTACTGGCCCTTTCGGCATCATCCCATGGAGTGTGGATAAAATTCTCACCCAAAGCAGTATGGGGGGATGCTAGAGCCAAGTTTCCGCACCTTGAGATGGTTGTGATGTCATTTTGTTCCCTTTATTCCTGCCTTCGCACAAGTAACTTCGCTCTAGGGCTTGGTAGATGAGCCTTCTTTTCTGTCATTCAATACCTTCGCAAAAGGGCACCACTGACCTTCACACAGCCCTAACCCTTTATCTAAACACTTTCACGCTACTAAGTCAGCGTACTGTGCAAATTCCTAAACTAGTCCAAGTGTCTTACTTATCTTATTAGATACTCACAGTCAGCTCCACATAAATAGATATTATTATATGCGTTCAGTTACCCAACATAATCATACACATCCGCGCATCACATAAGCATTATAAAGGAAATTCATACATAAAATGATAAGATGCATTAATCGGAACAAAGACACATAAATTTAGAATACTTCTCTTTGTTAATTTCATCCAAGTGATTACAAACTCTGTCCACCCTGTGCACATAGCTGTAGGGGTCCGCGCACTCAGCTACAGACTTCCACCCTAGGCCTCTGTGCCCTCAGTTGCAGAGCCTCTACCTACGCTATGACCCGAAACTTAGACTTCTTACTTCAGAGCTATCACTCTCTTCTCTTGTGTTGTGTCCAAAACTACTTAGAGCTTAGCTCTTTTTATACAATCCCATGGTCCGCGGACCATGGGTAGATCTCTTACAGCCAACTTTACTTTATAAAGCTAAGGCCTGACAACCCTTTATGACTTATAACACCTATGCACTTTTCGACCATAAAATGTGGAGTCTTTACGAGTTTATTACAAAATTTGACTCAAACATGGGATTTTAGCCCCAAAACTGCCCTTTGGGGGATCCCATTCCCAACAAAGGCAAAGCATGATCAACCATAGAACAAAGAAATCATTGAATGTGGGAGACAAAATATGGCTATAATTGGACAAGGATAGGCTACAGGGGCATAGTAATACAATTAAGGTTCTAAGGTATGATCCCTTTGAGATACTAAAAAAGGTGGGTGATAATGCCTATCAACTTATTTTTCCACCATATATGCACATTTACTCAGTTGTGAATATAGAGAATCTGAAACTCTATGAGCCTTCCATGCTAGATCAAGAAGAGGAATAGGTTCTACCTTTTATGGAGGATTTGGCACCAGATGCTCAGGTAGAGTTGATAGAAGATAACTTTTTGTAGAAAAGGATGATAACTATAAGACAAGGTTAGAATGACCTTTGACAAATTGGGTTGAAAGCACAACTTCCATGAAAAGATAAATGGTACACTAGAGAGAAGGTGGAGGGCAAATTTCCTCACCTCATTCAGTAGAAGCTTGTTGGGACCAAAAGCCACCCAAACTGGGGAAGTGTGACTCAGATTGGATCATTATATTTTTTCATCCATACCGATGCATTGAAAGTGGAGAAAGTGGAGTAATCAACTCAAGGGACCATTTTTACTAGTGAGACCCAGTTTGGAAAAATAGCATTTGAAACCTCCTAGGAGAATTTTGAGGCATAAAATAAAGTTTTTTTTGGGAAATATTGTTCTGATTTATCACCACATCACTTCATTTTATTCTACTTATATAGAACTTTCTAAGGGTGCATGAATCACGTCAATCAGAGTTTGTATGTGAAAGTTATGCCACTCAGAAGTTGACCTTCCTGTTTTCACCACCATAATTTGAGAGGATTCCATGTCAACCCCCAATATTCATGGAAAAGGGGATGTCCACATGATTATGATGTAAAAGAATCTTTAAGGGTCTATATTTTAACTCTGGTTAAGAGTTGAGGTAGTCAAACCTAACCACTAGTAGGATATCAGGTTATGTTATAACCTAGCCACTAGGAAAAAAAGGGATTCCATTCTTTTGAGTGCACTTGTTCCATGACTGAGAAAAAATTGCTAAGAGGGATATGAGGTAGAAAAACTACGTTTTTAAATTGTATTTTTGGCTTATTTCCTTATAGGTTTACTCAAATTTCAAGTGTAGGCACTCATTGGATGTAGAATTAAATTCTACATCCAACGAGTATCCATTATGCATACTTTTGAGAAGACCCACATTGATTAAAATTGAATATACATTAAAAAGGCATGTTCACACATTTTTTTAATGTATATTCAATTTTTATCAATGTGGGTCTTCTTAAAAGTAGGAATAATGGATACTCGTTGGATGTGAAGTTTAATTCCACGTCCAACGAGTGTATACACTTGAAATTTGAGAAAACCTAAAACTAAATAAACCAAAAATACAATTAGAAAAAAATGTTTTCTTCTTTTCCCTCCAAAATTCATCTGTTATTTTTTATTTTAATTATTATTTTATTATTTTTCCTTAGGACACCACTTTTAGGTTGAAATTTCTTGTAATGTATCCATTGAGGAGGATGATCACCTTCGACTGGTATGGACAAATGGGTGACCAACACTACTTGATCCACCCTTTCATCTAATCGCTAGTCATTTTGGAAAACTTCCATTGCCTAACCAATGCCCTCTGTTTTAGGCACTCAAAACTCTCCCAAAGTACATGCACCCTAAGAATTAAAATTTTAATTGATTCATTCACCTTAATCAACTTTTTCTTCCTCTGCCTAAACTATATGCTAGGTAACACCTTCCCAAATATGTCCAACCTAGAAACATCAATATCCTCCCCCTTTGGGCATAGTCCATCGTCATCACTTCGAATGTAGTTCGATGTGGAGGAACGCCCTTCCCGAAAACTCACTGCATTCTCTACAACTATGGTAACGTCAACAAACCCTTATAGGTTTGATGTATGATCAAATAATATATCTTTTCCTCACATAACTTTCTTGAAACAATGAGCCACAATTAGGCAACCAAAGAAATTAAGAAAAATACACATCTAGGCACACCAAGGCCACCTCAGACCTCTAGTTGCCACAATGATGATCTGATGTTACCAGAATGTAGGGAAAAACATTGTCCCCTTAACCAAACAATGCCACTCCCTTCTGTAGAAAGACCAACAATATGAATGTGTATCCTAAAAATGACCACATGCGACTTTGAACAAGCCAATCAAAGCCCCAAGTCAAACCAACAATAGTCCATGAGCCAAGACTAGTATTATGTGTCCCCAAATATTAGTGTGATGTCAGGTCAAAATGGCCACAGGAGAGGGACCATCACCAATAATTTAATGCTTCCAACCCAATAAGACAACACTTCCAATAACGTCTGAAAAGAAGGAATAAAATACAAGAATCAATCATTAAAAACAAAATGACGATGCTCTTTAGGAATGATATCTTCTAGACGAGGAGATCCAATCACGATGGATATGCCACATTAAACCCCTTCTAATCCCTGTCCAAACAACCATAAATGGAAAGAAGGGAAAATTCAAAAAAAAAATTACCAATCTCACCAACCTATTTAATTAATGAGAATGAGTGTCGAGAGGGATGCCCCTACCAATTGTGACCCATGATAGGGCCTAGAATTTCTAGCCAAGATAAGAGTTCGAAACCCATTGACACTGAGACAAAACCAAGTTCCATAGTGATCCAATTGTCTTGGTCTAACACCACCTCATCAAAGCTATGACTGATGGAATCTAGACCCCAAAGCGCCAACGTCAAACCAACGTTTTGTTCTAGTGTTAATAAAGGGCAATGACATTCTAGAAGAAAGCTCCACCACCTACCTATAGAATGATAAATCCCACACCCCCTTGGATGATGCCTTGTGACAACCAAGTCAGTAAAAGTAAGTCTAATAATGATCCTAAGATATGACAATGCACTTCGGCAAAAAACTCGCAGAGCCTACTCAAAACGTTGACCTGCACCACTCAATGCTTCAAATAACTAAGGTTACAACTACAACTA